>JAPTHN010000001.1:154225073-154967573 GCA_026936325.1 Platynereis dumerilii | reverse complement strand
GTGGCACTGTTCAGTGGCTCCATGTTTATTTCTTGTTTTAGCAGTGGAGTTGAGTAAACATTGACTGGGTAAGTGTGTTGAATAAACTAAGTATATTCATTAAACATTCAATTAACTGATTCTTTATTACTTGAATGCTTCATCAACTCATATGATTTTCTTCTTTTTCAGGAGTCCAAAGGACTAGTTACAGGATATTTTACTGAAGTCTGAAATGCTGTTCAAAATTATAGAATTTCTTCTATTTTAACTACTGTTTCCATTTTAGCATCTCATCAAGTTCATTGGTTATTCTGTTCATGGACATGTTTTACCAATTATCTTGTTTAAATAAAATTGTCCCTGCAATTGAATAAAGTGGTCCCAATAATAAAACATACCCCAAAAGAACTACGGTATAGAATAATCGTACTGTAAAATCTACAATAATCAGCTGTAGTTAAAACTGCAGTACAAGGTCCCCTTCCCGTAAAAACTACAGTAATTTACAGTAATGCTTTTACAGTATGAAAATCTATTACTGTAAAAACTACGGTAAGATGCCGTTTTCAAACTACAGTAAGATATATTGATTGCTGTAGTTTTTACAGTAAGTACCGTACAGCAGAATTACAGTAGTGATTTTTGTTGCTGTAAAAAACTACAGTAGTTGCCGGCAAAGGAGTCTGCCGGTAGTTACTGTAGTTTTCTACGGTAAGGTTCTTACAGTGTACTTAGTTAGATTTAGTCACATGTGGGTCATTTTCACTTCCAGAACATGGGAAAATTTGCAGGTGTGTCCAGGTTTTAAATTACATTGAATTACTGGCACTATTTCCATTGTATTAGATACAAATATTTTATTATTTATAGTGACAAAAAGTACAAAACGGATATATAATTGTTCCAGCTTTCTTTTTTACTCTAGCCTTAAGTAATTAAATGTGTAGTTATTCTAATTACCTTGATCTGGCTGAGGAACTGATATTATAACAAAACAACCCAAGTCAGGGTCACTGAGTAACAATATCACGAGCTGTTGTGTGAATTAATATCGCTCGAGCCCGCAGGGCGAGAGTGATATTAATTCACACAACAGCGAGTGATATTGTACGAAGTGCCCTGACGCGCGGTTGTTTTGTTTTTATCACCTGGTTTTACCTCAAATTTTCAATTATAAAGAGGGACTATTTTCTGCCATTACAAAAATGTGACGTTACCATGGAGCAACAATGGATATGATGTCACAATCCCATTGTTTTGGCCCTTGTTTGGTTTGTGACGTCATCAGGCATCTGAAATGCCGGTGATGTCATAACCATTGTTAAAAAATATCGCCCTTGAAGGGTGGTATTTTTTACAATATCATAGGCCCTGATATTTTGACTGTAAACAGTGATATTCACAGCCAACCAGGTGATAATATATGTGGCCTATTAAAATTGGTGAAGCATTGATTTTTAGATACTTAAAATGTACTGCGTTTGTACTGCAAAAATGCTTCCTGCTAGCATGCACAGTTGGTATGCTCCTTTTGTACTCCCTGCAAGGAAGTAGTTTTGCAGCGTATGGATTTGCATATCGGGAGTATAAATGGAGCATAATTAAAATAATTCGAGCGCTTCAAATGTGCTCCTTTTGTACTGTAAATACGCTGCAAAAATACTGCATTTGTACTGCGAAAATACTGAGTTTGTACTTCAAATGCAAATTTTGTGTGAAAAAGTCTCTCAACCATGCAAACGGTCATTACGCAATGTACTTCTTTTGTGCTTCCAATGTACTCCAATACCATATATGGGATATACTGATTTTGTACCATAGGCGTAGGAGGTCAATTAATTTTGGGGGGGCTGCCCGAAAAATAATGCCCAAATTGCCCCAAAAAATAAGAACTTCCAAAATTTTCTGCCCGAAACTGCATGAAAAATTGACTTCCCAAAATTTTGGGTTGCAGCCCCCCCCCCAGCCCCCCTGCCTCCTACGCCTATGTTTTGTACTGTTTCTGTGCTGCAAGCATACTCTTCCTCTGGTTAACCAATGCATTTATTCCTGCTAATTAGATGGTATTTTAATGTGTGCTCGATGGCAATTTTGATGGGATGCATTGAGAAAAATTGAATCTGATCTTTCATGCTTTAGCCTAAGGTTGCAAATATTTTTGATCAGACATTTCCCTTAAATGAAATTTTAAAAAACTACCCAAATGTTTTTTAAATTTCCCCAGAAATTCTCCTCTAGAAACTTTAACCAACAAGCTTATCTTTAAAATGAAATTATCTTCATAATTTTGTTCAGGGATTTTGATTTGGATTGTCCTGAAATTTGAGAATGACCCTTCATTATTGCCTGATCCACAAAGTTGAACATTTGTGTGAGTGTCCAGTGTGTTCATTCAGACACAAACATTTTTCCATGAATGGGACAATTTCATGTTGAATATTCAACCATTTGTGGCTTTTTTGATGGCTTGGCCAGATTAACCCCACTTACTTGGTTACTCGAGGTTAAACAAGTATGGTTTTTATGGCATTATCTGATTAGTTATAAAATGTAAGTGATATTCCATTTAATTTAAGAAGCAGGCCACAAGCAGAAAATGGGGTTAGATTTATTGGAATAATTAAGCATTACTATAGCTGTGACATGAGCTTGATATCCAGGAAAACAGGAGATATTTAAAAGAAAAGATCTTGTAGAAAAAGATTAATAAATAAACAAAAAAGAAAAAGCTTTTGTTTAGAGCATTGGGTACATGATGATAATTCGAATACAATGAGTGAAGCACACATTGGAGAATAACTTTATGGATGTTCAGTTTGTGTCTTTGACGCAAAACAAAAATATACACACTGGGGAAATGCCATATGGATGTTATAAATGTATGTATGTTAGAGGACAAGAAAAACCCAAAGTATCAAGAAACCATGTGAATGTCATATTTGTGAAAACAGATTCAATTAAAAATCTGATTTAAACTCATGACTAGACAAGCAATGAAAACCTACAATGGAGAGAGACCACACAAATGTTGTAATTGTGTGAACAGGTTCAGTGAGAATTCTGATCTGAATGGAGAACATGACAAACAAAATGTAATGGAAACAAAGGGAGAAACCAAGCAAATGTGTGTGCCTTTTGTCAAGTTTGTGGACTCAGTTTGTGTGAAGATATATTATGAAATGTAACAGATCTGTTTTTGTATTTTAAGCAAAATTTAGCATTTTCAAAACTTGATTACACATTTCCATATTCAGGCATGTTATTAGATCTATATCAATGGCAAGTTGGCAACAATATTCAACCAACATATAATTCAAAGGGGAAGTATGTCATTTCTATGGTTTCTCCTCATTGTGGGGTCTACTTTGTCTAAGTCCTCGGTTTAGATCAGATTTCTCACTGAACCTGCTCACACAATTACAATATTAGTATGGCTCCTCTCCTCTGTGGGTTTATCTAATCCTCTCTTTCCTTTATTTCGCACATGTATACAGAACATCTGCATGAACTATCTCCATTCTCCAGTGCGTATTCCACAATTAGGCATGTTTTTGGTGGTAATTTTTTCCCCGCAAATTGAACTTCCATATGGTTTTTCTCCAGTGTGGGATTCAATAAACAAATTCTTAAAGAGTTTCGTCACCACCAAATACACAGGGTTCTTCTCTTTCACTGTCCTGTGTCTAAATATGATTTACTCAATATTCAAGTTCAAAATATTTCTGCTTTGGTCAACTTTGCGATGTTCAATAATTAAAATTTTGTCAACACAACCTGCATGCAAATGTTCTCTCTGTGGTACTAATATGTTATTCACAGTAGGCCCCCTTTTTTGCTCTGAAATTCCAAGACTTGGGTCTAAAAATCTGTCATAATTCCTAGAGTAGGGCGGCCCCTATTTCTTAATGATAAACTTTATCTAATCACTATATTAGTTTTTGCTGAAAATCATGGGGCTTAATGACCCCCAAAAATGGATGATTACCAATGAAGTGTCACAAAAAAAAGAGACTTGCCATTGATACGACACAAAAAATTTAGAATTACCATTGAAGCAATGTGAAAAAAAAGGCATTTTTCCCGTCGACAAGCCTCCAGCTCTGGGCCGATCGCCAAATTTTCAGTATAGCATATGCATTGGAAATTTTTCTTGAGTACCCTCTCCTCCCCAGGGATTTTATAGGAAGATTTTGATGAAATTTATAGGGCTTTAGATAGGTTCAGGAGGCATAATATAGATAAAATAAAAGGTTTAGCTAAGGGTATCAAGTTTATGATAGGGTTTTGGGTATGTACCCTGGCATGAGAGAAGCCATGCAAATTTATGGTCTCTATTTTTAGTATAATGTGTATTCCACCTCTCTTGTTTCCTGATATTATTATTTGGTGACAAAGAAACTCACGATTGAATCGCACTGCAGAGAAAAACCGTATAGATGTTCAACCTGTGGCAAAGAAAATAGCACCAAAACATGCATATATATGGAAATACACACTGTATACATGTGCAAAAGCCCATTTGAAAGGAGAGGATTAGATGAACCCACATGATATGGATAAACAACACAAATGTTGCAATTGTATGGACAGGTTCTGTCTTAAATCTGATCTAAACTAAGGAGTAGAAAAGCAAATTTGACCCCACAATGAGGAGAAACCACATAAATGTAATTATTTCCCTTTGAATGTATTTACATGTTAGTTGATTGGTGTTTCCATTGATATGTAGTACCTTATCTCTGCATTAAAATCACACCCCTTGATATAAGCCCACCCCTGCAATGCCCTCCTTAAAGAACCAATTTTAAATATATAATATACTTGTGCAATTCCAGTTATTGAAAAACCAATGAACAGCTAACAAATTAGCACCAAAGACAAACATACAATTAGAGAGAATACACACTGGAGAAAGGCCATGCGATGTTCTGCATTTGCTAAAGGAAAGAAAAGAGTAGGACTGAAATCAAAAGTAATGAACCAACAGTGGAGAGAAGCCACATGAATGTTGTGATTGTGTGAACAGATTCAGTGAGGAATCAGATCTAAACAGATTTGCCACCAAACAGCAGAGAGAAAGGACTTGATTGTAATTTTCCTTTGAAATGTGTGATATTTAGTATGTATACCTTTTGTGGAAATCTAATCCTTTGAAAAATTCCAATGAACAGCTGCAGAGATGAATGGAAGCATAACAACAAGAGTCCTAGAGTAACAACGTTATAAAAACTGTAAACTGTTTTTAATCTGATTTGGCTTGAAATACTGCAAAGTGTTTTCAGGAAATATCCCACAATTCTGTGTCAAGACCATGACAAACCCATTTATTTCACACCATTGAGTTCATCATTGTAAACTCAATGAAATATTAAAATTGCATAAAAAAAAGGGTATCCTGCTTAGTGAGGGTATCTCCGTTACTCCACAAAGTGAACATCCGTGTGGTTTCTCTTTCTCCACAATTGTACAATGTACATCTGTGTGGTTTTTCTCTGTTTTCCACAAAGGGGATATCTGTGTGGTTTTTCTCTGTTTTCCACAAAGGGGATATCTGTGTGGTTTTTCTCCGTTTTCCACAAAGTGCACATCTTTGTGGTTTCTCTCCATTTCACAAAGTGGACATCCGTGGGGTTTTCTCCACTATTGTACAATGTACACCTGTGTGGTTTTTCTCCATTTTCCACAAATAAAGGGATATCTGTGTGATTTTTCTCTATTTTCCACAAAGTGCACATCTGTGTTGTTTTTCTCCGTTTTCCACAAAGTGTACATCTGTGTTGTTTTTCTCCGTTTCCCCACAAAGTGTACACCTGTGTGGGTTTTCTCCGTTTCCCCACAAAGTGTACATCTGTGTTGTTTTTCTCCGTTTCCACACAAAGTGTACACCTGTGTGGGTTTTCTCCGTTTCCCCACAAAGTGTACATCTGTGTAGTTTTTCTCCGTTTTCCACAAAGTGTACATCTGTGTTGTTTTTCTCCGTTTCCACACAAAGTGTACACCTTTGTGGGTTTTCTCCGTTTCCCCACAAAGTGTACACCTGTGTTGTTTTTCTCCGTTTTCCCCAAAGTGTACATCTGTGTTGTTTTTCTCCGTTTTCCACAAAGTGTACATCTGTGTTGTTTTTCTCCGTTTTCCACAAAGTGTATGTCTGTGTGGGTTTTCTCCGTTTCCCCACAAAGTGTACATCTGTGTTGTTTTTCTCCGTTTTCCACAAAGTGTACATCTGTGTTGTTTTTCTCCGTTTTCCCCAAAGTGTACATCTGTGTTGTTTTTCTCCGTTTTCCACAAAGTGTACATCTGTGTTGTTTTTCTCCGTTTTCCACAAAGTGTATGTCTGTGTGGGTTTTCTCCGTTTCCCCACAAAGTGTACATCTGTGTTGTTTTTCTCCGTTTTCCACAAAGTGTACATCTGTGTTGTTTTTCTCCGTTTTCCACAAAGTGTACATCTGTGTTGTTTTTCTCCGTTTTCCACAAAGTGTATGTCTGTGTGGGTTTTCTCCGTTTCCCCACAAAGTGTACATCTGTGTGGGTTTTCTCCACTATGGGGTGAAAGCACAGTAAAGGCCTCAATTGCGTTTTGATCAGATAAAAGTAAATTTAGGGTCCTAGAAACCAATTTCTGACATAAAGAAGAAACAGCCAGTATTTAAGCTTGATCAACAAGTAAACCTGAGAAATTTAGGCATTTTTCATGAGCATACAATTAAAACCGTGCTCTGGGCAGACCTTTAAAGTGAGTATAATTTGTCAATTTTAGCGTGTAACCAGTGGCCCTTTTTACCTTCAGCGAACGAAGTTCGAAGAAGGTATTGTTATCACTTTGGTCAAAAGTTGTCCGTCCGCCGGGCGGGCGGTCGGGCGTCTGGGCGGTCGGGCGTCCGAGCGGCGGGCGGATAGATAGTTTCCGGGCCAGTGCTCAGCCCCTATTGTATGTACATGGATGAAATTTGGTACACATGTAGCCTGTATGGTCTAGTTGTGCCTTTTGATGGTCTGATTGATGGAACTTTTGTAATTTTTGAAATATTGAGAAAAATAAAAATAAAATATTTTTTTCGTTTCCGGGCTAGGACTCAGCCCGTATTGCATGCACACGAATTAAATTTGGTACACATGTAGCTTGTATGGCCTAGTTGTGCCTTTTGATGATCTCATGGATGGACATTTTGTACTTTTTGAAATATTGACAAAAATATTAAAAACTTTTTTTTTTCATTTCCGGGGTTGGACTCAGCCGTTGTTACATGTACATGGATCAAATTTTTTACACATGTAGCCTATATGGTCTAGTTGTGCCTTTTCATGGTCTTATTGATTTATATTCTATACTTTTAGAAATATTGAGAAAGATTGATTGAATTTTTTTTTTTCATTCTAGGTCAAAACTTGGTCACAATTGCAGGTACATGGATGAAATTTGTTACACATGTCACCTATATCATAAATTTGTGTCTTTTGTGGGTGTGATTCATGGATATTCTATACATCTTGAAATATTGACAAAAAATATATTAAAATTATTTATTTTGTTTCCAGGCCAAAACTTGGCGATCATTGTATGTCCATAGATGAAAGTTTATATACAGTCCCTATATAATATTTTAGGGCCCTTTGTTGGTCTGCTTCATAGATCCTCTTAATGCTTTTTGAAACATTCTGACCCATAACTCACAACTTATTCCTTGTTTATGCATGAAACTGGTCCATATTATGTATATATTGGTCTAGTAAGGTCTTTCCATCGTTCCACATACCCTGGCATATGGTGGGGCATATAGATAATTTCAGACCAAGATCGGGCCACTATATTGCAAATATTACATGCAATGTGGTTCACATCACTTTTATGGTGTAATGGAGTCCTTTTAAAATGTTGTTTTTTCGCTGAAGGTTTGCTGCTACGCAGCCTATGTTTCTAAAGCACTGTCTATTGCAGCAATGCAGTAGCCTAATATTTAGTTCACATTCTGCCGGTGACATTTCCTGTTTACTGTACCTCCCTAGCCTTGTGTAGGGACCATTGGCTGACTTTTCAATATGATGATTATGGCATCCATGACGTCCAAAGGAAAAGTCTGCTTGTAACCATATTTTTTAAAATTTACAGTCAGGGGTTCGAAAGGCTGGCTAGAAGGTATTTTTATGCGATAATTAGCCGATTTCGCTGCTTTTGCCTAGATGTACATTTTGGTTTAATGAATTTTCTGCAAAAAGATTCCAAAGGCCACTCATGATTGTAAGATACCAGAAACTTTAATGGCTAAAATCGATGTCCGTCCATTACGTCCACGACAGATTTTTTGCTAATTTAAATGAATAATATACAGGCTATCACGTCAACTGAGATTGAAATGCTAGTCTATCTCTCTCTACCTATGTATGCAACTGAAAAACGTAAAGACACAGAGAATTTAACTTATACTTTGGACACCAGGTTAAAAAGTGTAAATGTCCGTCCATTACGTCCACAAAAATGTTCAAATTAGTCTGGGGACTGATGTTTGGAGGTCTGGTATGTCACAAATAAAGCAGGGATAACATGTTTAGTGACAAATTAAGATTATTCTAGTGAATGCTGACAAGGCTCATAAGTTGAATTTGTCACAGTTCATGCAAACTGTCCATATCGCATCAGCGAAAACTGTGGAAAACGGAGAAAAGCCCCAAAATGTTTCTGAGATCTGCCCTAAATTTAAACCCCGACACCTCCCCTATCATGTTGCAACAACGTGGCAGCACTGTACGCTGTACATAACTTCCTGTTTGACCAAAACATTGGCTTGGAGAAAGCACATGTTTCAGAAAAAGTCAACTCCTAGAGAATCAAATTGCTGTCAGCTATAGAAAACCACTTAGAACTGTGTATGCAGTCACTATGGACCAAACCTATGCAAAGTGTAACCTTGAAACATCTTTGATATTTGACTAACAGCCTCCAAAATTTCAATGTGAGTTGACAAAAAATTCTGTGTTGACATGGTCATAGGAGAATTTGGTCTTACCTTTCTTGCAAATAAGTATCCTACAATTTGTCTTGCCAGCCATTCCAAATAATAGACATCCCATGCAATATAGCTATAGTCCGTGAACAATTCCATGCAGATAAATGGATGCTCAAATGTTTCAATTATCATTTCTTGGGCAAAAAGTCCCTGGCTCTCAGCCGCTCTGTGACATATTCCTTTGCTCTGACAGTGTCTTGAGGGGCCCTGTTACAAAATAGCAAGCTGGATAATCTTGTTTAGCATTGTTTGGCATTGACTGTTTGTTGTAATCACCTGTTTTGAACCTCAGTTCAGTGGAGTGCACCAATTCAACTGTGAATTCCATATGTGTGGTTGTGAGCTGTTGTGGGACCATGCCTATTACCTTCAGCGAACGTACAATCACTTGGGTAAAATGTTGTCTGTCTGCTGGGGGGTTTTCGGGAGGCTGGCGGATAGATCGTTTTCGGGCCAAGACTCAGCCACTGTTGCATATACATAGATGAAATTGGGTACACATATAGCCTACTTCATATAGTTGTGCCTTTCTATGGGCTGATTGTTGGATATTCTATATTTTTATTAAATATTGAGAAAACTTAAAAAAATTATTATTTTTCTTTTATGCAGACTCGGCCACTGTTGCGTTTACTTAGATGATATCAGACACACATATATAGCCTATATGGTTTTGCCTTTGGATGGTCTGATTGAAGATTATTTTTATACTTTTCCAAATATGGAGGAACATATTGAGAAAAATTTGAAAATATGTAAACTTCAACCTCACCTTACGACCACCTCTCTAATACATGCAGCTCGGAATTATGTATATATATATATTCTTTTATTGACATCTATAAATATCACAATTGATACATATGTCATTTTTAATGGTAAAAAGTTAAATAGAATATATAACAAGAATCCGCGGATTCAAAACCGACCTAGCGCAATGAAATTGAAGGTGCCATTGCTTAAACCACTGAGCAACTGATATTGGAAGATAGGAGAAATAGTTGATTGGAAGATGCTAGACTATTAGTATAGAATCAATGCAGTTTGAACAGATTTCTAAAAAAAGGGAAAGATGGCTGCCAAAATGGCCACCATCTTGGATTTCTCGACATGTTCCTCATCCATATCAAAAAGGCCATACCTATACCAAATTTCATAACTGTAAGTGAAATATTAATGTCACAATGGTCAGTTCAAGAATGAAGAAAGATGGCTGCCATCTTGGATTTCTCAACATGTTCCCCCGACTGATACCCACAGCCCCATACCTGTTCCAAATTTCATAAGTCTAAGCAAAATATTGAGGTCGCAATGGGCAGTTCAAGAAATGAAGAAAGATTGCTGCCAAAATGGCCGCCATCTTGGATTTCTCATTATGTCCCCGATCCATGCCCATAGTACCATACCTGTACCAAAGTTCATTACTCTAAGTAGAAAACTAAGGTCACAAATGGACTTAAACATACATGTTGAAAAGAACACTTGGACATGGTTTACATGAGTCCCCTTTCACTACCCACCCCCCTAAAAGCCTTTTTTAACAGGATTAGGCTGTCTGCAACACTTTAATTTCTAAAAAGTGCAGACTGAAGAGCCAATGGGAGTCAAGATATCATCCTAGACCATTGATGTTGGTATGCAAATTTTAGGTATTTTTGAGAGCTTTCCAACCATGGCAGGTAAAATGTTGTATGAACCGCGGATTGGCGAAAATGGTCAAAAAAAAAAAATTGAAACTTTGAACAAAAATTGAAGTAGGTAAGAATTGTCCTATAACAATTTTGAGAACAGATTTGGATTCCCCAGCTCAAAACGCACCTTTTAGGCACTAGTGCTTTTTAAATTTGCATAAAAATTAAAAATTGACACATCCTACTGTAGTATGGTTCAAAATTTACTAGTCCTTCAGCAAATCTACTGCCCGCAGAACGCGAACTATTATTCACATTTTGTTTCCAGTACATTTGCAACAAAAAAATCACCTGGTTGTCACATAAATTGAAATGAAGATTCTGGTAATATGAAAACAATCTAGAGGATTTTTGATTTTATTACTAGGTAATGAAATTTCCAATGCTTGTCAGCTATTTCAAAAGGTTTAAACTCAGTTGAGCTGTCCTGAGCAGCATCCATGCTACTCAATGAAGTGCTGAGGCTGAACAGCCTGAGCTGTATTTTTCAGACCTCATGTATGTAGACTGGGCTGATAATATAAACTATCCATTTCAATTTAATTGAACAACCATTTATAAATGTATCTATTATTTGATTTCAAACAATGTGCAATAAAGAATAATTTGATCAAATCAACATCCAAAGAAATCCACAACATCCACGAAGTGGCAGGTGCTCCACTAGCTATAATGCTGGACTTCATTAATTAGTACTGAGGCCTGGGCCCACCATTGGCTTTTACTATAACTCTTGTTGTCCTGCACATGATTCTGGGAAAATGGTTCCACTCCAGTGGTTCCAAAAGTCAACATCCAGTGTTTTGGGAAGGGCAGGGCAACATTTACATTAACTTGGGAGAGTTCTTTCATTTCATGCTATCAATACCAGCTTCCCAAAACTAGTGTGGCTTAATGTTCCCTAATAACCTCTCAACACAAAGCAGACCTCATGAAATTTGTATGTTTTTAGGTAAATTCCCTCCATTCACAAGATTGTGGAATCCTACCCTCCCCCCCCCCACCCAAAATGGTAGAGTCCATATGGTTACAAGTTGGTGTCACATGACCTACCCCCAGTTCCCTCATTGGTCAGCCTGCTACTACTACTAGGTAAACAGCAAACATGGCAAACATTTGAAGAGGCAAACATTTAGATGTTCCACAGAAATAACTATGAAACTGATGAAATAACAACATACACAGATGTCATTGCTATGCCAGAACTTCATTTGTATCACATATAAATGGTCACATGAAAAATTTACACAGTTTGTTGGTCATTTGCCAAGTTTCAGGCCAATCTCATAATTAGTCAAAAGCAGACAACCCACTTTCAATCCCCTTTTCCCTTATCACTTCCCGACCCCTTTGCCCTCCTCTAATAACCGCCGATAGGTCGGTTAAAAATAGTATTGATTAATTATATACAAGATTAACTATATACATGAAATTGATTATACACATGTTATAATTAGCTAAAATCAAGTGAGCATATTGTTACAAACGTATACGAGTAATAGTACTTTTGGATAAAAAGAGCACTCAGCAAAAGATTAAAAGAAATACAAACTAGGTTCCAGCCATCGTAATAGTTATAAAATAAAGTAGGTATCAAACAACAATTAATATAGATAACAGTCAATAAAATACACACACCACTTATACTGATCACTTACAAATAGCCATTTCAGCTTATTTAGAAAATTATGATTAATTATATTTATAAGACATAAGCATAAGACATACAAGTTAACAAATTTGTATATTATGCCATGCAGGCCTGGAACCAAATATTTTCCCTATATTTTATGTTTAATATAACCTTTCTTATGTTGGCATCTCGCTAATACGGCCAACTCGCAAGCATAAATTTATACAGATCGACAACGCTCTGTCTGGCCGTGTGTATCCCATTCAGATTGTTTGTATTAAGCGCATGTTGGGCAAATGTAATGATGAGAAGGATGATTAATAGTGTTTTGCATTAAAAACTTTAGGTAAAGTCATATTTTGATGGAATTTGATTAAGATTGGTTCTTTATGGAGGGGGTGGCCTATTATTAAGGGGAGTCCTTTTAATACAGAAAATACTGTTAGTCTGTTACTGTGTATTTAAGAGGTGTTGTTCGCTGGAGGTTTGCTGCTGTGCTGCCTATGTTTACGTATTCCTCCAGAAAATGTATAACTTCAATACGATCCTTGCATGAAACTGAATAGGTGCAGGCATAAATAAGCTGCATTGTGAATTTTTCAAAGTTTATGAGGGGTTGATCCAGGAAAAGTTTTTGCACGTCACATGTTCGAAATAATTTAGTTCAGTTGGGTGTCACAATTGATAAATATATTATAGGCCTAATTTTTCATCAAGGAATACTCTAAGCAACACCCTGAATATCTACAGGCCAGCTGGTCTCCCCATTAAAATTAATTTTTCAATTTAAAACAATTAAACACCTAATTTATTTTTATTTCCAAAAATATGGAATAAACGCACTTTACAAGCCTACTTGTTAAGGGCCCTTTAATCAGTGGTGTATATGGGGGGGGGGGCCTTGGGCCATCCCCCCCCTACGGCCAAAATTTAACATGGAAGAGATAGGAAAAGCAGCGGAGCACCCCGTATTCACCCAATGTAATGGCTCCCCCTCAGGCCATTTCTAGATACACCCCTGCCTGTAATAAAAGCCTCAACTATTCTTAACAATAACACCTGCCACAGAAGGCATTTATTTGCATTCCACACATCCTTTATAACAAGTAATGCAAAATTTCCTTTCTCCTTTTTTTCCTAAATCTTGTTCAGGTTTAATGACCTGTCCTTGCCTTCCATGTACCTCCATAGGCACTTCTAAACCAAGTTCATGGACACACATGATAGAATAGAATAATTTTTAATAAGTTAACGTCATGTACATGGGTTATTAGGCCCTGTGTACACCCCCCGCATGGCTTACCGCCTTTTCCAAAAAATTTCAATGAGATCGAAATGAAATAATGACTGCTCCCCAGTGACGTCACGTCGTAATGATCAAACATGGCCGCCGAGTCAACAAAAGTTGCTGCTAGCAGTGAAACAATCGTGAATTCGTCTTGATTTCTTCATGTCGAAGTGAAAAACATGTTCAAACAAGTCAGCTAGGAGCTCAAGGAATCGTATTCTGTCAAATTCGGGAGGCGCCAGTGGCTGTAAAGGTCAGTTTGATTTTCACCCCATGTCAAATCTGAAGGCATCAGACATGTGTAACAGTGCAGACCTAAGTCTAGTGGAGGGTTGGGGGACAACACTTTTCAGCATCTGCATTGTTTCACTTGCAGCCACTGTATCTCTGGATAAAAGGTGCCTAATAATGGGAGGAGTATAGTCTATCTTTAAGGGCAGCCTCTTGTCATGATCATTCACTGTGGTGTATTGCTTTTGTAAGAATCATGCTAATCCTTAAGCAAAGAACCACACGGACCAAATCTTTTTGCTACATCTCTTTTCTACATCATCTCCTGAATCAATAGATGACTGGGATAATGGCTTTCTTGTGAATATGCGCCATTGTCTTACAGATTTTTAGAGCTTTGTACATGACTCATTTACATTCTTCCTAATATAAACTAAACCTTTATCCACTCGCTATGACAAGTTCCATCAAACAAAGGCTCTTTAGTGATCCAGAGGGGGAGTGAATAGCAAGGTTTTTCTGATAAGAGACTAAAACTCTTATCATCTGGTATCTCTTCTCATGTAATGCCTTTCTGACGTGCATTTGGCAACAACCTTCCTGAGTTGCCTTAAGAAATAGCTTGCCTGTCATTTAACTCCCATTAGAAGTAGTCTAATTGAAAGCAGCAAGATTTCTAAAGGAATCTGAGCTTTTGTTGAAAATGTGTCAACCATGTTATCCAATAATCATGTAAATTGCACTACAGCAAGACAAACACATTTTAATTTATATTATGAGGGGTTTTTTGACAGAATAACAAAGCAACACCAATCACTCAAAACTCAAAATAAGTTAGTATGAGTGATTGAATAAACAGAATTCTCTTGCTCAACTGTGCAACTTTTTCTCTTGCTGATCAGGAATATGATGAGGTATGGGAATATCACTAACCTTAATCATGTATGCCACCTGGCTGTGGGCATGTCTCTCAACAACCGGTTCAACCCAAAACAAAGGCTTTGTCTGAAAAAGAACACAAAAAAAAAACATGTAACCTCCATTTCATATGTAGCATATAACATATGGTATGCTATAGAAAGAGTGATTTGTAGTTGGCAAAGACAGTTTCTTTTATTGGCCCAAAAAAGTATCTTGAAGCTAACAATATTCAAGCAGCTGGGTCTGCTGCCCTCAAAACATCTACCCATTCCTTGCAAGTGCTATGAATTTATCATGAGCTCCTGCATGAGCAAGCTATTCTAAATTCTGAATAAAAAGAAAGACAACCCTTCAGAAGAATTGAAGACGTTTGACAACTTAATGCATTTCTCTAAATAGCTGCTTCATTTTCGTGACCATCAAATATGCACAACCAACAGTTATCATTAACAACTTGAACAAGGACTAAAAATGTGCTGAATTCACTTACAGAAGACTGGAGGCGATATGACATGAGCTCGAACTCACCATCTGGTGTGATGAAAGAAATAGTCCGGTCACTTTCGAAGCGGGACAGCCGGACACACTGGTGAAATTTGACGTCCTCCATTTCAACCGACTTGCTGCGACCGCCTCAACAGATTCAAAGATGTAATTAAGTACCCCTCAAACATTTACATCTTTTAGTGATATAATATCTTCAGAATTAATCATTTCAAGAAGTATCGAACAATGTATTTGAGAAGGTTATTTGAAACCTGGTTCAGATGTTATAAATATAATGAGGCGATATGCAGCAGCGACAAAAAGAGCTGAAATTAATTAGTGATTACTGCCAATTCAGATCTGTTTATTTCAGCATTATTTGACTTAACAAAGCATTTTTAACTTTTCTCAATTTCCGTCAATAATTTGAATCTGATGCATTTCCCCTATAAAATTCATAACAATTACATTGACAAAGTGATGAAGCACTATTCTAAATTCTTTGTCATTAGCAGGCAAGAATCTATTGAATTAATTCAACTGACTTTTTTTTCAGCAAGAAAGAAGTGAGATATAAAAGTATGGTTCTCCTTTACACCTGTGCAATTCCAGGATGAAATGGCATCAATTCTGTCATAACATTGTCTTAAATCGCACCATCAATCAAACAGGAGGAAAGGAAATATTGAGAATTCTCTCTACGTAGCATTACCAGTCCAATCCATCAGGAAGAGAATGATGCATGTGTGGCATATACATCAACATAGTATTTGTCAAATATATTTTTTGTGCAGTATTTATGCAACATACACAGCATCTGTCCCAATTCACTAGGCCCCTCAGCTTCTCGTGAAGTGGCTCTTTCAAAAAGGTTTATTAACCATTAAGACGGACTTCAGCAGAGCTTATAATATTACATCTCCCTCTTTTTACTGAAGCAGTCCTGGAGGCACATATCTGCTGAAGAATATAACTCAGAAGCCTCCACATATTCTTTTTTTTGTTTTATCGGTTTGCTCAGCCATGTGACACATAAAAGCCAATTGAGCATTCCTATCAATCACTGAGCCTCTAAGTAATATTATCCTTTCTCTTCTGTAGGGTTGTATGGACCAGTGAGCAAGCACTTCAATGCAGTTGTTCTGGAAAAAAACAACTAAGCTACATGGAAAGTTGTAGTCAGGTAATGTCAGCTCCTGTGAAGTATGTTTCTTCAGTGTTTTTGATGTACACCCCTTTAGTGGCATTCTTTGTGACTATTCATTGATTTTCCATCAAGTTCCATGGTTTCCTTGAAGCTTATGGTGGCTTATCTGAGCTGGATAAGTTCTCCTAAGCCAACCAATGTGAGACCTTCTGAGAAAGAGAAAATACCATAAGTAGCTAATGCTCTTTCTCCTCCTACTTTTTGCAACCAGTGGGTGTAAGATATTGGTAAACTGCTTTGTCACACTGTCAAACAGTTTTGTAATACATGATTGTCTAATACAGGTCTCTGGTCATGTTGATGTTGTCATAACAACATTTTGTTTCAAAAGCCTGCATTAAATAACCCAAAGCTTTACTTTAGGTCATGTTTCAAGTTTGAAAATGATAAGATAGATAAACAGATTGTTAGTTCTCATTATTACTGAAGCTTCTTCAAATAGTTCTTAATACAACATCGGACAAAATATGTCAATTTACAGACAGCTGTGTCCAGTGAAGACTGTTTTTCGACCAATCTGCTGGATATATCTAGAAACAAAAGTGATTTCTAGCATGACTGCTGGCCTGTGCTGGGGATGCTGAAATAGGAATGTTTTATATTTGTCATGATTACACAGCATGTGCACACAGCAAGTGTGTAATTTGTGATACATCAAAGCAATTATTTCAGGAATGGCACTGCCACCTGAATGTGTTATAAATGTACCTGAATTGCCAAAACTGTGAGGCTGCATTGTGTGCACCTGGGCAGTTGAGTACATGCCATGATTTGTATCTGTATTGCAACCAGTTGAATAGCATGAATTATTCAGTAAAGAGGGATAAACACTGTTCGGTAGGGCAGCATGAAAGCAGAATAAATTGGATGTCAACTTGCCAGCATCTCACTACATCAAATCTGATAACACACAATGCGATTGATCACATATTGTACCGGAGCTTCGGAAGTAAAAATTATTATCACTCCTTCAAACTTTTTTTATCCTCCTTCAGCTTTTCCAACTCGCATAAAAAACAGCAGCTCAAATTCCCTGTGGGCTGACATGCAGGAAATTGGTGTAATCCACCAGCTTGAAAGCCAGGCCATTTGAATGATTCAACTCAATGTACTTTTACACCTCAGCACACAGCTAGGAAATGGATTCACAGTTGCTTTAACAGTTGCTTTAAGTGCTGTTAAATGCCTTTATGTAACAGAGGGACATCCTCCTTACAGTAGGGGGGGATGATAATCCTGAAAATTTGCGGGGACACCTTCAAAAGTTGCTCATTGCCTCCAGAATGGAGAAAAATTTTACCAAATTGAATTTCATGGCTTATTCTGCCTGCTACTGGCCAAAATGTCAAACCGCGTCTTTTTAAATGGCGAAAACAGTATTTTACATCAAAACTTGAAAAGTATTGATTTTAAGTCATATAAATGTACTGACATTGAATAGGAAATAGGTTATTCCGAACATTTTGGTGTATATTTCAACTTTCTAGGTGCAGTGGTTCTTGAGATACGGACATTTAGGATCCATTTTAAAAGAAGAATCCCAAAACATCAGTTGTTGTCTGAGTCGGACAATGACAAGAATTTAGTTTGTGGACGGTGGACCTGAATCTTGAAAATATCTCTGACTTCATCAAGAAATAGAAAATTACAGATAGTGAATTGCAAGTCAGCATCACTTGTATCAGCAACCTGCACATTCGAAGATTGCCAATACTTACGGCTTGAAGTAGATGGAAAGGAGAAAAAAATTGGTGATGGCCCTATCAGAGGTTGTGTGGAAAAGGACTGTGTCTATGGCACTCCTTTGCTGTACTTTCATAAACAGAATGTAGAATTATTTGTGATTTAGTGTAGTGACAGTTTCCAATTCCAAAATAATCACTTGGAGGTATAGAAAAGGTAGCAAGAGGAGTATTTTTTGCATTAATCACAAAATTTTACATTTGTTTCAGATTCATATCTAATCATTCCCACAATGTGCCCCCCAGAATGGCATGACTCTGAATGGCAGATGCATATAAAATGCAATAATTTTGTTTAGATAACTTATACTGCAAATCAATGAAAATCATAATGAATGCTTTTGCAATATTCATGGCGTTCTTTGTAAACCACAACATGGGATTCACAGTGATAAATATTAGGTCTTGGTGTAGTGCTGGTGATGTTGCTCTGGCTTGGATAATTTGTAATTAGATATGTCATATCTAAATTTTGATCATCATTATAATAGTGTCACCATAACTGCTGACATTTACTATTTTCCCCCAAAAGTCGTGAGGAAGTATAAGATCAATGATTCTGATGGCTTTGTTCCCTTCTACACATACTAGTCTTACTATAATTATGATAGTGATTACCATTTTTGCAAATAGTTACTGAATATTGTGGCAGACCTTCACCTGCTATATCACACACCTATATCATAATTATATTTCTCAGTGTTACAATATACCAGTCCTATTTGCACCGTGAAAGAAAAGGATTGTCTGATACCAGACGATAGTTGTGCAATATGATATATGTCAGATCTTTGAATTGTCCTACTGGACAATTGAGTTATGCAAATTGTTTTGGTGTCCTGAAGTATTTGGAGTTTTGGGCTCTTTCTTGAACAAATACCATTTCCAAATGGACACGGATTAATTTTCAATATGGAAATTTATGATTTTTATTTTGTTGCACTTCTACTTCAGAATCAACGGGTTTGTCCTGCCTATGCATGCTCCAATTTTTGTGCTCCATAACTTATGATTTTGCTGCAAATTTTCAGTTTGTTCTTGTATTGGTGATGCAAGTATGAAGTTTCTCCTCTAAAATTCAAATTCAAAATGGTCAATGTCAGTACACTTCGTGAATTTTTTTTACTTCTCGGAAGCACAGACTAATAGAATTTAATATTAATGCACACACAGTTAGCAAGACTTCCACTTCACCATGCATGCAGGTTACAAAATAAGTTTAACTCCGAGGTGTAGTCATTTATTTACAGCACTTTTGTAATTCATTACTTACCAATTAAGAATATTTAAGTGCACATCATTCCCAAATAACGGACATTCACTTACGTACAGATTTAGCTCGATTACTTCAGTTGGACCCTTACTGATTGGCGAATCAATAAAACATTTATATGAGTGTACTTACTGGGAATACTGCATTTCCAAGCTAAGGCTTTACTTAACGTGATTCTACAGTCTACACAGTGTCATTGGTTTCCTGAAAATGACTAGTTATAATTCAGGCCATTATTTTCACACCATGTCTTTGATAGTTTCGTAATCCTATAATTTAAAGGAATAAAATATATATTTATCTGATCTTAGTGTTTGTCACAGACTATAAGTGTTGGTATGCAAATGAAAGCTCTCTTTAAACTCTGTTTAATGATGTTATTTTCAACTTCCTATCTTTAAACATGTTAAAATTAACAAATATCGCGAATAGGTGAAATTTCACAAAAACGTCGCTTTTCCTGTCTTACGAAAGTGCAAGTAGCAGCTAGTAGCAGGTCCGAAATCCAGAAATTTCAGTATGGATGGACTTTTAAAACAATAAAGATTGATTTGGAGGCGTCCCCGCATGGGCCCAGCGAAAAAGACATTTTATCATACCCCCCTACTTACAGCAGGGAGGTATTCTGTTGTTTGAGGAGTGGATTAGATGGCCAATCAAACAATGCTCATATAACAGGTTTGTTGCAGATCTAAAACAAAAGCACATCTCATATCATCCTGTGCCAACAAACTGCAAAAGCACTTGGATATCAATTTTCTGTAGGAGGATGCACCCAGATTTATGTTATTTTTGGTGCTTACCAACAAGTTCAACATAAGGTACTCTCACCAACTGTCTGCCTCAGTGTCTCAGCTTGTTCCGACATGAAGAAACAGCTGGAGCAAGAAATTGTGCAGAGCTACCACTTCGACTATTTTGAAGGTTTATATATTCAGTAGGTAAGACAATTCCATACAGTCACATTGCATATGATTACATGACCAGACTGGCAATCTCTATATTGCCACACATCTAATAAACCACACATCATATGACCACATTGAATGCTGACTTTTCTCATTTTATATTCAGCTGAACTGGCAGTGTCATCAGATATATAAACACACTCATGACTTATAGGCAAGAGCAAACTTGACTCGAAAGTGTTGGAAAAACTATTGACCGTTGTGGACATCTTATCCCGAAGGCTGTCTGAAACTCAACAGAATAACCTCTCCTTGTGGGAAATACCTTTGGGATATTGAGAGAAAAACCACATACTTTGTTGAGGAACAAGGGAGTCAATGCAGCAGGAAGCACTTACAGCCAGTGTTCTCAAAAAGCACCTTATCATTGAGGCCCAGTCTCAGCTCCGGCATTCCTGTCAGCATCACCCGCATCTGAATGCTGCCAAGGATCTCATTGCACAGAACACTCCCAGTTGCTCCCACCTGAAACAACAAAAAAACTTGAAGATCAAATTAATATTTCAATCATAAAGATTACAATTTAAAGGCCACATATAAGTATGTTGAAAGTCAATTATAATATTTCTTCAGTGCTTTCTTGTACAGAAAAGCAGCTGCTATACAATGTATTTGTCCTTGTTACTAAAAAATACACTTAGAAATGTGTAATAATTCATATATATTTTACAAGATCAAATAATATAAAACCATAGGCCTACAATGCCAGACTTGTATTCGCAAATGCCACTGCATCTTGCAGTGAAATGTTCATGAATATAATGAACTAAACTGCAGTGCTACCTCGTCCAGAGATCATAATTACCTACATTCATGAATACCAAGGCATATTTTCATTTCAGATGACCAAATTGACCATTATTCATCTTTCAGACAAAACGTTATCTTTCTCATTCACAGCCCAGGATATACCCACAATATCCCTCACATTCTTTGATGGTTGCAGTGACCATATACCTGATCTTTATGTGATCAGTCTATAGCATCCTCACAACTGAGAACTTCATAAGTTAGGAAGAACATTATAAAGTATTTAAAGAAAGTAATAAACAACTTTTAAAGAGCAAACAAAACAGACTAAACAAGGCAATTATTAATGCAATACCCACTGGGCACACGACGTAAACACGACGTTACTATTAGGTCTGCAATTGGTCATGTTGTCAAATAACATGGCCTCTACGTTGTGACAACATTAGTAGGAGATGTTATAATGCAACCGTCAGTCAATGTTGCAACATGACGTTGTTGGAACATTGAAACAACGTTGCCTATCCAATGTCAAACTGCTGACAACAGGATGACGTTTGCGGCAACATGAATGCAATGTTTGAAAGAAATGTTGCTGTGAGACAACAATGAAACGTTGTGTGACAACGTTGGGATGATGTTGAAAGTTGGTTCTGAATTGGTCATGTTTCTATACGACGTTTTCTTTACATTGCAACAACCTTGGGTAGTGACGTTACTATGTGACTGTGCAGTTACCATCGGTCAATGTTTCACCATGACATTGTCACAACGTGCCACACTGTTGCCAATCCAATGTTGTAATCCTGACAACAAGATGATGTTGCTACAATGTGAATACAAACTTTGAAAATGATGTTGCAATACGACAGTGACCGTACGTTATCTGACAACGTTGTACGAACATTGCAAGTTGGTTCCGAATTGGACATGTTTTATATGACGTTATCTTTACATATTGACAACGTTGGGAGGTGATGTTATTGCGTGACTTCACAGTGACCATTAGCCAATGTTTCACCATGACATTGTCACAATGTTGCTTATCCAATGTTGTAATCCTGACAACAGGATGACATAGCTACAACATGAATGCAATCTCTGGAAATTACGTTGCAATAAGACAGTCACCACACGTTATGTTACAATGTTGTAGAAACATTGCAAGTTGATTCTGAATTGGACATGTTGTATACAACGTGTTCTTTACATTTTGACAACATTGGGAGGTGACGTCATTGTGTAACTTCACAGTTACCATTGGCCAATGTTTCACCATGACATTGTCACAATGTTGCTTATCCAATGTTGTAATCCTGACAACAGGATGACATTGCTACAACATGAATGCAATCTCTGGAAATTACGTTGCAATACGACAGTCACCACACGTTATGTTACAATGTTGTAGAAACATTGTAGGTTGATTCTGAATTGGACATGTTATATACGACGTGTTCTTTACATTTTGACAACATTGGGAGGTGACGTCATTGTGTAACTTCACAGTTACCATTGGCCAATGTTTCACCATGACATTGTCACAATGTTGCTTATCCAATGTTGTAATCCTGACGACAGGATGACATTGCTACAACATGAATGCAATCTCTGGAAATTACGTTGCAATAAGACAGTCACCACACGTTATGTTACAATGTCATGCTAACATTGCAAGTTGATTGTGAATTGGACATGTTTTATACGCTGTTGTCTCTACATCGGGACAACATAGGCAGGTGACGTCATTTTATGATTTTGCAAATACCATCAGCCAATGTTTCACCATGTACATGTTGCAACCCTATGGGCACATCTACGTTGTAGCAACGTTGCAACAACGTCACCCTCTTTGTCAACTGATGTAGACGTATGGTAGAAATTACGTTGTGAAGCAATTGCAAAGATATGACGTTAGTATGCGCCGCTGTGTCGATGTATTCACAATGTTGTGAGGCAATGTCAATGGTTCAACGTCAGCTTGCGACGTTGTGGCGATGTTGTAAAAAAACCCGACGTCGTGTTCATGTTGTGGCAACATTATCTCTACCATACATGTCAACGTGACCAACAGACCAGCCCTCCACCAATTAGCAACGTCGGGGTTTACGTCGTGTGCCCATTGGGAAGTTTGTTCTGAATTGGTAATGTTTTGTACGACGTTGTCATTATATTGTGACAGCATTTGAAGGTGTCGTCATTTTGAGACTTCACAGTGACCATCAGCCAATGTTTCATCATAACTCTACCAACAATGAAACAATGTTGTAATCCTGACAACCGGACGACATTGCTGCAATGTGAATGCACACTTTGAAAACATTGCAATATGACAGCCACTAAACTTTTGTCATCATGTTGCATGTTGGTAGAGGATATGTGAGGCAGGCATACAACGTTGTCTCAATGTTGTGTTTTTACATTTATCATACTTTGCATTATAGGTGGTGCCACATGTCGCCATACGAGACAAAAAATCACAAGCTGGTTCACTTTAGGTAGATTTTTAATGTAAATTACCCAATTACTTTACTTTCCCAATTAAACAATCCCTATAAAGGTGTGCGATAAAACCTCATGTGTATATTCTGGTAAATTGTGCCATCTGATTTGCTGTAGATAAGTTTCCAGTGTCAGAAAAAGAAATCTAATATTGCTCCAACAAAGCCAAAATTCCTGATTCATATTTGTTTGAAGATGCTGAGTTTTTCAGAATGAATTAGATTTGGCTGCACGTTGGACTGAGGCTAGTGAATGGTACATTTATCATTCAAGGTCTTGATTTTTTGAACTGCTGATAAATCAGTGAGTATCTAGTTTCTAGCAGTTCCTCAAATAATGTAGCATTGCCCCGACTGACTAGTCAGTCTGCCTCAGTCTGCTGTATAGGCAGGTGAGAGAAGCAAGGCTGAGGATGGTGACTTTTGAGATGGGTATCAAATTGGGAATTAGGACAACTGCCTGTCAGGTCAGTATTCAACAGAAATGCCCAGCAATGTATCCAGGTGTCAGTGCAAGTGACTTTACAATGTTGTGACAATGTTGCAGTATCATTGACATTCTACGTAACTTCACTACGTTGTGACAATATTACAATATCGTTGACATTCTACATGACTTGACGATGTTGTGACGACGTTGTCGTAATGTTGAAATACCACATAACTTCACAACGTTATTACACGGGTTTTCTACCATACAAATCTATGTTGTAGCAACGTAGAAATTTCTACGTAATTCTTACCAAAATGCAACGTTGTCACAACGTTGCTGCAACGTAGATGTGCCCATTGGGTAGAATGCTTTAGATGGTATGAGGCCTTGCAGAAGCAACTGCATATTTTACAGATATTCTGCCTAAGGAAGGCTTGCAGGTGTTTGCTTGCCTGGATGAATCAGGATTTTTGTGTAAAAGTTAAGCAGTGCTTTTTCAGAATATGGAGTCTTAGTCTGGCTTATAAAGTGCATATTCTGTTGCTTTTTTTTTCACTGAAAGATAGCCACAGTGACTTGTCTTGAGCAAAAAACTACCAGACAGCAGAAACTAATTTCGATAACATGGTTTTCTAAGTAGCATATCAAAAGCGGTGCATTTCTACGGGCAGCTGGTAGAGATACATAGAAAGCATTAGTGTCTTTTCCTGGCATTCTAAATCACTTTGGCTGCTACTTCTTGGTTATATCAATAACATATTAAAGCTCTGTCACCTAAGTTCACAATAGAATTGGGCTTATGCTGCTCCATTGGGAGTTGCCAAGGCTCTTATCTACAGGTAACAGAAGTTGTGTAATTCGGTTTCCATGTTATGGCAGATAAATTCCAAATACTCCCATATTTCGAATACTAAAAAGAAAGCATTTATAATGCTCATCTGATATTGTCTCTCGTATACTTGGGTAACAAAAGCAAGGGGATTATTTAGATGAAAGCACAATGACTATAAGTATGCACCAAAGCAAGATAATATGCTTGAAGATAAAAGAATAGATGACATCTTAGTAAAAATCTTGACTTAGAGGTCCTGCTTGTGGTACAAGTATAAAAGAGACATAATGTGTAAATGGATTGTATTAGACTAATGAGCACCCACACGGCAGGGTTACCACAGCCATTACACCATGGTGGATTATATTGCAAGGGCAAATCTCCACTGTGACATGGGAATCAGATAGGCATAAGAATATCATCGATTGGCATTCATCAGCAGCCAAAGACACAAACTCAGTGAACAAGCAAGCTCCTTCCATGCAGGTCTCCATCTTTTACTTTTGAGCATACAAGAAGTTTCAGAGCTGGGTGTATCTCTCTGTCCACCAATGGCCACCATCTTTCCTTCCCTAATAAATCTTCCAAATGTGCTCATTAATCTGCTCCTATGTGCTATCAACAAAATTTGATACATTTGCCTGGCTCTGTCTCTCTTTGTTCATGAATCTGCCACGCTACTACCAGTGGAACTCTACTTGTTTGAATGATAAAATTCCTGAACTCCCTCACCAGCCAAATAAATTTACAAGATGGAATGATGCACTGATATAATATAACAGGATCAGTGTAAAGCATCGTTCCGAGATGAAAAGTACAGAAGCAAATAACAAAGACAAAATCAAGGAAAGGTGAAAAGAAACTCTCAAGCGACAGACATAACCCACCAAATAAGGCAATTTAATAATGTACATATATAATATATATATTGTTTTATTGGCACAAGAACATCAGATGATGATGTCAAAAATGTAACAGAATTATTTAAGACTGGAATGCGGCTTGCAAGAAAGACCTCTTTAAGTCAAATTCAAAAAGGAGTGTTAATATTTTGACATAAGATATCCCTCCAAAACAGAAAAAAGTAGAGGTTGCTAAAAATGTAGCATCCATGGCTAAGCTTTGGTTTTATTTTTTGTAAGAGTTTTGTAAGGAGAGGAGTGTTTTAGTCGTGCATTCCTGACAATATATTACTGATCAAAATCATACAGTAACATACAAAGCAGCACACAATATTTTCAAGGAAGAGCTAAGAAAACAACAGCACCAACTTAATATATACTTGGAAAATAATCCAAGTGCTACATATCACTTTAGTTGCTATCTTGCTAAGTATCCCTCTTTGTACTGTGGGATTGACTGATGAATGTATTGTATACGGCATTAAGCACTTAGCTGCTCTGCTATGAAGTGTTGTTTGTGGGAGTCTAAAGGTTAAGTAGAGGCAACATCAAGATATCAGCGAATATGGCAAGATAATGCACACTTTAAACACTGTCAAGACACTCTCAGAAGAGCTTAGTCCGGATCTTACTTCACATGCTTGCTATTTGACCACATAATTAATGACAATAATACGTTCTGGAGTCTTGCACAAAGTAAGTTTCGAGCATATTATTTTCTGCATGAACCAATTCAAATCTCACTAAAATTACAAAATACTTTAAATCAGCTATCAAATATGCTGGAGGATGAAATAAGGGATGATGTCTCAGTTTAAATCTTAACTTCTAGGTACTGCTCATGGTATTTGGTAAAAAGAGACATGATTCGAAATGGATTAGGTTAGTCTAGTGAACCGCAGCTAAGTTGTAGAGTTACCCATAGGCATAGCACCACGGTGGACTACATTGCCATGCCATCACTCACTGGAATCAGATTGGCATAAGAATGGCATCAGATTGCTGTCACGGAATGAGTGCACACAATATTATTTCCTAAGCCTTTTTCCTCCTTTTCAAATGATGTGCGTCTCAATCTCTTTGCCTTCATACATCCCGAAACATGTAAACTTTGGCCAAAAAGTGGTTGGGCAAATGCCCCACCAGCCCCACCTACACTGACGCCACTTATCTGGGAAGAAATGTATCTCACTATCCAAAGTGAAGTTTTAACAAACTGATAGGAATAGAGATTTATAAGGTTTATGGGATTTAGATGAAGGAGGATACAGGAGCCTGCTGTAGTTGTGAGCGTCAGCGAGCAGGCTACAAGTAGTACAACATTTCAGAATTGTTGCTCTTTTTCACATCCTCGCTTACATGCATTTTGGAAGCAGCCCAGCTCAGTCTGGCTGTGTTCAAAATATCTGAAATATCCAACTCGAGAAGTTTTGTTGAGAACTACAATATTATTATCATACCTTGACAAAATCCGAACCATATAAGTTCTTTTTGTCAAACAGTTTTCAATTAAAAATGACTAATATATTCTACACCCTACATGCAGTGTCTAAACTTAATCTGAGTAAGTGGCAGGTTCATCTATTGATACACATTCAGATCTTTGTTAGTGCAAGTGACTTATACATTTATTGATAGGATTTTACCGGGCTGACTAATCTTCACAATCATATTTTCCTTTGGCGATATTATTTAAGCTTCAGTTATCAAACTAGTCTTACAGTTTGAAATCAGGATTTCATCAATGTGTCAGTATAGCAATAATTTTGTTAGAGCATAAACAAGAAAATGGAAGGCATAGATTGTTTTACATTTAAATATCTATTTGATGTAAATCTATACAATTCTATTTGTAAAACTGTAATACATTCAAACATTAACACACTGTGATACAAAATCGATAAATTGGCCTATGATCAGCTGGTCACTACTCATTTCTGACTTTAGAAATAAATCAAACAACTTTCACATTTTTCAACTATAATGAGACCTGAAATTTAAAATCAATGAAAGAGTGTCTTGCATTCTCATTCTTGCGTACGCATAACAAATAACAATTTTTTAATATGAGAAGTCAATGAAGGAAATAATCAGAATCACTTTCAAACTATCAACAATTACGGATATCAGATATGATATACATAAGCACAAGCATCTTACTCATCTGGACTCGATTAAGTCTTAAATAAACAATAACCGACTTGAGCAGGTAACTCGGTTTTCAGATATAGTTCAAGCATGCGATATTGCTCTTTCAGCTAGAGCTGGAATGAATCATTGATAATGACATGCGCTATTGCTCTCTCTTCATCAATTCTGCACCTCAAGGCTGATATGATTTAGATCCTGATCTAGTAGTCGCCATTCTGGGTGATGTATCTGACCCAAGGAAGGGCCTGGTAGCCTCTCTTCTCAATAATCTTCAAGTAGCGGACCTGAATAAGAAACACACCAGTAAAGATGATAGATTAGCACCGTTCCTCCAAAGAATTACAAGCACCAAAACATCTGACAACGTCTCAGTCAGTCAGTGCACCTGTGACCAGTCTGCTTTCCTTTAGCATGTACTGCCAAGATACTGATACAATGTATACATCCTCACTGGACCACTTCACTGTATTCAATGTATCATCAAGGTACAGTTGGGAATCCCACAATTCTGCATATGCTATGTTGCATACATTTTAATCCATTATGAAGTTAATTATCCAATAAATGAAAGCAACTCAAGATCAATGACAATTAAATGTTGACATTTTATCCAAATGTTTCTTGGTAACACAATTCTCCAGGTTGCTTCCAAAAATATATTCACATCTGATAACCATCCTTCTTACCATAGTGAGGATAAAGGATGCAGAACAAATAGCCCCCAGTACATCCATGGCACAATTGAGCTCAAGAGCAAATGCCAGAGAGGAGGAATCTGTGGTCGACTTGCGGGACGTGCAATATGAGGGGGACATTAGGCTTGGTTCATTTGTCATTCTTATTTATGGCTCTATTAATTTTGGGAATAGGCATATGTCAAGTTTCAGGACTTTGTTTCGTGTCGTGCCACTGCATGTCTTTTAACCCAATCGAAGTGAAAACTGAGATACAGATACGGAATCTCAAAAGTCTAACGCAGCTAAGGAGTTTCTTATTACAATGCTTACAATTGTTCAGGACATCACAAAATGACCTTCAGACAGATGCAAGGACATGCTATAAATTAATTAGAGGTCTCTCAACCAAGGAACTGGTTTTGTTATTGTAATTACCTGTAACCCTGAAACAGTATAGTATGGAATCTCGAATCGGATGTACACTGGTGGTTTTCCCTCCAGGTCCTCTGATTCAACACTGGGCAATTTGAAGTGCACACGCATTAAATGCTCTTTACACCCCTGAAAAAAAGCAGACACATGCATTCATATTATTACTTCAAATTTTCATATCCATGGATACCAAATAGTCAGATGTGTTTAATACCCATTGCACATTAGATAGTCTCCCGTTGAATTAATTTTGCAATGCTTCAGACCCGTAATTATCAGAAACAATCATCTGCAACATTTGCAATATATCATTTTGAACAAAAGTCAAGTATAAAATCACATTCCAAAAAGCTTTCAATGATTATTCAATATTTATCATTATAATAAAGTAATATGAAAAGGAAGCAAGCATTATTAATTTCCTCGACAAGAAAATTGCAGCTGCACAACTTTGCCAAGAAAACTTGATAAGTATGTACAGATAACATATTACAACGTGCAATTGTTTTAAAAAACATTTGCGGGAAATTTGCAACACTGGCAATGTTTTCAAGTGTGGAGTGATCTCTTGCATTACTGACTATAAGGTATCAACTGACAAGTTGATAGCTCATACAGCCTGCCACACCACGGGTATCAATGACAAGAAAGGAACATGACATATGCTCAGGGTGAACAAGTGCAGCCAAATAATTGGTTGAGATTACAAAATTGGAGCTTTGTCTAATAGCCATGGGCCAATACCTTGCCTTTATGAAAATCTTTGCATCTCATTCATCTCCAGTCAGGCTTTATGTGTCTTAACAAAAAAAAAAATACAATGAGACTTTATGAGAGTAAACATACACCCTGCTCCAGTAGGCCAATCGATCAGATTTAACAGTCTCTTACATATATTTTTCTTTACATAATAAAACTGCCAAGACATCTGATGTATTTATTTTGGAAAAGACTCACTAAAGCATGGATAAGGTTTTGGAGAGCCCTCTCACCCAACTTGACACTTGGGTGCCAGGCACATCAAAACACTGGAGAGTGCTAGAGACTGGGCAACTGGGATTTTCCAATTCATTACAAGAAATAAATTGCCTTTTCATTTGGGGATGGAGATTTTCAAAACAATCAAATGCAAGTGGTGCCTTCAACACGATTACATTTTAGCCATGTTGTAAAGTAAATACACTGAAAACTGGGCATTATCAACAAGCACATACCGGAAACGTTTTGATAGTCCATAGGACGGAGCTCTTCTCAGGATGCCTCTTGCAGGAACCAGCAGTTGTTTTAAACTTCGGGGAGTCAGTGTCGGTGGACACAGGGACCTCAATTTCCACATTGTTAACAGCTGACCTCTTCTTGTATTGACTTTTTGCCTGCAAATTAAGAAAAGATGACTATAATCTAAGAATGCAACCTAGGAGCCAAGGATACAAATAGGAAGCCAAACACAGCTTGGATGTGTACACGAGGGCTGCAGATTTCTTATGTAAGATAGTTAACAGACTGAACAAGGACATGCAGTCAACCAGTGCTGCTATTTCCGCTATCTATTTGGCATCTGCCGATAATCAATATGAGTCAAAACACTTCCTGTTGAAGCAATCTGATGGCATTGCACTGGCAAAGCCACACGCACAGTCACATTACAACAGTCACAACAGCAAATGACCCTCAAGAGGCACAGTCTAGTAGAGGACAACACTTTTCAGCATCTGGACAATTTCACTTGCAGCCCATGCATCTATGGATAGACGTTTCCTAATAATGGGAGAAGTACAGTCTATCTTTCAGGGCAGCCACTTGTCATGATCATTCATGGTGAATTGGTGATGTGTTGCCTTTGTAAGAATCATGTTCTGCCAAAAGCAAAGACCTACATGGACTGAATCTTCTGCAGAATGAACAGATGTAATACAATATCAAACAAGATTTGTGCTTTTTCTTAATGACTCCAGCCTCTCACTTAATTTCTTGTGAGTATCTGCCAATGTCTTATAGATTTTTAGCTTTGTACATGACTCATTTACATTCTTCCTGATGTAAACTAAGTCTTTATCCACTCGCTATGACAGGTTCAATCAAACAAAAGCTTTTTAGTGATGCAGAGAGGGAGTGAACTGTAAGCTTTTTTCTGATAAGAGACTAAAACTCTCATCCAGCCAGTCTCTCTTCTCATGCAATGCCTTTCTTTCATGCATCTAGCAACGACCTTCCTGGGTCGCCTTAAGAAATGGCTCTCCTGTCATTTAACCACCATTAGAAGTAATCTAATTGGAAGCAGCATGATTTTTAAAGGAAGCTGAGTTTTTTCTAAAATGTGACAACCGAGTAATCCCATAATCATGTAAATTGCACCACAGCAAGACATACACATTTTCATTAACATCATGAGGGATTATTTGACAGAATAACAGGCAGCATTAATCGTTCAAAAGTCATTAAATTGGTATTAGTTATTGAATAAACGAAATTCTCTTGCTCAATTGTGCAGTTTTTTATCTTGCTGAAAAGGAATTTGATGAGGTACGGGAATAACACTTACAGTACAACCCAATAAATTTTCCGAGCTGAGGCTCTCATCTGCACTCACTTAGACACCCTAGCACATCCACTACTTTGCCCTCACTTGCATGCACTTGCCCTCCTGAGCAAACAAACAAGCATGCAACTGGCTGGTGTCTCCACCTATTGCAATATGATGCAATTACCTGATTCAACAGCAGTGGGTGGTTCTATAATGTTAGTTTGGTTAATTGCAATTCTTAACACAATGCTATTCTATATAAATGCAAAAAAGTATTTCTTTACAAAAGCATCTATAAATTGTTTTTAATATTAAAAATAACCCTGTATTTTGTTTACTTTTGAGCATTGCAGGTCCCTCCTGGAGTAATTTAATCAAATAAGCTCTCTTAACACTTAAAACATGCAGTTGTTTATTTGAAGTCTGCATAATATATTTTGTTGTAACTAAAATGCCTATTTTCCAAATCAATTTCAGTTAATTATTTATTTAGTAAAACACATATTTGATCATATTTGAAGCACTCCAAGGATACACCATTTGCTTTTTTCACACCTTTTGACGCAAATGAAAACATCATAACTTACATACAAATACTGGCCTTATCGTTAAAGATACAGCATTTCTACTTCAACCAGTGTATTCCACAACTTCGAAATAATATAACTACGTTTTTAAATTATGTTTCTAGCCTTATTTTAACCACAACAAGAGACGTTTCCGTTTTAACCTTTTTTTGGTTAAATCGACGCTTTTACGGAAATCGGAAAACAATGTTTAGTCCACAGGCTTATCTTAATTCTAAAAAGTGTGATTTTAATGAATTAGTAAATTGAAATTGATCACATTTATAATTAACATTTGTTCAATTACACATGGCCTGTTGATATTAGTTTATATTCGTTTATTTATTAAATTGAAGAATGAGCATACAAACATTGTGTATTAAACACAAATTGTTATAAAAAATCTATAAATCAATGTTTCTTGTGCAGGCTACCAGGGCATAGTCTCTTCTAACTTTCTAATATGCCTACTAAATTATGATTTTATCTAACGAAAAATATTCTTAGCTGAGCGAAATAACCATTTCTATACTTGCAATAAATTTATATTGTATTTAATTTTTAGTAAATCTGCCTTGCCCAGCTTTGATATGTGTTTTTAACGAATTCTTGGCACTATAAAAAGATATTGAAATGAAATAAAAACTGACAGATAGCATGAAATGTTCTGTCATATATAATAATATAATTCTAGGATATTTTAATTTGCTTAACCAGTAGAACAAGATTCTAAACTGCAGCACTCACGGCTGTTGTGTGTTGTGCTTAATTAGCACCAGAGGACAGGAGTATAGGGGGTTTCCCCAGAAGGGCATGGAAGTGAGAGCAAGTGAGGGCTTCAGCAGAGAAGTGAGTGGTTGGGAGTGAGGGCATCTTCCTGAGGGCATGGGATTTAGGAAAATTTTTTGTGTTGTACTGTACCTAAATCATGTATTCCACCCGGCTGAGGGCATGTTTCTCTAAAACCGATTCAACCCAAAACAAAGGCTTTGTCTGAAAAAGAACACAAAAAAGCATGTAGTTTCAAGATGTATTTCATATGTAGTGTATAACATATATATGGCACATGCTACAGAAATAGAGATTTGCAGCTGGCAAAGACAGTTTCTTTTATTGGCCCAAAAATGGATATTGAAGCTAACAATATTCAAGCAGCTAGTTCTGCTGCTCTCAAAACATATACCCATTCCTTGCAAGTGGTATGAATTTATCATGAGCTCCTGCATAAGGAAGCTTTTTTAAATTCTGAATGAAAAGGAAGACAACTCCTTCAGCTGAAATGAAGTGGTTTGACAACTTAAAGTATTTCTCTAAATAGCTACTTTCATTTTTCGTGACCATCAAATATGCACTACCAACAGTTATCATGCATTAACAACTTTAACAAGGACTCAAAATGTGCTTAATTCACTCACAGAAGTCTGGAGGCGATGTGACATGAGCTCAAACTCGCCATCAGGTGGGATGAAAGAAATAGTCCGGTCACTTTCGAAGTAGGACAGCCAAACACACTGGTGAAATTTGACGTCCTCCATTATGACCAACTTGCTGCGACCTCCTCAACAGATTCAAAGATGCAATTAAGTACCACTAGAACATTTACAATCTTTTAGTGATAAAATATATTCAGAATTACTAATTGTAGGAGGTACCGAACAGTATATTTGAGAGGGTCATTTGAAATTCGCAAAATATCTGGTTCAGATAATATCATTACAACGAGGTTATATGCAGAAGTGAGAAAAACGAGCCAAAACTGATTACTGGAAATTTAGATCTGTTCATTTCTGCATTATTAGACTTTATAAAGCATTTTAACTTCTCTCTACTTGTCTCGATAATTTAGCAGGCAAGAATCTATTGATTTTATTCATCTGACTGTTTTCAACAGGAATCAAATGAGATATTAAATGATGGCTCTCCTTGAGGCCTGTGCAATTCCAGGATGAAATGGCATTAATTCAACTCAAGTTAATGGAACTTCACAAAGTTTAGATTGTTTGGATGATGTTTCTGCACAGCGGGTCTCTGTCACAGCATTGTCTTAAATAGCACCATCAATCAAACAGGAGGAAGAGGGATGTAAAAGAATTCTCTTTACATAGCATTACCAGTTTGATCTGTCAGAAAGAGCGTGATGTATGTGTGGCATATATACATAACAATCAAAATTATCATTATACAAATAGAATTTCCTGTTCAGTATTTATGCAACATTGACAACATCTGATTCTACTCCCCTCCCTCACTGGGCCCTCAGCATCTCGTGAAGTTGCTCTTTCAAAGAGAGCATTAAGAACGACTTCAGCAGAGGTAAATACTTCGACAAAAGTACTCATTTTACTATCATTATATGGAATGAAATGCTTGATTCATCATACAGTACTATACACCGAGTGCCAAGTTATTAGGCAGCGATGGTTTTTTGCCCTATCTCCAAAAGTATTTTGAATATTTTAATTTCCTTCACAGACAAGAGTGGGTTAGAGTAGAAGATTATTCTGTGAGAATTTTGTCCCATTCCATTCACGCAAGCAGAAGTTATGGCATTTATTAGAGGTTTTAAGTGTGCCAAGTTATTAGGTACATTTGCATGTTGCATTAAAACATACACAAATACTTTGAAATCTCAATTGAAAATGACCTGCATATATTCCTAATATTAATTTTCAATAAGTTATTCCATATTCGGAAGCTTTCATACTTTCAGTTTGAAGCAATCCACTTTATTCTGTGCCATCGGAATACCATTGGATTTAGCTAAAAATCCACAAACAAGGCCTCTCCTGAATTGGAAATAAATAATTTTAGTAAAAACACTCCTCCGAATCTCATCTGATGCCATTGACTTTGTCCTGTGCTGATTTCAGCCAATTCTGGCCTTTGTACTTGAATACAAAGTAATTAAAAAACTAAAACTAAAAAATTTAAAACAAATATCTCATTACGAACTCCCTTTGGAATAACATTGCAAATAGGATGTGATAAATCATAATTTTTTGGATTTGCTGTTGAATTGTATGCTACAATCTGGCTGAAACTCCTGCAGCACGACATTAATAGCGTAAAGTAACATACAAAACAATTTTTTTAGTGATGTGACTTAATTTTTAGTCCAAGAGAGGCTTTGTTTGTCAAAATTCCGGTAAATTCAATGATAATCCAATGGCACAGAATAAAGTGCATTGCTTCCAACTGAAGGCATGAAATCTTCTGAATATGGCATAACTTTATGGAAATTAGTATTAGGAATATATGCAGGTCATTTTCAATTGAGATTTCAAAGTTTTTGTGTATATTTTAATGCAACATGAACTAACATGCAAATGTAACTAATAACTTGGCACACCCAAAACCTCTGATAAATGCCATAACTTCTGCTTGCATGGATGGAATGGGACACAATTCTCACATAATAATCTTCTACTCTAACCCATTCTTGTCCATGAAGGAAATAAAAAATATTCCAAATACTTTCGCAGATATGGCAAAAAACCAAAGCTGCCTAATAACTTGGCACTCGGTGTATTTCTGCAGCTAGAGAACATCATGAAGAAGAATTATATGCTGGAAATAACATAAACAGACTAAATTTATGCCACGGAAATCCACCAAAAGGTAGGCAGAAAGACACCATTCTGCAAATATATTTGCAGCAAGTGTCTTCGGGATATATCCACATTCATATCATTCATATATATTTTAAATAGCAAGATGATACTACAAAGTAGTGTTTTGACTGAAAGATCATTCAAATACCAGCACACTGACTACACATTTAAAATAAAGAAATAAAAATGGGAAATGCATTTCACCATGAACCTTATGTATGTTCAAATAGGTATATATATATGATCTACAGCAGCCATTTATAGGGACTATATATATAGCACCAATCTAGTAACTCTCAACTAATGTGAGACAAATCAGGAAAATAATAGAGCACTATATATTTGACAGTAATTGCCAAGCAGATTGTATGTTGGAGCATGTGAAGGGAAGGCTGATTAGAAAGACATTGCAGGCTGGATGGCTGATTACTATGTCAGCATAGCGTCACAACATCATGAAGCATCATTTGGGATCGTGACGTCGTGAATATGCACATATTTTGGGTCTTCACCACGACCAGGACAGATTAAACACCCACATGCCACGAAACACCAAAGGAAAAAAATATGGAAATCTGTGAGAGACATTTATCTGCCAGCAGGTATTAGCCATGACGTGGAGGCACTTTTAATGTTGTCTTTGATTTAGATATCCAGAAGCCAATCAGATAGAGCGGTCTACCCCTTTACAGCCAACATGATATGCCAGAGGCAAAGATGTAATCAATTGACAAAGCGGGGGGCAGAAGCAACACACCTCCAATGATTACAGAGCTGGCCACATTATGAGGCTTCCAGTAACCTCTCTCTCCTACAACCTCTTTCATTTTAAATGTCTCTATTAAATGCCTCCATCAAAATCCAACTTCCCCCTGACAAATGCAAAGCAATGAAGCAGTTTGAAGGGCCATTCCAATAGTTCTCAGAAACCTGTTCCATCCTCTGTACTTTATTCAAGCCAATTGTTGTCTCACTCTCCAAAATGTTTTCTGTGTTGCGTGAATAAGGTGGTTGGAAGGAACAAAGTGAAAACTATCAAATCAAAATTACTGCTGAAAGAGAACAAGCAGACTTGCTTTGCCCACTCATTTCAGGGATTTGTCGGACTAACATTCAGAAGACAAAATATAGTTTTATATTGTCATTCTACTTTCTTGCAACAGGGAAAATGATAATTTACATGAATGCAGAAGCTTAAGTGACCAACAACGAGACACACATACTTATGTGTTCCAGATAAAAGAGGTAGTCACACCTTGAGAGACTAAAGAATAGATACATTTTCAAGCATCTTAGTGAGTCCTTCGTCATCCACTTCCAAGCTACCTACATTGCTCTCGTATGCAACTTAGTAGTTTGAATGAGACCCATATGACTCCTATGGCTTATACTGACCCCAGCTAAGTAAACAGCCTTCACACATTCACATTCTCTGTGCACAAACAGCAGCCAATTGAAGAGCTATTCCTACAACTAAGATGGCTACTTGTAATCAATAAGCCCACACATATATTTGATACTTTTTTTCTGCCTTTTGTATCTATTGTAATTAAGCAATGGTAAAACAGTAAAAAATACAGACTTTAGACACAATAACTTTCAGTAGGTCTGTACATGAACACGCATATATGATTGATGTGGAACAAAGAAGGGCTGAAAAAGTGCAAAAATTCAAAAGCATCAGTGTGGAATGATTAAGCTATCTAATTAGAGCTTTGCTTCCTTTAAACATCAAAACTGCTTCATCCACTTTAACAAAGTCAGCAAGAAAGCTTATATTAGGAGTTAGGAGGGTGATGCATGTGGGAAAGAAATCTGTGACCTTGTTTGATTTTTAAACAGACTGCATCATATTGGCTGGAATCAATGTGATAAAACCCAGCACAGGACCAGCAGCTGCTCTTATTGTAGGGATGTTTTAGATGATTAAAGAAATATGGGCTTCAGACGGATCTTGATTTTTTTAGAAGTGGCTGATTTCTTTAGAATTTCTCCTCAGACAGCCATGAACAAGTGGCAATTTGCTTATCCATCCCAATAATGAAGAAGTCAAAATATGGAAATGGTATGCGCCAACCATTTGGAAATGATCAAGGTAGGTGAGCCCGGGTAAAGGGAAGCACAAGTGTGAAGCAGCTGAATGAGAAGCAGAATAAGGGCAGAAGTAGGAGACAAGAGCCAGAGAAAAAGAGGAGAAATGCAGGAGATAGGACAGCAGGAAGATTTGAGAGTGGCAGAAGGGCACTCTTCATGTTTCTAAGAACACTTTTGCCCACAGGTCAAGAGGTCATGAGTCCACAATATGCTACACACAGCCACAAATCACATCAAGGTTCTGTTCATTTACTTGTGCCCATGCAACATCATAGTCCTCCTGCACAGACCACAGACTGCCTGTTCCTCTCCTTTTCCTATTCCACACTTATTCATAATATGGTCATAACTGCTGGTGTTTCCCTCATCCAGCTATTGAAGCTTAGCCATTTGACAAATAAAAGGCCTGATTGTACATTCCAATCATTCCCAGAGCCCTCTAAGTGAATATCCTTTCTCTTTTGTTGGGCTGTATGGACCAGTGAGCAAGCACTTCCGTGCAGTTGTTCTGGAACAACTACTGAACTAGGAGGAAAGCTGTTGTCAGGTTACATTACGCTGTTAGCCCCTATGAAGGATGTTTCTTCAATGTTTTTGATGGAAGCCCCTTCTGTGGCATCTCTTCTACTATTCTTTAACTTTCTATCTATATAGAGTTCCACAGATTCCATGCAGCTTATGGGAACTTTTCTGTTGGTTGTTCTGTTACATTTATGTTGGTTATTCTGGGCTGGATAAGTCCCTAAGCCAATTGATAGGTGTGGATGTCAGAGAAACCGTCTCTTTATACTTTTCCCCTGGGGACAATTTTGCAACCGGTGGGTGTAGGAATACTTGTAAACAGCCATAGACCAAGTGCTTCCAGGCAGCTCTTTTTCACATGCAGCTACCTTGTCACACCAGAGTCATATAAGTCACTGCTGGGTGACCTTTTGACTGTTCAGTAGGACAGGACAAAAGCAGAATAAATTGGATGTCCACTTGTCAGGCTCAGCATCTCACCGTGTTAAATCTGATAACAGCAAATGCAGCATCTGATTGCATATTGTACTGGAGCTTTGAAGTAGAAATTATTATTGAAGACATCAGAGGAACATAGACCAGGTTGTTCTTGCGTGCAATGGAAGACACAAGGTGAGTATTTCTTCAAAGCAATGCTGCATTGCGTGTGCCTGACATCACCATTCTGCAAAAATTTGTACCTCGTATTCTGGAATCTGGGTCTGCAAACTATGCAATCCTCATGCAAAAAGAAATTGGTCCAGTGGTCAGGATTAATCAGCCAATGGCAGAGCATTAATCAATCAAACAGGTGGACAGGGCAACCAAGCACCCAATGGTTCCATAACTTTCACACAACGCTTCCACACAGTTATCTCTGTGCATGCAATGTTCTTCTCTTTGACGAGTGCTTCCGTAAGTAACACATAAATAATAAAATTCCAACCGAATATCCTCAATGCAATATTTGAAAAATTTACCACAACATTCACTCCAGAGCATGATATCATGAGGTATAACAGGCCAGTGATTGATTATCCAGCCAAACAAATCACCAGACTCCAAATTCAAGCACACACCAAATCATGACTCTACAAGTCAATTACCAAGACTATCATTGATAACAGTGAATTTGAAAGTGAAGAAAAAGAAGACAAACGGCAAACTTGAATGGTGAGAATCCCCAACACTGTTTCTCAATATGAAATGGACCAAGTCACTTTGAACTGCCTGACAAACCCTCACTCCTTCAAACCCTTTTTAATCTTCCTTCAGCTTTCAAACTCCAACCAAAAAACAGCAGCTCAAATTCCCTGTGGGCTGACATGCAGGAAATTGATGTAATCCACCAGCTTGAAACAGGCCATTTGCAAATTTTGCATGATTCAACTCAATGTACTTTTACACCTCAGCACACACAGCTAGGAACTGGATTCACAGCTGCTTTAACAGTTGCTTTAGTGGCTGTAAAATGCCTTTATGAAACAGAGGGACAATTTTCCATACAGCAGGGAGGCAATCTGGATTGAAGGGACTTGGTAAGATAACCTATCAAACAATGCTCATATAGTTGGTTTATTCGCCTTTGACAGATCTAAAATAAAAGCACACCTCATATCATCCTGAGCTAACAGCCTAACACACTGCAAAAGCACTCAGATATTAATTTTCCATGGGAGAATGCACCTAGCTGTATGTTATTTTTGGTGCTTACAAAATAGGTCAGTATAAGATGATATCACCAACTGTCTGCCTCAGTGTCTCAGCTTGTTCGACAACTACCAGAGCAAGATATTGTGCAGAGCTACCACTTGGACTATTTTGAAGGTTTATATAATTCAGTAGAGAAGACAATTGCCATATGATTACATTGCAGATTATTACAAGACAGGACTGGCAGTCTCCATATAGCCACATTGAGCAGAGCTACTTCTAATAAACCAAACATTATACCACAATATTGAATACCTGTTCTTCTTTTATGGTCACTGAACTGGGTTTTCATCAAATATAAACACACTCATGGCCAATAGGCAGGAGCAAACTTATCGAGAACTGTGGCTGTTTTTATCCCTTTGTGGTATGAAGAAGGTTGCCAGAAACTCAACAGAATAACCTTTCTTTGAGGGAGATATCTTTGGGATATTGAGAGAAAAGCCATGGCCTTTGTTGAGGAACAAGGGAGTCAATGCAACAGAAAGCACTTACAGCCAGTGTTCTCAAAGAGCACCTTATCATTGAGGCCCGGTCTCAGCTCTGGCATTCCTGTCAGCATCACCCGCATCTGAATGCTGCCCAGGATCTCATTGCGCAAAACACTCCCCGTGGCTCCCACCTGAAACAACAAAACAGAACTTGAAGGTCAAATAAATATTTTAGTCACAAAAATTGAAATTTAAAGGTCATGTTAAGTATTTTGAAGGTTAATAATATTATCTCTTCAGTGTCTTGTTGTACAGTGTATAGAAAAGCAACATGTTATACAATGACACTATTGTTACTGAAAAAAACAACAACCTAGAAATGTGAAATAAATTATATCTATATTACCAGATCAAATAACATATAATACATGTATTCGCAATAGGCAAAGAATTTAAACCATAGGTCTACAAACTCTACATGTATTCGCAAATGCCACAGCATCTTTCAGTGAAATAATCATGAATAGATATTCAAGCATATTTTCACTTCAGATGACCATAACTGCTATGCATGTATTAGATAAAAAGTTCATTTTCTCATCCTCAGTTAAGGATATACCTTCATTTGATGAAGGTTGCTGTGACCAAATACATAAAATCTTGAAAATGATCTCAGAAGAGAAGGTCAAAGTGTTGTATCGCCAGCTACAGCTAGTGGCAAACAAGAAGAGTGAAACTGGCACAACATAGTATATCACTAATTCTGGGAAACGTTGATTACTGTAACTTCTGTATAGTTGGGTCGTATATCACAATTCCGTGACCGTTGAGAGCGAAGTAAGGTTTTATGATGGATTTGTCATCTATAAAGGTTTATCTAAAAATTGAGTGGGGGTGACCCTCCCAAAAGTGCGGGCTAACTCCGTGAGAGGCCTAAATCCAAAATGGCCGCCACCGACACCTTCGGAAATTAAATTTTCAATGGTTTAAGCTACAGTGATGTGCAATACATTAATTTTGGGGTTTGTTCGGTCAAGGAATTCATATCTGGGGGTATTTTGGTGATTTGACCTATATTTGACCTAAAAATCCAAGATGGCGGCCAGTTTTCGCTAAAAATCTGATTTTTTCAATGTTTCTCATATTCCTTCAATGTGAGCACTTCTGGATAGGTTGAACTATGCAGTTATTTGGTGCTTGACTATATTTATGAACTTTTGAGTCGTTTTGATGGACAGGAGGTTAATAATGACAGGTTAATGAGGGCATGGTTTCAGACAAATTTCGTAAAATATGTGCTTTTCAATGGTTTGGGCTACAATGATGTTCAATACATGGATTTTGGGGTTTTATGGGCCAAGGAATTCATATCTGGGGTTAGTTTGATGATTAGAATGTTTGTAACTGAATAAATCACAAAGCGGTTCCTAATATTGCATGGAAGAGTGTTTTTCTTCAACTTAGCGGTGCATTTTCCAGAAATTGTATCCTTCAACAAACTGATGATTGTCAGGGCCAGATTATAGAATCTAACGAATTCAGATGTTAATTCAAATGTCATCTGAGAGACCAACTCAAAGGCATGAATCAATAAATGTTGTTGTTATGTAGAGATGAATAACAGTCATATTTCGAAAAGGTTTTAGTTCTTCACTTCCCGGTTTTGGTGTCATGATCTGTTGACCAAATTATGTAGTTATCATGTCAAATTAACAATTAAATGTGCCTCTATTTGAGCTACTAAGCTACTTATAGTTCATCAGGATTACAGTAAACAACAACATAACTTACTAAATTCTTCTTGCCCATTGCAATTGCTCAGTTCAGCGGCTTTTCTTGAACAAAATTAATGGAAGCCATTCAGATATTCTTTTTATTTCATAATCTGTATTTCAAAACCTTTAAGATAATACTTAACTAGGCTTAGTGCTGATCGGAGTAAGAGACCATTCATGTTTTTAAAAGATAAGCTCTTTGTAGGCTTGTCAACTAATAGCCTTCAAAAGTTTGTCACGTTCGTGACTAGTCATGAACCTTTGTGGACACCTATTGACTATCAGATATCTCACCATTTTCATGACAATAATATCGAGTCTACCATTTAATCTATCTCATCTCAATATTATATGACTGTGATGATGCTCATGGAGGTCTCTGAGAGCTTGATCCCAAATAGCAAGTTAACGCTGGTGCCTTCCAGAGAAATTTTCACATTTTTTACCGGTATCTTTACTGAGAGGCTTATGATTTCTGGCTGTAATCTGTATTTAATAGTAAAACAAGGGAGTTGAACGTGGTAGGTGAATATGAATATTTTAATGCACTGGTCCATCTGTAATGGATGTACTGATGAACACCTGAGATCTCTATAAACATTTCTGGTTCAAATTCCAACTTCCACCAGTCAGTAAAATACATGTATTTCAGTTTTGGAACATAGTGCACACATGCAAATTACAATCTTGGAAAGCATAAATGCATGTCCACCGTTCTGACTGCCTCTGGTCTACTTGGCCACTGCATGGGAGACATCAGCTACAATATTCTTCTTTTTCCCTGTGTATACACTGTCACACTGTCAATTTTCCTATCACTCCTTGGTTAGTTTATTGCTTCCACTGTTATTTTTCGAACTTTCAAAGGCTCTAAATCTCATTCTGGTGATATTATTCATTTGTTGCTATCAACGTCTGTGAAAATTGAAAATTATTTATTTGATATAGCGTTATCTACCATAATTGAATATCATTTTCAGAAGCGCTGTAAATAAAATGATAAGATTGATAAATTATGTAAATAGTTAAAATCAGGGAGAGTTCAGGTGTTTCTGCTGCTATGATATTATTTGGCATTGTGTTAATTATAGTCTACCTTTAATGAACCTAAATTTGTGTGAAATTGGTAGCATTTAGTCCACTTTTTGTTACTTTTGTGTGTCTTCTATGAACACAAATAATCTTTCCATATTTTCCATGATTAAGTATCCCATCCACAAACTCCAGCAACCCAGTTCAGTATAATTTGAATGCCACTATGTCTTTAAAAATCTCACTGCACCATCAGAGGAAGAGAACATAATTGACAAGCGATTGTTTCAGATGCAGGATTGGATCTAAAACAGTCTCTCATCAATATAATGTAAATTTGAGAAAAAACTACTTCTTGAGCTTTGAGGTGGTAACCATGATGAGATGATATCCATAGTTATTTGCTACACAACATAATATTTAGGCAAAAATCTTTACTCAATATTTATTGAGTCATTCATTGCAAATACTTCTCCTGCCGCCACATTTTTTAATGACATCCAACAGGAGGACTTATTTTACTCATACTCAGAATTTATCCCATGTGTTGATGAAATACCTGTAGCACAGTAGCTCAAACTGAAGCTTGTCTAATAAATGGTTCCAAGGGCATTATGACCATGTCAGTTGGTCAACAGGGCATAACAATCAAACCGAGAAGTAAGGAACTGCATAATTATGAAAACTTCATCAAAGTACGACTTACTGCCATCTGTACAAAAACAACTACACTAATTGACTCATGCCATTGAGTTGGTCTCTCAGATGACTTTTAAACTAATATCTGAAATCATTAATTATAATCTGTCCCTCATCAGTTTGTTAAGAGATACAATTTAAGGTAACACACCATTAAGGTGAAAACAAACACTCTTTCATGCAATATTAGGAAGCACTTTGGGATTTATTCAGTTACAAACATTCTAATCATCAAACTAATCCCAAATATGAATTCCTTAGCCCATAAAACCCCAAAATCCATGTATTGAACATCATTGTAGCCCAAACCATTGAAAAGCACATATTTTACGAAATTTGTCTGAAACCATGTCCTCATTAACCTGTCATTATTAACCTCCTGTCCATCAAAACGACTCAAAAGTCATAAATATAGTCAAGCACCAAATAACTGCATAGTTCAACCTATCCAGAAGTGCTCACATTGAAGGAATATGAGAAACATTGAAAAAATCAGATTTTTAGCGAAAAATGGCCGCCATCTTGGATTTTTAGGTCAAATATAGGTCAAATCACCAAAATACCCCCAGATATGAATTCCTTGACCAAGCAAACCCCAAAATCGATGTATTGCACATCACTGTAGCTCAAACCATTGAAAATTTAATTTCCGAAGGTGTTGGTGGCGGCCATTTTGGATTTAGGCCTCTCACGGAGTTAGCCCGCACTTTTGGGAGGGTCACCCCCACTCAATTTTTAGATAAACCTTTATAGATGACAAATCCATCATAAAACCTTACTTCGCTCTCAACGGTCACGGAATTGTGATATATGACCCAACTATGTAGTCTTTGAGTCCTGAATCTGTTCTGCCGTGAAATGGAATTCCATTGTGCAGGATAGCTAAACTAGCTTAAACTTCAGTCAAAATACAGTGTGAAGGGTACACATAATCTCCAGGTATTGCTGCCAGACTACCATTTATCAGAACTTTGAACAGTTTTATCTTAGCTTCAAAGAATAATGGCTACTCACAAGAGGGAATAGTCTACCTTTGAATAGTATACCTTTGTATATTCTTGCATTTCACTAGGGTGATCTCTAGCATGTGCCTGTACACACCAGGGATATTATTTTACTCGTCAAAGAGAGGGTTACATTTATAATGATTTAATGGTCTGTGGATGATGGTGATGACAACCTTCTCATAGTTGGGAAATATCAGCCAGCATGCTGTACAATGAATGAAATGCACAACATTCTTATGATCAAATTTAATAAACTCGTAGCATTACAAGCATTGCAGGACAGTATAAAACATTGACGAAATCTAACACAAGCCTCAGAGGTTGCTCTTTTCATGTTTCATATGTATCTATGAACATGTGGCTTCTCATGGGCTGACAGCAAAAGGCATATCTCTCTTTGGAAGAAGGAAATTGATTTTTTTATTCAAAATAATGAATAAGTGCAAAAAATACCTTAAAGAAATCAATGCTATGTGGTCTTCTCTCTAACTCTTTGGGTAACATAAGCATGTTGATTATTTAGATGAAAGCTGTCTGCTAATAAATTGGAGCATATTAGCTTAAGGCCTGGTGCACCTTGTGACTTTTTATTTTGAAGCCAACGGAACGATGGTCACTGTGGTTTCTCACCTTCATTGAGAGAACAGTTGTGTATGGTTATCTATCTGGTAAATTATAATCTCTATATATTTCAAATTTCAGCCAAATCGGATGATTATTAGCTGAGATATCATGCAAAACGTTTGCGAAAATGTGCTGAAAATGCACAATTTTAGCGTGACATCTTCAAAAACACTTTATTCTTAGCCTTAAGACAAAAATACTGCCCACAATTTTCATCAATATACCAACATATTTATACATATCTGAGGTGGTGGAATGAGTGTTTTGATCCATTGATATCTGAAATTAGGCATATAAAAAAATTAGCAAACTGAATGGCCCAGATGAAGCCAAATTTTAATTTTTTGAGAGTGTTGTCTGCATTAGCCATTTATGCGAAGAAGAAATAACTCATAGAAATCAGTTTCTCTGTAAAAACATTGTTAATACATTACTTTCAATCAAGTATTCTTTTGCCGCCTTCCATTGACTTAATAGCTGATAAAAGCATCTTTATTACAAGATATTTGTGTGTCCCAACCATAATGGTGAAAACTGCAAGTGAACTTCTAGCCAGTGCTTCACTAATAAATTTTTTGGAAAGCTGTTTCCTCAGAATGAGTTTCTTGGCACATACACAATCCATTGCACTTTAGGTTTTTTTCTTACTCTGAAAACTTTACATACAGTATTGTAAAGATGAAAGTGTCCCAACCGTAACGTTTTTGTCCCAACCATAACGCCTCACATAAATGGCTATTCTACAAGACTGGTGGACTTTTGCCAGGTCTGGTAGCTATAATATAACAAAACCAGCTAAGAAGAACAGGTAGAATTGATTTTTGGAATATTTCAATTCGATGTCATGCCATCATTTGCAGTTTAATGAGTGAACTCTTGGAATAGTGCAAATTTGCAGGGGAGGGATGGTTAACCAAAAAGCAGTATTTATATTTAATTGAGACTTGGGAAATTGATTGCATCTTTGTATAAATAGTAAAATCAACCATTTTAATTGAACAGATCAACTAATTCTGCTCAATAGATCATTAGATAAATTATATTTGCATGGAGTTTCTGTGTGATGGAAGTATTTCTGGGGTGCATAATTTTCCAAAATGTTGGATATTCTACTTATATTTATGATTAAAATGCCACAATGCAATGATTAAGTTATTATATATCCTATCTGAGGTCGTCAGAGACTGAGAAGTTTTTTGCTCTAATTACAGTTAATTATTTGATCTGAATTTGCGGTTTGTTATAATTCCGTCAAATCTTGTTCGATATTAATGATATTTACAAAAATTGCTTTCGAATGAATGGTGGGATGCTGTGGTTCTGCAGTATTTTACTTAATTTAAGATATTTCTGTCTGTCAATTTGTTGATTTTTCGTATCAATATTCAACTTTCTCTTCACATAAACAAAATAATTTTGTTTCAACATTTTTCTGTCGTGTTTCAACAATTAATTTAAATGATTCGGTGAACATTAAACAGAATTATTTTTCTCCTACATGAATTATAATTGAATGAAATTCAAATTTTCTATCATGTCTCAAAATTATAGATTTTTTATATATCAATACCTGATATATCACCCTAAACCAGTGTATAAAATCGGACATTGTCCATTTATTAAAACTACAGGGTGGTCAAAAAAAGACTTTACACTTTTGAATAATTTTTTGGATGACGCTCACTGTAACAAATGCTTATTTTTCAATGCAAAAACAACTTGTATAGCAAAGAATAACTCTTCTAGAGAGAATTTATTCATTGGGAGGTCCTTTTGGACTGATGACTTTTCTGCAGTGGGCCTAAATGATGCAGAGGTGTCAAAAATGTAACTTTGTGTCCGTTTTTCCCATACAAACGTAATGGATGCCTTTATTGGGCAACTAAGGTCTGTGGTGTCTTGCAGGGATCTGCCTCTAAGTTTGCCCATCCAGAATAATCACATTGATTGAGATCTTGTGATAACAGGGGCCATATTGTCCAGCTGAGAAACTTGACAGAGCGAACCTTGATCCAGTTCTGGGCTTTGCAAGGGAGTGTGGCTGATGCCCCATCTTGTTTGAAGATCAAATTATCTGTGGCACTGTATGTCTTATCTATCCAGGGCTTTAGATGCTCTTTCAAGATGTTAGAGTCAAGGAGGGTAAATCCGTCCACTCTTGGCCATAACTGTATTTTAAGGAAAGTGGTATAAGATACAAAAATATAAATTAGCACATTGGGAGGGGCATATTCCGTACTACCACTAGCAGCCAAAAAAGTAAAATATTCAAATAAGTTTTGCTGAAACCATGGCAACAAACATTAAAGGTTAGGGCATCTAAATCCGTCCAGGATGCTTCTAAATCCGTCCAGCAAGGATGGTAAATCCGTCCACAGGGTATTATGCAGCACATACCTATAGTATCTTGTGATTTCTAAAAGTTCTGCAATATATTAACTGTCACAAAGGATTTTCTGTCAATATTAGAACATTGGGGTGCTGATTGCACTTAAAATAGAAGAATCAAATAAGAGAGGTCAAGTTACCTATCAAGAATTTCAATTGACTACCTCAATCACAATTTAAAAAACCTTTTTAACCCAATCAAGCAGTATAATTGCTCAATATAATTACTTTTATTAGTTTTTAGCCATTTATAAATAATATTGGTCATAAAAGTACTTTTAAAGACCATTTGAGGTGGGTGGACGGATTTACAATCACCCAGTCAAGCCAGTTTTCAAATAATGATGGTAAATCCGTCCACTTTTATTTCCATTGTTTCTCCCTTCCAAGTGTTGGAATTAAGTTATAAGTAAACGACCCCATGCTTCAATTATTTACCATCAATATATTTTGATTTTGATGGAAATAGGCCTAGAAGACCAACTATGTGTTATTAGAAAATGGCTGTGATGACGTCACAGGATTTCATTGTTTTTTGTCTTCAACTTTTAAATGGTCCTGAATATCATTTAAAATGTTGTCAACACCATAAAAACGGCAAAATTAGTTGGAAAACGAGTTTCTCTTGCTTTTACAACTCACACAACTATAAAAATTGTAATTATATACCTATATTAGGGGGTGGACGGATTTACCCTCCTGGACGGATTTACCATACTTGACTCTAATATGTACTTTTCATGTGATTTCAACACCCTGATCGTTCACCTTCAGACGGCTTTGTTTTAAAATCTTATAATGGCCATAGTGAAGTTTGAACTTGCTCTAGCACCTTCTGGTTTGTGCTGAATTGTTCCTCTGTCTTCTCAATTTCATTTTATGTTGTATTTATTTTGTCCTGTGAAGCTCAGTAGCTTCAAAATTGCTGATGGGCCATGAACAACCCAGAGTAGTAAAAACGCAGGAGCATTCCCGGCTTCTATTTTGTCTACTATCAAAAAAGTAATGAACCGTTTTGATTATTAACCAATTTTCCAAAGATCTAACATACTTGGCTTGTATAAACAATAAGTACCCAGGCACTGACTCAATCATGGCAGCCTGGAAAATGAAATATCAACTGGTTTGCATCATGGCCAATTGTCAGAGAAACAGATTGATTAAACGGGCAATCTTCATCTCTTAGGATGTCTCATTTATCTTTCAAATAATGTGGGACATTCAAAAACAATAAATATGATGTGACAATGCACACTTTCAACACTGTCAAAATCACTCTCAAAGCATCCTGCTCATTATGACCATCTAATTATACACAGATGACAATATTTGTCAAAGTCTCATACCATGTTGTTTTCACGAAATAATATAGGTTTCTGATCATAACAACATGAATTCTAAATTTCAAATAGTTGAATGAAAAGCATAATAATGCTTCTATGTCTTTCTGACGCTTTGGTAACACAAGCAAGGGTTTATTTAGATGAAATATTTCCTATAATAAATCAGTGCACATTAAGAAGTAATCACCAAAGAAGGAGCATATGCTAGAGCGGATGACAAAATCGAGATGATGCCTTCATCTAAATCTTGTCTTATAGGTCCTGCCTTAATGGTGAGGAGCACAAAGGAGACATAATGTGTAAATGGATTGTATGAGACTAATGAGCACTTAAGTGGCAGGGTTACCCGTAAGCATAACACCATGGTGGATTACATTGTAGGGCCATCACTCTGGAAGCAGATTGGCATAACAACGGGATCAGATTGGTATAAGGCTAGCATTGGGGCCTGTTGTCAGAGACACAGACAGAGTGAACAAACAACTCTATTCTCTGAGGATTTCTCCTTTTCCTTCAAGTGATGCAGATCTCCCAACCCCTTGCTTATGCGTATCTCTTCATCCAGCATCTGTCTCTACCGAATGAATCTCCCAAATTTCCTCCTTAATCTGTTCCTCTGTATTTGCATCATAATTTTGATGTACATTTGCAGCCTCATAGCTTTGTCTGCATTTATTGATCAAGCACTGAAGCTATCAGGACTGCCATTTTGATTGCATAAATAATAAAACTGCCAATTACATCCTGAGCCAAAGAACAAAATGAAAGGGCACATTGATATCTTGCAAGTAGACATATCCTTTATATGGTCAGTCTGTAGCATCCCTACAACTGACAAAAGTTCAAAAGTTAACAAGAAAGTCATAAAGTAGTTAAATACAACAATAAACAACTTTTAAAGAGCAAGGAAAAGATAACAAACAAGGCAATTATTAATGTATTAGAATGTTTTTAGGTTGTTTGAGGTGTTTGCCTGAATGAATTAGGATTTTTGTGTCAAAGTAAGGCAGTGGTTGTTCAGAATATGGAGTTTTGTACTTTGGCTTATAAAGCACCTATTCTGTTGCTTTTTTTTTCACTGAAAGATAGCTGCAGTGACTTGTGTTGCAAAAAACAATTCCAGACACCCCAAACTAACTTTGATAATGCGGTTATCTAAGTAACATATCCAAAGTGGTCCATTTCTATGGGCAGAAGCACATAAAAGCATTAGTGCCTTCACCTGGCATTCCAAATCGCTACTTTGGATTATACCACTAACAGATTAAAGCTCTGTCATCAACGTTCACAATGGGATTGGGCTTATGTTGCCCCTGGATGACGTCTCAGTCTAAATCTTGAATTATAGTGTCTGCTTGTGGTGCTTAGTACAAAGGAGACATAATGTGTGAATTGATTGTACAAGACTAATGAGCAATCAAGTGGTAGGGCTACCCACAGCAATAACACCATGGTGGATAACATTGCAAGGGAAAATCTCTGCTATGACTTGAGAATCAGATTGGCATAATAATGTCATTGATTGCCGTTTATCAGTAACCAAAGACCAGCTCAGTGAACAAAAAATTTTCCGCCATGCAGGTCTCAATCTTTTATTTTTGAGAATATCAGAATTGTCAGAGGTGGGTGTATCTCTCTGTCCACCAATGGCCTCCATCTGTCTTTCTCTAATAAATCTCCCAAATTTGCTCATTAATCTGCTCCTCTTTACTCCCATCAAAATTTGATGCATTTGCTTTCTCCTAGCTCTGTTCGTCATTGTTCATCAATCTGCCAAGCTATTACCAGTGGAATTCTAATTGTTTGAATAATAAAATCTCCAAACTGCCTCATAAGCCAAATAAATTTAAAAGATAGAATGACCCACTGGTATAATACAAGAACAGGATCAGTGTAAAGCATCATTCCGACATGAAAAGTTAAGAAGCAAATAACAAAGATGAAATCAAGGAAAGCTGAAAAGAAACTCTCAAGGGACAGACTTACAGCCCTTCACTTAGACAAAGAAAAAATGAGGAGGACCAGTTCACTGTGAAAAATGCACTTCGTGATTCATGATAGCTGATGAAGTGTCATCTTCTCTACTTTCAACATGGGAAACATAGAGGCATTTTGATTAGTCATGATCAAGAGAAGGCCATTTGACTTGTCATAACTGATTTTGGATTGAAAATCAGATGCATAATCCTTTCGTTTGGCTGTCACCAACAAGAGAGATAAGTCTCCTTAAATCAAATTAACATTGAAAGTATTGGGTATGATCATGAAAAATCATCAGTATGATGACACACAAAGTGCCATTTTCACAGTGCAATAGTACACTCTTTTCCGGTATCAATGTGACAGGCTGTAACACACCAAATAAGGCAATTAACAATGTATATATATATTGTTTTATTGACACAAGAATATCAGATAATGATACAGTTGCCAAAAATGTAACAGAATTGTTTAAGACTGGAATGAGGCTTGCAGGAAAGGTATCTTAAAATCAAATTCAAAAAGGTGTGTTAATATTTTGACAGAAGGCATCCCTTTGAAGCAGAATAAAACAGATGTTGCTGAAAACGTAGCATCCATGCCCATGGCTAAGCTTAGGTTTTATTTTGTAAGAGTTTTTTAATGAGAGTAGTGTTTCTGTCTGGCATTCCTGACAATAATCACTGATCAAAATCATATAGTCACATGCAATAAGCAGCACAATATTTTCAAGTATCCCTCTTTGTACTGAGGGATTGACTGATGAATGTATACAACATTAAGCACTTAGCTGCTTTTCTATAAAGTTATAAAGTGCTGTTTGTCTGAGTCTAAAGGTTAAGTAGAGGAAACATCAAGATATCAGCGAATATGGCAAGATAACACACTTTAAACACTGTCAATACACTCTCAGAAGAGCTCAGTCGGGGTCACATGCTTGCCATTGACCACATAATTAATGACAATAATATGTTCTGGAGTCTTGCACAAAGTTGGTTTCACATATTATTTTCTGCATGAACCAATTCAAATCCTCAATAAAATTACAAAATACCTTAAAGAAATAACAGGCCTAATACCTCACTGACAGTTGTCTCTCGATCTTTCGCGATCACCATTGATGATGACAAGCATGTGGATCATTTAGATACTCAAAAATCAGCTATTAAATCATAGCATATTGCTGAAAGTATGTGCCAGAGCAGGAGTAATGCGTATGCTGGAGGATAAAATATGGGATGATGTCTCAGTTCAAATCTTAACTTCTAGGTACTGCTCATGGTGCTTGGTAAAAAGAAACAAAATACGTAAATGGATTCGGTTAGTCTAATGAGCTGCAGCTAAGTGGTAGAGTTACCCATAGGCATAACACCACAGTGGATTACAATGCCGTGCCATCACTCACTGGAATCAGATTGGCATAAGAATGGCATCAGATTGAATCACTCAGGCATTAGGTTGGCATCAGGGTCTGCTGTCAGAGACACGGATTGAGTGCACACAATATTATTTCCTAAGCCTTTCTCCTCCTTTTCAAATGATGTGTGCCTCATTCTCCTTGCTTTCATACATGCAGAAGTCATCTTATAAGAATGTATCTCACTATCCAAATAAACCTCCTCCTAAACTAGGTGCAGATTGGGCTTCTCTGCACGAGCATCATAGTTTTGATGTATTAGAATCTCATGCCTCCATCTGCTTTTGTTCATTAACGAACCCTGCCATTTTAATTGCCACCGTAATTAAACCGTCCAATTACCCTTCTGAGCCAAAGAACTACTATGTAGATGAAGGGACCCATTATATCTTGGAGACAAGAAAATAAGTTGAGCATCCTTACAAGGACAGTTAGAAAGCAACTCAGGAGTCATTGTACAGTATGTATACTGACTCCTAAGTGAAGTTTTAACAAACCGATTGGAATAGAGATTTATAAGGTTCATTGGTAAAGATCCATGGGATTAAGATGAAGGAGGAAAAGGCTAAGATAAAGGAGGAGCAGACCAAGAGAAAATCCAGGCTACAGTAGACCGCTGTAGTTGCGACCGTTAGCGAGCAGTCTACAACATTTCAGAACTGGTGCTCTATTTCGCGTCCTCATTCACATGCATTTTTGAAGCAGTCCATCTCAGTATTGCTGTGTTCTGCTGAGCGTGGACCTGATAGGCAGCAGCGCAGACGTGAAAGGCAACTGTCCTATTGCCCTCAATCCCAATTCGATACCCATTTCGACTTGAATTTCATCAGTCTGCAGCCTCGCTCGCTCACCTGTTTGTACAGCAGACAGTTCCCAGTCAGTTTTTGCACAGTGTGTGTGGATGTGTTTGAGGTCTCTCTCTGATTTGCTTCTGGAGATCTAAATCAAAGACGGCCAGCTTCTTTTTCTGAAAGAATGCTTATCACATCTGATCCCATTACCTGATCGACGACATGAGGTCTTGTCTTTTTTTCTTCTTGAAACAATGGCATTCTGCTGGCCCCACTAAACCCCAAGCTCTCTTTAATAATATGACACACCTGGTGACTTTCTGAGATACTACACCAGCGGCAGCACAATATCCAACTTGAGAAGTTTTGTTGAGACTACAATATTATTATCATACCTTGAGAAAATCCAAACCATATATATGTTCTTTCTGTCAGAGTTTTCAATTATAAATAATGTATTCTACACCCTACATGCAGAGTCTAAAATTAATCTGAGTAAGTAGCAGGTTCATCTTTGATACATATTCAGATCTTTGTTAGTGCAAGTGACTTATACATGTATTAATACGATTTTACCTAAGCTTCAGTTATCAAACTAATCTTACAGATTGAAATCAGGATTTCATCAATTCATCAGTATGGCAATGACTTTGGTAGGAGCATAAACAAGAAAATGGAAGGCACTGATGATTTTATATGTAAATATTTATTGGATGTAAATCTATACAATTCTCTTTGTAAAACTGTAAAACATTCAAACATTAACACACTGTGATACAAAATCGATATATTGGCCGATAATCAGCTGGCCACTACTCATTTCTGACCTTAGAAATAAAACTAACAACTTTCAGATTTTTCAACTATAATGAGACCTGAAATTTAAAATCAATGAAACAGTGTCTTTCATTCTCATTCTTGCGTACGCATAACAAATAACAATTTTTTAATACATGAAATCAACAAAGGAATAATCAGAATCACTTTCAAACTATCAACAATTACAGATATCAGATATGATATACATAAGCACAAGCATCTTAATCATCTGGACTCGATTAAGTCTTAAATAAACAATAACCGACTTGAGCAGGTAACTCGGTTTTCAGATATAGTTCAAGCATGCGATATTGCTCTTTCAGCTAGAGCTGGAATGAATCATTGATAATGACAGCGCTATTCCCCTCTCTTCATCAAGTCTGCACCTCCAGGCTGACATGATTTAGATCCTGATCTGGTAGTCGCCATTCTGGGTGATGTATCTGACCCAAGGAAGGGCCTGGTAGCCTCTCTTCTCAATAATCTTCAAGTAGCGGACCTGAATAAGAAACAAACCAGTAAAGATGATAGATTAGCACTGTGCCTCCCAAGAATTACAAGCACCAAAACATCTGACAAGGTCTTAGTCAATCAGTGCACCTGTGACCAGTCTGCTTTCCTTTAGCATGCACTGCCAAGATACTGATACAATGTATACATCCTCACTGGACCACTTCACTGTATTCAATGTATAATCAAGGCACAGCCGGGAATCCCACATTTCTGCCTTTGCTATGGTGCATACATTTTGATTCTATAATGAAGTTAATTATCCAATAAATTAAAGCAACTCAAGATCAATGACAATTAAATGTTGACATTTTGTCCAAATGTTCCTTGGTAACACAATTCTCCAGGTTGCTTCCAAAAATATCTTCACATCAGCTGATAACCATCCTTCTTATCATAGTGAGAGGATAAAAGATGCAGAACAAATAGGCCCCAGTACATCCATGGCACAATTGAGCTCAAGAGCAATGCCAGAAAGGAGGAATCTGTGGTCGAATTGCGGGAGGTGCAATATGAGGCGGACAATAGGCTTGGTTCATTTGTCATTCTTATTTGGCTCTATTGAGCTTGCAAATAGGCGACTATTAGGCGCATGTCATTATGTCAAGTTTCAGGACAATTGCTCAGGACATTACAAAATGACCTTCAGATAGATGCAAGGACATGCTATAAATTAATTAGAGGTCCATCAACCGAGGAAATGGTTCTGCTGTTGTAATTACCTGTAACCCTGAAACAGTGTAGTATGGAATCTCGAATCGGATATACACTGGTGGTTTTCCCTCAAGGTCCTCTGATTCAACACTAGGCAATTTGAAGTGAGCACGCATTAAATGCTCTTTGCACCCCTGAAAAAAGCAGACACAGGTGTGAATGTCAGCACTTGAAAATCGTGTTGAACATACGTTGCACATTGGGTAGGATCCTATAAATCCATTCCGCAATGCTTCAGGCCAACATTTATCAGAAACAATCATCTGCAGCTTTTGGAACATCCAATCTTGAACAATAGTCAAATAGAAAATCACATTCCAAAAAACTTTCAATGATTATCAATATTTATCAATCAGTGAAATAAATTAATAACAAAAGGCAGCAAGCACTATTAAATTCCACTGCAAGCCAAGTGCAGCTGCATAATTTTGCCAAGAAAACATATTAAGCATACATGTATGGTGTGGAGATACCTCTTGCAATACTGACAATAAGATAGCAATGGAAAACCTATCATTCAGTAGAAAAGTGACTTCTACCATTATATTACACAAAATATTGAAGCACTTGTTGAAATATAGGACACAAGATACTAAAGCAAAGCATCAAAGAACAGAAGAGCAACAGAAGTCAAGCTTTGTAAAAAACAGAAAAACATTATATTCAAGTCTACATGTCCAAGAGAACATGACAGCTTTATAGAAATCGGAATGTATTAGCCTTCTGGCAGACTCTATAGGCTCCACTGCCATGTCAAAATATCACTCCATGCTTCTCATACAAGATTTTAGGGGATTATGAGGTACTGTGCTCAGGGGTGAACAAGCGCAGCCAAATAATTAATAATACAAAATTGGAGTTATGCTTAACAGCCTTGGGCCGATGCCTTGCCTCTCTGATGTTCAAATCTCATTCATCCCCATTGAGGCTTTATGTGCATTAGTCCAAAGAACATAAACGTACAGGCAAGCGCAAATATGCCAATCCATCAGATTACAGTCTCTAAACATCTTTTTCTTTACACAATAAAACTACCAAGAAAAGTGATGTATTTACTCACTAGAGCATGGATAAGGTTTTGGAGTGCCCTATAACCGAATTTGAGACTAGGTGGAAGGCACATCAAAATAATGGAGAGGGCTAGGGACTGGGCAACTGGGAATTGCCAATTCATTTACGCTTTTTCCTTTGAGGTTGGAGATTTTCAAAACAATCAAATGCAAGTGGTGCCTTCAATACGATGCAGTTTTAACCATGTTGTAATGTAAATACTTAAAGTAATACCCTGCAAACTGGGCATTAATCAACAGGCACACACCGGAAAGGTTTTAATAGTCCATAGGACGGAGCTCTTCTCAGGCTGCCACTTGCAGGAACCAGCAGTTGTTTTAAACTTCGGGGAGTCAGCGTCGGTGGGCACAGGCACCTCGATTTCCACATTGTTAGCAGTTGACCTCTTCTTGAATTGACTTTTCGCCTGCAAAGAAAAGATGTCATTAATCTCAGAACAAGACTGAGGAGTCAAGGATGCAAATAGGAAAGCAAAGACAGCTTGGATGTGTACATGAGGGCTATAGACTTTCTTATTCAAGATAAAAAAACAGAACAAGGACATGCAGTCAACCACCTCCGCCGATAATCAATACGAGTCAAACATTTCCTATTGGAGCAATCTTATGGCATCGCACTGGCAAAGTCACATGCACAGCCACATGACCTCACAGCACAAAGCCATGGTGGCTCAGGCCTGGCCTGTCCTTGCCAAATCGCGATGCCATTGACCTCTTTTTGCCTCTCCTCTGTCACAAGAGCAAATGACCCTCAAGAGGCACAGTCTAGCGGAGGTCTGGAGGACAGCACTTTTCAGCATCTGGACTGTTTCACTTGCAGCCAATGTATCTCTGGATGAAAGGTGCCTGATAATGTACAGTCTATCTTTAAGGGCAGCCTCTTGTCATGATCATTCACTGTGGTGTGTTGCTTTTGTAAGAATCATGCTAATCCAGAAGCAAAGAACCACATGGACCAAATCTTTTGGCTACATCTCTTTTCTACATCTTCCCCAGAATCGATAGATGACTGGGATAATGGGTTGCAGGTCGCAATGCATGTGGAGCTGATTCTATCATCTCTCAGTTGTCATCAAGCTACATTTATGCAAGACAATATCAAACAAGATTTCTGCTTTTTCTTAATGACTCCAGCTCACAATTACTTTCATGTGAACATGTGACATTGTCTTATAGACTTTTAGAGCTTTGTACATGACTCATTTACCCTCTTCCTGATGTAAACTGTGCCTTTATCCTCTCGCTATGACAAGTTTCATCAAACAAAGGCTTTTTAGTGATACAGAGAGGGAGTGAATGGCAAGGTTTTTTCTGATAAGAGACTAGAAGTCTTATCAAGCAAGTCTCTCTTCTCATGCAATCATTGCAATGCCTTTCTTCCGTGCATTTGGCAACAACCTTCCTGAGTTGCCTGAAGAAATAGCTTGTCTGTCAATTAACTCCTATTCAAAAGTAATCTAATTGGAAGCAGCTAGATTTTTAAAGGAATCTGAGCTTTTGTTAAAAATGTGACAACCATGTTATCCAACAATCATGTAAATTGCACCACAGCAAGACAAACATTTTAATTTATATCATGAGGGATTTTTTGACAGAATAATAAAGCAGCATCAATCACTCAAAACTCAAAATAGATTAGTTTTAATGATTGAATAAACAGAATTCTCTTGCTCATCTGTGCAGCTTTTTCTCTTGCTGATAAGAAATTTGATGAGGTACAGCAGTAACACTTACCTTAATCATGTATTCCACCCGGCTGTGGGCATGTTTCTCCACAACCGATTCAACCCAAAACAAAGGCTTTGTCTGAAAAAGAACACAAAAAAGCATGTCATTTCCAGATGCATTTCATATATTATATAGCATAATACTTGGCACATGCTATAGAAATAGAGATTTGCAGCTGGCAAAGACCATTTATTTTATTGGCCCAAAATAGTATCTTGAAGCTAACAAAATTCAAGCAGCTTGGTCTGCTGCTCCCAAGATATCTACCCATTCCTTGCAAGGGCTATGAATTTATCATGAGCTCCTGCATCAGCAAGCTATTCTAAATTATGAATGAAAAGAAAGACAAATCCTTCTGAAGAACTGAAGAAGTTTGACAACTTAATGTATTTCTCTTAATAGCTGCTTCATTTTTGTGACCATCAATAATGCACCACCAACAGTTATCATGCAGCAACAACCTGAACAAGGACTAAAAATGTGCTGAAATCACTTACAGAAGACTGGAGGCGATATGACATGAGCTCGAACTCGCCATCTGGTGGGATGAAAGAAATAGTCCGGTCACTTTCGAAGCGGGACAGCCTGACACACTGGTGAAATTTGACGTCCTCCATTTCAACCGACTTGCTGCGACCTCCTCAACAGATTCAAAGATGCAATTAAGTACCATTCAAACATTAACAATCTTTTAGTGATATAATATCTTCAGAATTAATCATTTCTAGAAGTATCAAACAATGTATTTTAGAAGGTGATTTGAAAATAGCAAAACTCCTGGTTCAGATGTTATAAACATAATGTGGTGATGATACGCAGCAGCAAGAAAAAGAGCTGAAATTTATTTGTGATTAATACCAATTTAGATCTGTTAATTTCAGCATTATTTGACACAATAAAGCATTTTAACTTTATCAATTTCCATACATAATTTGAATCTGATGCATTTCCCCTTGTAAAATTCATAGCTTTGACAAAGACAAAATGATATCAGCGTTTCAGCACCAGTGCAACGCATTTGTGGAAGCCATGAACGGAGGTTGATGCACGGCGTCATACGACGCTATCAAACACTGGGCGCATGCGCGCTCTCGCTCCCTTCTCTTCCGCTCAAAAAGGTTAGAATCTATTGAATTACTTTGTCTGACTTTTTTTCAGCAAGAAAGAAATGAGATATTAAAGTATGGTTCTCCTTGACACCTGTGCAATTCCAGGTTGGAATGGCATCAATTCAACTCAAGATTTAGATTGTTTGGATGCTGTTTCTTTAGTGGTTCTCTGTCACAACATTGTCTTGAATAGCACCATCAATCAAACAGGGGGAAGGGGAATTTTGAAGAATTCTCTGTATATACCTTACCAGTCTAATCTGTCAGGAAGAGTATGATGCATGTGTGTCATATATAACATCAACATATCATATCTCAAAGATAATTTTTTGTGCAGTATTTATGCAACATACACAACATCTGCTTCTGCCCCCTTCACCGGCCCCTCAGCTGCTCATGAAGGGGCTCTTTCAAAAAGGTTCATTAAACCATTCAGAAGGACTTCAGCATGGCTTATAATATTACATCTACCTACTTTTACTGAAGCAGTACTGGAGGCATATCCCTACTGAAGAATATAACTCAGAAACCCCCACATTTATCCACCTTAAGGGATATAAGCCTGCTGAATCTTTAAGGACCATGTATGTACACAATCCAAGGATATTGGAGGTAATTGCTAAGTGACACTAACACATTTGAAGAGCACTGATAGACCATCCCAAAACAGCTTGTGGCAAAAAGGGACAATGCTTTAGTTTAATAATTTAGCAATCAGACAGTAACGGATCCAAAGTGATATATAAGAGTTGTATAGGCGATGGATCATTCAACTAACCAGTAACAAGGTAGAACAGTTAAATAAGACCCCATGGATGAGTCAGAACAACTGTAGCTGATTCAAGTTGTTAGCAACACGATCTCCACATTTGAGCAGATGGAAATACCTCCTTCTCATTTTACAATAAATTTTGGAATGAAAAATGCTTGATTCATCATGTTATTTCTGCAGCTACAGAACATGATGAGGAATAATTATGTGGTGGAAATGACATTAACAGATGAAATCTCTATTCCATAGAAATCCACCAAAAGGCAGGCAGAAAGACAACATTTGGCAAATATATTCGCAGCAAGTGTCTTGGGGATAGATCCACGTTCATATCATTCATACATTTAAAAAGCAAGATGATACATGTCTCTGAGAAAAAGGAATGTCTCATGGCCATTTCAAGAATACCTGCATGTGTTGTGATTGAAAGATCATTCACATAGAAGCCCACTTACTACAAAAAATAGAGAAAATATAAAAAAGGAAAGAAATATGACCGTGAACCATATGTATGACGAAATAGATATACATCAGATAATCATAGGCACAATTTAGTCATAGCACCAATCTGGTAATTCTCAACTTATGTGAGACAAATCAGGAAAATAATAGAGCACTAGATATTTGATAGTAACTGCCAAGCAGATTGTGCGTTGGAACATGTAAGGGGAAGGCCAAAAAGAAAGAGGTTGAAGGCTGGATGGCTGATTACTATGTCAGCATAGCGTCACTACATTATGAAGCATCATTGCGGATCATAACGTGGTGAATGCGCACATATTTTTGGTCTTGGCTACCTCCCCTCATCACAATGACCAGGACAAATTAAACACCCAAATGCCACTAAAGTACCACAACTCCACAAGAAAACAAAAATTTGGAAATCTGTGAGAGACATCAATCTGTCTGCAGCCAATAGAAGAGCCATGATGTGGAGGCACTTTCATTTAATGTTGTCTTTGATTTAGATGTCCAGAAGCCAATCAGATAGAGCGATCTACCCATTTACAGGATTTACAGCCAACAAGATATGCCAGAGGCACTAATGTAAAACAATTGACAAAGTGGACGCAGAATTACCACACCTCCCATGATAAAGACTACCATCCATAACATAGACAGTAGTTTTAAAAAGGCATTCTGCTTATATGCAACAGTGAATCTTAGCTAGCCAATTGGCATCCAGTCCCAAGTTACTTGCATCACATTTGTACGCAACTTAGTAGTTAGAATGAGACCCACATTACTTCTATGGCTAAAGAGACCTCAGACACATCCACACACACTGTGCAGAAACAGTGGCCAATTGAAGAGTATTCCTACAACTATGACGACTCCTCACAGTCAATGAGCCTCCACATATTCTTTTTTTTTAGCTGTCTGCATGGCCATTTAACACATAAAAGCCAATCGAGCATTCCAATCATTCACTGAGCCCTCTAAGTAACATCCTTTCTCTTCTGCACGGTTGTATGGTGCCATGAGCGAGCACTTCCGTGCAGTTGTTCTGGAACAACTACTAAACTACATGGAAAGTTGCAGTCTGGTAATGTGAGCTCCTGTGAAGGATGTTTGTTCAGTTTTTTTGATGGACACCCCTTTAGTGGCATTCTTTGTGACTATTCATTGATTTTCCATCTAGTTCAATGGCTTCCTTGAAGCTTATGGTGGCTTATCTGCTGGTGGTTGGTTCTGCTACATTTATGTTGGTTTTTCTGAGCTGGATAAGTTCTCTTAAACCAATCAATGCATGTGGATGACATTGTCAGAGAAACCGTCTGAGAAAGAGAAAATACCACAAGTAGCTAATGCTCTTTCTCCTCCTACTTTTTGCAACCAGTGGGTGTAAGATACTTGTAAACAGCCATAGAGTGTTTCTTTGCAGCTCTTTGTATTCACAAGCAAGGAAGCTGCTTTGTCACACTATCAAGCAGTTTTGTCACACATGAATGTCAAGTACAGGTCTTTGGTCATGTTGCTGTAGTCATAACAACGCTGATATAGAAACGTTTTATATTTGTCATGATTACACAGACTTCGCACACAGCAAGTGTGTAATACATGATATATCAAAGTAATGAATTCATGAATGGCACTTCCACCTGAATCTGATACATGTAGGCTTACCTCAATTTCTAAAATTGTGAGGCTGCATTGTGTACACTTGGGCAGTTAAGTACATGCCATGATTTGTATTTGTATCGCAACCAGTTGAATGGCATTAATTATTCAGTCAAGAGTGATAAACACTGTTGAGTAGGGCAGCATGAAAGCAGAATCAACTTGTCAGCATCTCACTACATAAAATCTGATAACACACAATGCAATTGATTATATATTGTACTGGAGCTTCGGAAGTAAAAATTATTATCACTCCTTCAAACTTTTTAAATCCTCCTTCAGCTTTCCCAACTTGCACCAAAAACAGCAGCTCAAATTCCCTGTGGGCTAAAATGCAGGAAATTGATGTAATCCACCAGCTTGAAAACCGAGCCATTTGCCAATTTTGCATGATTCAACTGAATGTACTTTTACATCTCAGCACAAAGCTAGGAACTGGATTCACAGCTGTTTTAACAGATGCTTTAATGGTTGTAAAATGCCTTTACGTAACAGAGGGATGTTCTCCATACAGCAGGGACGCAATCTTTTGTCGAGGACTGGATAAGATGGCCAATCAAACAATGCTCATATAACAGGTTTGTTCTCTTTGGGCAGATCTAAAACAAAAGCACATCTCACATCATCCTGTGCCAACAAACTGCAAAAGCACTTGGATATCAATTTTCTGTAGGAGGATGCACCCAGCTGTACGTTATTTTTGGTGCTTACAAACAAGGTCACATAAGGTGCTAACACCAACTGTCTGCCTCAGTGTCTCAGCTTGTTCCGACACGAAGAAAGTGCCAGAGCAAGAAATTGTGCAGAGCTGCCACTTCGACTATTTTGAAAGTTTATATTCATTAGGTAAGACAATTGCCATACAATCACATTGCAGATGATTACATGATCAGACTGGCAATCTCAATATTGCCAGACAGAGCAGAGCTATTTCTAATAAACCACACATCATATGACCACATTGAATGCCGACTTTCCTCCTTTTATATTCAGCTGAATTGGCAGTGTCATCAGATATAAACACACTAATGACCAATAGGCAGGAGCAAAATTGACTCAAAAGTGTTGGGAAAACTATTGAGAGTTGTGGACATATTATCCCTTTGTTTTATGAAGAAGGCTACCAAAACTCAACAGAAAAACCTCTCCTTGTGGGATATATCTTTGGGATACTGAGAGAAAAGCCATGGCCTTTGTTGAGGAACAAGGGAGTCAATGCAGCAGAAAGTACTTACGGCCAGTGTTCTCAAAGAGCACCTTATCGTTGAGGCCCAGTCTCAGCTCCGGCATTCCTGTCAGCATCACCCGCATCTGAATGCTGCCAAGGATCTCATTGCGCAACACACTGCCTGTGGCTCCCACCTGAAACAGCAAAACACAACTTAAAGGTCAAATAAATATTTCAATCACAAAAATTTTAATTTAAAGGTCATGTTCAGTACTTTGAAGGTCAATAATATTATCTCTTGAGTGTCTAGTTGTAGTGTATTGAAAAGCAACATGCTAAACAACGTATTTGTTCCTGTAACTGAAAAGCAAGAAACGAGAAAAGTGAAATAAATCATATCTATATTACCAGATCATATACTATATAATACATGTATTCATGCAAAGAATTTAAACCATAGGTCCACATGTATTCACAAATACCATCGCATCTTGCAGTGAAATAAACATGAATATAGTGAAGTAAACTTTAGTGCAACCCCCTCAGAAATTTATATAGATATTCAAGCATATTTTCACTTCAGATAGCCATAACTGCCATCCATGTTTTAGATAAAAAGTTCTTTTTCTCATTCCCAGTTAAGGATATACCCTCATTTGGTGAAGGTCGCAGTGACCAAATACATAAAATCTTGAAAATGATCTCGGAAGATCAACCTCTGTAAAGTTAAGTGGTGGAGCAGTGATAAAGTCAAAATGTTGTATAGCCAGCTACAGCTAGTGAAAAATAAGTAGAGTGAGACCATCACAACCTGGTATATCACCAATTCTGGAGATGTTGATGATTGTAACACAGGCCAGAGATCACCAAGCATCTGGAATACTGTAATAATATATATATTTTCTCAACTTACTCAATATACACTTCGGTAGTCTTTGAGTCCTGAATCTCTTCCGCCGTGAAATGGAATTCCTTTGTGCAGGATAGCTAAACTAGTATAGCTTAAACTTCAGTCAAAATACAGTGTGAAGGGTACACATAATCTCCAGGTATTGCTGCCAGACCATCATTTATCAGAACTTTGAACAGTTTATCTCAAAGTGCTTCAAAGACTACCCTTTGTGCAAGTTTCACTAATGGCTACTCACAAGAGGGAGCTTTGAATAGTCTACCTTTGTATATTCTTGCATTTCACTAGGGTGATCTCTAGCATGTGCCTGTACACACCAGGGACATTATTTTACTCGTCAAAGAGAGAATTACATTTATAATAATTTAATGGTCTGCGGATGATGGTGATGACAACCTTCTCATAGCTGGGAAATATCGGCCAGCATGCAGTACAACTTGTACAAGGAATGAGATGCACAACATTCTTATGATCAATTTTGATAAACTCTTAGCATTACAAGCGTTGCAGGACAGTATAAAACATTGACGAAATCTAACACAAGCCTCAGAGATTGCTCTTTTCATGTATTCATATGTATATCTATGAACATGTGGATTCTCATGGGCTGACAGCAAAAGGCATATCTCTCGTTGGAAGAAGTAAATGGATTTTTTTATTCAAAATAATGAATAAGTGCAAAAAATACCTTAAAGAAATCCATGCTATGTGGTCTTCTCTCTAACCCTTTGGGTAACATAAGCATGGGGATTATTTAGATGAAAGCTTTCTGCTAATAAATTGGAGCACATTAGCTTAAAGTATGCACATAACTAGGGAGTATACAAGCTGGAAGATGCCATGTCCTTGTCCTAATCTTGTCTTAAAGGTCCTGCTTTAATATGGTGCTTAGCATAAAGAAACATAATGTGTAAATGGACTGCATTAGACTAATGAGCACCCGAATCCTCGGGTTACCCACAGGCATGACATCATCCAATATGATAAGGACTGCTTTTGCCATAGTGTAATGGTAATTAGATACTTTCATTTTCTCATTGCAAATAACTTTTTTGATCATCATCATGTTTGTTATTTTCATCTGTCAGTAAAAAGCTAATTAGCTTATGTTTTATTTCTAACTTGTCACAACCGACTTTATATAAAATTTCATCTTCCTCTTCTTTTTGATGGATTGCCTTGTGTGGCAAACACTCTGGAGTAAGATTGTCATAAGAATGGCATAAGAATGGCATCAGATTGGAACACTCATGCATTAGGTTTGAATCATGGCCAATTGTCAGAGAAACAGATTGATTAAACTGGCAATCTTCATCTCTAAGGATTTCTCATTTATCTTTCAAACAATGTGGGACATTCAAAAACAATAAATATGAGGTGACAATGCACACTTTCAACAATGTCAAAATCACTCTCAAAGCATCCTGCTCATTATGACCATCTGATTATGCACAGTGACAATATTTTGCAAAGTCTCATACCATGTTGTTTTCACACAATTATATAGGGGTCTGATAGAAACAATTTACCTGAATTCTAAATTTCAAATAGTTGAAAGAAAAGCATAATAATAATGCTTCTATGAGATTTGCTTATGTTACCGAAGGGTAAGAAAGACAGAGTTGATTCAGATGAAATATTTCCGATAGTAAATCAGCGCATATTAACGAAAAGCAATCACCAAAGCAGGATCACATACTAGAGCGGATGACAAAAGATGAGATGATGCTTTCGTTTAAATATTGTCTTTAATGGTGCTTAGCACAAAGGAGATATAATGTGTAAATGGATCGTAAGAGCTAATGAGCCCTTAAGTGACAGGGTTACCCAAAGGCATAACACGATGGTGGATTACATTACAGGGCCATCACTCTGGAATCAGATTGGTATAACAACGGGATCAGATTGGTATAAGGCTAGCATCGGGGCCTGTTGTCAGAGACACAGATAGAGTGAACAAACAACTCTATTCCCTGAGGATTTCTCCTGTTCGTACAAGTGATGCAGATCTCCCAACTGCTTGCTTACGCGTATCTCTTTATCCAGCATCTGTCTCTACCAAATGAATCTCCCAAATTTCCTGCTTAATCTGTTCCTCTGCATTTGCATCATAATTTTGATGTACGTATGCAGCCTCATAGCTTTGTCTGCATTTATTGATTAAGCATTTAAACTATGAGGACGACTATAATTGCATAGATAATAAAACTACGAATTATCTCCTGAGCCATAGAACAAAATGAAAAGGCACATAGGTATCTGGCAAGTACGATCAGTCTATAGCATCCTAACAACTGACACAAGATCAAAAGTTTACAAGAAAGTTATGAAGAAGTTAAATACACCAATAGACAACTTTTAAAGAGCAAGCAAAAGAGACTAAACAAGGCAATTATTAATGTATAAGAATGTTTTTAGGTGGTCTGAGGCCTTGCAGAAACAACTGCATATTTTATAGAAGAAGCTGCGCAAGGCATGCCAGTGTATGCCTGAATGAATTAAGATTTTTGTGTCAAACTAAGGCAGCGCTTGTTCAGAATATGGAGTTTTGTAGTTTGGCTTATAAAGCAACTATTCTGTTGCTTTTTTTTACTGAAAGATAGCTGCAGTGATTTGTGTTAAGCAAAAAAAACATTTCCAGACAGCACAAATTAACTTTGATAATATGGTTATCTAACTAACATATCAAAAGCGGTCCATTTCTATGGGCAGAAGCACATAAAAGCATTAGTGCCTTCGTCTGGCATTCCAAATTGCTGCTTTAGATTCTTCTTCTACTTCTACGTCGGTGATCTACAGAGACACGGATTAAGTGCGCACAATATTTTTTCCTAAGCCTTTCTCCTCCTTTTCAAATGATGTGTGTCTCAATCTCCTTGCCTTCATACATGCAGAAGTCATCTGAGAAGAAATGTATCTCACTATACAAATAAACTTCCTCCTAAATTATGTGCAGATTGGGCTTCTCTGCACGAGCATCATAGTTTTGATGTATTAGAATCTCATGCCTCCATCTGCTTTTGTTCATTAACGAACCCTGCCATTTTAATTGCCACGGTAATAAAACTGCCCAATTACCCTCCTGAGCCAAAGAATTGCCATGTAGATGAAGGGACCCATTGACATCTTGAGATTGATATATACTTTAAAAGATAACTCAAGCATCCTTACAGCGTAAGTTAAAAAGCATCCTTACAGGGAAAGTTAAAAAGAAAGTTATAAAGAAAGTAGATCTATTGAAGAACATCTTCCAAATATCACTTTGAGATAGTAAAAAGACTAACAAAGACAATTAATAATATAAATGAAAGTTTTTGGGTGACACTCGTTCAAGTTTACTCGAAGAAGTCATGCCATCGTTTGTCACAATGAATTCTTTCATATCACAATATTGTGTCTTATGAGTGTGATGTATGACAAATTTTGCATATATCATTGTAAATGCAGTATGGATATTTTATATCATTCCTACTGTACATGGTTATTATCATATAAATATTACTATTGTAATGGTATGTGTATTTTATATCAATCATACTGTATATTTCATGTAGTTCTGTATATTATCATTGTTTACAATGGTTTGCTATTATGTATGATTGTTTACAATAACATTGCATGGTTGTTATGCAACACCAATTAGTACTGAATTGCTATCCTATTAGGATTACATAATCAGTTGATAAACAATTGTGTTGACATTGTGACCCAGTTAAGTTGTTTATCTGAGTGTGGAAACAGATGGAATGTTCTGTAGAAGAAATAATATCTCTGGAAGGCGCCAGAATATGAGTCATGCCTTCTGGGAGGACTGGAACGTTCTAGTAGGTTGTGATGCATATAAATATGACTGGGAGCTGACATAGTCAGTCACTTTCTACCAAATCGCTGAACGGTGCATATCATAGACTGGACCTTGAGGATCACACTGTTGGACACTACTACCCTGGATATTATACTGGATGTACTGGATTACCCCATTCAAGGATTCAGGACTGGATTATTTTTATACGGACGCTATTTTCAGTGGATTATAGTTCACACGGACGTTATTGGACATTCCGCAATACCAAAGGACCTCTGGCTTCCGGAACTTTCTCTAGGGACATTTAGCCATTGGATAACACAGATAAGTGGTTAAAATTACTCTGGGTCACAAATAGTTAATTTTGAGTAAATTTAAACTTGTCAATATTGTAACTGTACATATTTTTGTTGTTTTATTAAAATTGTAAACTTTAACTATCTGTGTTTGTTGTTCATTGCTGCTGACCCGTAACATAAATTGGGGGCTCGTCCGGGATAAACCTAACTTTTGGCATTTAAATTAATTGTGAAATTTTGCGAAATTCTGAAATTTGTAACATTTTCTGGAATTTTCCATCATGACTTCAGCAGCAGTGAAAAACTTTGTGGACACACCAAGTGTTGAAGGTTTGAAAGCTTTAAAGAAGCCTGAGTTATTAGAATTGGCTGACCATTTGAAATTAGATGAAGTCAAAGGTTCCTGGAGAAAACCAGTTATTGCTAGGAAAATAGCTGTGTTCTATGCAGACGAAGATGTATTTACTGAAGATGATTTGGATCTATTTCCGGATCCTTCTGAGAGGAAACCTTTGTCAGAGGGTGAACTTAAACTCAAAATGTTAGAACTAGAATTGCAAAGGCAAAATGCAGAATTAGAGCGTCAAAGAGAAGAAAGAGATGCAAAGTTAGAGCAGGAAAGGTTAAGATTGCAACATGAGGCAGAAGAGAAGGATAAAGAAAGACAGGAGAAGGAAAGAGAAAGAGATTTAGAGAGATTAAGAATTCAGGAAAGAGAAAAGGAAAGAGAAGCTCAGGAAAGGGAAAGAGAAAATCAAAGAAGACATGAGTTAGAGAAAATAGAAAGAGGAGTAGTAAAGAGGGAAAATCCCAATATGGGTGACACATTTGTTGCTAGTAGGGAAGTGAGATTAGTTCCTCCATTTCATGAAGTTGAGGTAGATAAATACTTTCAACATTTTGAGAAGGTAGCTGAGAGTTTGTCATGGCCTCAAAAGTACTGGCCATTGATGCTTCAAAGTGTTATTAAGGGTAGGCTCAGCAAGCCTACTCTGCTCTTTCAGTTACTGATGCTGCTAATTATGAAACTGTTAAGAATGCTATTCTCACTGCCTATGAATTAGTTCCAGAGGCTTATAGACAGAGATTTAGAAATCTTAAGAAGACTGATAGCCAGACTTATGTAGAATTTGCTCATGAGAAGGAGGTATATTTTGAAAGGTGGTGCACTTCTCGGTCCGTTGAAAATGATTTTAAGAAATTGAAGGATCTTGTTCTTGTGGAGGAGTTCAAGAGATGTGTCAAGGATGATTTGAAGTCTTATCTTGATGAGAGAGATGCTTCTACTCTACAGAATGCTGCTCGCTTAGCGGATGAATACGCTTTGACTCACAAGTCTAGATTTGGTTCCAGTGCTAAGGGTCCATTCCATAGGAGTAATGGTGGAAAATTCAATAGTTCCCAACAGTCTCAGTCCAGTGATTGTAAAGATAAGAATAATGCAGGCAAGAGCTTTGGCAAAAGCCAACCTAAAGACCAGGCAGCTGGTCCCACATGTGCATATTGTAAGAAACCAGGTCACTTAGTGTCTGATTGTTATTCCTTGAAGAAAAAGAAGGAAAAGGAAGCCTTGCCTAATGCACTTGTTAAATCCTTTCAAGAGACACCTGTTGTCAAGTCAACTGATCCAAGCGGATCTTCTTGTCCTTTGTTTGCCAAAGAGGCCCTTTTGTCTGATGGTTTGAGGGAAGAGTTCCTTCCTTTTGTGTCAGAGGGATTTGTTTCTCTAAATGAGAGTTCTTCTCCTGTACCCATTCGTATTCTGCGTGATACTGGGGCATCTCAGTCACTTTTACTAGCTGGTGTGTTGCCATTTACGGATGAGTCGGCCACTGGTGAATTTATTCTTGTTCAGGGTATTGAAGAGAGGATTGTTTCTGTACCTCTGCACTCTTTATTCTTGAAGTCAGACTTAGTTACAGGACAAGTTAAAGTGGGACTTAGGTCAAGTCTCCCTGTTAAAGGTGTTTCTTTGTTGCTAGGCAATGACTTAGCTGGTGGAAAGGTTGTCCCCTCTGTTGAAATGTCAGCAAAACCTGTGTCTGAGGAAGTCCCTCTTGATTCTGACATCTTTCCTTCTTGCGCCGTGACGAGAGGAATGGCTAGAAGAGCTAAAGAAGAGGAGGAACGTGTGCAAAATAGCACTTCGTCTCAACGAGACCATGACTCGGAAGAGAGTCTCGATTCTGATGATTTGTCAGATACTTTTATCAAACAATTGTTTGATCAGGACCAAGGAAGTTCCCAGAAGTCAGTGAACCTTGGATCCAGCGGAAGTCCGCCCATGTCTACGGATGTGTCTTCACCGACACCCAAGTCTACGAATGTGTCTTTGTCAAGACAACAATTGATCCAGGAGCAGGTCAATGACCCAACTTTGTCGGATTTGAGAGAGAAAGCTCTCCCTCCTGATGAGATAGCCAAAGTGCCTGTTGGTTATTTCCTGGAAGATGGGGTACTTATGAGGAAATGGAGACCCCCAGATGTTCCTGCAAATGAAGAATGGACCGTCCTCAATCAAGTTGTCTTTCCTGAGATCTACAGAGATGAGATTCTATCTATGGCACATAGCCAACCCCTTGGAGGTCATCTCGGTGTGAACAAGACTGTTCACAGAATTTTAAAGCAGTTCTTCTGGCCCGGCATTCGCAAGGATGTCTCTAACTTCTGTCGGACTTGTCACACTTGTCAGGTCATTGGTAAAAGCCAGTTAGATCCTGCCAAAGCACCATTACAGCCCATTCCAGCCATTGGTGAACCTTTCTCAAAGGTGATCATCGATTGTGTGGGACCTTTACCAAAGTCAAGAACAGGTAACCAGTACTTGTTGACCATCATGTGTGCTGCTACCAGATTTCCTGAAGCTGTGCCTCTACGCAACATCAAGGCAACTACCATCGCCAAGGCCCTAATCAAGTTCTTCACAGTATTTGGATTGCCGAAAGAGCTTCAGTCGGATCAAGGCAGTAACTTCATGTCTGGAGTGTTTCAGCAAGTTGTGTATGAGCTTGGCATCAAGCAGATTGCATCCAGTGCTTACCATCCAGAGAGTCAAGGAGCCTTAGAGAGGTTCCATGCAACACTGAAGACCATGCTTCGATCTTATTGCCAGGAGAATGAGAAGGACTGGGATGAAGGTGTTCATTTGGTGTTGTTTGCTGCAAGGGAAGCAGTTCAAGAGTCCACTGGATTCAGCCCGTTTGAACTTGTGTTTGGACATCAGGTTCGTGGTCCTTTGTCTTTGCTTAGTGAGCAGTGGTTGGACATAACAAGGATTCGGATGTTAGTCTTTTGGATTATGTGTCAAGGTTCAAGGAAAGACTTTACAGGGCTTGTGAACTTGCTAGAGAGAATCTTGAGTCTTCTCAGAAGAAAATGAAAACTTGGTATGATCGCAAGGCTAGAGCTAGAAAGTTTAAGCCAGGAGATAAAGTTCTTGTGTTGTTTCCAATGCATAAGAACCCTTTGCAAGCTAGATTTCATGGTCCTTATGAGATCCATTCTAAAGTTAATGACCTTAATTATGTTGTGCGGACTCCAGACAGGAGAAAACCGACACAACTCTGTCACATTAACATGTTGAAGCCTTATCATGATAGGTCTGTAGGGATTGTGGCCGCTGTAGATGCTGATGTATCTGAGGATACTTCTGAAGGTGAAGGTCAAGACAATGAACCCACCATTAGGACAGATATTGTTCCTTGTAAACTGACAAATTCTGAGGTTCTCCAGAATTTAGATACTAAGTTGACACACTTAGACCCTACACAGCAGGCTCAGATGAGGGATTTGATATTCAAGTATCAAGATTTGTTTCCTGATGTACCTAGAAGGACATCAGCTGCTATCCATGATGTGGATGTAGGTGAAGCTAGTCCCATTAAACAACATCCATACCGCATGAATCCTGATAAGTGTAAGCTTTCTCAGCAGGAGATTGAGTATATGTTGGATCATGATATTATTCAGCCTTCCACTTCTAATTGGAGTTCACCATGTGTGTTAGTTCCAAAACCAAATGGTACTATCAGGTTCTGTACAGATTACCGTAAGGTTAATGCAGTTACCAAGACAGATGCATTTCCTATACCTAGAGTGGATGATTGTATAGATAAGGTAGGACAGGCCAAGTTTGTTACAAAGATTGATTTGTTAAAAGGTTACTGGTGTGTTCCACTAACAGATCGGGCAAGAGAAATCTCTGCTTTTGTCACACCTTCTGGTTTGTACGAATACAAAGTTTTAGCTTTTGGAATGAAAAATGCTCCTGCAACATTCCAAAGGATGATTCATGGCGTGATCAAGGATCTGCCTAACACTAATGCGTACATTGATGACTTGGTGACAGGAAGTGACACCTGGAAAGCTCACCTGGAGGCAGTTGAGAAATTGTTTCAGTGTCTGTCTGAAGCTAAGCTGACAGTCAATTTGGCAAAGAGTGAGTTTGGCCAAGCACACGTTGTCTATCTCGGATACGTGATTGGTCAAGGTGAAGTGGCCCCAGTTGATGCTAAAGTTCAGACCATTTTGGCATTTCCTACGCCCACAGGCAAGAAAGCATTGAGACGATTTTTGGGCATGGTAGGATACTATCGGAAGTTCTGCAAGAATTTTGCAGACTGTACTTTGCCTTTGACAAATTTACTCAAAAAGAGTGTGAAATTTGTTTGGGATGAACCTTGTCAAAAGGCTTTTGATAAGTTAAAGAACATATTATGTCACTACCCTGTTCTCCAGTCACCAAACTTTGACACTCCATTCTCAATAGCTGTGGATGCTAGTGAAGATGCTGCTGGTCATGTACTTCTGCAGCGGGACAGTGATGATCTCATTGAACGTCCTGTTGCCTACTTTTCTAAGAAGTTCAATAAACATCAAAAGAACTATTCCACAATTGAGAAGGAATTGTTGGCATTAATTCTAGCACTTCAGCATTTTTAAAGTCTATGTTAGTACAGGCCAGAAGCCCCTCATTGTGTATACTGATCATAATCCTTTGGTGTTCTTGCATAAGATGAAGAATAACAATAGGAGATTGTTGAACTGGAGTTTGATACTTCAAGAGTATGACATTGTTATTAAACATATCAAGGGCAAAGATAATGTCATTGCTGATTGTTTGTCTAGATGTTAAGCTTTGGTGGTTGATGTTATTGTACTTTCATGTTAAGACACTAGTATAAAATTTTGCTCTTCGATCAAAATTTTCTATTTTAGAGGGGAGGTGTGATGTATGACAAATTTTGCATATATCATTGTAAATGCAGTATGGATATTTTATATCATTCCTACTGTACATGGTTATTATCATATAAATATTACTATTGTAATGGTATGTGTATTTTATATCAATCATACTGTATATTTCATGTAGTTCTGTATATTATCATTGTTTACAATGGTTTGCTATTATGTATGATTGTTTACAATAACATTGCATGGTTGTTATGCAACACCAATTAGTACTGAATTGCTATCCTATTAGGATTACATAATCAGTTGATAAACAATTGTGTTGACATTGTGACCCAGTTAAGTTGTTTATCTGAGTGTGGAAACAGATGGAATGTTCTGTAGAAGAAATAATATCTCTGGAAGGCGCCAGAAAATGAGTCATGCCTTCTGGGAGGACTGGAACATTCTAGTAGGTTGTGATGCATATAAATATGACTGGGAGCTGACATAGTCAGTCACTTTCTACCAAATCGCTGAACGGTGCATATCATAGACTGGACCTTGAGGATCACACTGTTGGACACTACTACACTGGATATTATACTGGATGTACTGGATTACCCCATACAAGGACTCAGGACTGGATTATTTTTATACGGACGCTATTTTCAGTGGATTATAGTTCACACGGACGTTATTGGACATTCCGCAATACCAAAGGACCTCTGGCTTCCGGAACTTTCTCTAGGGACATTTAGCCATTGGATAACACAGATAAGTGGTTAAAATTACTCTGGGTCACAAATAGTTAATTTTGAGTAAATTTAAACTTGTCAATATTGTAACTGTACATATTTTTGTTGTTTTATTAAAATTGTAAACTTTAACTATCTGTGTTTGTTGTTCATTGCTGCTGACCCGTAACATGAGGAATCCTGTTGCTTGGTAATCAGAGGTCCCTGTGTTATAAGAACACCCCTTCTGCGGTCATGAAGCGGTCTCTTGTGAAGGTGCGGTCTCTCGCCAGGATGCAAAATGCACTAAAGATAGTACTAAGTGCAGGAGGGTGGCGGTCACATAAAGCAAGGTGGTATTACAACAGGGGGTCTTATAATGCAGGGACCACTATGTATAGAGCGTGCTGTTTTTATGTGGGAGTTTCTCAAAGACGGCAGTGATTCTGTCCTGGAAGGTCAAATGGAGCATAAAACCATTTGTAACTAACAGAACAGCACTTTTTCAGGGAAGATGTACAAAACAGCGCCAGCCTTTTTGTGGGGGTAAACTATCGTCCACCACACCTTATCACTCTGAAGTTGTTTCTGAACCATTCCTAAGTTTAAATGCACAATAGGATGATTAACAGATGGACAAATATGGCAGTACACTTGACTGCTTGGCTGGGAATGGTATAATATACATTGATGCAAATGCTAAATCCAGGGAATAAAATAGTCTAATTAAATCCAAACTGTTTCTTACCCTTCGATAACAATAACATAAACATCTGGTAATCCAGATAAAAGATTCTCCTTAATAAATCAAGAGCGCATTAACAGAAAATAAGTTCTAAAGCAAGAGCATATGCTGGATGATAACACACGGGACGATGTCTTAGTCTAAATCTCATCTCATAGGTCCTGCTTAAATATGGTGCTCAGCACAAAGGAGCATAATGTGTAAATGGATTGTATTAGACTAATTAGCAGTAAGTGGCAGGGCAACCCACGGGCATAATACCTTAGTGGATTGCATTGCTGGTGAACCGCTTTTGCATCCAACGGCATGAGCATGCCATCAGGTTTGCATTACTCTGCTGTGAAAGACGCAAATTGACTGAACAAACAATCCTCTTCTCTAAGGAATTCTCCTTTTCCTTCAAAGTGGTGCAGGGGTCCATCCCCTTGCTACCAAACATGCTGTGAACAAACTGAAATTTTCTGAGGTGGCTGCTCCTAAATCTGCTCCTCCACACTTGCATCATGAGTTTGATGCATTTGTGAACTTGTGGCTCTACTTTCATTTGTTTATTAAGCAGCAAGTCATTTGGACTTGTATTTTAATTGCTGGGGTATAAAACCGAGCAATTACATCCTGGGCCAAAGAACAAGATGAAAGGGCCCATTGATGTCTTGGAGGCAGACATATCCTTTACAGGATCAGCCTCACAAGAAGAAAAGTTGGAAAGTAATAAAGAATGTATTAAAAAATAGCTACAAAGAAAACTCTGAAGAACAGGCTAAACACACTAAATAAGGCAATTAATAATTAAACATAATGGTTTTGAGTGGGTTGAGGCTTGGAAGCAGTGTCTGTTCCAGACTAACTTCAAAAGACTTGGCATATCATTGCCCGAATGGATCCTTTCCTATCGTCATATTAAAAGTAGAGGGTGTCTGGCATATCGAGTCATGTGGTCTAATATATACAATACATTCCTAGGTGCTTTTTGTTTTACTTTTTAGTCCTCAAAGATAACAGCATCTTGCAGGATAAACATTATCTAGCATAACTGATTGAGCCATAATGTGGATCATGATACAGTTACCTTAATAACACACACAGAGTAGATTATCTCTTGACTTAAAGAACTACAAAAAGCCCAAGTTGTTTTGCACTGTAAACAAGATTCCACTCCTTATCAAGTTGTTATCTCAACAACCATACCTTACTTATAATGTACTGAGTGCAAGGGATTGACAACAGCATTAAATGTAGGCATATGACATTTTAAGAACTTTGCTGCACAGGAAAGGAGTGGCCAAGGCCCAAACAGTTGTATTTTTACAAGGATGACCAATAAAGAAGTCTTAGTCTTAGTCTTATAATCAACAGTATTTTTGGGAAAACTTTTTTTTTCACATTATTTACATAATAGAAATATTCCATTTAGGGCCATAATAATAATATCATATGAATGATATTTCCATGGAATAAAATAATTAATAGTCTAATGAAAACTAAACTGCTGCTCTGAGGTTGTCTCTCTAGTCATTTGATAACATAAACATCTGGTTATCTAGATAAAAGATTCTCCTAACTAAGTCAGAGGCTCATCAACAGAAAATATGCCAGAAAGCAAGAGCATGTGATGCAAGGCAATACAAGGGATGACATCTTAGTCTGAGTTGCGTCTCATAGGTCCTGCTTTAATATGGAGCTGAGCACAAGGGAGCATAATGCGTAAATTACGTGCAAATGGATTGTATTAGACTAATGAGCAGCTATAAGTGGTAGGATAACCCGCGGGCATAATACCATGGTGAATTGCATTGCTGGCGAACCGCTTTTGCATCCAACGGCATGAGCATGCCATCAGGTTTGCATTACTCTGCTGTGAAAGACGCAAATTGACTGAACAAACAATCCTCTTCTCTAAGGAATTCTACTTCTCCTTCAAAGTGATGCAGGGGTCCATCCCCTTGCTACCAAACATGCTGTGAACAAACTGAAGTTTTCTGAGGTGGCTGCTCCTAAATCTGCTCCTCCACACTTGCATCATGAGTTTGATGCATTTGTGAACTTGTGGCTCTACTTTCATTTGTTCATTAAGCAGCAAGCTATTAGGACTTGTATTTTAATTGCTGGGGGTACTAAACCGAGCAATTACGTCCTGAGTCAAAGAACAAGATGAAAGGGCCCATTGATGTCTTGGAGGCAGACATATCCTTTACAGGATCAGCCTCACAAGAAGAAAAGTTGGAAAGTAATAAAGAATGTATTAAAAAGTAGCTACAAAGAAAACTCTGAAGAACAGGCTAGAGACACTAAATAAGGCAATTAATAATTAAACAGAACAGTTTTGAGTGGTTTAAGACTTAGGAGTAGTGTCTGTGTCAATTAAATGCAAAAGATGTGGCATATCATCACCAGAATAGATCCTTTCATATCACTATATTAAAAAAAGAGGATTTCTGCTAGGCCAACTATATCGAGTCATGTGATCTAATATACACAGCACATTCTGATGCCTTGTTTTAGTTCTCAAAGATAAAAGCGTCGTGCAGAAGAAACATTTTCAAACATAACGGATCGAAGTCATAAATTATAATGTGGACCATGATACAGTTAGCTTAATAACAGAGTGCACCATATCTTGCGTGGAAGAACAACAAAAAGCCCTAGTTATTTTGCCCAGTAAACAAGATACCACTCCTTATCAAGTTGTTATCTCACCAACCATAGGCTACCTCACTTATAATGAACTGAGTGGGATTGACTAATGGAGGCATATGACATTTCGCTGCTCTGCAAAGGAGTGGCCAAGGCCTAAACATGGTACTGCATATGGTGGACTCGAGTCGAAAGGTTGGGTAGAGCAATTTGCTGAATACCAAGAATCTTAATACCAGTGAATATGGAAATGGTGCGTTCAGGGAGAGACAGTGTTTTTAAACAAGGCTCACTCTTGAAAACAGTTTGGCTGCTACATGTATAACAAATATTTTGTTGAATCTCTACGAAACTTATAATGCACAGGCAACAATAGTTTTTGGTGTGTTTGATTTGACAGGTTGGTTTTGCAATAGCTTTCCCACTTTTCCAATAATACGTTTTTGAAGCTCTTATCTAACCCGGGACCAGCAGAGTGGGGGGTTTTCAATTGCAAAGAGGCATTGCCACATCATCAACAGTTACTGATCAAGCATCTTAGGTCAGGTTTGCCTTTATCATAAAATCAATCATGAATGTTTGTTTAGCTTTGATGACTACACTGCTTCAGAAGGATGATCCAACAACCAGATGATTAATTAATTCCCTAAAAGTATCCCTGGATTAATATTTATTCAACAACACAAATTTGAATGTTGGTTTTTGGAAACTCATGAATGTTTATGTTTAAACAAAGGCTCTAAACTATGTGAACTACCGTCAAAAATGGTCATGTCAATCTACTGACTTGACTGAGTGGCTCTGCAAAGGACAAGGCCTAAACATGGTACTGCAAATGGTGGATTTGAGTCAAGAGGTTGGGTGACAATTTGCCAGATACCATCCATTGACTGATCATATCGCACAACATTAATATCGCTCCACTTTGAGTTATTAATTCTTTATCTCGGATAACTTACCAGAATGTTGACAGACTCGATGACATCGAGAAAGACCTCGTTCTTCTTGTACTCGATGCCCTCGGGCCTCCAAGACACGGCAGTGGTGAGAGTTGAAGGTGGTTTAGGGGGCACTTCCATCCGGTGGCTCTCTTGTGTGATGAATCTGCAAGAAAATTGGGTCACGTCAGCATCTCCACTCTATCAACACAACAAATAGCACACTCATTTCCCCAAATATCCAAGCCATGCATCACCATAAGGCTCCTGCAATACCTCAAGTGTTGAGAAAATGACCTTTTATATTCATTGCTCCAGGGGGAGACAGGAAAGGCAATTTGGCAGACAAACTGAGACACATAAGATGATATAAGACCCAAGACTGGCTGACTTGGGCCATGGTTAAATCATGAGAGATATTCACTTCACGGTGAAGCATGATGACTCAATTAATGAGCATCGCCTGACTTATCAGTGAGAGATATATCTACAGTAGAAGTAGGAGTTCCTTTGTGGCATAGCGTACAGTGCCCTGCAACATATAATAATTGTGAGCACAAAGGATACACAAATATGTGACCAGTAAATAAGCACTGGACCATCATCGACCATGAACGCGAACAAGGCCAAGCGGATATCATTAAGATGTGGTTTATCGGAAGTTGGCTTTTCGTATTACATGTACAAGGGCCTTAAATTGTGGACACCGATCCATTGCAGCTGATCACAGGCATTAAATCTAATCCTACAAGGCCAGGGAATCTCTCCAGCCAGGCTATTTTAGTCTTTGATAGATGCCTTTGGTGAAAACAATGACTTGTATTAATTGGCCACATCTGCTTAATTATGCATATCACACCCAAGGTTCCGTGCCGTGTTACCCTGATGCGATTCTCTTCGGAGCCAAAAATACCAAAAAGCTCCCCACACAATGAGCTGCGGAAAGTGGCAGACAATTGATCGGTGACTGCTAAAGGCATGAGTCATGGGTTCTATTCCACACATGAGTGGCATCCAATTATCATGCCATGCTGCCAGATGAAATATGCATCCCCCTCCTCATGCACATAACTTTGCACAAGCTCCAACATTCAGTAAATAGCCACAGTGCATCACATCATTGCACATTACAGTCCACTACAAACCAAAAGGTTGGCATATTGATGAGGAGGATATCATGCTGTTTTTCAGCACATCTGTATAGTGCTCATTCTAAAAAAGAAAAACAGAGAAGAGATATACCTCATACAGCTGCCAAGAGATACAATCATTAATGTGGAGAATTTTAGGAGAATTGTGCATCTATACGACAGCGTACATATTTGTCCGTTATCGATGAATTTTTCGTTGCACCTGTGTCTTGTTCACCCACTGCCAGAAATTTCTGCCTCATTAGCCATAATGTTTAATTCACGTACTGGTGGAGAATGAAAGTCACTTCTCCACAGAGTGAGAAATTGATGAAAATGAGTTACTTTCCAAATAAACCTGTAGCAGAAGTACCAGACCACTTGCTATTGAAGACTCTGACTATACAGCCTACACGCCTGCAGGAATCAATAGTCGACTTATTTAATCAAGTAAGCAATTTATCTTTTTTTCCTTAACTTTAAAATTGCTGAAAAAGGGAATTTAGACACACATGTGGGGAATTAATCTAACTTAACTTTGGTATTCTCCATCTGAAGTATTAAACTTGGGAAGACTTTTTCAAGTTTTTTATTTCTCTTTTTTGTTCCAGTTAACATGTTATAATGCGATTAAGTTTTAGTCATGCTAGGCAGTGTGAGTTTACAACACACTCCAGGAGTTTGTCACATCCACCAAAGAAACTTCAAGTAATGAGAGAGCAGGGAGAATCAAAAACAGCCAGGAAACATTGCATCACGCAACCCCATTACTGAGTACTAAGTCTTGATGAGTAACTGGTATATAATTTACTTGCAAGAGTCATGACAGTCTTTTATTTGCAGGTAAACCATTTTGAAGAAGGGATCATCCAGTATAATTGACCCAAATCATATGGTTTTATTGCATGCTACTGATTTCCAGTAAATCTGGTTGATTTGCGAATGCTGAATATACATATATTGTCCCGAAGGGGGATGGGGGCAGTAGGGGGCAGCCCCCCCCCCCAGCCCCCCCCCCAAAAAAAAGAGATTCTGGTAAAAAGGCTAATTCGAGCAGATGATTAATTAAACATTATTAAAAATCAATAGCTTCCAAACAAATTCACTTGAAATTGTTTTAAAAATGTTGCTGCCCCCACAGGCTGGCACAGCCGTCCACAAAGACAGCCACCCAGAGAAATCCTTCTGGAGAGAGACATCCTTCCAGAGGGACATCTCTTGATCTCATGGCCAGCTATCTGGTCCCCGAAGTGCATGTGCAGTATGTCTATGTGAATTTGTATGAGGGTTCGGGTTCAAAGCCCACCCTAAGTTAATGCCATGTGTAATGAACTGGTCATTCGTTCTGCATTTCACGGATGAGCATAGTGTCTGGACTGTTCTAGTTAGACATAAAAGTCAGCTGAAAGGCTCTTAACTTTTGTAGCAGATTCCTATAAAACAGTAAAACATTGTTTTTTTTTGTTAAATTCCTCTACAGTTGTCGTCTTGCTGAAAAACATTTGATTGAAATGTACACAGAACTCCAGCATTCAGTTACAACACACTAGCCGGTCTGATCCAGTCATCCTTAAGCCGGGGTCAGAGGGACAGAATGGAAGGAGATCTACTGATCCAGGGTCAGGGTAATCTCTGCATCCTACTTTAGGAATCAGACTCTCGGCTGAACCTTCTAAAAAGATCCACTTTAGAAGCTTGCTTTGGCTGCAGCTGAACCAGCAGGTCTTCTGTCTGTAGAAGAGAGATTACACTCGATTACAGCACCATTTGTATCAGTTGCAGCCTGCAGTGCCTGGCTATCAAACACCTGAACCACAGCTGCGAGAGAGACCAGAGAGAGACCAGATAGGCTGGCCATGAGATCAAGAGATGTCCCTCTGGAAGGATGTCTCTCTCAAGAAGGATTTCTCTGGGTGGCTGTCTTTGTGGACGGCTGTGCTGGCCTGTGTTGGCTCTTCGATGCTTAGATGGTTGTTATGTAGCTGTTAGCCTGTTACTAGACAGAAGAGAACAGCAGTTTTAAAGATGAACAGTAGCTGCCCAGAGAGTCTGCTGGGAGCCTTAAGCACATCAATAGGACGTGATAAGATGCAGTTGGCCACAGAGGCAGGCAGTGGGGAGGCAGAAGGAGGCCGCACGAGTTGTGGGAGTATTTGACCCAATGATGAAACGATGAAGTGATGGAGATCATTGCACTGCCAATAAATAACTGGTGCAATGGCTCTGTGTCACACAACCTTTTTCAGGGCCCAATTCATGCAAGACTATAAGTCAAAGGGCCCAAAAGGGCACTACTAGAGCACAGGTCATATTTGGCTGCAAGGCAACAATGGCCTACAGCGGGCCACCGGTGAATGCCATTGGGCCGCCACTGGGGCCATCACTGGGCCACCGAGCACTCTTAGCAGATTAAATCTAGAACACACACAACCATGAAACCCTGCAACTCCCAAATCCCAAAAGCTCCCAAAAGGCTCATCCATAATCGCTCGCAATTAATATGCACCCTCCCACATGTACCCATCGCAGAGGGATTTTACTCACCATCCCACACTGTAATATACACTGACAGTTAAACTGAGGAGATTGGACCTCTGATTCAAGCACTCAATCACTGTTTTATATTGCTTTGTGGTTGAATGGAGAGAACAATTGAGTTGAGACAAACAATTTTCCACAGTAACTCAATACACCAACCTGAAGTAGACTAGAACATCAGAATGTCTAAAACATAATAGTTCAATACTTTGAACTTGTTCTTTCTTTCTCGAGATGATCCCTCCCAACTTGTTTAGAATGCTTACTATTCTCAGAAACCTGTCCCATGGATCATTTAGTATTTGTATTCTCATTTTCCCACTGAACCAAAAGGACAAAAGGCACACAGCCATTTACAAGGTTATTCACATGAGGAGGAAATTGCATTGATTTTGTCACAAAGCAGGCTGAAACTGACTCGACGTGCTTCATGAATATATACAGATCTCGTGGGGACGTACACCGTGATACACATCTGTTTATTCCCAAGCATGCTAAGATGTGTCTTGTATGGAATCCGGCATCTTCCTGAAACTTTAGTATGGAGGGTTGATAACGCAGAAGGTGGATAACATCTTTAGCATTTGCCAAGTATGAAGGAAAGGTAGGAAGAAACTGAGTTGTTGATGTAGGGGAGAGATTTGGCCCGAAATAACAAAATGAGCTCAGCCGAGCTTAATCTGGACCCCAAAGCAGCAGATAAACTGCGAAAGGAGGCAGGCAAGGCGGACGGGGCTCCAAGCGGGCTATAGAGAGCGGATTATGGAGTTGCACAAGGAGGTTTATGATGAAATTCGCACAAGGTCCGTCATCACTCGATATCCCTGGGCACACGCCCTGCAGTTTATTGCATCCTCATGAAACCCTGGACATAACACAAGAAATATGGGGAAGGACTTGTCCACATTCAGGCATACATCATGAGGCAATAAGGAGGTGTGAAAGCAGCAAACTAGGAGATTATGGCATGGGCCCAACAACCCCATCAAGGACCAACTAATGCTGATAAATAAAACATTGAGCATTAATAGAACCCACCAACAGCAATATCACACAGCAATGTCTCACAGCAATGTTGCACCGGCTGACAGCAATGTTATAGCGCATGCGAAACCTCTGTATCCCACCAAGTATCCGCTTTATTAATACAATTTCTATGCCATGTGAAGTTGTATCCATTCATAGCCTGTGGGCCACCACTATGGGACCAGCCTGAGACTGATATTCCCTTGTCATGAAACGTGTCACACCACCTCCCAATGGCACCCCGTCCCTTGCTACAGATTCCAAAATGGCCTGCACTGCAAAGGGCTAATCCAGCTGCATGGAAAGTGATATTTTATGCCAAGAAGGAATGAATGAAGTAAGCATGATTATCATAAATCTGGATAAAGTGCAACCTTGGACACTGCAGGAGGAGAAAGCCTCACGTCCTTGGAAACAATAACAAGCAGACAGAGCTCAGATCTGGAGATTAAAGAAAGGATGTCCTCAAAAAAGGGACGTATAGAATCTATACTCACTCCTGTAAAACATTCCCATCTGTCGTCTGAGGAAATCCAAAATCCATAAGTTCATCAAAAAGTTCATAACATATCACAAAGTTATCACGTATACTCTCCTCTTCTAGCTCCTTGAAATATTCTTTAAAAACCTGAAATGTGAAAAAAAAAGATAATGATCATATATTATTATGCAACAGCCTATACAGAAACAGTTACTATTACTCAAAGACAAACACATTTCCTAGAAATTTGGAATAAAAGGTTAAGAAAATTCACCTACCTTAACTAATTTGTGTAAAAATGACAAAACTAGAGTAACATTTGCATTCTTTTTAGTAGTTGCAACAACTGGAATGAAGTCAAGGAAACAATGTAGACATCAAAAATATTTCATGACGAAGATTCCACAAAGTCTTTTCACGAGAGATAAAGAATACTTTTTACAAAAGCACCTGAACAAGATCTTGATTAAAAGTGACAATATAAACAAAATATTTAATATTCCTACAGGAATTTGCAGGCTTTTTAATCTGAAATTAAGACATACAAATTCTGATTTGGCTTTCAACTGCGTTTGCAATATTGTTCTTCGAGACCGGGATATCCGCTTTAATAGGTGCACTCAAGAGATTGCACTCTCTTTCATTGGCAGGCGAGTTCACCACTGATGCGGTTTTGCCTTATCCTGATGAGCTTGAGATAATTCAGGCATATGTCTGGCACCTCCAAGCTTTAACACCTTACAGCGAAACACTTTGATATATAGAGTTAGTGTGGACTGTGGCAGTGTGGCACTGTGAAAATGGCACTTTGTGCGTCATCATGCTGATGATTTGTCCTGATCAAACCCATATTTCAATGTTAATTTGATTGAAGGAGACTTATCCCACTTGTTGGTGACAGCCAGACAAAAGGATTATGCATCTAATCTTCACTCTAAAATCCCTTATGAGAAGTCAAATGGCTTTCTCTTGATCATGACTAATCAAACAGCCTTTATGTTTCTCATGTTGAAAGTAGAGAAGATGACACTTCATCGGCTATGATGAATCACAAAGTGCCATTTTTGCGGTGCCACAGTCCACTCTAATTCTATATCAAAGTGTTTCGCTGTAATGTAATTGGTTCAAGAGGTCTACCTTTAAATTTGCAGCTTGTCAGGTACACATTCTTGTGGTTGATACATTCATTGAATATAAGTTACAATATCATTTGCCGTTTTCGAAAGACTTACACGTGTAACATGGGTAACTTGCTTGACACGCGTTTGTTTCTGAACATGCATGCACAACGGACCTATACGACGGTAGCCCGGAACCAGAAGAGGAAGAGATTCACTTGGGCAGGAACAGTTTGTCACACGGTACAAACCATCATGACCCAAGATCGGGGAGTAGATGGAAAAACTACCTTCGAGAATTGACGTTGGCAATAATTGGCACCTTTCCGGAAACACGAAGGTCACACAAGTTACTCATGCAACCTTTCCAAAAACGCCCATTGAGAATAAACATTAATCTGTTGCAGGGTTTATAAGTACTCATTGGTATAATAAGGTGTACAACTGTTCATATTTAATCTCTTCTACAACTTAAGAATTCTAATGTGTCCTTTTGAAAACATAAATGTCCTTTTGTAAACATAAATATCTCAGAATGTACTGCTCTTGATGTATAAAGGTCACTGGTATCATATGGTCAGCATAACAGATCTATATGTGTGCTATTTTCACTCTTTTATGACCAATGTGCTGGCCAAAACAGGCTAGCACATTTATCTTTGTGGACCACAGGAAATAGGTGTGCAAAAATCAACCATACAACTCATTCGATATAGGAAACCATTTTTCTGTGCTTCTGAAGTTCTGATACAAACGACAAAAACCTCACAAAAGAGGGAAATATATAATTCAGACTACAGAAAAACTGTGTACATCTATATGAAAGATGTAATGACTTCAGATATGCAATATAGCAGACACGTGATCTGATATTGTCACTTAAAGGATACCATAGATATCACGATATTTGATGAAGACAAAGGTGACTTCGCCATACTGGATGACAGGGGTGACCGTGTTCTCCTCCTCCTGGTCCCTGACCTGTTGGTAGAACTGGTCTATCACATTCATGTCGATGTCTCCTCGGTAATTCCGGCATATTAGCACCTGAAAATACAAGAATATGCATATTTATACACTCTCTAGCTGATGGAAGATAGAGGTTTCTTATTCGAGTGGTGCGGTATACATGCATGGTAGGCCTCATGGCACGATACACCCTCACGCCAATGGGGTAAAGTCCTGCTGTTTTATAATGGGTAACTGAGGGAAGCAGTGGGTAAAGCCGAGGGTAGCTGTGGAGAGACGGGGGAGGTTGAGGGAAGCCATGGGTAGTTGAAGGAAGCCACGGGTAGTTGAGGGTAGCCAATGAGCTCCAAGTGTAGTTGAGGGAAGCTGAGGGTTACGTCGAGGGGAGGCAAGGGTAATTCAGGAGAGGAGAGTAGTTGAGTGAAGCCAATGATAGGTGAGGGAAATTGAGGCTAGGTAAGGGCATGTGAGGTTAGTTGAGGGTAGGCGAGGGCAGACGAGATAACTAGAGGATGGCGGAGGTGAAAAGGGCTAGGCTGAGGATAAAAATGGTTCAATTGAGGTTGCTGAGTTTATGAGAAAATGGGGTGGGGGATGTATATATCTCGTCATGACATGAGACCTCATGGTGACTGGTGTAATGCAGGGTTCCCCTTCAGATTAATTTTCATTCCAGGGACTTCCAATGAGACTCCTATTATAAATGATATGCAGAATAAGATAATTAAATTACATTTTGGAAGATGAGAGCAGGAGATCAAACGGTCTAATAGCTTGGGCATTGGTTGGTTTCCACAGCATGTGAGATGATGCTGTGACATATGAAACTTAGGCCATGACATCATACTTGCTCATCTAGCCAATAATACAAACCGGTAACCACCAGACTCCGAAGTCATGCAAACATCAAATCACAATTCCAGGTATCAGTTGAAATGTGTGATTCGCACAACTTCAATACAACTTTATGGCGATTTAACATCATCATTTAAAATTTCAAGTGTTTGAAAGGGGTAAATTTAAAAAATATACCTATTCAGCTGAATGTTAACCTTGTTGAGTTTTATTGAAAATCAACACGAAAATGCAACAAATTTTAACAAACAAACATGAAGTAAAATAGAATCTGACCAGGGGAGGAGAGGGGAATACTACGGGGGCTCATCGTCTTATTTTCCCACGGGCTCGAAATGCCGCCAGTCCGCCCCTGAATCTGACACACTGCCAGTATAGGACAGAGCCCAAAAATAGTAGTTTTAATGAGTTTCATATACACACTCTCCTATTCCTCATAATGTGTGCACACGCCCTTCAAGTAATTGAATTTAAATGGGAATGGTACTAATTAAATCTTCAAACTTTCACAAGAAGTAGAAAGTAATACAATGTGCATGGGCTTCTTGTCGATGCTCATTGAAAAGGAGCAGATAACATGTAATTGCTTTGAATGCAGAAACCATAGAAGCATTGCAATGCGGATGATAATCGGAATGAAGGCATAAGCTTAATGCAAGCTTTCTCAACATGCTCCATGTACAATGCGGACAAAGACAAGAAACATAGTCTCCCAGCACAAGAAATGCAATTACGAATGTTCAGATATGAGGAAAATTTGAATTAAGAATGGAAATTGGATCAAGAGCTATCAAGGAAGGGGAGCTCAGAGGGAATGGGAGGAGAATTCACAGGGGGGCAAGGAATCAGATAGTCAAGTCTGCAGTTCACATCTTTGAGCTTCAATGGAGGCTGCAATTACCATGAGTGCTGGAGATAAAACTCAGTAAGGTGTGTGATACAGAATTGATTCGGAGTCATTTGCATATAGACTAGAATTAAAGTGGGTTGCTCCTTCAGAAATTTGACATATTCAGACTTTGAATGTAACGCTTTCTGTGACAGTCAGAGAGACTAAGCTGACTAGTCTGACTGCATGAGTCCCAACAAAGAAAGCTCCAGTTTGTCTTCCGGATTACTGCTTGTGAGAGATTGCTCTATATGGTCCAATATGTACTTCTTACAGAGAGAGAATCACAGAAGAGATTTATTGGAAATTATCTGCTTCTTAGATCTGACCTTCAGGAAGTGAGAAGAGACGATTGCCATTGCCCTGAGGCTTGTGTCTGATCCATGGCCAAAGCAAATTTGACAAGGTATCAGTTTGGGGCCCAGGGATCCATAAAGGATACAGTACAATAAACTATGACCGGTATCCCCGTGAGCCAGGCATATAGCTAGTCCCTATGGAGGGCTTTAGAGGTTATCTCTTTCCATGACCACAATTGCCGGAAATCCTAACGATTTTTCATCACGGTAAGTTCACTTGAGGACACAGGGGTTGGCGTAAATAAGTGGCCAACAATAACTGATGCAGAGAACACCCCTGGAAACCTACAGGAAGAGCTAGGAAGATGAAGGAAACATCCATCTGAGCCATAAAGCAAAACCAACATGACAAGCAGAGAAAAGAAGACAATGCAAAGCACATCCCAGGCACACGAGTTGCAGGCAAGGTCAAGGGTGGGTGACCTTGGCCAAGGTCAAATGGTCCCACCCAGTCTCCTGCAACCCACAACTCATCCGATTCACCCTGATACAAAAGAGAATATCTTCTAAATCAGCCAGCACGCCAAACAGAGTCAGGCTGAGCCAAGCAAACCTATATAGAACCATATTTATTACAAGAAAGCCACTGCAGAGAAATACTGAGAAACATTCCTTTCTCTTTCTCTTCCTTTGGCCATCTGTCTGTCATGAAATGCTCTTTCCTCTTCTTCCCAATTCTTTCTCTTCTCGATTCCTCCTCTTTTGGTTGCTCAGCTCTGCTCGTCTGGTTTAGCTCAAGCGGCTCAACACAATGAGGTTATTCCTCATACCAAGAGGTATCGATTCCTTTAACCCAGGGATGGAAGAAAAGCTTGTCATTCAAGAAATAACCAGACCCACTTGCTAAAAGACAGTAATATAATGGATCATCTTAGAAGATACTGACTTTATGTCTCACTACCACATGCAGTGTCTGCGCAGGATATCCAGAATTAAAAAATAGCAAATGCAAGTAATATAGGCAAGATTACCATGATTTTTTTCTTCTTAGAAATAAATTTTCCATATTTTCAGACTAAAAAGAAACACTGATGATTATTTTCAATATTTTGGATGATTTGAGCTGTTACAATGGTAAGAATAACAATAGAAACATTTATACTAGATGTAAGTGGCCAAAAACACAACCATTTCAACCCTGTTATCTTCAGAGCTCTGAGCTCTTGAGCACCCTTTACAGCGAAACACTTTGATACAGAGTTAAAGTGGATTGTGGCACTGTGAAAATGGAACTTTGTGACTCATGATAGCCGATGAAGCGTCATCTGCTCTACTTTCAACATGGGAAACATAGAGGCTGTTTGATTAGTCACGATCAAGAGTAAGCCATTTGACTTTTCATAACAAATTTGCGATTGAAAATCAGATGCATAATCTTTTGTTTGGCTGTCACCAACAAGTGGGATAAGTCTCTTTCAATCAAATTAACATTGAAAGTATTGGGTTTGATCATGACAAATCATCCGCATGATGACACACGAAGTGCAATTTTCACAGTGCCACAGTCCACTTTAATTCTATATTAAAGTGTTTCGCTGTAATTATCAATATTTTTTGTTGAAAATTGGCATGGACTTGTATTCATAATATATAAGTAACACCATGAAATACCAGGTAGTGGGAATTTCAAAACTTTTCTTGAAATGAGGCACCCTACTGTTTAGTCCAGCATACTTATTCGAGCATGACATCCAAAATTACTTTTATAAAATGTGTCATGTCATATTTACTTTGCAAGGTGGTGATTTTTAAAACTATACTGAAAAATAATTTTTCCTTATAAATAATTTGCCTTCCGAGCCAAACGGTACTATGGTATCAGACCACGGTCAATATTGTATATGTCGGAAATCCTGCCATACATATTCAAGTCAATGCCCTTCATAAATGCAGCAAACACAGGAATGCCACCCATCCCTGTTATGAATAAAAGAAGCCAGAAGAATGTTAAATCTTTGTAGTTCAGGAAAGTATTTGCATCAACTTTTTGTCAAATAAATAGTTTCCCTTCATATCATTCTGCTCCCAGTCTATTGACATTTTCTATATCAAATAGATACATTTGTTAATAAGATAATACATTTGTTAATAGATACATTTGTTAATAAGACCTTATTCTTCCAAGTTGGAAGTAATTGGGTAACTTTAAAGTTAATCCTTAATACCAATATATTTTTACTGATGTTAAAACAAAACTTGAAAGGATTTTTCTCATTGGTAGCCTACCCAACAGTCACTATCAGGTTGCAACAAGTTATATAGGAAAATAAACTCTATTTCAAAGTATAAACTGGTCTTGAAACTAGTTTTTATTACAATCATACTATTTGTTCTAGATATAGGCCTAATTATATATCAAAGAATGATTATCGTGCAATTACCTACAGTTATCATTACCATGCAATTGCCTTTATATGCAATGTTCTACAAACGTGCAGTATAGCCTATGGACAATTTCCTGTTAGTAAAAGATTACTGGTTCCAGAGAAGCATTGCAGCCGTTTCATTGGTTACGGGGAAAGACTGGACAGAGAGCACCGTTTCACAATGGAACTTGCACTTGGTGAGTCATGACAGCTGATGGTGTGTGCTGATCATACTTATAGCATGGGAACCATAGGGATTGTGTGATTAGCTAATATTCGCGCAGCGAAACGGCCGAAGGCCGTTTCGCAAAGCGAAACTTAGCACAAGAAAGGTTTCAAAAATCTGTGCAGTGATGGCCTCAACATCAATGGTCGACAGCAGGAAATTAGGTCAAGTGGGACCAGCTTCTTATCAATGATTTAGTTTCGAATTTAACAAAACATGACATATTCATATTCAAAAGTGTCTTAAAATTTCAATTTTCTCCATTAATATTCCCTGTATCTATTATTTTTATGGAATAGTTAATTATAAGCTTTGACAAGCTAAATTAAATTATTAACATGTGATTCATTTCATTTCAAAACAGACAACAAAAAAACATAACACAATTAAGGTTACATAATCTTTGTCAACTGATGATTATGTAACAGTGAGCAATTAATCGACATGCAGATCATGTTATTGTTTTTGTTGTCACTATTATGTAATCAACAATCTAGCATAGACTTAAATTTGGCAGCTTTCAGTTTTGTCTTCCTTTTTAGTAAGTTTTTACTATTTAGCTGATTAACTATCAATTCAATTTATTCTTAATCCTATTTATTTGCTATCCTATCTATCTATCTATCTATCTATATATTGTATTTTTGATTTATTTTATCTTTCTAATAGTTTCTAGTCTAAATTTCTCTCTATTTTTCTATATATCCGTCTTTCAATTTTTTTGAGACAGTAACATAACTGCCTTTTGAATATGAAATAAATTTAATGAAAGTTATGGTAAAACCATAAGTCCTAAAAAAACTTTTTAAGAGCTGCGCGAATTCCATGGCTGTGCCATTTACATATTAGTTCTGTTCAAGACTATGGGCCTGATGATGCGTCAAACCAGATTTTAGTGTATAAGGATCAAATACAATGTCATAATACATTCTTTTTCAGCAACCAGTTGGCACAATCAGTCCCCATATATAATACTCCGATCAGCATCAATCATCATGACACACGAAAATTCCATTGCAAAACGTTCTTGTCTATCCCCGTAACTGATGAAACTACTGTAATATTTCTGGCATTAATTTACTTGGAGCAATTTTCCGAGCTACTTTATTTAGTGTCATTATATCCATATCTTGTGTTATATGAAGCATATTCAGTCTAGATCAAGCCAGAAAAAGAAAGGAAGGAAGGTTACATTGTACTGGTACACAATACTAAAAGAGAAATGTAGTTGTTCCTGCATAGATTATACGGATTTCATAGGACAGACAATGGCAGGGCCAGAGGCATTAATTTTGCATGTATTTGCATAACATAAAGAGAGTATATTGTGCACCTGACAGAGGGAGCATGCCACGGCCTAGGAATCCCTGATGTAAATTGTAAGTTACGATTAGTAACGGGATATCAACAATGAACTCTGTCACCTTCTGCATATATGTGAATTTTCATTGTGCAGATCCTGGATGAAATTATGGCATCAAATGTACATAGGGCCTGCATGCACACATATTTCATATATATATGTTCATTCATAAAATTGTTGGTTAGATGTGAATTGGAATCTGGCGTGTGTTGTCAAATGAAACCAATTATATCTGAAACATTTTAGTTAATTTGTTAGCTAACTATATAACCAAATACCAGTAATTAAAATTCTTGTAACAGGTATCAGTGAATGGAAACTAATATTGTGAGGTTATACCATGGGTAGGTGCAGTGCATCCCCGGTATACTCCCCGAGACCCCAGTATATTCCCGAGACCCGAAGGGTCGAGGGAATATACTGGGGTCGAGGGGAGTATACGGGGATGTACTGCACCTACCCATGGTATAACCTTTTTATCCCATGTCTAGGCACATTTTTGAAATAATTCAGAACTATTATGTTTGTACATGAATGCATTCACTTCTTGTGATGCTACGTTAGAACTGAAAATTCTTGTTTCAGTTATGATTTTTTAGTGGCATTAGTTTTTGAGATATCGCCTTGAAACTTTGGATTTGTAATTTATACTATATTTATGACAGTTATGGAGAATTTAATAGATCTGGTGCACTTAGGTCCTGAGTTATAAAATAAAACGGCCATGGAACTAAAAAAAACGTTGACTCAAATCTGTTATTTTACGCTTGAACTGAAAATTCTTGTTCCAGTTATGATTTTTTTGTGGCAAGAGTTTTTGAGATATCATCTTGAAATTTTGGATTTGTAATTCATACTATATGTATGACAGTACTGTTTTAATTTTATACATCTAGGTTGATTAGATCCAGAGCAATAAAATAAAACGGCAGTGCTAGGCAGAAAAACGTTGACACAAATATGTGATTTTACGCTTGAACTGAAAATTCTTGTTTCAGTTATGATTTTTTCGTGGCAAGAGTTTTTGAGATATCGTTTTGAAATTTTGGATTTGTAATTTGTACTATAAGTATGGCATTTTGTGTAAATTTGATACATGTAAGTGAATTTTATCCAGAGAAATTAAACAAAACGGCAGTGGAATGCAGAAAAACGTTTCTGAAATCATTGAAAAACAGTGCTGAAATGATACCAATAAACAGAATTTAACATTATTACTTTGTCATGTGTTGTGAAATATTGTCTAAAACAATATAACAAAATAAAAAGGGGTCCTCATCACGATGGAAATTTATATAAATCAGTATTTGTACAACTAAGTAATTTTGGAAAAATAAAATATTTTTACCGAAAATTGCTTAGGAAAATTTTCTTTACTTAATAGAAAATCAAAACTGATTAAATCTAATGTATCTTTTTCTTCTGGACCTAATGCTTCAAACCGCTTCTTTCTAACCCTAATACACCCCTTGCAAATTGCAAAAAAGACGCCGATTTTTGTGCTTGCAAAATTACAAGAAAAGATGATAAGCAGCAGCAGAGATTGTGACGCTATACTGGATTTGAATTTTTGTGTGTCTAAATGCAGCTCTCTCATTGGCTGTTTTCAGTATATTCCCTGCAAATTAGGGAGTATACTGGTCAGGTGACATATACTGCTTTTTCTCCCCGATACTGACTTTTTCCCTGCTGTATTCACTGTGGCAAAACTGGACGAGGGTAACTGAGTTACCCTCGTCTCAATTTCTCAAAATTAATTGAAAAAACTAGGTCATCCCATTGGATCCCATGTTAAAGAAGGACGAGGGTAACTGCTTTTCTCCAAATGGAATGACTAAGGTAACTGTGATTGGTGACGAGGGTAACTGCTTCAAAATTGTGCATTGAACCAACTGAGATACATAAAAGAGGACAGATCTGTGGTATGTTTGTGTAAATTATATTCATACCACATTCAAATGAAGCCAACTATATCTTTAAAGCAGTGGTCGAAATAGCCCATCATGAAGTCCATGGTGACGGAATGACAAAAATGAACATCATTTGTATCTTCTTCCTTTAAAAACACAAAAATAATTTGAAGGAGGGCTGATAAATAGGGGAAAGAGGGGCAAAACGGGCCGCCTAACTTCGAAGGCTCGCTGCACAAAGGTGGTATATCATGCGAATGCCAAATAAGGTCTGATCCATGAAGAAGTACCAATACCACTTGCTCAAACACAGAAAAGTGCTTTTTTAATAGTTCCAATTCAATTTTTTCCCTATTTTCAAAAATGCAACTTTATCCTGTTTTGCCCCATGCTTGGGGCAAAATGGAATTTCATATGGGGCAAAATGGGAAGAAATAAAGTTGCAAAAGTTCTGGAATAAATCAGCTGTTTTGATAATAGCCTAACTAAAAAGCATGTTGACAAACAAAAATTGATTAATTCATGTCATTGCAATGTGAAAATATTGCAGAATACTAAGAGTAAACATAGCAATAAATTATGAAATCAACATCTCAATACAGGATGCAATTATAGCTGGGAAGTGATGCTAGTAATTCTACATTCTATGTAATTATTTGACAAATTGTTTAACCATAAACATTAGGTTACAAAAGAAACAAATTAGTTGAATTTTTTTGGAAATGTGACATTTTAATGAATATTCACATTACTCTGATTTTCGAGTTTTCTTAATAATTTAACAATTTAAATTGGTATTTGGATTTGACCATGCTTTTTGAAAGGCATCTACATTCGTTTCAGTTACAACAATACAGGGTTTTACCACTAAGCCTAAATCCTCAAGGTATTACTGATGACATGGATTAGATCCACAAATCTGTTGCCTGTTATATGACCAGAAAGTGTATCAAATGTCTCAAATGTCATTGTTGAATTGACCCAATATCAAGCTTCAACCTTTTCTAGGCTTGGATTGCTTTTTTGTGCTTCCCATTTTGCCCCCGCAGGAGCACTCCATCTTGCCCCAACCATGCAGGGTAGATTAATAATAACCTACTTACACATGACTAAGCACCAGACTACATTTTTTTGCTTAATACGCAAGCTTAGTAGTCCTCTAATAACACTGACTATGAATTATTTGGCTGGGAACGTCATTGGAGGTATTACACCATTTCCAAAAATTATGATTTTTTTAAGAAAATCGATCAAAAACTTTAAATTAACGTAGCTGTATACCTGTAACATTCTCATCAACGAAACTCTCAGGAAAAGTTCGTAATGTATCCTATTTTATTTTCCGACTGAAAAATTAGAAGGCCGGTCAAAACGTTCAGAGAAAACTTAAAAAACCATTTTGCCCCGCCGCTCCGTTTCGCCCCTTGTTCCCCTATGCATATTTTGTTGAGACACACTTGATAGTTAACGTTTTTCCTGAATGCAAAATCATATAAAGGGCTGTAAAATATATATGATGCATATTCACTGCCGTGACGGAATGACAGTGAAATGGACATTAGAATTTCATCATCTCAAATAATTAATTTTTACTGCTTATCTTATGTGTTTTTACCGTACATTTTGGCTAATTTTCAGAGCACATATTCTTAGCTTGTCTTTCATTCAGAAATTGTGAAGTTTCAATAGTTTCTGTGTTAGAGCAATGATATATACCCACCAGAGGTAGTGTGACGGAATGACAGTTGCCAGATCTAATTTGTGACGGAATGACAGGACCAATAATACAAATAAAAACTTGTATATATAATTATATATTTTATATTATTGCATCGGATATTCTTCTGACACACACCAAACTTGGTATACTTGTAGATTAGCTATAGTGATAGATATTCCAAAGTTAAAATTCAAACAATATAAAAATTTGTATATCTTGCTATATGTTTGAAATGTATCTGCTGCTGTGACGGAATGACAGTGAAAGAAATTATGTATTTTATTTGAATTTGTTGCACATATTCTTCCAATACCTGTTTTTACCACATAGATTTGTACATTTTACAAAGTCTATAATGTGAGCTTGTCTGTCATTCAAAAATTGTGAACTTTTCAACAGTTTTTGTATTGGTATCAAGATTTACACCAGCCAGAGGCACTGTGACGGAATGACTGCTGCCATGACCTATCAGGTAATTGTGGCTTGACTAGCAAATACTAATAGGAATAACTTTGCACTTGCAAAGGGACAAATAAGTAATTCAATTGCAATTACAAATATTTAGATTCCAATGCATACATATACATGTACTAACTACTATTACATGTTATGAAGTGACCACAAAACTTTGGTGTCAATTCTGCTCAGTCAATTGTCAAAAATGTGAAATTTTGTTTTCTGTTTATTGCTCAAATCTGTTCCACCAACCTCATAAATGTATTTCATTATCAAACAATATATCATAGGAGGTTTCATTTATGTCATCATTAGTGGAATTTGCAATTATGTTTTACATATACAGTAGTTTTTCAATTACTCGGTTTAGTATTGCATCATTCCGTCACGGCCATAATGGCATCTCATTTGTTATAGCTAGGCATACTAATTGACCATAAATTTGAAAAAATGAGAAAGGATACTTTTCTACTTTTGCCTCATTGTAGAATTTAGCTTTGATGCACCCTTAAGTTGTGCATACTTCACAGAACAGCAAAAAGAAGGTTAACATTTTGGCAGAATGATATGATTAGAATATGTCATTCTGTCACACAAATTGAGTTGTATTTAAATAAAGTTTGCTGTCAGCTTTATTCATTAAATTTCGAATCAGACATTTCAGAAATAGTTTGCTAGAGCAATATTAGTTTATACACATGGCCATGGGAGATATGGACCACAGCAGGCCTATAATTTTCAGCTATGGTGTCATTCCATCACATTTTGTGTCATTCCGTCACAGCCAAAATGTCATTCCGTACAGGGTAGCTAGGAAGACGAATGGACCACAAACTTAAAGGAAACCAGCTAAAATATTTTTCTGCTGTGGTCTCATTGTAGAATTTAACTTTTATACATCTCTAAACTATACATGCTATACATGACAACAATAATAAGGTTATTATTGTGACGGAATGACATGACTATAACTCATCCAGGACCCTTTTTGAAGTGGGAATAACTCATTATACTCCCTGACACGGTTGAGAAAAATATTTAAAAATGATAAATATTGTCATTTTGTACAAAATGATATGCTGAGTGACCATGAGAGGTGAAAATAACTTTTAGTTATCCTTCATGAAAGATGATGTATCCATCCGCTTTTGCTGTTGTTTAGATTTTGGTGTGATGTCATGTACAATGTTGGCTCAAAAACAGGGGACCCCGTACTCCAAATTGATTAAAACTGCCCGAAGTCCGAAATATAGGTCTTTATCTATCATTTAACACCGGTTTCCATACAATTACTTATATTTTAATATTTCATTGGTTTGTCCACATTTCTGTGGATTTCATGCCATGTCATTTGGGAGGGTCTGCCACTGGCAAGGCCCGAAGCGTCAATGCCTTTGGGGCCAGAGGTCCGCCGGTGGCCAGAGGTCCGCCGGTGGCCAGAGATCCGCCGGTGGCAGGAGGCCGCCAGAAGCTGAGGGGTTTCAGAAAGGACTACAAGTGCTCTGAAATGAATTCTGAGTGTTTTAAACATGTATTATCTCAGAAAATTACTTTTGAAAACACCATTTCTGGATTAAATCCTGCACATCTAGTATTTGAGGGGGTTTTTTCAGGACCCCCCCCTGGGTCCCTCTAAAAAATGTATTTGAGGGATTCCTTATAGCATTATGGGGGGTCAAGTCCCCCTTGACCCCCCCCCTTATTTCGAACACTGCTTTAAAGTCCCTAATAACGCATAAATTTAGAATTATTGTCCGGTTAGAAATCATTTGTACTTAGAAGGAGAGGCTGTTGTGAAAGTTGTTGAACACAGGAAAATAAGTATGGTACTTATGAATTAATTCATAGATTTCTACTAACATAACACTGCTCAATGTTGCATGAATTACTATAATGTCGAACGGTATAATTTTTCATGTAGGATGAAAAGCCAGAGTTGCTCCATATGAGCATTATATGAAAATTAGTAATGACACATACCAAGTTTTATTGTAATTACTCAATGTTTTTGTATTGAGAAACCTGTATATCAGATCCATGTGATCAAGTGGGACATTAAAGATAAGCAATAATGGCTTGCAATACAAACAATAACACTGGCGTCTCAGGTGATGAATTTCCAAGTAGCAATGTGAAATATTTATCTTAAGAAAGGTGAAGGGAGATGTTAATTTTGAATCTTTTTTTTTTCTCATCCCTACTGTTAAAAAATATGTGCAATCACTTTAAGATAGATTATCTACCTATCTTTGAGCAATACCATCAATTTTGCTGCTTGGCTATGACCAATCCATGCGTTATTGAAATTAAGATTCCATGGAATATTCTTGATTTTTCTCTCATGCAGGATAGCTTCAAGCGGGTTTTTGAAAGGGGAGTGGGGTTTCATAAACTTTTGTTATATATTCATGTTTTGATAAATTAACCAAATCAAATAAAAATCTATCTATATACTATCGATTGCCCGATCTATCCATCCATTTATTTATTTTACCTATGTACCCATCTACCTATGATACAATCTATGTTCCTTCCTTTTTCCTTCCTTTTTTCTTTTTTCATTCCTTCATCCTTTCCCTACTCCCTACATTCTCTTCTTCTCTTCATAACGTTTTTGAGCTTTTTAATTCATAAACATTCTAGCTGTCACTAGGCTGTACTGCTACCACTGTAGCAGGGCATTCAAAATTCTTGCAGATCACAAATATTTCAGTTTATGTTACAAAGCTTACCAAAACGCTTTCAAGTTAGAACGTAAAAGTTGAGACAGTATGGTAAGTTGGATGAGATAGGTGAAACAGCATGACCTTCAAAGTGTTACAGTCGAAGAATTACAAGTTTAAGCTGTTTGTAGACATCAATTACAGTGACATCACAGCAGGTGCTGTCCAATAGTGTCCATCCCATTGAAATGAACTGCCAATCTGTCTTTGGGTAATTTGCTACCTCCGTGATGATAGCATTGCAAGTTTAGGATATGTCCTTAATAACTACTGATGAGTCATACAGAGTAACATGGCAAGAATGGAGATATGACCTTACAAGGAACATTCCAGCGCATTTTTGTGAGCACTTGTATTTCATTGACTGCAACAGGCTTTCCCAACATTCCTCTCACAATAAAGGTGGCAAAAAACTCAATCCAAGACTTGCTGACTTTATGGCATGATTGTTACAGTTTAATTTCCAAAAAATATACTCATAGAATCTTTTAAAATGCATCTTTAAGTGATGGGACACCATGGATACAGGGTAACTTTCATATATATCCTGTCAAACTAATTTACCAAATTCAACAACAACAACAACAAAAATCTACAGCATTTACATATTTAAACATTGTATATCTAACTTATTTTGCTCTTTAAAGTGCAGTCAGCATTTTAAAAAAAGAAGATTTATAACCATGTAAGTCAGGAAGGAATAAAAAGACAAGGAACACAAATTTCAGATTAGTAATTGACAAAACGAAAATAGGCCTAATATTCATTGAAATTTGAACTAATTTGGCTTCTCAAACCATAACAGAAGATGTCATTCTCTGAACTCTGCTGCATAGGCCTACTCTTGCCAACTCTTCAAGTATATTCTAAAGATCCACTGATTTCTGCCGTTAACCCCTCAAAACCTGAATGGATTGGTCATTCAATGTCATTATGTACACTATTCATGGAGAGTTTCTGTAAAAAAGCCTTTATTCGTGTATATAGTGTATACATATCTGGTTTATTTGAGGCCCTCCAGCGCATTAAGCCGATGAGACACTTGTGACATCAAAGGGAATCTTGAAAATGGACTTATCTCACTAGCCTATGTGCAATGTATGAATGGCTGAGCAATAGCTTTATTATAATTTTTTTCTATACAGCAATCGTGCTGAATGCTTGAATAGCAGTTTTTGTTGCTTTTCTGATGGCATGGGTATGTCTGGACAATTCCTATAGTCTATTTACTTTGAGTTTATGAATATTTACTCTGAGGGATAATGGGCAATTACCCTCGTCATAGCAACAAGCATGATAACAGTTACCCTCGTCTCGAGATGCAGTTACCCTCGTCATCTCGGGAGTGCTTTAAGTCATTTCCAGAGCCACACAGCCTGAATAAGCACTTGAACTTTCTTGTAATGTTATTTTCGATGCCTGGCAATGGTCATTCACCACTTGAATAACTTGGAAAATCGCTAATAAGCTCATATTCATCATTACATAATATTTAAGACTGTTTTAAAGACGAGGGTAACTCAGTTACCCTCGTCCAGTTTTGCCACAGTGTGTATTGGCCAGGGAAAAACACAGTATCGGGGAGAAAATGTGCCTAGACATGGGATAATGTGGGGTATAATAAGAATAGGAATCATTATATATGCATGAGGATTCAATGGGAACATCTACTTATTGGTCAAATCTAACCAAGGAGACAAATAAAGGTAAGACTGTTTAATGAATCTGGTCATGGCTAGCCTTTGAGATAAAAATGCTTTATCAACTAATCACTAATGCTAACAGTAACATATCATAGATAAACCATTTATAACGATAAAACAAAGTAGGTTTGTAACTGATCACATTAGGCCTCTGTTTGCAAACCTGCTGACTAATATGGCATCTCTTTTTTAAGTAAGTAGTAAGTAAGTAAGTAAGTAAGTAAGTAAAATTTTATTTAACGTCGATATTCACAATTTAAAAACAAACATAAGCGCACAGCGCTTGTAATCGACAAATGATAATAACGATAAAAGAAAATGATTATTTACAATGAAATGATATGATATTTTTCTCATTTAGTAGGCTAGTAATACAGCAGTTGCATCATTTATGGGGAAAGAGAGGACAATCCACAATGAAAATTGCATTTTGTGAGCCACGTCGACGGATTGTTGCTGAGGATGATCTGACTGACAAGTCAGTCTGCTGTAAAGCAGGCGAGCGAGCGAGGCTGCAGACTGATATCTATCTTCTGTGTGCAGGCCTGGATCAGCCAGGTTGCTCACCCACTGTTAGTGGGGGGCAGCACTTTTTTGTATCTTCATTATTTTCCATATTTTTCTAGCAATTTTTTTCAGTGTTTTTGTTTCTTCTTGGAAGATGTCCTCGGTTTTTACCACAAGTTGGTTACTTGTGCCATGGATCATCTGGCATTTTTCCAGGATGTGTTCTTGTGTTTCTGGTTCATTTCTGCAGTTTCTGCATCGTTGATCTCGGTATTTATTCTTGTAGTTTTCCTTGATGTCCAGCATCCTCGTCCTTGCTTTGAATATCAGGCCTACTTCTGTTCTAGTGCATTCCTTCATGTAGTTTGCACATTGACCCAGTTTATCTTTGGCCTTGTTGTCGAGGTAGAACTTCGTTTTGCTTTTCTCGTTGCCTTCTCTCTGTAGGTCTGATGAAATTCAAGTCGAATTGGGTATCGAATTGGAATATAGGGCACTAGAACTGCTCCCCCTAAAGTCCGCGCTGCTGCCAATCAGGTCCGCGCTCAGCAGAACTTCACTGGGCTGCTTCAAAAATGCATGTAAGCGAGGACCAGAAAGGCAGCACCCTGAGTGAAATGTTGTAGCCTGCTCGCTCACGCTCGCAACTGATTTAGCAGGCTACTGTAGCCTGGAGGATGATGACATTGTGTCATAATCATCATGTCAGTTCCAAGGGAACTTTGTAGGTGACTGACTTGTAAATGAAAGGCTTCATAGGAGTCTTGGTTCTAACACAAAAAATCAGCAATTTATGCTATATCAAAAGGCCTGCTAGAGCTTGATAATGACTATTCCAACAACCTGTAAGCTATATGGTTCCCGTGCTAAAATTATGATAATTACACAATAAATTGACACATCAGATATCATGACACAATAAGTGTACATTTCACAGTGAAATTGTCATCTATTTCCCCATAAATAAAGAAACAGCTGCACACAAAAGACTGGAATTGTACAAGGAACCTAAACTGTATGAAGCACTAATGTTCCAGTTCGTGAATATTATGCAATACGATACCATCTGTAATTGTGTGTGGGCATGCGATTTGGCACTGATTGGTGCTCCAATGTGCCAGATTTGGCAATTACCATGAAAGTACTACTCATAATTGTAATGGGGAATAAAGCAGAATGCTGAATAAGGAAGCCTGGAGAATGTCTTGACAGCTCAATTGGACCTGAAAGAGGCAGAAAGATGCTGCTGATGCAGGTGCACGTTCCATGGCAAATGAAGCATCATCAGCTCAGCCTCATCAATTGCGACCTCTCTCCTCCTCCTTAATTTTCATTCTCACTTATTCTCTGTTCTACCATACACTTCATCGATCCATGATCATCCATTGGCACATTATTTGCTGAGGCTCTATCTATTATTGATGACTCAGCAGACCTATAGGCCTGTAGGTAGGCTGTACTTCCAAATGCAAATACACAGTGAAGGGAGAAAAGACATCATTTATTTAGATGTGATGTCCATATATTTATATTTGTAATGCATTTTATGAGAACTAGAAACGTATAGCTAGAAAGGCAGTTGGAGTTGACTTTCGTGCAGTTTCTAGAAATAGCCTAGATTTAATCGGTGACATGATGTAAATAGATAAATTTTAGGTAACCAGAGTGAATCAATGATCATATTACTTATCATTTTAGCATGGTGTTACACAAGTTAACGTATAGTTGTGCTATGCTGAGACTGCAATGCATGTGAAAAGGGTTCAATCATGACACCAGTTTATGACATATATATATTAAAAGGTACATATACATGATACTGGTGATATAATAGTGATTTGTCAGAGTCACACACCACCTTTATGGCATATAGGTAACACGCAGTTCTCTGCCTTTCAGATTTAATAATGGCAATTTATGTGCCCATATAACATGGCCATGCAAGTTGCAGAATGAGCCCTGGGCAAGCTTCTGTGAAACATGCATAGCAGCTGGTCCAATCTGTATTGCTCAGAATAATTAAGGTCTGAAATATTGCTCAAGTTTGCAACAGTTTGTAACGAAAATAGCAAACTTGTCTGAGTTGTCTTTGGCATAATAAATCACTGCATAGAAGAAGTGAATAGCTCCATCGATGCAGCCTAAGGCCAGTAAGGGGCCTGATTTTACTTCCGAAATCATTTTGACTTGGCATGAGATTGCACAGGAAGTGATTACAAGTACCAGGTACTGGAGTATATTTCATGAAGTGATTCTTCGATCTTCTAGTGCACGGAATCCCTTAGTAACAGTGTTTATTGCATCATTTGCAGTCATGTCTGTTCTTTGCAGTGCACCTATTGCGAGTGCATCGAATTCTTTGAGGCTACTTTCTTTTTTGTATGGCATCAATTATAGCAGCCTATGTCTGGGCAACTGAAGACACTCCGTCTGTTTGGGAATGTCTTCGTCGGCCTGCTGTGCTGAACTGTGGTTATAAAGATTTTCTTGCACTTCTAAGATGGCAAATTGGTTCTAACTTCTTAAATTGTCTCATAAAACTTCAGCCTTGACAAATATATGACTAAATGCCATAGAGCTATCCAATTACAGAGGTTTACCATGCAGCCAATATGCCCAAGATTGCCACAGAACCATTCATCAAAACACCAATTACAAGGCAATGTGTCAAACAGTGCAAGTTGTCACACCCCAATGACACATAGAAACGCAGCTTTTACAAAGTGGCTATAAAACTCATCCTTGGGGGATTGATGGCTCAAGATGTGGATCAAAGTCATCCAAGCAACAAACACCCTGTTACCTCCCCTGGGCTGGAGCCATGAATTGAGGCAATGAGTGTAAATCCAATTAATTTGAGAAGCCCACCATCGCTATGTACATGCATATAAGAAAGCAAATGACATAGCTGGAGAGGGGATATATCTCCAAGACTCACACTAATTCTGTATGGAAATTGGGGAAGTTTTCTGGGCCGGCTTATGCACCCACCCATGGAGTCATCCCAGTCTCATTATCCTCCCATTGCCTCTCATTCCATTCTCATCCCAGCATTGTGCTGCTCGCCAGATCGCCCTCATCCTATTGCACTTATTGCAGGGATTGGCACAAGTTGGGCGAAACTGAATGATAAGGAGTCCATCATTATATCAGAGTGAGATTTACGGGCAGGATTAGACCAGCAAATACGATTAGGAAATCAGTCCCTCGTGCATCACCATGATGTTTCGCTGCTGCAGCCCATCCCCATGCACCCCCCCCCCCCCCTCCAACCCCCAGTGCAAAGCCTATTGCAAGACCTATTGGTAGATCCTGAAGCTCCACAAATTCACAATTACCCCTAACTGGCCAAGCAGGGCAGACCAGGCCAGCGGGCCACCAATTGCTCTGTTAAGGCAATCACTGGCTTTTAGAGCTTGGGAGGTTTTAAGATCTCTGACCATCAGCTGCTGTCTATCAGCTGCTGTGCTTGCCACTGCTTGAACAGAGGATGCACCAAATAGGCAAATACCTCCAGAGCTGCAGCATGCCTGCATGATTGTGTACCCCAATCGTGCCCCTGCGGATGATACAATCTTGAGTCCAAGATCACCGTCATCCGCAGAGAAATGACTACAGACTTGTAAACGAAGTGCAATGCATAGACAGAAACTGCCACTTAGCGGTCCACCTTGGACAGCCGAAGTCTTTTTTTTTTGCAATTTCTAAAGGACCATCAACTCTAATAGCCCGAAGCTCCTCAAGTAGTGTAAGACCTATTTATAGGCAACCATGTGCGCAGTCTTAGATCCCAAGAGCTGATTACCAAGGTAGAGTGACTAACTCCTATAAATAGTTCTAATATCGATTGTGCATGCATTCGCTGCAAAACCATAACAATAGTTGCAACAGTTTATTGGAGTCAGTCCATTTATGCAGCAATATATACACACACTACCAGGAATTTCCCCCATTTATCTGATTTTAACATGGGCACATTCATACCAGCATATTAACCTGGACTAAGCCTATACAATTGAATAATAGCCAATTAAAGCAGGCCTATCATCCTATCAAACTTATCAGAGACCCAGTTATCAACACCTCTAGCAGGATCCAACCTGCACAATAGACATCTGTGCCTGTCAAGTATGTCACTACAAGTGGGCCACGTTGACACACATCTATTTGGTGACACAGCTCACCTGAGCTGAACCATTGAGTGGCCTACACAGGAAGAGAGTTACACACCTTTCCTTTAATATCCAATAAGTACACTGCTGACGCGGACATCTTCCTGTCCTTGGTCCCCTGGTAAACTCCACAGGTAAATCCGGCTAGAGCATGACTACTTTTAGCAAGTTTATCCAGCTGCAGGATTAAAGTCCGCCTGCCACAGAGTCCCGACACCTTCTGCCGATTCGCTTCACTGCCACGCCTACTTCTACACCTCCCTTCCACTAGGGGCGTTGGTGTAGCTGTCAGAAGAGCATAGTTGCCCTCTGGTGTTGAGAATCTCCAACCAAACATTCCAAAAAGATTCTATGATCTGAGGGCCAACATATTAGAGCAAACTGCCTAGCAGGTTGATATTAGAGCCCACTTGGTTTAGGCCCAGATGAGCCAGATGCAATAAAAAAAAGAAAACATATGCCTATATATGGTGCAGCATAAAGGTTTGATTTATTATCTACACATTTACACACATTGCAAAACATTATGTATACAGACATATCATAAACATCAAAAGTGTATTTATAAACAGATGACAATTTTGAAAATAAACATCTCACTATAATAAACAGGTAAATCACGTATCCCCAGTCATGATGGCTATGAATTCATTTTCATTAACTGAAAAGAAAGCGAAGTAAAACTAAAAGGGCTGTTTGATTATTGAACCAATGACATTCTATAACATGCTGTATTTTTTTTTACAACTTCACTACTTACCCAGCAGTCAGTGACTCAGTGTTAATGTAAAAACATGATTTTAATATAATTTTATTAGAGGAAAATTTACAATTAAATACTCACTTTCTCCATCACCATCCTTGTCAAATTCTTCAATCATTGCTCTTAATTCATCATCAGGCATGTCCTCTCCCAACTCTCTGTAACAATTTTAATAAATAAGCTGTAATATTTAAATTGAGAAATCTACACTTTATCAAGTAAACAGGTCCAAATAAAAGCACAAATATTGCAGGAAAACACTTTGAAAAAGAACAAAAACCTTGCAACTCTTCTTAGATTTCTCATGTTGATTTTCCCGGAAGAGTCATCAGCAAAAAGACGGAATGCTTTCATCATTTCTTCTTTGGGATCTCTGTCCAGCATCCTCTCAGTCACTTGAAAAGTATGAGATAAACGTTGATAAGTTTTAAGCTATTTTTTTGAGCCAGTCTTCAGAACTGACCATTGCAAGTCTGACGGATGTAAAGCTTAAATGGTTCACATTAAACAGACAAGCTTAGACATAACTGTTATTGAAGTAGCCATTTTAACAGATTAAAAGTGTACAATTTCCTCTACCTTGAAATTGAAACTATGACTACGTTTTAAGATATTTTTTACCCATTCAAGACAGAAGCTTCCAAAATATGAAACATTCTAATTAATGCAACTCTTACAAGGCCATGATATTATTATGACCAACTCACCCTTAATAATGCCTCACCAAACTGCTTGTGCATAATATTCCATTTCATTACATAAATAATTTGATTTCAGACTATTGGCGATGTAGATCTCAGCATTACAGTAAATTAAGGTCAGCAATCCTGTGTGTTACCGTGATGGCCTAACCTGAGTGTGCAGGTAATTGAGTGGGGATCCCGCCGATCACCTTATATTATTTTCTCCATTTCATACTCACTGACTTCTGTGAAGTCTGCATGTGAAATCTTTCCACTGTTATCATGGTCATAGTCTTTTAGCACCTTCAGGACCTCAGCCTTCTTTACATCAAAACCCAGTGCTCTCATGGCTACCTGTTAAAATCAGAAATTATGAAATAAAACTAATATGTAAATGGCACTGCCATGAAATTCGCACAGCACTTTAAAAAGTTTTTGTAGGACTTATAGTTTTACCATAACCTTCATGTTTATTTCATATTCAATGTATGAAAGGAGTTATGTAACTGTTTCAGAAAATTAGAAAGACAGATACATGGAAAGACAGAGAAAAATGTAGAATAGCAAGATAAACTAGACAAAAAATATAATTAGATAAATAGATAAATATATCGATAAATAGAGAGATAAATAGATAGACAGATAGACAGAGAGACAGATAGATATGATGACTGACAGATAGATAGATAAATTGATAGATAGATATATATATTAAATAAATGGTAAAAAGGCAGACAGCACTGAAAGCTGCCAAAGTCAAGTCTATGTTAGATTGTTGATATTACATAATAGTATAAATATATAGTAATACAAAAACAATAACATTGCATGTAGATTATCTGTTCACTGTTACATAATCATCAGTTTATAAGATAATGTAACTTTAATTTTGTTATGTTTTCTTGTTGTCTCATTGAATTTAAATCAATCACATGTTAATAATTTGATTTAGCTTGTCAATGCTAATAATTAACTATTTCAAAATTATTGGTACACGGTATATTACTAGAGAAAATTGAATTTTTAAGACACTTTTGAAGATGAATATGGGTCATTTCACGCTAACTGGGAAATTTCATGTGACCAACACCAAGTTCAATTTATTGAGGGTTACATTTGCGCAAAAATGCAATAAACCAATGTGCAGCAATCTATAAGTGTGTTGGATTATGATAGTGTATATAGAAGTGCTGAAAAAGATCATTTACTACTTATTATATATCTGCCAACAATGACACTTCCAGTTTTTTCCCTTGTGACAACTTGAGGTTGATTAATTCAATGGCTGTAAGTAGTAAGTAATTATAACGAAATGAACAAACTTCAAGATAAAATGTTCTCTTCAATACTCATAAAACCAGAAATGGCTAATCACTTTGCACCTGCAACAGCACAGTTTGCAGGAATTATCATTTTAGTTGTGTTACACGTTTGAAATGTCCGTGGTGTAACAACTACTAAAAATGGCTTGAGAACAATGATGGCTCCCTTGCCTTCAAGCCACATTACCTTGCATCACAATAAAATGGTCTGCTTTGCTATCTGAACGAAAAGCAAGTCAGAATTTTGTAAATTTCTGAAGTGAGGTACCCTAAAACTCAGCAAAATGTGTGTTACAAACTCTTTACAGTCCATGGTGTTCGCGATATAAAACCAAAAATTTAGCTTTTTATTAAAAATTTGCATGTTTGGGTGAATTCTACTGAAGTGCAGTTTTGAGGCAAGCTAGTTCTGTTGCACTGGACATTTTTTTCAGGGAGCAGTTATCATTTCAAGGAAAAATTGTCCGTGGTGTTATTGTCCATGGTGTAACATACACCACAGACCATGTGTTACACCACAGACAGTTTGCCATATGCATGTTTCAAAGACTTTAATTCACTGAACAATCAATACATCTGGACAATTGTAATACCATGCACTCTTGTCATTGTTATTTATCCTTCAACTTAACTGGTGCTTTCTTATACAGGCCATTATGCCTAGAATGACTGCCAAAGAAAGGCGTGATATCAAACAGAAACTCATTTGGATTTGTCTGTGGTGTTATTTTGTCTGTGGTGTAACAACACATATTTTCTTTTTGAGTTTTATGATGCAATAATGTACACTCAGGCAGTACAATATATACAAACACAATCTTATATCTAAAATAAGGTTTACCAAGTGTAAGGAAGCTGTATTTTAATTTACGTTGTAACTCTGAGATGGCAATTTCTTGAATTCGTCTGTGGTGTTACATGTTGTCTGTGGTGTAACCATTTAGCCATATTCCGTGGTGTAACATGGTAGTTTTCTCTTTGTCATTCCAAAATGGTACATTCCTGGGCCATAAGACATGAGAGGACTTTCAGACACAGACAGCATATGGGAATGGTGAAGGAAAATTTTGTAAAATAATGTCAGTATTCACTTCAGAAAAACTGAAAGACAATCTCACTATTAAAAAAACTGAATATTCACACATTTGTGGAACAATTTAAAAACTAAAAAGAATACATCTTTATAACAGTACTGGGGTTGACAAGAACACAGAATCTCCCTGTTGCAACACTTGGATACTTCATTTTCATTCCCCAGTCTGTGTCATCCTAGCAAATATGTGACGTAACACCACGGACATATTAAGAGTGACTTGTCAATTTCAGCTGCGGATAGAAAAATAACTATCAATGTTTAAGTGCAGCACTAATTACTGTGTATACTCCACATCCCACACTACAGGATAAAACAAACATTTGTCAAATTAAAAGTAGTTTATATTTTTAAATTCTGCATCATGAAAATTCCCAGTTAGCGTGAAATGACCCATATGTTATGTTTTGTTAAATACGAAACTAAATCATTGATAAGAAGCTGGACCCACTTGACCTAATTCCAAACTGTGGACTGTTGATGTTGAGACCATCACTGCACAGATTTTTGAGTCTTCTCTTGCACTCAATTCGCTTCGCTCAACGGCCTTCGGCCGTTTCGCTGCGCGAATATAAAATATGATTGTGAATTTTTGAAAACTTCAGGATTTAGCAACAATCATAGAAATTAATACATGATATACCTTGAGTTCATGATAATCAATGGCTCCATCCTTATCAGTATCGAAGAGCTCAAATGCCTCCTTTATTTCTTGTTTTTGCTCTTCTGGTAATTCTCGTCGCCTCCTTCTTTTGGACAAGTCCCTGCAAAGAAGGGTGAAGACCGTGATGTCGAGGTAATGGATCAATTCAACATTCCAGTAACTTTGCAAGGGTATTGGCTATTATAATAACTCCCTGCCTACAGTTAGTCATCTCATGTATTGAAACTCCAGTCAAAATGGGAGTGGCGCAGTGCTGCAGTATATTTTTGTAACGTCATGGCAAACCAGGTTGTCATTCAGCAATTTCAGGTTTGGTCATGAATAGCTATAAATGGGCTGCCGTGGCCAAAATTACTAGAAATCGGCAAAAATCTCACCCAAAAACATTGCGAAATTTCGGAAAATGTGACATTCGTAATAATACAACGAAACTAAGCTACATGCAGGTAGGTGTATTTTACTGTAGCCCTTCTGGTTGCTGAGGTATCTGGCCAAACGTCTGTCCTTTGAGTGACAAACTGTAATTGTGTGTTTAGTTTAGTTATTACTGGATGCAGGAAGATCCTATAATTATGTCCAGCTCCTGGGCGGTGTGTACGGTATAAATCATATAATAAAATAATAAATGGCCTAGGTAACTTTGTAACTTTTACTATTTGTGTGGAATGTGAACTGGCCCAAGAGGATATTATAATAGGAAATTCCGTCAGACTGACAAGACTGAGAATCCGCCTAGCACTGCACAAACAGCAATGGCGTAACTGGGGGGTCTTGAGTGGGGGGGCACCTGGGGGGGGCACGCAATTCTCTGGGGGGGGGGTACCCTCTATACTAACTGCATATTTTAGCATGAAAGCTCATATGGGGAGGCACCTGGGGGGGGGCACAGGTTGGGGGGCACGTGTCCCCCCGTGCCCCCCCCATAGGGCCGCCACTGACAAACAGTCTACTGGACAAACTGCAGCAGTGCATAACATCAATCATGTCATCATGTCTAACACTGTGACAATCTGAATCCGCGTCTAGCCCTTTCAATTGCAATCTGTGACTTCTCTGCAACAGTCAGTCAGTCCCATACCTTATTGGTACATTCATTTTGCCGTATGTTGGTCCAGCTTCAGTACAATAGGCCTATTACGAGCTATTCTGTGACCAGAGGCATGCGACAAACGTTTCTTTTTGAAGTTTGCGCTTGTTTTGTTGACAGTATGTCAGTAAGCCAAAGAGGTGGTTTCCCAGTGTAGTCCCTGCACAATCTCTTTGGTTTTCTTACAAACATTTCAGCTTTTACATACTTTTAATAATAAGAATTATTTAGCCGATATTTTTTTCGATTTTAAGTTTTGAAATAACTAAAAATCTTCCAAAATATCATTACCCAATTCGAAACGAAACCAACAAAGTGCTGCTGTCTGTGAAAAAGAGGATCAAGCCGGTGAACGCATGAACCAAAATTGATTTATTTGAAGGTTTAATGCCACCGTCCTTATAGGTAATTGTTAATTCAGAATGCTAGATTTAACCTGGGGCATCATGGTCTATTGGGTGGCTGGGCTACCCGTGCTGCTCGATGGAATAGGCCTAAACAACTTGATCAACTTCAAGGCCGGGGGGGGGGGGGTCGGTGGGGGGTCGCATTTCAGTTGGGGGGGGGGCTTGCTGGTGAGGTTGAGGTGCAAAAAAAGTGGTAGCCTTTAATACCAACCACAGCTCACTGCATCTGCCGCTTGTGCAGGATGAAAATGTAAAGTATAAACCTTTGTGTGCTTAGTAGTACTACTAGTAGTAGCTCTTAGTGCTCTGGTGCAGTTAGTTGTGACTACATGTTTGCACGACTCTTCAGGGCTGGAGTGAAGTGACAGCAGTCATCTTCTGGTTCTCAGAGTTGTTTATGCGTTAACTGAGGTGGTCAGTTCCGAAAACTGTCCGTCACTGGACGTGTGCGTCCGATTGTCAGTTACATGTTTAACTTCTAGTAGGGGAGAGCGGGGCACCATCAGCCACGGGGCACCATGAACCATTGCCCCTCCAAGAAAAACGGCAAGATAGAACTGCTTGATAGGAAGACCATATATTCCTTTATTTGTGTAGAATGGGCTAGGGTAGCAATCATAATCTTTATTTTCAACGTAGGACCAAGAATTGAAAAAAAACTTTTGACCAGTGAATTTGAGTAAAAAGTAAACATATTGGGTGGTGGAACTTTTACTTCTGGTACTTTAACTATTTCTGGCATCGTCATAAAACTTGGTCTTCTTAGAGGAGATAACTCATGTGCTTGGATGATGTCATAACATTGATACTATGATAAACTGGAAAATGGTGATATGCACTAATAAATGAAATTTACAAATGGGGCACCATGAGCCACTTGGAGATAGGGCACCATGAGCCATTTTCTATAAAGTTTTAATGTACAATTAAAGCTGAATTGTAACAACAACTCTACTGTTGTAAGGCCAGAACTATAGTGCAAGACATCAGCAGCTGTTTAGGACACATTTGTGCTATTTCATGGAAAAACATGTAAAATCCATCTGATCCATATTGTGGCGTATGCCAAGGGAAAATTTCAAGTAAAACATCTGGTTTATGAGGTATCAGTTCTTTACAGTTGAATGAGAAGGATAATGCATGTATGTAAACAGCAGTGTCCGCATTAGGCACTCGCCCGGTCGCCAAATACGACCTTAAAAGGGCTTGGGCGAGTAGGACATTGTCTGTGGTGGTCCAGGCTGGCGAGTAGGCTTCTGGCAGGCCCCCACATGGCCTATTATCGCCCACATCTACTAGCGTCATTCACGCACATCTTTGATTCACGTGCATAGCCAGAGAGTAGGCCTAATTAGCAGGTTTCTTGGAAGTCATAGTGACCAAGGTGGCAATCCAATTGTATTGATTGCAATTCAGACTGATTTAAGCTTTCTTTGACACCCCTTGAAGCTAATTTCACCCCATTCAGTGAAGTGGTATTGAAGTTACCAGTCATAGCTAAAAGTGACAGCTGAAGTGCATTTGTCAATCACCTGGCACTGTGACACAATGCTTGATTGCTTTAGATTTGGGAAAATAAATTTATTCTTCAAAGATGAAATAAGCAAACACTAAAATAAGCAAACACTATAAAATAAGCAAACACTATTATGTAGCCTAATATATCAACCACATGTAATTTGATATTTTTCATCCCCCAAATTTGTAAAATGTCTTACACTGTACCAGTAGATTTTATTAAAAAATCAGCTTGGGGGTCAATTACGGATTTACCTCTCTCCAAAGAAAATCTACCTTTTAACAAGTGAATTTCTGTATTTTTGTATAAATTAAAATAAATCAATAGTGCGTGTATAGGGACATTAGTTAAAAGAAGTCCCGGCTTGCTTTGATTATAAAAGTCCATCTTTCGACGTCTCTGTCTCCGAATATTTGGACCAGTAGGAATATGGTCGGACCAGTAGCTCATTGGACCTACTGGTCCGTTTGGACCACTAGCAAATCCAACAAAGCGCAGACACTGAAACAGCCCCCCATACCATGGTTCATGGTGCCCCAGGGTCGGGGCAAGATGAGCCGCCAGACTACATTTTTTAAAGACAATGTTTTGACTATTTAAGAATTAAGAATATAATGTAACAACACTGGATATTGTAGCCAAGAGGTCTTGCTATGATTATAAAAAGCAACCAGCTATTTACCATTGAAACTTTAGGCTCAGGAGCTTAATTTCGGAAAAGTGGCTCATGGTGCCCCGCTCTCCCCTACTGAGCCTCTAAATTGCTATAATGGGTTCTTACAAAACAGGTGTGAAATTTCACAAAAAGTTCAGTGTCGAGCTATCATTATAACGTTAATTTTCATAAATTGAAATTATTAATTGATTTCCATTTTGTCATGTGAAACAGACAAATGCAAGGAACCTTATCACTATACTTCTTTTCATTCTAGGTCATGGAAGAAGCAGATGCAGCTAAGACGATTGCTCAGGACAACGATGATAAACTTTCATCGGAAGAAGACAGTGACTCTGAGCGATTAGATAGCTTGACGGAGAAGTCTGGCAAGAAGGCGGACAACCTAGAAAATGATGAAAGTGCGGACGACTCAAAAGGACAGAAAGCAGAGGCTACATCCTCTGGAGACAAGAAGAACAAGAAACAGAATCGTGGGAAAAAGGGCAAAAAGAATAAGAAGGAAAAAAATGATGAAGGAACAAATAATTCAGCTTCAGAGAAGTCAGGTCAAGGAGACAGTAAGAAAAAGGATGATTCCAAGAAGCAGAACCAACCTGGCAAAAAGACTGGTAAAATGCATACAATTGCAACTTGCAAGTGGTGTTTTTTTAGTGGTGCTTCTTTCATGATTTCTGATTCGGAAATTTCATTGATTTTTTGCTTTTATCATTTTTCAGCTGCGGGTTTGGTTCCTGACAAAGGTGGCATGTATTCACTTTGGGTGAAGAAACCATACCAAGGATACACACATGAGGTGAGGACTTGAAACTTTGGCTTTAATTGTGTGTAAGAGATAAAATGTCATTGTCATAGCTTATTAAAGTTCTGTTTTCTTCTTTCCAGGAGGCATACAGAACGTTTGTGTTGTTTGGGAGTATTGCAGAAATAAACTTTTTGGAACAGTGAGTTTAATTCCATATTCGGGAATACCATTTTCCTTTTTTAACAAAATTTACATTATTGCTTGACATGATCCTCGATGTGTGCAATTTATTCCAGGAATTTTTTTGTCAAGTATTACACAAAGGAAAGTGCCCAGGCTGCAATTAAAAGATTGAAAGGCATGTTAAGCTTGGAACCCGCATATGTGAAAAATCCTGACAAGAATCCATCTGGTATGTTTCTATCTGCTCTTTCTGTTTTGAATTAAGTCATTGAATCATGGTGTTCATATTCAGATAATGAGAATACAAGTATGTACCTGAAGAAGTAATTCAGAAAAAAAGACATCTGAAGTCTTTATAACATTTCAGCCTTCAAAGAATGCTGTCATGACACAAACTAAATTGTTGAAAATTGTTGGTAACTTTTGTTTCAGGATCCTACAAACCACCTCCTGTACACGGAAATACTGTGTTTCGGGATTCAACCCCACGTCCTACAGAAATCTACATTGGCAATATATCTCTTGGCTCCAAACAGGTGAATTCAGTTTAGCATTTCTCTGAATCTTTTACCTCAATATGATGATATATTATTAAAATTACCCCATTTTATTTTGCGCTCTCCAGTAGTCACACAGGTTAATATGAAGTGGGAACACACCAGTAGGCCTGTCCTATTGTCTCATGACATATTTTATGTGGTTAATTCAGCTAGCCTTTGCGGACTGTGGACTGTATACTCACAACATCCTGTCTCCTTTTGCAGAAAGACCTTGAAAAGTTACTTGAAGATACCAAATTCACAAGTTTAAGATATCACAACAAGAATGGCAAGGGGTAAGTAAGTCGATTTTAATTTCGATGTTTAGACTTGAAAGTTTATTAATTATTTAATAGCTCTTTGTGATGGAAATTTCTATGGTCTGGTAGTACTCATAATATTGTTATCTTCCAGGTTCGCATTTGTGATGTACCCCAACTTCAGTTTGGCCAAGAAAGCAGTTGCTTCAGTTAATGGTAAGGTCTGGCAAGGAAGAGCATTAATGTGTCGCATCGCAGAACAAGAGTCTGGACCTATGGCGGATGGTTAGTCTTGTTACTTCTTACATGTAAAGGCCCAACATTTTGGTTGTGGTTCATATGACAACTGTGATAGTCTATGGCCGAAATCAGTGATTCTGCTTGCGGACTTATGGAATTAGACGGCGAGAAAATATACCAGCATGTCTATATTTCTGAAGAATGATGATATTTGCCGCCTAAAATGGCCAAGATGTTTGTAAATAACTTTTGATGGAAATTTCTATTTGCCTTGTGTGTCAGTAGGCCTACCCAGGTGTTGTCGAAAAGTAACAATACTTGTAAAAATTTTGGTTTCAGCTCAAGGGATCTCACTCCTTGGAAATCACTACGCTCAACAACCGTCTCCGTCACAAGAGGGCGTGTCAGTTATCGTGAGGAATTTACATCGAGAAACTCAAGAAGTAAGCGTGAGATCTTATTTAATGTGTCAAAATGCTATCAAGGATATTGGAACAGTGCTAAGATCATCATGGTTATGATAAAATATGATGATGATATATACTAGGCCTATTCACATATTGATGAAGATTTTACTCCCGGTATATATAACAGTTGAAAATTTACTTTTCCAGCATCACTTATATACTTTGTTCTCCCGCTATGGTGGTGCTACTTATGTTCAGACTAAGCCGATACCCAGCAAAAATAGGTTTGTAGACTTGTGGTATTGACTTGAAAATTAACAAGTTCATGCTTGTAAAATTATGACTGTTTGATTAAATCAATTTTTTTCAGCGTTGAAGCAGAGGTAGGACTACATTCCGACTGGTTCGCCCAGGCTGCTATGAAAGAACTTCAAGGACAAATAGTTGATGGCAGGATGCTCACCATTTCTTATGGACATGCTGGTGGCCTAAGTGGTAGGTTGTGTTTAAAAAGAGAATTTTTTTAGCTGAGTATTACATTATTACAATGTTTCTATATGAAGAATAAGTGCCCCCAACTAAACTTATTGTTGGTGTCTGCCCTGTTACAGTATGTCTTGCGAAGGGATGCTATCTGAAATTTAGTCAACTAATTGAATGAATATGTTAAATTAATTCTGTATCCATTTTTGTATTGAAGTCAATAATTTTAAGTGCCGTTTACTGGTGTGAATATTGTGAGTTTCCAAGTTTTTTGTATAGTTAAGCATTATCTTGGGGTATTTTTCAGGTGCTGGTCACCATGGCAACAGTCATCATGGTAGCAGTCACATTGGTGCTGGTCACCATGGCAGTGGTCACCATGGTAGTGGGCATGGTTCACACGGTCATCATGGCAATATGCAAAACAGATCATTCCTGGGACCCATGTCCTCCATGTCCTCCATGCCTCCCCACCCTCATCCTGCCGTGCGGAAACTTCAACAAGCCTCCGATCTCGCCCACAGGGTTGGTGCTCTGGTCGATGAAGTCCTAGATGATTCTCACTATAGTGAAAGGATCAAAACTTTGGTAAGAAAATTGTTTAAATGTTTTTGCTTTCTAGAATTGCAGTATAATTATAATATTTGATTGAAATAATATAAAAATAAAAATAGAATTGAAATGCCACCTTTGATGTCTTTAACTTGATTAACATTAATGGGAGTGTACAAGACCAAGAAAGCATTAATGAACGATTTTATGACTATCCTGTACATATTTTAAATTAATGTGTAAGGTTTGAATGTAATTAGTTGCTCGGAAATTGTTGTAATAGTGAATCTTCTTTTTTTCAGATGAGTGAACTGCAGTATACCCTTTTAGAAGTAACTGAAGATATTGGTCATTAACAGTGTCACTGTCTAGTTATTTTTAATGTCTCTTAATCAACTTCTGATTAAATCAGTGCTTCAAATAAAAGAAAAACTTGTAAATAACTGCAATGTTCTATTTCCAATAGTAGATGACAGAATATGATAATATTTCTAGTCTTGTCTTGCCTTAATATGTACTTTTCTGTAGGCACTAAGTTGTGATGCTGAAAGCGTATTTTAGTGTTGAAATGAGCTTATAGTTGAGGTTAATAACAGTGAAATGTATGTTGAAAATATGTATATGTGCAGCAATTCAAAAATGGTTATCATGGTTTTGACAATGATTACTAACAATTAATGTTAGATATTATATACATGCTATTTTGATGAAGACATGCGTCATTATGATTGATGTCTGTTGGAAGCGAATGGAATTTACAGTTCAGTTCAGTTCAGTTCAGTAGTGGTACTGGACGCAGGTCATGTCGACCTCTTTATCCAGATCAGAGTTGATGTACATCCAGCGTGTTCGGTGCGCAGAGGGGTGTAAAGAGAAAAGTAATAAATATATTTATGTACATATATACATTTCCGGTTAAAATCAGGTTTCAGACATTAGAGGAAACGCAGTTGGGCCGCTAGGGCTGCCCAACATGAGATTATGTGACATCAAATAGCCCATGAACAGGATATTGTGGACAGGCCGCTGGGGCTGCCTGTTAAAAACACAAAAATATATACATGAAGAGCTATGTACATTCAATTGTACCAGGTTCAGGCCGCTAGGGCTGCCCGTTTGGTACTGGGTAGTATTGACACTCAAGAATGTTTCAGCGTTAGGGGTAACTATTTTCTACAAGGCCGCTAGGGCTGCCTTTGGAGTTAGATATACGTAGGGTTCGGAAAAATAGTCACTCTAGAGGTAAGGATTTAGGTCTGGGTCGAATTTGGCTGGGTGGTCTTTCCAGAATCTATCCAGTCTGTTCTTAAAGGAGTTTGTACTGGGGGCTGTGACTACATTGTCGGGTAGGGAGTTCCAGTGGCGCACAATCCGCACTCTGAAACTATATTTTCTAATGTTGTTGTTTATTCCTCCAACCACAAGCAACTTCAGGCTATTCCCCCGCCTGCCTGCCGTGTCTCGCTTCAGGTCTAGTGACACCAGGGGATCGTAGATGTTGTTAATGATTTTATAGGTGTCAATCATATCGCCGCGGAGTCTTCTAAAGACTAATGTGGTGAGACCAAGTTACGACTTGCTGAATCACTCTACTCGGCCTAAACTATGTCCCTTCGAAATTCTCCCATCTTTCCCAGCATATCCAAAAGTGATTATGTGTGTATCGATTGTAAGATGTTCATGTCTTATTGTTTTAGCAGCTCCAAACTGATGTATATTATTTTCTTTTAAGTTATCCTTGCCTTGTTTATGTTCGTGTTGAAAGTATTACTCGTTTTATGAATACAAATTTTGTATGTTGTGTATGGAGTTGTATTTTTCTTGTTTTATGTGTTGAAAGCTGCAGAAATGTAAGTCTTATTCTTCTGAAAAAAGATGACGATTAAACTGCCGTTCTCCGTTGCAAGAATGAGCATGTGATTTTCATCAAATGGGGGGAAAAAGGTTTATTTTGTGTTCGATGGATAAAATACTTGCTCAGTAGTTTGTGAATCTCATCAAAGGAGTCCGTAAGAAATATGGAGACTTCAGCAATTTGGATGCGGTGAATATGTGAATTTTTGCTTTGTATTGTGGCTAAACATGAACTTGACATTCATAATGGTTGTGCGTCCTGAAGAATGGATGATGATTAAACTGCCTTTCTGTGTTTCTGGAAAGAGCATGTGATTTTCATCAAATGGGGGGAAGAATTTGGTTCCTTGCTTGTTCAAATGATGATACAATGTGCTCGCCAGGTAGTATGAGCTTTGCCCGACATAATTTGTGAAAGAAACTGGCTTTCTCAGTAGGGCAAGTTGACCTAACTTCAGCCTACTTTGCTTTTTAATCGCTTGTTATTGGCTGGCTATTCATGGGAATAACCTGTAGCTGTGGAACTAACCCCAGCCTTCACTCCTCTTTACGACTATATTGCAAAAAAACCACATGCTTTATGAGGCAGTGCAAATGTGTTCAAAAGACAATAGTGGGAAATGTACCTAACTTCAGCCGTGTTGTACCTAACTTCAGCCTAGGGTGTACCTAACTTCAGCCCCATACCTAACTTCAACCAATTGATCCTATTCTGTCATAAAAAACAGCAGAATGACTAAATTTGGCCTTAATTACTTACCTGTATATAAAACATGACAGTCTGAAAAAAATCAATGCTCCAAAAATGTATTTCAAAAAAGCTTGGAAAGAAGTCATTGTTTTCACGGAAAGAGGATAAAAATTTATTTTAAACTCCAGTTCAGGCAACTGGTCTATTCCAGTATGCCAGATGTAAAAATGCTTTAAAAATTTAATTTTTAGATAGATAGATATTCAGGGATGAATAAACAAACTTCTCATGTGAGATGTATTGGCTGGAGTTTGTGATACCTGGGGGCTGAAGTTAGATCATATGGAGGCTGAAGTTAGGACCATTGGGGCTGAAGTTAGGTAAGATTGACATGTCTTACAAGTCACCTGATTCATTGAATGATCAAATAGAAAATATCGAAAATAACCTTAATTTATGGAAGATTACTAATTTTTCCTTGTGATGAAACCTTTTTTGGGCTGCTCCTGCTTTGGTGAATTGGTACAGCCCACTGACAGATTTAACGTTTCATGAAACTTTTTTTCATTTCGCGTTGTATTCGCGTCGCAAAACAAGCAAAATACGGTCCACCAAAAAAAACATACAAAATTCCTGATTCATTGTTATGTGGTCATAACTTTTTGATAATTTATTCTAAACACATTGACAATAACTTTAAACCCAAATACTGGCACCTTGGCCTCATCAAAATTTAATTACAAGGAGTTTTCTGTAGGGGGGCTGAAGTTGGGTGAGAGGCTGAAGTTAGGTCAACTTGCCCTAATTACTAATTTTCCAGATTGTGTTTAATAAAAAAAGTTCGGGTTTTCTTGCTTTTTCGACAGATAAAAATAACTTGTCGAGCTGTATGTGAATTTCATGCAGAGTCTGCTAGAAATGTTGAGACTTTATCGAACACTGATTCAGCTGCAATGAAAGTATGGGTTGATGTTCTATCCGTGAAGTCGTAAGGTTTTGTTCGTCCTGACCGTGATGATGAAACTGCTTTTCTTGGTTTCTGGAATGGGCATGTGATTTTCATACATGTGATCAACTTTAGAGAAGTTACGGGTTTCTTGTTTGAGAAATAAAATACTTTTCAATAGTATATAAAAGTATGTGAATTTCATCAAAGGAATCTGCAAGAAATATATATAGGCCTATTATGGAGACTTCATTGAACACCAATTCAGCTTTGATTAAAATATGGATTTCTGCTTTCTTGCTGGACATTAATTAACTTGTCTTATGTCTAATGCATCTTGCAAAATGATGACAAATGAGCTGCTATTATGTTTTCGGAATGAGCATGTGAACAGGGGCCCAGATTTGTCCCAAAATCTGTGACAAGTTGGGTGTCTTTCCCAACTCTTAGTATCTCGGGAGTAATCAGCTTATCAGCATTATCGCATTCATATTATGATAACGTAAGGTTTTTCTTATGAATCAGTTACATATGATTAAACTCATTCAAACTGAACTGCAACCCTGGCTTTGGGTTTGAAGGTCGGTCTTCTTGCGCCTCCATTCCATTTGAGGATTACTGAAGTTGGGTTATACATGCTGAGTTTGCAAATTCAAAAAGCACTAGTGTCTAAAATGTGCATTTTCACCTGGAGAATCCAAATCTGTTCTCGAAATGGTGATACGACAATCCGCGGTTCTCTATTACCTACTATATCAGTGATGTCTGCATTTACATGTCAGTGTCAGATGAGAAACATTGGGGCCTGTCAAGTCTCAGTTTAGTGACAAATGTCCTTTGTGACAAAAAAATGTTCTTTGTCAATATGTCTCATACAGCATTCTAATTGCCATGGTTGGAAAGCTCTCAAAAAGACCTTCAATTTGCATACCAACATCAATGGTCTAGGACCATATCTTGACTCCCATTGGCCCTTCAGCCTGCACTTTTTAGAACGAAAATGACGCAGATTGTCTAATCCTGTTTAGAAAAAAGGCTTTGGAACATTTTTCAATGATAATTGCAGTGATTGGCATTCTCTAAGTTCCATAATGACCAAATACAAAACAATTTTTGATTTCTACCATGGGCAGTGCATGGCTCGAGAGTGATGAAGTTTTAATGTTAACGTTAGTTGAAAACTTGTAAAATGTGAGATGGGGTCTGTTGCATTTCATATCATATCTTCGTCAGAATTTATTGCAGGGCAACATGAGTGGTACCAGATGAAAGAAAATACTCTTAGCATTCACATGGTACCAATGATGCTGTCATACATTTAATTCTTATGAAGCTAAAATATGAAATATAACAGCCCCACCCAGGCTACAGCAGCCTGCTTCAGTTGCGAGCGTTAGCGAGCAGGCTACAACATTTCACTGAAGGTGCTGCCTTTCTTGTCCTTGCTCACCTGCTCACATGCATTTCTGAAGCAGGCCAGCTAAGTTCTGTGTTCTGCAGGGCACGGACCTGACAGGCAGCAGCGCAGACCTTAGAGGCAGCAGTTCCAGTGACCTAGAAGCCAATTCGATACCCAATTCGACTTGAATTTCGTCAGTCTGCAGCCTCGCTTGCTCGTCTGCTTCAAAGCAGACTGTTCTCAGTCAGAGCCCCACCATGATTTGTGTCAATAATTCCGACAAAATTTTGCATTAAAACTTCCAAGCTCATAAAGCAGGATTTTCCGTGTCCCAAAATTAAAAAAATATTTTATTTGCTTATTCTGGAACTTGGAGAATGTGAATCACAGCAAGTACCAGTGAAAAAAATTAAAAAGCCTTTTTTAATAGGATTAGACAGTCAGCAACATTTTATTTCTAGAAAGTGCATGCCGAAGGGTCAATGGGAGTCCAGATATCGTCCTAGACCATTGATGTTGGTATTCAAAATGTAGGTCTTTTTGAGAGCTTTCCAACCATAGCAATTAGAATGCTGTATGAGAAATACTGACAAAGTAACCAAGAACCGCAGATCGGCGAAAATGGTCGAAAAAAAAAAATTACGATACGATACAATAATTTATTGTCATTGTACAAGTAGAGCAAAATTTGTAGCAATAACAATGAAACTTTGGACACAATTGAAGTAGGTAAGAATTGTTGTATCGCCATTTCGAGAACAGATTTGGATTCCCCAGGTCAAAATGCACATTTTAGGCACTAGTGCTTTTTGAATTTGCAAGAAGGTTGAAAATTGAAACACCCTATTACAACATGGAACTTAAGTAGGTGGCTGTAGTTGAGATGGTTTATGAAAATAAGATTTTAAAAAAGGAATTTTCACAAGGGATATAGCGGCAATTTCCAGTGTAAATCCTTCTCTGGGACTTGGTGCCGCACTTTCTTTTATATAATAATTGGTTGCCAATGTCAGCCCAATTTCACCACTAAAGTTGAAACATCTGATCCTTTTGTTCAGGTCAGTATCGAAGAAGTTTGTTTCAAACACCAGACCGCTCAAAATCAGTTTTTGTTATAGCGCAGATCCTGAAGCATATGCATCGTGTCATAGTAAACTTTTCTGTGATATGGAAATAAGGCAATTGATTTAGAGCAGAATCAAGAACAGACCTGGATGCAGCTTCAGGAATGTCATGATTCCTCTCATTTCATTATTTTAAAGGGTGCCCAAACAACATGCTGACTGGGCTTCTCTGGGTTTTCCACCAATATGGAATACACTACATGTATGTATTTTTTTTATTTGATTTATTCAGTAAGGGCATATAAATACACCCTCACCATGGATTGCACAGAAAAGCTATCAAGCTTATTTCCACTGTGGTCCATTTGGTGAACATGGCGAGCTTAAAAAAATGTGCACTACAGGTAAATTGTGTACTAACATATATACAGTATATTATACACGTGCAGCGACAGTTATAGTTACTAGTACTATATAAAGTCCTTATTTTCATTTGAGTGGGCCTGAGTTTTTTAGAAATCATATAAAATATATTTTTTGAAAGCTGGCCTTACTAGATGATAATTTAATGGTGTTAGGCAGGTTGTTCCATTCTTTTACACCAACTGTGCTGAAATTAAATGCTGCTATATGCCGCTTGCCCTTGGAACAATAAAACCCTTTTGGTTTGATCTTGTTAAATACCTGCCATTATTACTGTGGAATTGTCTGCATAGGTATTCAGGCGCTGTATTATGAAATACATATATCATATGGAGGATCATTTGTCTTGCTCAATCGTTGACACAGTGTGCCAGTCCTATCTAGTTCAGTTTGACCAATATGTGCACGAGGACCTTAGTTGATCATAAATCGAACTGCCTTGTGTTTGTTGGTCTTGCTCCAAGGCATGTTCCATGCAAAAATTGCGTAGTCGAAGTGACACAGTAATAAAGATTCGACAAGTTGTTTACAAGTTGTGGCATTTAAGCATAAAAAAAATAATTGTATTCCAATTATTTTTTTATGCTTAATACTGGAAATAAAATATCGATCGGGAGCATCCACTTGTCCTTTTTTTGTAATCCAATCATGATCATCGAGCCTAAACAGTCTTGATATAGCCCAGTTAGGTGCTGATGAGATGTAAAACTATAACATTGACTTGCCCATCTTGGTGACACAAAATGTAGTGTGGCAATGATTTTGTGGATGGTGATGAAGTGCTAACCATGCTAACCATGCTCCTGCCCTGTCAGCGTGCCTAGGCGGTCCAACGTCGACCCGAAGCTGGTCCGATGCTACTGACATCGGACTGACGCTGGGCCGACGTTGGATCGCTGAGGCATGCTGACAGGGTGGCACTGCATTTGACTCAAAATTCAAATTTTACAGTGTACAGGCTTTGAGGCCAATCATTGAGTGTGGGCAATTGTTTTTCCAGTTTGGAATACAACTTGTTAAAACACAAAGTTAATGCGCAGAGGCTGAGCAAGCAGGAGAAGGAACAATGTTAAACAGGAGTTGTGGTTTGGTGGCATGGTCACCAAGCAGAAGAGGCTCATTCGCACAATTATTGTAATTTTTCAGCCTAGGTTCTTGCTATTTTCCGGTTGTTGCTGTCTGTAATTTTCACCGATTGATTCAAGAGTTCTTTTTTGGTGCATTGTTCTTAAAACAATGTTTTTTATTCCTTCACAGTAAGTGTATAAGGATGCATTAAGGAATGTGACATCAGGCCAAGACAAATATTCAAACCAGCTGCAATATTGAAATTTGTAATTTTTGAAAAGAGTTAAAAAAACACATTTGCAATTGCAATAGTTCTCAGGTGTCATGGAGCTGCTGAAATGAATACTTTATTCTCTCCAGTATGAAGAAACTTTGCTCCTGCTCCAATGCCCTCTGCCCTGGTTGCTCGAGATGGAGGTAAAGACTGCATGGTAGTCTACTGTTTGGATCATGGGCAGACAGGGCGAGTTTTAAAACTTTTTTTCCGTCGTCAGCCTATTGTCTTCAATACAAATATCGGTATCCCTCCTCAAAAGCAAAATCCTGTCAATAAATTCCTGGGAGTCATTACAGTGCACAAAATGTCGAAGAGGAGGCAGGTCTTTAGAATTCTTGAATTCCACCATTTCTTTATTTCACCCAAACCTATTCGTAATATCGTCTGACTATGGAATATATATCATTGACTTGCCTGAGTGTATTATCTAGCAAGTTTGTTACAGGTGGCAAGTACGATGGAATGCTTGCCAACGAAACAAACTACGCACAATACTACCACATGTCATGAAAGATATAAAAATTGATGTGCACTCACGCAGAAAGCAAATCGTAATTCAAAGATGTCTTATAGGGCACGGCAGACTTACGCATTCACACTTATTAAACGGTAATCCAGCACCACTATGTGAACAGTGTCAGAATCCATTAACAATTAAACATATTCTGTTAGAATGTAATAACATTCTACACCATCGACCATTCCAATCAGATAACCTTTAACATTTGTTCTTAGAAAATTCAGCATCAAGTCTAATACAGTTCCTCAGGGACACTGACTACTTTTACATGTTATGAGAAATTAGATTGAAGATAATCTACTAAACCAATGTTGCCTCTAAATAGCCCACACCGGTGCTGATGGGGCGTAAAACACAAACTCACTCACTCACTCTAGCAAGTTTGCATGTGCAATATATAGCACAAATGATGATTTCAAGGAACTGTTAATTAATAACATGCCTTTTGCAAATCAATAAAGAAAGCCATATTTTCTACATTGCTCATCCTCCCCACGCAAGCCCTGCTAAAATGGACAGGGCTTTCTGCTATTTCCAACCTCTTCTGTGATTGGCTGGTTATTTAGGTCATAAGCATTTTGCAGGCAGATTTAGTCCGATTATGGACACTTAGAGGATTACTGGCAACTAAGAAAAACAGTATAAAACAAGCAAACTTTCAAACAGTTTCATTTCAGAACTGTGAAAATACATAATTCAATGGAATTTTCGGAACTGTGATAGCACCTTTCAACAATACACAATATCTCCATTTTTAACTGTGTGAAACAGAAGCAACAATTTCAAACTGTGATGTAGCAGTCCCTGATTGGCTGAGCCAAAACCGGGTCAGTTAATTAAGTATTCATGAATTAGCAAAGGTTGTGGGCCATTTTGTCATGGTATGACTTGGGATGATGACATTGCTGGGCTTCCAGCCTTTTTTCTTTTTCGACCCAATGAACTTCGGTGGCAGTATTCACTGTGATGGTAACGGGTAAAGTGCAATTTCAGAAGCTGTAACTGAAAAAGAACAATTGAAAGTGGATTTTTTTACTCTTCAGTGGCATGAATTTTATAGCATTGCATGAGTGGTAATTCATCTTGCCATCAGGCTTCTACCTTACCTGCACATATTTCATCCAAGCCATTCAGAAGTTTGAGCGTTTCTTTAATGAGAGCATCCGTACAATCCATTTTGATTTTGTCAAGCCATTTCGACACCAGTGCCAGATTGTATCAACGCTTAACACAGGTTATCCTTAAGTGGTTAACTCCTCTAACTTATGTTTTAACAGGGCTATTAGGAAAATAACTGAACCATGTTTTAAGCTGACCTCATGTTATATAATGACTTAATCATTTTCCCAGTAACCTTGTCAAAAGATAAGTTATATGAGTTGACCACTTTAGGATAACCCGTGTTAAGCGTTCATACAATCTAGTACAGGTCTTCCCAGTGCCCTGTGAAATTGTGGGTTTAGCTGTGAGCCGGGCTCCTTATGGACTGCGGCCCACAGCGTGGAGAAGGCCACTTACTTAATTTGCACAAACATTTTGTGTGGCCAACTGGCCAACATATTTATTTATATACTCGGAGATGCCATACAAGGCTAGGGCCAAGAGGCTGAGTGCTACCCTTGTTGGCAAGTTCCTCATCCTCCCGACCAGGGCTTTGGAGTCGGAGTCGGAGTCGTGGAGTCTGAGGTTTTTGGGTGGAGTCGGAGTCGAACTTTGATTTTCAGGTGGAGTCGGAGTCGGAGTCGAAAATTAAAGTGATGACTCCTGACTCCTAAAAATAATTAATATAATTTACAAAAACACAGTTTCAAAAATGTGAAATGAACCCCAAGTTTTACATAAAACTTCCTAAGCAAATATTCATGTACAAAATCCTGTGAAACTTAGTAAAAGGGCTTTTTCTTCTGTGTTAACCAAGTAATATTCATGTTAAAAAATGTCGATAAGCGGAGTCGAGAGTCGGAGTCGTAATTCAGGAGACCCAAGGAGTCGCTTTTCAGAAAGTCAAAGGAGTCGGGAGTCTCACTTACTGCCCGACTCCAAAGCCCTGCTCCCGACCAACCTAGCCAACTGCACCAGGGGGAAGTGGGGGCACAGCCACAGGTCTGGACTTAGCTTAAAAAATCCATGCACACAAAGTCAAGTCCCTGGCCAGGCTCCAAGGACTTGGATGAGGCACCAAAAAAAACCTTCAGTCTTATTTATTTTTATTATACAGCATTTATATAGCTCCAGATTCACAGATGGGCAGTTTTACAGTATTTGCACTCGGCCAATTTTTCATGTTTATGCAATTATTATGAGAAAAGTATGATAGGTATATCGAAATTTAGGGCAGTGGCAATCTTGTTGTACACTGACATATAAATGCACCATATTTTACCCATCTGCAATGCTTTGTTTTGAAGCTGTAAGGAATTTAGGACACATTTTGACACATTTTTATGTCTCACAGACTTTTTCGCCAATTTCATGGATGAACAGAAAAAAATATTTAATCAGTTGTGATTCATGTTAATGATACCTTTCTGGACCTACGGCTTGGGTATAAAATACAACAGGTTTCATGTGAATAAGTTATATACAACATGACTTGGGTCCTAAAATGTAAAAAATGGCAGATGTCAAAAATTTTGTTTTCGATGGACCATCAGTTGCTTTATATGCTATTATGAGTAAGTATCAAAGAATGTGTATACTGTTTGTGTTAATTTTGAAGCTTGAGACATATCTTAAGGTAAAACAGAAACATTTGTTTCACTAACCACAATTGGTTTTCAGAATGTGAGGCTTGAATGTGATGTCAAAAAAAGTATGTCCTCTCCAACCCATAGAAAAAACATTAAGTGTTTTGTAGGAAAAACAAGCTATTTGTGTATCTTTTGCTCAATCATGTGCCTTTATAAGTATGTGACAAATACAAGTTAAAAAGATATCCAGGCTATGTTCATACATTTTCTTAGAAATTTAAATTCATGATGTCAAAAAATGTCCTCTCCAACCCATCAGAAATTTTGCTCTGATTCGTGCCTCTAGCACTAAATTCATTCAAGAAACGGCCATGGTTATACACACTAAGTAAACCTGGATGCCTAAAAAGGGTTTTTTATAAGTATTGAAAATGTCAAATATATTATCTTTCATTATCTATTACATTATTTTGAGAAAATCAAAATTGAGATAAAACTTGATTTATTTGTGTCATATATCTATATAATTGTAATTTTTCGCTATTAACTGAATGACTTTAAAGGATAATAGCCAAATATCTTGTTAATGGAGCCATCATAGATGATTTTTCCAAAATCGCCTGATTTTTGGTCATTTTTGGCGGTTTTTTGCTCCAAAACACTATGTTCGACAAAGCCGAACACCATGAGTTTCAATCGTACAGTAACAAAACTTGACATGGGGTTAATAGGATACCTAGGGATTATTAACCATGGAAATCATGTGTCTTTTGAGACTAGAACCCTACTCAACAGAACTTTCAGGGTAATGGCAAGCCAGATTTCTGTAATTTCATAATAAAAATGATAAGAAAAAAAAAATTGTGCCATGTTTAATCAAAATTTAAGTCTTGTATGGGTTTTGATGTTCCTATGCAACAATGTGGCTTGATTTCCAAGAATAAGAATGGGTGAAAATTGTTTCTGGACGGATATTTTTCCTGATAAACAGTTTTTTCAAGAATCAACCCTTGCCTACTTTAAGTAGCGGTGGTTTGGTAGTAAACCACCAAATCACTTCAGTCCTCTTTGAGTATAGAAAGAGTAATATGTTAATCTTATGATAGAATGATGGAAATTCTCAAATTTCAAACTTTATTTTGAACCCCCATGAGACACTTTGAGTGCAAATACTATAAAACTGCCCATACAGATACTCTGTGCTCTATGGCACTTTACAATGTATATCATGTACAATTCACTGTGGACAGCTCAGTATTCAATCTTCTGTGCCTCAGGAATCAGGGCCAGTTGTCATCCATTCTTGTTCGGAGCTCCTGTGCTATCCATGCGTTCTTGTGTGGAGTCTGGCTGGAGGTCTTGCTGCTCACACCTGACAGGAGGGTAACCCCTGCCTACACAAGTGGCCACCCTCCCCGGCCACAGCCACAACCAACTCACTCCAATTGAGTTCCAGGACCGGGGTTCGAACCCGCGTCCTCAAGTGCCAGTGGATTCGCAGTCAAGCGCTCTAACCATTAGGCTATGGGAACTCAAGCCTAGGACTGGACCAGGGTGCCTCTAAAGCAGTGGACGTGGATGGTAAAACCATGCAAAAAAGCAAGTCCTTTCAACAAGTAGAACTGCAGGACAAGAGCCCTGTTCAGGGTCACAACAAGTATGGCATGTTTCCAAAACATACGGTTCTGTGGTCCCCACACCGCCTGGGGGGCACGACTTGTCTAGGCCAAACTCACCCATGCCAACGCGTCTGGGTCTGGACCCGGAGGCCAGTTTGCGCAATTTGGCGAGGGTAAGTGGCTGCAATATTCTTGCTAACAGAAGAACAGTTTATATTGTAATACACAGAAAATAATCTATTTTTAACAAAGGATTTTAGCCCCCGCAGGTCTCGGGCCTCCTCGTGGCGGTGGGTGGTAACACTAAGGTGAAGACCTGTATCCTTAGTGGCCAACACGAGACACTGCGCAAGCACACGTCTCCCGACGGAAATGGGGCAACCTGTTTGCCGTGGGTTGCGACCCATGTCGGAGGATGAAGGGGTCCTGGTAGTTGAGTTGGTTGGGACTAAGTTGGTTCCTCCCATACAATACACTACTTTGGCCTCGATTTCTCCTAGACGGAAGGCTGGATTGGCCCGGTCCAGTCAATCGGCTTGTCATGTTGTCATTAGGACTTCGGTCCTATTTGGCCATGGCTGATGGGTCAATCAAAGAAGGTTCTGACCAAGTCTACATGCTGGCCATGTTTTTATTATGATTGCAGCTGTATATCTTACCAAGCCTTCTACAAGTATATCCCCCATGTATCCCTGGTCTAGGGTACTGGGCGCAGCCCTACCCATATTAGTCACCCTTGTTGGGCTCCTTGGTAGGTGGGGAGCATGGGGGATGTACTTGATCTGGTCACTCAGCATGATTTCACAGACGATTTTTATGGAGCCCTTTACTTTTACTTATTGTTTTGATTCAACATGATTTTTTGTCGGTTGCTTTGAAAGTGATACAAGAACAAATACAAAGACAAACAAAGACAAAGACAAAGATAGGAACAACAAAATAATTACCAAACACCAATCCAACTGAATTATCAACTCCCTAGATACAAACCAAGGATGTCTCTAAATAGCCCAACAAGGTGCTGATGAGACGTAAAGCACAAACACACACACACACACACACAAAGGATTTTATCATTCAGGGTAACTTCAACCCTTCCCAGTAAGACCTTAAAAACAAATATTTTAAATTAGCTGCCCCTATTGCATCCTTCAAAACTTTTCCCTCTAACTCGTTTTTAAAACTCTTTGGATGTATGGCCAGCGAGAGATATCAATAATTGAAGGCCACAGAAAAAGTTATTCATCTTTCATAAAGCAGAGACTTGATCTGATGTCAGGGCCATAATTTGACCATAATTTGATCTGTCAGAAGTGGCAGCTCAGTTGGGAGTATTTCTTGACAACATATGACATGGTGAGGACCTCCTGGGGGCCTACGAAACCCCATTACGGCTTTGTGTCAGAAAAATGCTTGAACAATCGCCATTCACCGTGTTCAATTTCAGTAACTTCACAACTTTTGGATCGTGTTTTGGATTAGTTGGACTAGATTTACATGAAATGTGAATGCATTTGTCCAAATATTGTGCAACATATTAAAATGAAAATCCTGGGGGGGGGGGGCTTCAAGGCCGCCATTGTGATTACAAGGGTTGAAATGGCTTTGCATATGTTCAATTCAACACAATAAGTGTACCTCATAACATCAAGTCTTTTTACATTACCACTACAAAAGCAAGTATTACCAGATAGCAGCCGGTGCGCAACACCCATGTACCTCCAGTGGTCGTTGGCGAACAACTGAGGGACGTCAGTCCTCCAGAATCCTACGATCGCCTGGCCATCACCTAAGTGAATAGCGTCTTTGCGTGCCTTGAGTTTCAGGCCCTCCAGCAGCAGGGCCTCACTGTGTCTCAGAAGGAAGTCAACTTCCACACCTGCCGTACTTCAAACCAAGTATGTCTCTAAATAGCCCACACAGGTGCTGATGAGACGTAAAACACTAACTCACTCACTCACTCACTCACCTGCCGTACTTTCACACATTTGACAGCAGTACCGCTGTTGTGGGGGCCCGAGGAGCTGCAGCTCTTCACTGGTGAGACCGGGGCAACGCAGGTGGAAAGTTTGCCCTCGCCTGCAATCAGTGTTACTGCTGCTTATGGTGGGTGACCCATCATCAATGTTGCTTTTACATAAACAGTACAGGCTACTACACATTGACTGCTGACATTCTGGGTCAAACCACCAGTCCCCTTCACAGTCGCTGACGCCAACACAACCAACGTGGAACCACAGGCCATTTACACAGCCCGCATTGCTGCACATGATCATTGCATCATCCCCCTGTGGCTTCCCGCAGAAGCAGTACGAACACATTCATTGAAATTTTGCTATCTCAGGTAATTAATTGAATTACAATTATGAAGATAATGATGTGACAGTTATAAGCCGTACACTTGTAAGACTTATTGTGATCCCCTATACAAATTTTCGTGGTTTAGATATGGTCCTGATTGTAGTTAATAGGATTATTTTCACCAAATTAGAACATTTTAAACTTATTAACTGAGAAGTTTAATTTATGCCAAATAATGGGAAATTAGCTGCACTTTAAGATGAACAATTTCATCATGTATTTTAACTCTTCTCTTCTTTTTTTGCAGTCTTCTGAAGAAACACAGTACTTGTTCACTTAGCACATCAGTATCCTCTACCACAACTACACCGCATCTGACGAAATTATGCAAGTAGGTTATTTCGATGTAGCACAAATTTTGGGCCAAAGATTGTATCCTTTTCACATAATCATCGGATTGGGTTGAGAAATATTTCATGTGACTTTCATCAAGTTTCGTTCAGGCAAAGTTGAGTTATGCCATATATCAAAATATTTTGGTGTCTGACGAAATTATGCAAAAGCAACGCAGCAAGCAGAAGGACAGTACAAATGTTTAATTATCAAACAATTGTGCTCAAAACATTAGCGTTACATCATTTTGCGAAAATCCCCATCAAAAAATTTAGCTTACTTGCTGTCACTGCTGAGCAATATGCATAAATTGTCTCCATTGGAGTAACATTGATTTTGCATGTTTTCATCAAATTTATGCCCCCAAAACCTCAAAATGGTTCCAATCATTAGAAACATGCTTCTGGCAGTCACCTTATTCTGCATTTTTAGCTGTGTGAAAAGGAAACTGAAGTTATACCTCTTATTTTGAAATGGCTAGCAATCAAAAATGATTTCTGTGACCTGCCATTGGAATTGCATTGTGTTTCCGACTTGCAGTTTCTTAAGTAATAGTTTGTCAATTTTCCAATGCACAACTTATCTCTCAGTTTAACTGAACTTAATTGATATCAGATGGTAACTTTTAAAGCCGTTTTTAAAAGCATCAGAACTTCTTTGAGATTTTGGAGAGCATAAATTTGAAAGAAATGTGCAAAATCAATGTTATTCCAATGGAGACAATTTATGCATATTGCTCGTCAGTGACAGCAAGTAAGCTAAATTTTTTTATGTCGATTTTAGCGAAATGATGTAACGCTAATGTCTTTAGCACAATTGTTTGATAATTAAACATTTGTACGAGGGGCGTTCAGAAAGTTCGAGGCTTTTTTTCATATGGATACTTATTTTCAATCCAGATCTATGAATTTTTCACAGGATAAAATTCAGCATATTTGGAATGGATTTCCAAAATTTTGGACAATTTGGACATTTTTAAGTCATTCTGTGGTTGCCGTGGAAACTGAAAGTTCAGCTTCTTGGGGCAGGTAACACTGAAACGAAGAATGCCAAGAAATTGTGACTGTGAGAGACTTCTCTCTGGCACTTGTATTTGTGAGAATGACAATATTTGACAGAAGAAATATGTTATTAGCTTCTAAATATGCTTTAAAGCACACCAAATGTGTGTATTCTTACACTGAACCCATGTAGGAAAGCACTCCTGCATGCCAGATTTGGCGAGGGAAATTAAGGAGGCAAAGGTGTGTTTCCCTGACTACATAATGACTTGTGAAAGCATGGATTCACTATTATGAACAAGACACCAAAATGGACAGCATTATCCATCCTAGCTATTCCTGTGACATGTTGCTTTACATAAGTCTTGGTTTTCCTTCACTTTTGTCCATGGGGGCTATAGTTTCAGGCACTGGAATAGAAAAGGCTTTGGATGTATGAAATCCTTTCACAGAACTTTGTTTGGAGGACTTCATGGAACATTTACTTCGATGGGTCAGGTGTATGAATCAATGCTTTTTTGAGCTTGGGAGTATTTTTTAAGGCTAATATTATATTTCTTGCGTCAAATACTGTCAATCTCACTAATGCAAGTGATAGAGAGAGGTCTACCACAGCCAAAATTCATTGGCTTTAGTGGTTTCAGTGTTATCTGCCCCAAGAAGCTGAACTTTCAGTTTCCATGGCAACCACAGAATGACTTAAAAATGTCCAAATTGTCCAAAATTTTGGAAATCCATTCCAAATATGCTGAATTTTATCCTGTGAGAAATTCATAGTTCTAGATTGAAAATAAGTATCCATATAAAAAAAAGCCTCAAACTTTCTGAACGCCCCTCGTACTGTCCTTCTTCTTTCTGCGTTGCTTTTGCACAATTTCGTCAGACACCAAAATATTTGAATATATGGCATAACTCAACTTTGCCTGAACGAAACTTGATGAAAGTCACATGAAATATTTCTAAGCCCAATCCAATGATTATATGAAAAGGATACACTGTTGGGCCCAAAAGTTTTTGTGCTACGTCGAAATAACTTGCTTGCATAATTTCGTCAGATGCGGTGTAGTGTGGGTTTCGTCTGCACATCTTGGAGCAGTGATATAGGACCATCATTATCACATGAAACACTTTGGATCCCTAGCATTCAAAGACCTCACTCAGTAATCTTATCAGCTGGCTAACATTGGTCTTGTTATTCATGAAATCATATTTTGATGGACTGAATGTAGGTGAGCTGAATCTTCTGTGCAGCATCATGTAACTCTTCTCACCAAACCGGCATTGCCTCTAAGTAGCCCACACTGGTGCTGATGGGGTGTAAAAAACAAAATTCACTCACTCCAAACTCTTCTCCTCTTCTTTGCTGGCTTCTGAAGAAACACAGTACCGTAATATGGGGTGAATAGGGACACTGGGGTGAATCGGGACAGAACAGGAAAGAGTTTTATTTCCCCCAATAACCACATCTTCTACTTGTCTCAGGGTTTTGATTTTTGGCACATATATAATATACAAACTAGCGCATATTGTGGTAGAATTTCATCCTTCTGACTGCATGCAGTGAGGAGCTGCAGCACTTTAATCTTGGGCCCTGCATAAATTGATTCTCGCAAGTTGGTCAAAACTTTCCTACTATCATACAAATTAAAAATACCGGAGCCATGAAATTCACAGTAAACTTTTTTTAAATGTATGTTTGGTCAAGGGTTCAGATTCAGGTCAATGGCAAATTTTCGGGAGTGATAAATCCTATACTCTACCAATTTTCATTTGAGTGTACTGGCATGACTTTTTGATAAATATTATTGATCTTGGCATCATTTATTATTGATTTAGTCCAGAATTATTAATCACCAGCAAAATTAACAGATAACATCAGTTTTTGATAGTTTTTTGTCATTTATCACATTTTTTTAAATCTGCATATTATCAATGGAATTGATCTCAGATTTTCCTCAAAATAAATATTTTGCTTATTGAAGATGTTTTCTAATATTAAGTTATAAGAAACGATCACTTAAAGAAGCAGGGAAGTATTGATTGTGGAAATAGTAGAGTGTCCCGATTCACCCAAAACTGTGGGTTGAATTGGGACAATGGTTTTTTGGGCCCTGAGCATTGGAAATTTAAGATATCGTTTCAAGCTCCTAGGGGTTGTTAGACCTTGTTATCAGACACAATTTGACACCATATTTCGATTCCTGGGTTGATTTTTGTCCATGCTATCACAGAAAAACGGCCAATTCTGTCCCGATTCACCCCATATTACGGTACTTGTTCACTTGTGGTGTGGTGCAACAGGAGTAGGAGCACATCAGTATCCTCTACCACAACTGCTGTACGTTTGAGCAGTGATATAGGAGCATCATTATCAAATGAAACACTTTGAATCCTTAGTATTCAAAGCCCTCACTCAGTAGTCTTATCACCTGGCTAACCTTGGTCTCGTTATTCATGAAATCATTTTTGGACGGACTGAATACAGGTAAGATGAACATTTTGTGGTCAGATCATCTGGGTACAAGTCAAACACAATTGTGGCACCTTGACCATATTTCGATTGCCAACACCATGCCTCATCCTTAGATATTTTAACTAGCCATCATCCAATTTGGGGAAGCTCACATAGTTATGACAAATGTTTGTTCATCAAGGAATTTCTGTCATTAAATGACCTGTGTCTTTCCGATGATTGAACGTGCACTTATCTTCAGTCAGGCCTTGGCACAATGGCACATAATGTCAAATAGACCTAATATATGAGGGCCAGCAATCCAAGACTCTTTTTTAAGGGCCAGTTTATCTAAGATTCAGAATTTGACTTAAAGATTTGACTTAGAGGAGCCGTTCTACCCCGTTGAAAGCACTTCTCCCTAATGAGTTTGTGGCCAAAAACATTGCGTTTGAGTCCTACAAGTGCTGTAAAATTTGAATTTTGAGTGAGCTTAAATGAGATAGTTTCACAATTCCTTTGAGCTAACATAACTTGTTGTTTGAAGTTATGACAATGGACAAATTATCATAATTTAACACAATAAGTTATGTTTTCTCAAACAAATTGTGCAACCATCTCACTCGATCATTTAATTTTGACTGAAAATTTCAAATTTTACAGTGTAGATGGAGAAATATCGACAGTTACTGCGTATCTAATAGTGTTGTGATAACGTGAATTTTCTTCTGGTCCACCAACAACCGTGCACATGAATACTGGTTTACTATGTTGTAACTTTTGTGCCAATCTTTCTGGAATGCTTCAAGCTGATGTATGTGCGTCATGTCTTGTGCATGTACACGCAAGGGAGCGAATGCAGTGCTACATACATACATAGGTCCTGAGTACATCACAGCATCTGATGTTAACTTTGTACTCCATACTAAATAAACAAAAGAAGCAACTGTTGGCTGCCATGATGCCAATTGGTACTTGAGCCTTGTCATCCTGTGAGTGGAAAGTCGACTCTGCATCCGGTCCCGATACAGAAGCAAGTTTTTTGAAGAAGCGTATGTTAGTTTGAGCAAACTGCCCGTCTGGATGGGTGGAATGTTAATCATTCTGGTATCTTTCAAGTTTCACAGGTGTCTACTAATACGTTGTAGAGACTGCTGTTGGTCATCAGACAGCAGACCCACACGTATTTCTCTTCCACAGATACATAGAAAATTCTCTCCTTGATGGCATCTTGCTAGGGAGTCTTGATGGCCTGTGATGTTGCAGTTAGGTCTTTGGAATGTTAGGGGAATCGCCATCCTGAGTGGACTCAATAGCTGAAGTTGGAGGGCTGGCCACAAGCTCATCAGTGTTATTTCATCCAGAATATTGTAGTCATCAACCCTAATGCCAGTGTCTCACGAGAGTGGTTAAGTGACGGCGAAGTTGTAGAGGTGCCAGGAACTCAAGTTTCGCCCACTTTCGGCGTTTCAAGCCATTTTTGGACAATTATATAATCAATTAGAGGTTCTAAATCGTCGTTGATGGTTCCTATTACGACGAGGCACTCGTTTTCTATGCCGAATCGCTCGTAATTACGGACGAGGCAAGAAGAGACTTGTGTCGGCGAGTTGTCAGGAGCCTCGGCGCAGTTCCATTGCTTCAATGTTAAACTAGATTCGCCCAAGGAGTCTCTTTCTTCGCCCTAGCATGCTCTTGCTTCGCCCTAGCATCCTCTTACTTCGTCCTAATCTTCAATTACGCCCAAGCAAATACCTTTTACGGTGAAGCAAGTAGCTGTTTCGGCGTTTCAACAGCCTGTTTGCGTCGGCGAGTTGTTCTCTTTTTTCGCCGAAGTTCCATTGACTCAATGATAAGTAGCCTCGCCCAAGCTGTCTCTAACTTCGCCCAACCTGCCTCTAACTTCGCCCAAGCTGTCTAACTTCGCCCAATCATTTTGGGGGTCTTTCAGGTCTTTTACATCGTGGCTTCTTGCTTCGTAAAGATTCAACAGGTTGAATCTTTCGTGAAGCGAGTTCTTGCGCCGCGACAACAACCCTCTGTTACGTCTCCGTGTGATCTAGGCATAACTTCTGGAGAGGATCTGTTCTCATAAATCTTTCTTCACGTAGCAATAACAGGAGTTGGAAATGAAGGATCCTGTCAAAATAAAATAATTCATGACAATGGCTATTTCTTTAGAGAAAGTGTGTGTTACATCTGAAATAGCTGATATCCATTTCACAAAACTGATTTAGCAGAATCAATTGTCCCTCTTGTTCTTTCATAAGAATTGGCAACTTAAGGTAAGCCATAAACATTATAAACAGCATCACCACCAAACCTGCAATGCCATACTGTAAAAGAGTTCTACCATCAAGTTATAAAGGCCTCATTCAACAAATATGCATATTCCACAGTCATCACCGTATATAATAATTTATTTTATAAGGCGTCTCAAAACTTTTCCAAGGTTGTTGATGCGTATTTTGTGGAATTTAGCCGAAAGATCTTTCAGGATCTGGTCCACTGTCCCCTCAGGTACTTGCATATGTAACAAATAAGAAAAATCTTTCTGCAGCTGCACAAAGCACTGCTGAACAAACTCGGCCTCTGTGGTAGCATGAGTGTTCAAGTATATTGTTTTGAATAGACTTTCCGCTTTCTCAAACACTTGGTAAGTGAGGGGATTGAGGGACATAGGTTAGTCCCCCGCAGTCCTTGGCGGATGTCCATACTGCATGAGCTGCCTCGTCACTGGTGCACCTAAGAAGATCTAGACATTTTGTATACTCTGCATTGGCCAATTTCCTGCCAAAAAGATTGAGGACACATCCGGCTATATAAGCCAGGATGTCCCTATCCTCTTCAGTCACGGTGGCTTCGCAGTTCGCAACCTTTTGCCTGATCAGCCTCAGGTCATTCCCTTTCCAGGGCATTCTCAAAAATCAAGAGGGCTAAGAATTGTGTCTGCATGGTGTTAAGTTGCCCAAGGTCAAATGGGCAAGGGTTAATAAGGTCCTGGAATTTCATCCACAACTTCTGCTGGAATTTCTGAAATAAATCAACAAATGCTAAGAAGCTTCATGATCGACATTTATTTCATTCAGGAATTCAAACAGGCGGTTATAGATTTTTTAGAAACATAAGCGGCGACCCCATGTTATGATAAATATATATCGGCAACATGTATATTCACATACCTTCATGTGAAGCCAAATGTGATCAGCATATAACGATATAACTTCCTGTAAACAATATGCTTAATTTCATTACAAAATGAACAAATTCCGTAAAGTCCGATTTACAGATTTGACACTTTAGCTGCTTGTGTGGCCCTATCATTATACCTTAGCTATTTCATTGTTAGGCATGAGGCCAGGTAATAGGGGTATCAGACAAGCCATCATCCAAAGCTCCAAGTGCAACAGGAGCTGAGCTACAAGGCAAAATGTCATCGTTTCGGACGTACTCACACGATGTAAGTCCGAAACGATGAAATTTTGACGTAGCTCAGCTCCTGTTGCACTTGGAGCTGTGGTTGATGGCTTGTCTGATGGTCTATTACCTGGCCTCATCCCTGTTTAACAATGAAATAGCTGAGGTGCAATGGTAGGGCTACACAAGCTGCCAAAGTGTCAAATCTGTAAGTCGGACTTTACGGAATTGCCCTCCTTCAACTTGAGCCAATTCATATTTCTTTGAGTATTTTCTTAACAGCAGACAGTTCTTTTTGAGAGTTGGTAATTTTAATTTGTGCCCATATGAGATCATCTGTAGTTTTCAAATTATCTTTTTTAAATTCTGCCCTGTCTTTTGAAAAAGGAACTAAACCTAAAGATTGACTTTCATTGTTTCCTTTTTTTATACGTAATAGTCACAAAATCTCTTTCCAGCTTTAGCGGTACAACAAGATTCTCTACTGAAAGTGTTGCCTCCGTGTAGCCCACACTGGTGCTGATGGGGCGTAAAACACAAAGTCTTCACCAGTACTGATTCGGCACTCACTGCTAATTGTTGTTATTCTCAATCTACTAATTGCAGGATGGACATTTATAATTTTTGAAATAACTTTTCTTTATGAGCCATGGGTTTAAAGAAAAATCTTGTGAAAATAGCTGAATATATCAAATGAAATGGTTATGTTTCATGTTGTATCTTCATCAGAATTGATGCAGGGTACCAAGAGTGGTACTATATGAATGACAACTTTGTTATTTTCAGGTGGCAGTACTTAGGTTTTCCTAAAGTCAATTCTGAGAAAATATGACATGAAATATAACAGCCCCATCTGGTATTATTTTCAACTTCTTTCACACAGTTGTAGCCTTTATTTTGTATAAATGGGACTTGTTTTACAAATTATGTATTATATGGTCATCCTGTCATTTGTAGATTGATAACCCCAACAACTGGTAGTGAAATCATTATTTTTTCTTGGTATACTGAATAAATTCTGGTCTGATGAAGATATAACACAAAATATACATGTTAATCTGATATCTTCAGCTCTTTTGACTAGATTTATCACTGAAAAAATATTTATGTCATCTCAGAATTGACTTTAGGACAACTTCCATCATAACACATAAAAAAAAGAAGTTGTTCAAACATATATACGGTTCCACTCTTGGTTTCCTGAATCAAATCTGAAAATAAAATATAAAATATAACAGCCCCATCTGTTAGCGCTTCTAACAAGATTTACCATAAAAACCACATGGCTCATAAAGCAAGCCAAACTTGTTTTAAAACTTATATATATGGTCAACCTGGCATCTGTATATCTAGAATCACAGGAACTGGCAGAAAATGAATGTTTTTTCTTAGAGTGCCGAATCAGTACTGGTGAAGATATAGCAAATAATATAACAAGCCTGTCTATTAAAGCTCTTTTGACAAGTTTTATCATGAAACAAAAATTACATAGTCCCAAAATTGGCCTAACGGCCAAATAAGTGATAAAACATTAAAAATAACAAAATTTCTGTTCATATGGTACAATTCTTGGTATACTGATGGTATACTCAAAATCAAGTCTGATGAAGATGTAACATAAAATATAACCGCCCTGTCCGATATCTTCAGCTCTTTTGACAAGATTTATCATAGAAATTTCATGGCTAATAAAGCAGACATTTTCATGAACAAAAATAGCTAAAAAGTTATATAATATATATGGTCATCCTGCCATTAGTAAATTGAGAAATAAAACAGCTGGCAGTGAAATGAAATATTTTTTTTTAGGTTAAATCGCTCTGAAACTTTTGTTACTGTCAGTTGAAGAGCTACATTGTAGTAGGAGTTAGACAATTATTGTAGACCATTAATATTGGTATGCAAATTGAAGGTGTTTTTGAGACTTTTCCGACTATGGCACTTAGAATGTTGTATGATGAAAATTGACAAAGTTATAGAGAACTGCACATTGCAATAATCGTCTAAAATAAGCAAAAACGACTAAACTTCAAGGCTCTTGAGGCACCAGTTAATCATATTAAAATGCTTTAATATTTTGCATAGGTCCTTTTTAACACCTTACTGTCAAGAGCGAACAAAGGGCTAAGGCGGAAGAAGTTACACCTGAAATCCAACATAACTTCAGCTAAAACACACAAAGGGTTTCTGCTAACTTGTCACATAAATGACATAATGCACGTCTTAAAGTCACTGAAACTGTCAAGAGCATGACAGTTACTCACTGGTAATTGTCATGGTCAAGAGGGAACTGAGGCAGGAAGAGTTCCTCCTGAAACAAACTTCTGCGACAATATAAGTGTTTCTGCTGGCAGGTCACATAATAGACAAAGGTCACATGGGCATTGTGTTCCTAAATAATGACCAAGATCGGCCCTGCTCTCAAGCTGGATACCAAACAGTATTTACAGATTAATTTTCTGAGTGGCATCTGATTTATTTCAATCTTAAGTGCACAGTCGATGCTGATAATTTGTCATGATCATACCCAATACTTTCAATGTTTATTTGATTTACGGAGACTAATCCCGCTTGTCGGTGACGGCCAAACAAAAGGATTATGTATCTGATTTTCACTCTGAAATCAGTTTTGACAAATCAATGGCCTTCTATTGATCATGACTAATCAAACAGCCTCTATGTTTCCCATGTTGAAGTACAGAAGATGACACTTCATCAGCTATCATTAGTCAAGAAATGCATTTTTCACAGTGAACTGATCCTCATTGTGTCTTTATCAAAGTGGAAGGCTGTAAAGGCCCAACTGAAATCAATGAACACATTTTCAATGGCAGGTGGTAAAGTATGTGGTTTTAACATGGTATATTTGATTTGATTTTACTCCCCATTCAGATGATTTAAATAATATTATATCAATCTGGGATATTTTAATGGAAGAAATCGTTCAGGATTTGAATTTCTATTTTTAAAATCGATTTTAACGTATAATTCTCGATTTTGTGTCCAAAAACCACATTGGCTGTTCATGCATGCTTAGGAGAATAAACTGAATACACTGTTCCCGAAAATGACTGTCCTCGAAAAGGACTAAAAAAATTGTAAGTGCAGGAAAACACAGAAAAACAACTGTGTCAGCTTTTCAAGTTTGGTGTCCTAAAATCGCTTCCATTGGGAACCCTTGAACGTTAAGCCAGTACATGGTCCTTGTTTCACATGGTTCTTGTTTTGCAGGGGTGTAAATCAGAATCAGGACCGGGGGGGGGGCATACACTGCAATGTGGTCCATTAAGTGCTATCAGCATATGATCTTCGACTTCTGGACCTGTTTGGTCACACTTTGGTTCCATGAAAACAAAGCATAATATAAACATAACTTGCACAATTCACTTTAAAGTGGACCTCATGGTGTGCAGTGAGAATGTGGCATTAAATTGTAAATATGCTGACAAAAATGAGAAACTTAATTATAGGTCCCCCCCTCCACAGGTCCAAAATTAACATGGGAAATAGGAATGATTGCTCAACTGCTGCTCAGTGACCCGTGAAATTAGCTGCCTGCTGCAGGGGGATTCCTTACTGGGGGAACCCTCTTGGGGAATGCATATGATGTCATTCATTAGTATAGAATTGGGTTAAATGGATTTCCCTTGCCAGGGAGTTTGCTATGGGATTAACATGTACCAAAAGTTGAATGCTTCACGGGGAGGCCTATCACATGATACATGGTAAATGGCATTAGGATTGAAGAGAGTGGGCAGCAGAAACTTGACCCACAAGGTTTTGCGGAATTTCAAATGCATATGTGGGTCCTCTTAGGATAAGAGGTCCGCAAAAAAAGCTTGGATCCTAGAATTTAAAATTACTTGTTTTCGCTTGATAAGAATGATCGCATGTTGACTAATTTGCAATGGAAAATGCGGTGGTGTCGTTGCATGATTTGTAAGCTTTGAAACTCTGGACCTTGCCGGATAACGAATATAGGACCAAATATTGTATAACCCTGTGGATGGTAGTATGGGGCGAGCATTATGTTAAGGGGAAGGGGGGGCTTGGAGTTTTCCTTAATTAGAAATTACTTATTTCATGGTAATAGTGACAATAATTATTTATTTTTAGCACACTGCGTCCTCAAATATTTGTTACTAAATCAAACAGCACCATGTTAAGAAATAACCCCACGATAAGCTATCTATTTCGAGAGGGGCCAAAACAATTAATTATTTCACAAAAACTAGGCAAGGAATCATTTTATTTTTAATCCAAGCCTCCTTTACCATTTAATGATAGCGCCCTAAGTGCCAGTAAGTGAGCAAAACGACCCCTTTGTAAATATGTATAGCTACGAGCATACTGATCGTGTGATACTGAGTCATTTTTGCCAGTACACCATTCTCAAAAAATCAATTTTTCCAGAACACTGTACTCGATCGTTTGTGTGACGTCCATAATAGCCTGTTCGGAAGAGATATAATTCAAATAGAAATAATTAAGTTTTGCCCCTGCTTGAGCAATTTCTTGTACTATTTCACTAGGGATAATTTCGACATGATTGTAAATAGTGTTTAAAATATATATTTTGTAGTATATAAGTAACTTTCACAATTTTGAGCTAACAGGTACTGGACAGGCTTGTGATCCACATTCATTTTTCTGGGACATAGTTCTGGAAAACAGAAAGTAGAGAGACACTAGACAGAGGTCACAGTCTTCACGTTGCTGTAGGCAACGTAGACTGAGGACATTGCATTTGCTGAACACTCTTGAAAGATAATTGAAAGCAATAAGTGGTAATAACAAACAATCAAACATGAGCGCAAACCGCAAACTGCAAATTGCAAACAGAGAGCAACATAAGTGGAAATCTCGCTTTTTCTCCAGACCTGAGGTGTTTTCAACAAAAAGAGCAGTCAATATTTTAAAAAGTAGGAGGGAACATTTATTTGTGGATGTCACTTGTAAAATATATTAGAATATGCGGTGTTTCTCATCACTTGTGAAAAATATAAAACATATATAAATGAATGTAAAACGTTTCTTGTGGTGACACGTGTGGTTTAGTATCTATCTATCTATCTATCTATCTATCTATCTATCTATCTATCTATCTATCTATCTATCTATCTATCTATCTATCTATCTATCTATCATTGCTTGATTGATTGATTCATTGATTGACTTTATTCAACATTATTTTAAGTGTGTACATACAAGTTAATTTCTTAAATATGAGACAACATATGAAGACATATATATAACGTCATTGTGCTTTAATGGAGGTAAAGTACACATTATGAAATATACCTTGATTACAATAAAACTGTGCAAAGAGACATGCAAACTTTATTTCATATCAAATGCGATCTGAATTTGCCAAATGTGGTCTGAGTCACTCACTGTTCACCAAAGTATGTTTGGAACCGACCAATCATAACTTATCTGACATGCTTGATCAAGTTTGATTGACTGTTAAATTTAACAGTGCAGGGCTATTCACTGGAAAACAATAGACATACAAACAGAAAAAGTGAATCATGAACAACATACTGATTAACAGTTATCAATCCATGCAAAGGTCCCCTCCCTTTATCCTGAAACTTGTGTCATTTTTTATGGTAAATTTATGAAAATCGGCCGATTTTGACACTTAAAAGTACAGGAATATTCTGAAAATCACACACAATACATTTTAAACTATTTCTAATCCACCCATACCTTTTATTTTGATGAGAATAGGCCCAAAACAGCTGCGACACGATCCTGTGTCGCAGATGTAGTCCTCAATCTATGTATTGTCTCCCATCCTTCTCAGCTACTCTGAGAAGGTGGGTCTTCCTATCTAAAGAGACACAGTCCTGGAAAACATTGGCTGGCCGTTGTGTGCTGTTTGTCAGAATTGATGTGGGAGAAGGTGCACGTAGAAAGTGAGCTTGATAATCATTCTTCAACCTGCACACAACGCATACACACTGACTGGACAAGTTTGTCACAAGGATATATCATTTTGACATTCACATGGAGTAAACATGAAGGTTGGACAAGAGGAAACTAGTGGGGCAACTGGAACTGCAGTTGAACAAGGTTTGTTTTACAATATACAATTACATTGTATATATGTATTCAAATGTTTGACACTGCTCATTATCCTAGTAGGGATAGAGTTTGAAGTATTTAAAATAATCCAATATGATATTTTTGGCTGCAATATCAATAGGGTTTATTGGCTTGGATGGTTTCATGTACTGTCGAAATAAGTCAATTTATTGATAGTAACATATTATTTATGGTGGAGCAATCTTACGTGCATGCCATTGTTTTGTTTATCTGTACATTGTCCTAGATATTTTAGTATGTCCTTTAGGTTATTAAGGAATTTAAGGAAAACAAATGTATTTTATTGAAGGTAGTTTTTAATTTAATGTTATACACTTGATGTAAACAATTTATGACACTTTTTATTACATTTAAATGGTGAATATAAGTAACTTTGTTGCTAAATTATAATATGTTGCACATTTGCAGAAATGAATGAAGAAGGCATGGCACATGCAATGGGCCCTGAATGGCCAGGTCACCAACATCCTCAAGGACCCCATGGTTCTCCTGGACCACACCGTGGTCCTCATCATGGTCCTCATCACAGTCCTCATCATGGTCCTCATCATGGTCCTCATCATGGTCCTCATCACGGTCCTCATCATGGTCCTCATCATGGTCCTCATCATGGTCCTCATCATGGTCCTCATCATGGTCCTCATCATGGTCCTCATGGGCCACACCATGAGCCACATCATGAACCACACCACGGACCTCAAGGAATGGAAGGCTACCCTCCTTGGATGGACCCTGACCCCTACATGATGCAAGGCTGCAACCCTTTTATGTGGAGTCCCTATGGCCAGTGGTACAACTGGGGTGCTTACAGTAGCCCCTATCCAGGACACGGGGGCACATTCGGACACGGTCCTTACCCTGGACCCGGAGGTCATTTTCCGGAACATGGACACTTTCCAGGACATGGAGGACATTTTCCAGGACACGATCACCACTTCCCAGGAATGGGAGGCAAGCACGGCGCTTGGGGAGGCCACAAAGGAGGAAAGAAGTGGCGTAAATTCATGAAAGAGATGACGAACGATGAGACAAGCAGTTCAGACTCTGATGAAGCAGAAGTTGTGATAATTGATGATGACTCTCCCAATGACAATGTGGAAACTACTGAGATGGAAACTGAAAGAGATGAGCAAAACAACAAAGGCAGAGAAAAAACAAAGGAGGAAAGTAAGGAGAAGAAATGGGAAGGAGGCCCCGGCCATCGTGTCATGGCAGCGTATTGGGCTGGGCGTATGGGAATGCCAATGCCGTTTGGACCACAAGGGAAAGGAAAAGGTGGAGGCAAAATGAAGGGCCACCATGGCAAGTGCAAGAAAAAGAAGTTGAAGAAGATGATGAAGCACATGAAGAAACATGGCGGATTCCCTGGACCAGCCATGTGCCCTCCAGGACCTCCCTTTGGAGGACCTCCCCACGGAATGGGTCCATCCCATGCAGGACCACCACCCCATGCCATGGGCCACCCTGGATTTGGTCCTCCTGGTTTTGGGGGGCCAGGCAGATGGGGTCCTTGGGATGGCGGAGAAGGGGGATGCGGAAAGGGATGGATGCGGAGACATATGCTCCGAGAAGCCTGTCGCCAATTCATGGAGAGGCGGCGTGCTGAATGTGAAGGAGAGAAGGGGTGCCCGCAGAAGAGAAAAGAAAAGGAAGCTACCAAGGTGAAGGAAAGGGCTCCTTCCGCAACTGCATCAACATCATCATCCAGCATGAATGACCCACAAGAAAGCGAATCTGGAAAGAAGAGTGAGGCATCTGGCGGAAGACCCTGGGACAGGTGGCACGCATGGCAGCAGAGTTTGCAACAGATTTATCAAGGCGAGGATAGTTCTGCGGATGGATTTGAAATTATAGAAGATCCAAGCAATCAATCCACTCCATCTCCTTCCCCTCCTATGTGGAGTTACGGCTGGGGCAGGGGATGCGGGAGAGGATTCGGCCATGGTTTTGGCAGAGGACGTGGAGGAAGAAGGATGAACAGAATGGATGCAAGTGCTTCAGTCCCATTTAACACTGGAAATGAAGACAGTGAAACAAAGCAGGGGGTAGGAGTAGCAGAACAATTGGATAGTGCTGCGAATGAGGGAGAGGGCTTGCAAGCGACAACTGAAAAAGGACCTTCTTGAAACAGCTCTTTCTTGCTGGATATTGGCTACTGATCTATGCATACGACTTTTAATAGCGCAAAAAAGTGTTTTTGACACTCTGGACCATACCTATCTGTTATATCTCTTTTAAGTCAATGAAAATTGAGGGGATGTAGATGAATGTGTTAATTTCTTTTGCCACCTGCAACCTTGTTATCCGATGTATCATTATTCTACATATTTAAAAAATTGGAGTGGATATGTTTTGGTATGTTTGTCTTTTTATTTCTAAGTTTATATAAAGATTTTAGTGTTCCAGTTTTGTTGATGGTCAATCTCGTATCTCACTTCTCGTGAGAAATGTATCTTTACTGTCTAAGCCAAAAGTCATGGAGGATCAAATCTGGCAACTAAGGCAGATTAGTTTAGTTCCCAACGTGTCTTGGAAAAGAGGCAATCAAGCAGAAGATGAAGAGGATGATAAAGGAACAAATGGACCAAGAAACCAGAAGAGACGGCTACAGTAAAACGAAAATCAAATTCTACCAAAGATGGTCAACCATCCAAAAGTGAATGAATCCTGACTCCGAATAACTTTTGTAGACAAATTAAGTATTTTATCATACTGCAATGATAAAATAGTTTTTAAATATTAAAGCCATAAGTGCATTTAATGTCAAAGTTTGTTATGCTCACCATTAGTTTTGTTCTACCAACAAGATTACTTAAAAGAGCACTCGCAACATCGACATCTTTGAAAAAATATATATTATGGTTATAACTGCTATTTTATTGCAGTGAAATTTTAAGGTAACCCATTCATGTGGTACTCATTTGAAAGCTCTTTTTGAAAGGAATCTGGTGATGGTAAAATGTTTCTACATGATAAATTGGCTGAGTTATGAGAAACCGCATATCTGAAATGACACATTTTATCAGTTTAGTTTAATATAGCTTATGTTTGAGTGGATCGTTGCGGGTCTAAATCTTATTCAAACTTGATGAAAATTTTCACTGATTATCGTTACATGCCTTAGAACAAACTTTACACCCAGACAGATCCATATTATGATATTTTATTTTTTCCGTCAAATTTGATGCACCCTACTATAGCGTCCAAAGGGAAAACCTAGTAAGTCACATTTAGGACATTCTGAGAAAATTGACTTTTAAATTTCAGTCCGTGCAGTAAGAGATACACTTATTGGGATTAGCCAGTGTCATTCTGGGGTAATGGGCCACTTCTCAAAAATCTGAACTTAATAAATATATAGAAACATGTCTCAGAAGTCCTATTTTGACCTTAACTCAATTTGGCCCAAAATGTGACTTACTAGGTTTTCCCTTTGGACGCTAGCCTAGTGACCCCCCTAAACCTTAGTGAAAGTATAAGATTACAAAGTCCTAATTTTTGTTTCATTGTCTGCAACCAGGTGCAGTGGCGTAGCCAGGAATCCATGAGTGGGGGGGGGGCCAGGGTCTGAACTAGGGGGGCCAACCTTTGGCGGCATTTTTGCGGCATAATATGGACAAAAATTGAATCAGCATTACGGGTCTTCTTTACGTTCGACTTAGCAATACTGACTGTCTTATCTTTTGTGACTGATAAACAAGATGACCATACATCTCGTACTTACACTAAAATTGGTTTTGACTTATAAAAAGATAATGAAACAAATTCTATGGTTCCGATATAAAAAGTATGACAATGACACCTCATCAATTACCATGAGTCACAAAGAGTATCTTTTGCAATGAAATGGTCCTCTTGTTTTAATTTTTTTTTATCATAACTGTCTTTGCAAGTTTTCATTATATTCCTGCTAAGAATGTCCTCTTTCTGATTTCATAGGTCTAAATCAAAAATTTATAAGAGTCCTTTTGATGGAAATCTACCAAACTCCTCAAATTTATAGGTAAAAGGTAGTAGTAATTTGTGCAAATGACACAAATGTAGGGAAATCCATGCACACGTGAAAAATTGCGCAGTTTTTACAAAGAACTCTGGTAAAGCAGATCGGTTTAATTAGAAAAAAATCAATGGAGCATTACTTCTTTAACTGAACAATGGCGACGGAAAGATTTCCTCAAAACACCCTGATTTTGGGTGTTGCCCCCAAAAAATTGGGAAACACTAAGATTCAGGCAAAAAGGCAAAACAATTCAGGCAGATAACTAAATAAACATAGTTAATCAATACTAGCTAGTTTCAAAGAGATTTCTTTTGGAATATTATTTTATCTAGATCCTGATATTCAAGAAAATGTCACTCACCCCCTGAAAGGTTTGCGTGCGGTACACATATTACTAGACATAGGCCTATATATTCAAATAGGGAAATCAAAAATTATCAGATGCCTCAGAACTTTTGGAAGGGCAACTGTCATTCTAGAGAAAATTTGGTAGAAGTTAGCGCCAGTGAAGGCAACAACTTTAGACGGATGTATTCCAGTGACTGTTGCTGCTCCAATAATATTTTTCAAATTTTTCAAATCTGAAATGGGGGGGCCGGTGGGGGGGCCAGTTATCCATTTGGGGGGGCCCTGACCCCCCCAGGCCCCCCCATAGCTCCGCCACTGACCAGGTGTCCTCAACAGTGTGCATGTCCAACATGGGCATAAACACACTCCTTGCGTTTGATTGTGTACTTGCATGCAATGCTTTTGATGAGCTGGCATTTGGTCATTTGGAAGATCCCATGCAACTCTCTACAGCAGTTTTGTTCCTGTTCCTACATTATCCAAGGGGGTTGTTGCTGCCAGGAAATATATTTTTAACAAAAAAATTCTTTCAAAAAAAACGAAAAAAGTAGTTTGCAGTTGTGAATGAAGTCGTATTTTATTGAGAAAGGTCATTGGTAAAATTACACAATTTGTAACAGTCAATTCATTGACCACATGAGACATTATCAATTTATCATATGCCAACAAAAAGTTTTCTGCCCTCACATTTTTTTAACGTTTCAATGAAACAATATAATTTTCTATCATACGAGCAGTAATCAGATGAGGAAAAATGAGACATGAAATAATCAAGAATGGAAATATCAGACAAAAACTGACTTGACGGATAATTTTGTGTCTTATTATGGCTTGTCTTGTCTTTCATTACCTTATTATTGCTTGTCTGACCTTCCCATATCTGATTTTTCCTTGTCTGGTTATTGCTTGTTCGTTCTTGCCTTTCAAGTGTGATTATGGTTTTATGATCATTCCTGTTTTACATATTCTTCTCCGATATTTTTTGTCAGAATATATCTTGTCTAGTTTTCCTTGTCTGATTATTATTTATCTGATCTTCTCTTGTCGATATACTCTTGTCTGGTATTCCTTGTCTGATTATTATTTATCTGATCTTCTCTTGTCGATATACTCTTGTCTGGTATTCCTTGTCTGATTATTATTTATGTGATCTTTTCTTGTCGATATACTCTTGTCTGGTATTCCTTGTCTGATTATTATTTATCTGATCTTCTCTTGTCGATATACTCTTGTCTGGTATTCCTTGTCTGATTATAGCTATAGTCTGATATTTCCTTGATTGATGATTACTTGTCTGACATTTCCTTGTCTGGTAATTTCCTTGTGTACACATCTCTTGTCGGATCTTTCCTTGTCTGATTATTGCCTGTCTTATATTCTCTTGTCTGACCTTTCCTTGTCTGATCTTCTCTTGTCTGATCTTTCCTTGTCTGATTATTCCTTGTCTAATTACTGCTTGTCATATTTTCTCTTGTCTGATCTTCACTTGTTTCATCATCACTTGTATGATCTTCTCTTGTTTGATTTTTATTTGTCTTAATAATCCTTGTCTATTTATCCTTTCTCTGGTCATCTCTTGTCTGATCTTTACTTGTCTGATTATTGCCTGATTTTTCCTTGTCTGATCTTGTCTGATTTTTTCATGTCTGATCCTTCTAGACCTGATTCTTTCTTCTGATCTTCTCTTGTCTGACATTTCCTTGTCTGGTTATTGCTTGTCTGATCTTCTTGTGTTAGATTTTTCCTTGTTGGATTTTTGCTTTATGATTTTCTTTTGTCTGATCTTTCCTTGTCTGATTATTCCCTGTCTGATTACTGCTTGTCATATTTTGTCTTGTCTGATCGTTACTTGTCTGATTATTGCTTGTCTGTTCTTCTCTTGTCTTGTCATTATCTGATCATTGCTTGTCTGATCTTCTCTGTGTCTGATCTTTGCTTGCCTTATTATTACTTGTCTGATTTTCTCTTGTCTGACTTTGTTGTCTGATTATTGCTAGTCTGATCTTATCTTGTCTGATCTTTACTTGTCTGATTATTGTTTCTCTGATTTTTCCTTGTCTGACCTTTACTTTTCTGATTATTGTTTGTCTGATCTTCTCTTGTCTGATCTTCTCTTGTCTGATCTTCTCTTGTCTGATCTTTACTTGTCTGATTATTGCTGGTCTGATTTTTCCTTTTTTACTCTTTACTTGTTCGACTGTTGCTTGTCTAATTTTTTCCTTGTCTGATCTTGTCTGATTTTGTCTGATTTTCTCATGTCTGATCCTTGTAGACCTGATTATTGCTTTCTGATCCTCTCTTGTCTGACATTACCTTGTTTGGTTATTGCTTGTCTGATCTTCTTTTGTTGGATTTTTCCTTGTTGGATTTTTGCTTTATGATTTTCTTTTGTCTGATGTTTCCTTGCCTGATTATTGCTTGTCTGATTTTTCATTGTCAGATTATTATTTGTCTGATCTTATTTTATCTAATATTTTCTCGTCTGATCTTTCCTAGTCTGAATATAGCTTGTCTGGTCTTTCCTTGTCTGATTATTGAATGTCTGATCTTTTCTTGTCGAATTATCGCATGTCTGATCAATGATTATTGTTTGTCTGATTGCTTATCGGATCTTTCCTTGTCAGATCCTTCCTTGTCTGATAGTGGCTTTTTCTGTCATCTCTTATCTTATCATTCCCTGTCTTGTCATTTATTGTCTGATTCTTGTCCTTTCTTGTCTGATCATCACTTCAGTGTTAGCTATAATATGTCAAATTAGGTGTATTTCATGAGGAATCATGCACGAAATAACACATATAGAGGGCAAATTTACAAATTTCCTCAGCTGAAGTCTTCCCATCAAACAACACATAAACTGATGATGTCATACACATCTTACGCAAATGATCATTGAGGAGTGCCCATCTGTGTCTAGCACTGAGGAAAAATGGAAGTTTGCTGGCAGTATGGCTAACACTAAGCAGTTAGCTCTGCTCTTGATCTGAGATGCAAACTACAAAAAATATCCTAAACATGTTCTATTTCTTCAAGGTCAGGTGACCTTGCTGGGCGGTCCTTCACTGCGGTGTACCTCCTGTTTAAGGTGAGCTGCAGTAACCCAAGCATTACACATCATATTGCATGAGTACAAAGTTAACTTCAACTGACCCTTTGTTAAGCTCCAGTATAGGAGCCTGAATGTTATTTTTTTAGGACATGTTATTCTTCTGGGCAGAGTGATAAGTTTTTTCGTCTCACTTTTCCCTTTAGAATACATGTCCTAGAAAAAATTTACATTCAAGCTCAGTGTCTACAATCATGAAATCATCTGTAAATAGCTAGAGAACAAAATAGAGATGATTTACTACCGTAATATTTTTCAGGGTGGAGTTCTGAAAAAAAAACAAGATTACATTTGAAGATAACATGGTTTTTCTAGTACATCGGACTCCTTCCGCAACTGCATGAATATAGGGAACCAGGGCACATTGGGACGCTTTTAACGTCTACTAATTTTGCTCAATGCTGAAAGCACTGATCAACTCAGAAGTTTGCATGAATATTAAATGCAAGGCATAATAAATTAGATTGCACCTACCCTTTTGGAGCCAGACAGCGAAATGTGAGTCGTAATCATGACTGTCCCAATGTACCCCAACGGAGCACATTGGGACATCGATTAAAAAATCATTTAACACTCCATGCCCACTAGATATATTACATATAAGACAATATACAGTGCATTAACACCTTGTAGTGCCAATAGTTAATAAATTTAAACAGTTTTAAACATTTATCATAAACTCTCCTGGGTGGGAACATCCATATAAGTAACACACAGTGCTTTACGATAAATTTGTTCACAGAGCATAGTAATCCACTATGCCTCTATTCACTGTGGCCTGAATACCTATTGTGTGCTGTTCCAGGTCATTCAATTTTGTAATTTGCTCTGACTCAAAGTCAGCATTACAGGCAATAGCAAACAAGCAGGTGGAAACACCTCTTGTATTAGACATTCTTTTTACCTCAGCTGCGATGGAAGAAAACAAGCAGATTATATTTTGTTGGATCCCAAGTCATGTTGATATATCAAAGGAAATGAGATGGCTGATCTTCATGCAAAGAGAGCCTTAAGTAAAAACTCAACGGTCTATGCCGTCCCTTATACGGACTTTAGAAAGCATATCAATGACTTTACCAAGTATAGTTGGCAAGTACGATGGAATGCTTGCCAACGAAAGAAACTACGCATAATACTATAGTCCGGGAGGAAATGGACTGAAAATAAACCCCATGGGACTTTGATGCAGAAATTATGAGCCATATACCATTTTGTTCCTTAGAATCTCAGCTTTCATTTAAGCCATGTTGGCAAGCTGGGAAATGTGTCAGACCTGAGTAATAAAGGTTTTAGTAAAATGGTATTAATGCAGCTATTTTTAACTATCGAAAATGTGATATTTTAGCTAAAACATAGATTAGGGCCATATGATACATCAAGTGGTGGTAGTATCACATACCATAGTATTTAGAACAATCATCGCTTTAATTTAAGCCATCTTACAACTCTGGGAAATGAGCAGGACAAGAGTTATAACAGCCTGAAGTCAGTAGTAGTACATCGATCTTCACAGGTTTGTGGAAATATGCTGTTTAGGTATTACAGCGAAACACTTTGATATAGAATTAGAGTGGACTGTGGCACTGTGAAAATGGCACTTCGTGTGTCATCATGCTGATGATTTGTCATGATCAAACCCAATACTTTCAATGTCAATTTGATTGAAGGAGACTTATCCAACTTGTTGGTGATAGCCAAACAAAAGGATTATGAATCTGAAGTCAAATGGCTTTCTCTTGATCATGACCAATCAAACAGCCTCTATGTTTCCAATGTTGAAAGTAGAGAAGATGACACTCCATCAGCTATCATGAGTCACAAAGTGCCATTTTCGCAGTGCCTCAGTCCACTCTAATTCTATATTATATCAAAGTGTTTCACTGTAAAGGTAACAAAGGGCCATACAAATGATTAACAATTGACAAACCTACATACAATGCTGTTCACTAAGCCTTCGACTTTGACTTGAACCATGTTAGGACTGTGAGAAATGGATGTGAAGAAAGTTACAGGTGCTTAAATATACAATGGTATGTGGCTCATAATTTCTGCATCAAAGTCCCACGGGATTCCAGTTGCTCCCAGACTACTACCTGAAGTCATGAAAGATATAAAAATTGATGTGCACTCACGCAGAGAGCAAATCTTAATTCATAGATGTCTTGTAGGGCACAGCAGACTTACGCATTCACACCTATTAAACGGTAATCCAGCGCCACTATGCGAACAGTGCCAGAATCCACTAACAATTAAACATATTCTGTTAGAATGTAATAACATTGTACACCGCCCATCATTCCAATCAGATAACCTGAAACATTTGTTCTTAGAAAATTCAGCATCAAGTCTAATACAGTTCCTCAGGCACTCTGAATACTTCTACAAGTTATGAGAAATTTGATAATCCACTAAACCTATGTTGCCTCTAAATAGCCCACACCATTGCTGATAGGGCGTAAAACACAAACTAACTCACCCACTCACTCACTCTGCCATATTAAGTGTGTCACAATGTGTCCCGAATTCACTGTCCCAATGAGCCCCGATATGACTTTTACGCCAAATGCTAATTTCTCAGGCACCAGTCAGTGTGTTTGTCAGGATAGCAATTTATAACTGTTTGGTACGATATATCAAATTCATACAAGCACTGAGAAAGCCTCACTGTTCATGGTTTGTCCACAGAATGGTTTGAATTGAACCCCTCGATATTTACTTTAGTAGTAGGAAAACAAACTTTTCCTCACCATACTTTTGCATGTGGCTGTAATTTGTCAATAAAACGATATAAGCATCAGGATGTGAAATTACAAGATATGATGGCACTACCATATCATATACCTTGCCAGGAACCAAGAAAACCCAGCCGTCCCACAGTGCCCCGTGTCCCAATGTGCCCCGGTTCCCCCTATAGGAACATATAAAACCATGTTATCTTCACATTGTTGCTCGAAATGTAGGAACATAAATGTGCAGGTGCAGAAAAGGTGTGACATTTTGCTAAAAATACAATTCTAAAAAATGCAAAATATATTTACTGGTCAATTTGATGTTGATACTAGTGTTTCCAACGAGTCTAGCTCGTGACTCTCGGGAATGGTCATGGTCAGGTGCACGAGAATCGAAAATTTCTCAAGAAATCTAGGACACTGTCCTTCCATAGGCACATTGATATAACAAAGGAGATTTAATCATGCAATAGATCACGTTTTTTTGCTTTTATGACATCTTTTGTAGTTTTAATATATTAAGCCTGCAAAGTCCCCGAATATCATTAACAAAATTGACAAAACTTTGCAAAAAATGTATTTATCTCACCAAAAAAAAAATATTTAAAATAAGCTTCAAGCCCCCCCCCTGGATATTAAGAAATATCTGATCTGAGCTCTTTATTCTGCCTGGCTGACTTAACGGAAGTGCCTCTTTCAATTCAGAGCCTTTGTAATACATGAATTTTACTCTTATTTGTGTTAATACAAAGGCAAAAGACTGAATTAGTGAGCAATGGTAAAAGCGCCGCTTAAAGTGCTTGCATGTTATTTTTTAAAATTCAAATGATTTCTTTTCAATTGTCACTCCAAATATTTTTCAAAATAAGTTTGCTACTAATCAGCTAATTTTATTATTTGAGCATATATATTAAAATGGGTAATTGGGAGACTTATGCCTATGCCCAGTAGGTCTATTGAAATAACAATTGCTTCTATACCCAGATTCTAAGAATACATGGGACATCTCTTTAGCTTTTTTAGTACTTGATTGATAATTTACAATACCTTTAAGATGCAATGGCCTTGTATATCCAAGAAAATTCCCAGAATATGTATGAATTTCATACTATCGTTTAGTTGTCTTTTGTATTATTTTCTTCAACTGATACTTTCATGTTATTGAATTAATCCCACTTGGCAAATTGTTTGTAGCTGTTTTCTACTTCTCTCAAATCCTTCTTGTTTTATTTTCCTTTTTTTAAATCTCTTTCTTTTTGTTTTGTTTTGGTATAAGTCAGTTATATCCCTTGTTTTCGTGAATATGTGATATAATCCTCGGCTAACGCCTCGGAATATATCACATATTCCCTCAAACGCGGGATATAACTAGCACTTATTATAATTAGTTAATATCCAACTGCTAGGCAGCCTTGGTTACAAGGCTTGTCTGAACATGTGACTGACATACGCTCACATCCTAAAAATTTATTAGTGTGTTCACGTTGTTGCTTTATTTGCATTTTAAGATATAAGGACAAAAAAGTGTAACACCGTTCCTACATAAAATCATGATAAATCACCACCGATTTTTTTATGTTTTATTTTTAAAGTGGGACACTGTCCTGCCTAAAGGCATGATAAACATTGTAAATTACACAAAGATTGATTGCAAGTTATATTTATAATTGTAATAGGAAAAAAGAACCAAACTCATTAGAATCAAATGTGTATGAATATAGTGTTTTCTTGTTGTTCATGGAAATTGTTGGGCCTTTCTTGAAATATACACTTATAGGTCTTTGCAGATTGGTGGTCCAAATGCTTTCAAAATTCATTTCAACTTGTTCTTGTGATTCAAGGGCTTAAAAATGTTTTGTTTGTGTCAGTTATGGTTAATCAGTTAAACGAGTTCATAACGTGTCCACTGTCCAGCAACATAGGTGTCAATAAACAGACTAATTAAATTACTTGAGGTACTAATCAAATAAGAAGATTAGGAGACCAACAGAAAACTGTCAGTCATGTTACAAAGCCAGTTTGCAAATTGAAAAGGTGATAATTAATTTTTCAAGTGAACCGTCAATCTGCAAAGAGCTGTATTGGAGTAAATGCATTTTATGATAGTTTATAATAAATCATGCAAAAGTACTTCAGAATTCTTCCTCCATTGTGCTCCAAACGGATTTCACAGCTTCAAGACGTTCGGCGTCACTGGCTTCTTTTCTCATACTGGGAGTTGGTGAAATCGTTTGAAGAGATAATTTTCTTGCAAGTGTGCCATCATGATTAGAAATTTTAGGTGGAGGAGGTGTTAATATTTTTTCAGAAGTCCTCGGTTTAGGATTTTCCGCAAATTTGGCTTCTAGATTTTCAAATTCATCTCTTTGACGTCCTTTCTTTGCAGCATAATAGTTGCTGACGATCGAATGGAAATTCTGCAAGTTTTTGGAGATTGGTTTGTGCTCCAGTTGTTGCTTTCCATTTGCCTGGCTCTTGAGCCTAGCTTCTTCTGCCGTTCCTTTAGCCTGAAAGTGGAAATTATGAAATGTAAATTACATTGATTAATCTACTACAAGTAGACCATGATTTTTAAACTCACTCTGAAGTTTTACGTATTAGTTAGATACCGATTTGGAGGGTTCTAACATGCATTTTTGTCAGTTAGATCCCGACCGAAGGGAGGGATCTAACTGACAAAAATGCATGTTAGAACCCGACAATGAGGTATCTAACTGACTTAGACATCATATGCTTCTTCTGTTATACCTTTTAACTTTAAATTTTTGCAAAATAAACAATAATCTGATTGTTTGTTTGCTGTGATTAATAGTGTTAATCCTTAACTGGGCGCTAACATGCAAAACTGTCGGTTAGATACCAGCTTTTCCAATGGTATTAGTATCTTGGTGATGTCTAATTGAATTTAAAACGTCAAAAGTGATCTTATCCATGCTTTTTTTTTTGCGAATGCCACTTGTTTATTTCTCACTTCAGTGAAAATAACTGTCAAAAAAAGCTATAGATATGAATTTGATTTGTTCTTTGCACTGACCCAAACATAGAAGGTTGCAGCAGCAGGACTGACTGCCATGATGTCCTCAAGAGCCATGTCCTTCAAGATCTCCAAAGCGTCTTGCGCCATTTCTGCTGTCAAGCCTTCTGTATCGTAATGGTACACTCGATGTTGGAGACTCATCTTCCCTGATTGCGAGATGATCTTCTTCACATCACTCCAATTCTGCAAACATTACTACCATGTTATATTTAAGCTGAACTGGTGACATGGCATTTAAAGGACATATGAATTGATGGGAGAGTATATTCACCATATATTTTCAAAGCCTTTTCCTCATTAGGACAGTGACCTATGGCATATCCATTCCACTCCACTATTACCAAATCTGGCCTGATTCAACTAGAGGATGTTTAGCATTGACCCGATGGCAAAACATTACCCGTTTCATATACATACAGGCAGCACTGTAATTACTATTAATTATGAATATTTATGTTTTGACCCACCTGCAAATCTTCACTGTCTTCACCTAGGATGACGCACGTTGCGACAAGGACCATAAACACGGGCACTGGGGGCTTGGAGTATGATCTAATTTCGGCCATTGTGGGTGCATCCAGATTCATGACATCAACTCTCTGTTGTCGCAAGCGTTTCAATCTCTCCAGCCGATTCAAGTACTCCAGTAGCCTTTTCGCAGCGGCTACTTCTACAGACATTTTGCTGACCAGATCGTTGTTCGCGACAGAATCCAAGAGGTACTCAAGGCGCTTGCGATCACGGTCAGACATCGCTTTTGTCAAAGCTGAAATAAATGGCAATGCCAAATGTGAAATTTGTTCTTTCGGATGATTGTAGAAATCTGCAGAGTGGGAAAATAGTTGTTTCATAGAAATATTAATTAGTTCATTCATTATGACACAACATTAGGCCGAGATACATTTGGCATATGATTTGGTCTGGAGACATACAGTTGGCAGCAGAATTATTCAACCCCTAACTTATTCAGCAGAATTAACTTATTCACTCACCACACTTATTTTGTGCAAACCTGTTTACTATTTGAGTCTATGGGAAAATGTCAAAGGAGTTGAATAAATTTGCTGCCAGGTGTACATTGTAATGTAAATATATGGTAAATATGGTTGTGGATACCGTCTTTGAGTTTCAACCACTCCAGCATATCTTGAGCTTGTGCCATGAGTTCTTCCTCGTCATCTTCTATCTGCAGCTCCTTCATTTGCTTCAAACTGTGTTTCAGTAACTTGGTGTTTTTGGTCCTCAGTCCAACTCGGAGGCTCCTCTTGAGGGACACTATTTGTTCATCTGGAAAACAATTGTTTAGTTTGTATGAAGCTCCTCTGGGGCCAAAATTGTGTAATCAATCTCATACAAATATGTCATCAGTGATAAATAGCATGATTTGCTACTCAATCAAAGCAATCTTTCTCCTTTTTTGAAAAAAAAAGATGAAGTACCTCGTTTCATGGAAAGCAATAAGCGTTTCTTTTCTTCAGCGGTTAATGATTCGGCTACCTCGCCAACCTCCTGTTGAAAAGATAGAATATATGTGGCATTTTAAAATCGAAATATAGATTACAATTGTACATGACTTAATTATGTTTTAGATGGGCTTACCTCAGTGACTGTCTTACTTCTCTGGATGTTATAGTAAGCAAACATGTAAATAAATCCTGGAAAGACCTCTTCAAATACATTTAAATTGTATTTTCCAAGTGTAGGAAGACCAACAGTAAACAGAGTGAAATTGTTTCTACTTTTGGTTGAGATGTTCAATTTGCTGATTGGATCTGGCGAAGTCTCTTCTGGGCACATCTGACAACACATTGGTTTTTGTCTGGTGACTATTTTTGCTGTAACATGTTTCTTTGCTGTAGCCACCGAAACAGGGACAATCAGTTCTGAACTTTTTTCGTCGTTGGAGTACTGGGATGAAACAGCCTCCGATTGGGCTGAAGAATGACCTTTCGATTCTCTCTCGTCTTGCAAACTGTTTTGACTGTTCGTTTGAGATTCCGGTTCAATGATGACGTAATAGGTGTAGACATGGTAAACCGCATGGTTCTCGCCATGCCTCCTCACATAAAGGTTTATGCCAAACTCATCTTTCGAGGGGAGCTCAAAGTGAAAGACAGCTTTCCCAGATGTCTGTTCTCTTGTGACATTTGTGTACATCACACTGCTGGCAATGTCATTGTTTGTGATCTCTGCCAACATCTCTACATTTTCATCCATTGTCATGGTAAGAGAGAAATTCCGGTCAGATGTCCTGATGAAAGCTGAATCGTTGGAAGCCGAATACACTTTAAAGTGGTCGGTCAAGTCATTGGCACCCAACATGCACCCTCTTAGCAATGGATATTCACCCAGGTTGCTGGAAGATTGAACAGATATCAAGTAATTGCAAACATTCTCAATCTTTCTCTCAGAAGGGCTTTTGGAGGCTACGATGTTCAAGGCATATTCTCCCTCTTCCCTGAATCGAGTCTGCATGATCACCATGTCATCCTCCCTCCATGCTACAACAGTCTTCTCCAGAAGCCAGCTTTCAACCCCTGTAGCTAAAACCAAGAACTTCATCCATAAAGTATCTGCCAGTCTAAATTTGATATGAACTATTCCATCAGGAGATTGTATCACTGCCCTCTTGTGGGTTACTGGCTGGATGCCCATTTTGTGACATGCAATTGTTGGGCCCCAACCAGTTGCTGGGATGAAGGGCAATGGAAGACATTTGGGTTTAGGAGTTGGACATTGTATCACATAAGAACTCACAAGATCAAACAGAGCACGAGACTTTTCCCTTCCGAATATGTCAAACCGGAACGTTCCGGATCTAGGGAAACGGAGAGTGAAGTTAACTGCATCAATTGACTGAGTATTGAGAACATAATGTTCTAATGTATATCCTGGATCGAACTGAAATTCTGTTTTGTAATTGTAAAACAAGAACCTAAAGGCAGCTTCTAGTGATTTTGATTCTGATATTCCAAAACCAAGTTCTAACATGCCATCGACAGTTTGCAAAACACATTGTCTTTTGGTAACATCACTGACTGATAAACCTAGTGTGAAGAATTTGTCTCTGATGTACACTGACGTTTCGAATCTGTTCAGTGGGACTTCTTGGGGCAGGAGCTGCCATTTTGGATTGTCTGGGAAGTGGGTGCAGATGAACATATCTGGATCTGTTAAGAAATAGTAGTCATTGACAGTTGGTAATTCAGAGTCTGATGAATTGTCTCCCTCCTCTTCCTCTTCATCTTGAGCCTGCTTCATATTGACAACGACCCAATCGGTAGACTTGGACCCAACTGAGCTGTGCGAGGCCCAATGAACGTCCACAAACCTCCATTCTCCGGAGACATAAACTGCATTCCATTGGGATTTTAAACGGTTGTGTTTGAGGTGATGGCCCACCTTGTATGAGGCATTCTTGGCGATCCCTGTGACGACTTCGCATGGAATATTGGCTTGTCTGGAAAAGATAATTTGAAAGTATAATTTTTCCTTGTCTGCATGACAGGTTAATGGTTATTCTGCTTTTCTCTTTTTACATTTTCCTTAAAATTTGATAGTCATAATTTCTTCACGCTTTATGTGTAGTCAATGAGTTTAATTTAGAATTAGGAATTGGGAAGTTTTCACACCAGTAGAAAATCCAGGGAGGGCATTAAGATGAAAAGCATAATTTTGAAGAAAATATGAGACGGTGCTGGGCTGCGAGTTTGCAAACTTCAAAACACATCCAGCCCCCTCCCTCAGACTACCCTGCTTGGATCTGCCACTGCTCTCTTTACATGTTTATGGGATCAATATATACAATGTATTTGGAATTGGTATTTTGAAATTTGAACTTACTTGCACAGAATTTGGAAGAAGGTTGCATGGTTGATGAGGTTTGCTTTCAAGTTGGAAAGAAAGTCAAGAGGAGAGTCTGGCTGAGGCATGTGGCCCTCTGGGATCCCTTTTTCCAAAATGTCATCTAATTTCAATCGTGTGATCCAAACAAACAAAGCTCTCAACATCCCCAGGTCATCTTCATCGTCAACCGGTTTTCTTAAATGATTAACCAACTTCTCGAGATCTTTTTTCAAATGTCTTAGAGCCACTTTCGAGGCGTGTTTGTCGATCCTTTTGTATTTGTCGTCTTCGAAGAGAACTTTCCTTCTTCTCTTCGGTGGTTCAATGGAATATGGAGGTTCCTGGAAGAAATGAAAGAATTTTAGAACAGATATATTCCTCAACAAACAAAATTAAATAATATAATATAATAATCTAGAAACAAAGATGGTCGATTGTTAGACTTCTTGTAATTATTGTAAAATGGCTCTCAAAAACTCACATATTCTGGTGGTTCTCGTTTTCCAAAGCAATTTCCACAGCCCATGACAAGTTTCTTGGTTTCCTTTTAGTTGAGTGTTTAGAGTTGGCACATTTCAAAGGTATTCTTGAGACGAGTAGGTGAAATAGCCTTCATATTTCGTTGAAATCTTTTTGTAAAAAATATCCAATGGATTTTCACATGTCTTGAACTGGCATGGTGCTATGCGGATATATATATATGTCAGGCATGCATGGTTTGATATCCAATGTTGCTTATTAAGACACATTATTAGGACTACGAAATTTGGCATTTCTCGAGCCCAATATTGATTTTGAACGCTGATTTATTTCCTCTATTCAGTGGGTCGGATTAACAGGTGTTAATATAGTATACTATACATATAATTAAATTTTGTCCTATGTAAGTTCACTTGTCGTGGTTCAACCATGACAATTGCTCAGATTTTGTATTGACGCCAAAAGCAATGTCATAATTGAATGGCTACACTAATTGCACATTAGTTAACAAGAAATGACGTCATTTATATTTTTCATGACGTGACTAATCCATGGATAATTGGATATAGGCCTAAATAATAATTATGTGGATTTTATTTTGACTACATGTATATGTATATATAATATTATTGAATAACAGAACTTTAAATATCTCTGCAAATAATTATGTTTAAAAAAAAACAATTACAATAATAGAAAATAACAGTATAGAGAATTAGACATAAAAATTAATATATATGATTATATACTAAATTGTTAATCTCATATTAAATTTTGTACTTTTGAATAAAGATCTCCAGCTCTTGATGCACTTAGGTTAATATTATAATGGCACCAACCGTTGAGTACAAAGCGCACGACACAGTGCTGTTTAATGATCATTTTTTTAAAGCTAGGACTTTAATTTACTGCTGTACTCCTCCTTACATTATTTCAATTTTGCTAATAGCCCTTCAGCACAAATCATTATATTAACATACAGTGTATATATTTTACTCAATAAACTCCTTAAGCTGGCTTCCATGATATTTCTTCTTTTGTGTTTTGCTCTTTGCGACACCCTTCAATGCATATTATGAGACATTTTTTTGTTGCTTCACAATTGTCCCAGCCATGTTTCTCTCGATCCCTTCCCTCGCTTTCTGTCAGCTTTCCTATTGACAGTATTGTTGCACAGGAGCACCTTGGTTCCTACTTCCAGGTCCTTTAAAATCGAACAGCAAACATGTATATATAAATTATTAACATATATTACATAAATAAATTATGAAATACCATGAAGTTCCCATTTTCTGATGTGAAAAACAGTTACCTCCTGTTGTCCATGAGGCCTGTCGTAATGGTGCTTCTGGCGTTTTTGTGCTTGTCGGATGTTGCCTAGGACATTGGGAGCCACTGCGCGTGGACCCTTCGCATTTTCAAGTAGGCTTGTGATGATCTCATCGTCAACCTCTTCTGCAGCCCATTCAATGTCATCACTAGTTGACATTGGTTCGATGCTCATGCGAGCACTCCTAAAATGATATATAGAATAAATAAGAAAATTAATATAGCCTATATATATATATATATATAAACACAAAATTGTGAAAATAGTTAGTATTTCAAAAGGTAGCTTCAATATTTACCACAGACACTTGTGTGATAAGTGAAATGTGGTACAATTAAAAGAAAATATGTAAATACATTAATTCTCAATGTCAAATAATGCAGTTATGGTTAAGGCTTTCATAGGTGAAATTTTTGTGCGAGGTGGTAAATTGCTGTTCAAACATTGAGCAACATTGCCTTTGCTGGTCCTTGGTAGGGTTATGAGATCCATGCCAATCTCGACATGGAAAAAGTATAATAAGTGGTCACAGAAACCATGAAACAAGCAATATTGCACTTCAGCTATTTTAATAGCATAAAAATGGAACTGCATATTACACAACAGAAATAAGGACAACCAATGCATTATGCTTTTAAGAAGACAGAATCATTATAATTATATGATAAGAAGTCAAAGAAACATATTCCTCCCAACAAACCCACTACAACTTCTTATTCACTAACCAGAAAACATGCATTCCTACACCAAACACAGACATACTATAAATACTATAAAATATAAGGAATTATGACCAAGCCAGCCTCGATATAGCCCAATTAGGTGCTGCCGAGGCGCTAAGCCCAAAACACACATGCCGCAATTCCATTAAACTGTCAAATTAGAGGCACTGATTAATCTCATATGATTGAGTGAGATGGTTGCTCAAAGTCGTTGAGCTTGCATAGATTTTGTTTTAAGCTGAGATAGCTCTAAATAATACACTGTGAAATTTTGAGTCAGCTTTAATGATGGAGTGAGATGGTTGCAAGATTCCTTTGAGCAAACATGTTGTTGTTTTTAAAAGTTAGATAATCTGTACGTTGTCAAAGCTAAAACAACAAGAGCTAACAAGCTATGTTACCTCAATGGAATTGTGCAACCACCTCACTCAATAATTTAAGCAGGCTCTCTGCTATTTACGTTAGAGAAGGGCCACAAAATTGATGTATGGTAATCTCCAATTGGGATTTAGTGAACGCTTGAAAGACTTAACCAAGATTCGCTTTGAATAGAATAATTAAAGGCTTTGTCAAAGTCCGGAAGAAGACTGTTTTAAGTTTCATGAAGGTCCTAATACCAGAGGTCTTCACTCTAAAACTCATCAAGCAAGTGGCCAATGCTTGTTTCAGATTCAACTCCTTTTCCCATAGGGTTATCAATGAGTGCACATATAGTCTATCTACCATGTAAATCTAGGATTTCAAGATTGTTTTGTTTGTTAAACATTTTTTATTATGTGGTTCCACGAAAGTATAATCGTTCATATGATATTTGAACTTTTAAAAATGACATTTTTTTAACAGAATTTATACGCCCATTTCATTTTCCTCTAATTCGAGATGCAATTCTTTGGTAGAAATAGACTCTGATTTATTGTGGTGATTATCCAAAGTCTTTGCAAGATGTAATCATGTTTTTTAAGAGAATCTGATGTATTCCAATATTGCATTACGTGTACAGAGAATCTGTCAGATGTTAGATAGGCTTTGTGAGTGCATGAACGATTCGTCCATGGTGAGTGTGACAACTTGCCCCGGGCTTGGGGCAAGTTGTCAGATTTCCACAGAAATGAGTCAAATGACTTTGAGCTATTTTATGACCAGGAAACACATGGCTGATAAGTCATGACAAAAGCTGAATAAAAACTGTCTCAAGACTTGCAAAAATGTTACAGGGTTGGAAGTTTTCTAATAGCCTGAACCTGGAGACCTCTCAGAGGCCAAACTTGAAGAAAAAAAAATTGTGACAACCTGCCCCGGTCTCCCCTACCCCCAGCAGAAATTATTTATTTCCACTGCCCAAAAAGAATTTATTTATTTCACCAAAACTGAGCAAAATATTTTTTATTTTAAGAAACTCCAAGCCCCGTGGATATTAAATGGTCTCCCCTTGTTAGGCAATTATTCGCTTCAACATTTTAGTTAGTTATTTTATCGTCATGTGGTGCTGCAGTGTGGAGCAACAAAGTGCGCCCCCTGTGGCATTTTACTGGTATGTGTATTTTATTATCATTTTGTTAGCTTTGTTTTGATTTTGAGCTTGTTGGAATTGCTGCTTTGAAGCGAATTTTCACTGATTGCATGACTTTTATCCTTTGGATGTTGCCAAGAAGGACCATGGAAGTGCGGTGCATGTGTCTGGCTCTTGCCTTGGCAATGACAATGGTGATTAAAGGTAAGTAGCCTATTGAATTCAATTTACAGTGCAGTCAGTCAGAGGAGAGTAGGCCTAATGGCAATTCATATTGATGAACTTATAATTGCCCAGGCCATAACTTACTATCAATGTATACTAATATCAGATATGCCATGGTGGTTGAACATTTAATAATAGCCAAGGCCATGAACTATATTGAAGGCACTGTCACTGCCAAGGAGTACAGTCATAACGGCCAACACCCAAAACGGCCAATTCTACGACGGCCACTAACCAGAACGGCCAAATTTGAGACGGCCAAAGCCCAAAACGGCCAAATTTAGGACGGCCAACCCCTAAAACGGCCAATAAATATATATGCAGTCATTAGGCCTATATAGAGTTCATTAGGCCTACCTGCCTTGCGATTTAGTGAGTGGTCTACTATCTGTAAATATTTATTTATTTGACTGTAATTGTCTTATTGTTGTAATTTGTCAAAAGAAATCAATACAATATAATATGTCAACTTTGGGGAAGTAATCCACTCAATTCCGATTAATTGATTTCATTTGGGTAGTAAATCAATACAGCAGCCAAGTGTTCCACACTGGATATCCTTTTGACTGATTATTAATGACTCAAGTTTTGGCACACCCAGATTTAAAAAAAAAAATTATTTATCAATTAAGTTTGAACAACAAAATGCCAAAATTATTAAACAAAACAGATGGATAAAAAAGCAAGATGTTGGTGGATAATTTTTGATTTATTCAAATATAAAGAGATAGAGATAGAGACAGTCGGACAGATTTCAGGTATATGCATAAAGTGTTTGTGTCATTTGTAATAGTATGCTGTATGATCATCTTTCAGTTTGTGTGAATAATGGGATCGAAATGACAATTAGAAGTGATTCAAATTTGAGATTGAAATTAAGAGGGACAGAAACACGGGCGTCTTACTATCCTTCTCATTGATAGGTGGTAGGCACATGATGGCCATACATGAATTATAGTCTGAGTAAAGTTTGGTAAAGTAGGCCTGCCAGTTGTTTGCTAAAACAATTTTGGTCTATGGTTTTATCAACCATGCAGTTTGCTGAAAGAAATTTCCTCCCGCCCCAATTAGCCTACCACTTAAGTGAGTAAATACAGGACATAAACCCCTAACCATCCATCTGTGAAAACGCTTTTGACAGCTTGGCCTATTTAACAAGATTTTTGATAGCTTTTAACCTGCTTTTTGCAGGAAAAACGGCGGCTAGTGGATAATATTACATTTCTCTTAACCTTTCTGTTTATTGTTAATGAAATTTCTTGTTTTAATTATGTATTAATGGTTAAGAGGCAAAGTTTAACAAAAATTATGTATGGGATGTGAACTTTTTCAATGAAATCAAATTATCTAAAACTAATAAATTTACTCTGACAAATCATTTATTTATTTTTCTTTTGTTAATCGCTATGGGCCTACATACATGTTTACCCCTATACAATTAATTAACCCTGACACGTCACCATTGATAGCCACCTTCTGTCTTCTGCCTGTTAAGAAGCTCTCGATCCACGAGTAGATATCTCCCCAGATTCCATACCTCGCCAGTTTCTTCAGAAGTCTGTGATGTGCGACCTTGTCGAAGGCCTTGGCATAGTCCATATGACGTCAATACATCCGCCTTGGTCCAGTATTTCTGTCCATATGTCCAGGCATTCTAGCAACTGTGTGGTGCAAGACTTTCCTCCTACAAAGCCATGTTGGTCCGGCGCAAGCAAGTTGTTTCTCACTAGGTGGTCCATGATGTGATCTCTGATGATGCTCTCTGTAAGTTTGCAGATGGTGCTGGTAAGGCTTACTGGTCGATAGTTGCCTGGATTTGTTTTGCTGCCTTTCTTGAAGATCGGTGTTACAAGGGCGTCTTTCCATTCCTGGGGAACTCTTCCTTCCTTGAGGGTCTTATTCATCAGGTCGCAGATTGGTTGTGATATTTCTTCTTGTAGTTCCTTGAGAACTCTGTTGTGGATTTGATCTATCCCTGGTGACTTGCTGGCTTTCATTTTCTTCAGTTTTTTCATGACCATCTCCTTTGTTATTTCGACCTCCTTCAGGATGCTAGTGAAAGATCTGGACTCGAATTCAGGTATGCTGGTACAGTCTTCTCTAGTAAAGACTGAGCTGAAGAAAGTGTTTAGAATGGACGCCTTTTCTGAGTCACTGGTAGACTTCTTCCCATCTTCCCTCTCGAGGTCTGGAATTGATGCCTTGGTGTTCAGCTTCCCCTTCGCGTAGCTAAAAAATGCCTTCGGATTCTCTTTACTCTGCCTCGCAATGTTCTTCTCGTAATTCCTTGCCGCTGCTCTGCAGGCCCATCTCGCTTGATTCCTGGCTCGGGCGTACTTTTTGTAGTCCTCCTCTTCCCTTGTGTCCATGTAATTTCTGTAGGCTCTGGTTTTTTCCCTGACTTTCTTGAGTGTGTTCTCATCCATCCATCTTGGTCTTTTCGGTCCACCAGGTCCGCCTGCACCGCCACAGAGGAGCATGTGACACTTCAATTGAAATCAGTATCACTGTATGAAACCATGATTGAAATTATAAACAAAGAATATCTTTTTTTTTAAAGCAGGCTGCAGCTATGATATATTAAAATTTTTAAAATATTGTTTTAATGTAGATTCTAAATTTATATATTGAGGAAGCTTTCAGTACACATGCTCACTCTCCAATGGCCTGGGGACCATTGAGGACGAGAGCGGTGTGTTGAGCATTTATAACTGTAGGCCTATAAGCTCCTATAATATATAGGCTACTATTTAAACTTTAAAGGCATACTTTGATATCAGTATGATAATGTAATAATTTTCACTGACAAGCTGTATAGAGCTAACACTGTACTATAAGTAATCTCAGGCCAGTTCAATAAGCCAAAAAAACCAAACTATAGGCCTAAGTAAATGTAAATGACTGAAATCATTGTTTTGGCCGTTTTGGGTGGTGGCCGTCCTAGCAAGTGGCCGTCCCCCCTGGTGGCCGTCATTGAAAGTGGCCGTCGTGGTTAATTGGCCGTCTTGATTTTGGCCGTTTTGACCGTCCCCCACTGCCAGCACCTACTAATAGGCCTACAGGGAAACCATGTTAAAGCTTGGTGGTGGTGTGTCCTCTTGGTCTTAATTAGCTTACCAGCTGCAGGCTCCTTTGGCTCAATTAAGTACATATAAATGGTAACAAAATAACCAAATGCTGCAATGCATGCAGTGAAACCCAATCATCCATTCATTTGGCTTATACAACCAAGTTTGTGACACGTAGCTAGTTGTGTCCCCACAGGTCTCGCGCCTCCTTGTGGCGGTGGGTGGCGGCTAGAACACAACTCCTGGCAACCCTGACTCGTCCCTGTCCACATATCAGCGGACAAGCACGTAGTGAGTGACGTCACAAAGCAATTGTGAATGAGCGGATGTTGATTGCATTGTTCTCTCGACCAATCAAATTTGAAAGATCGGTACTAGCTACCTAAGGTCATTCATCGACCGGGGATTCCAGATTGGGCAACCAGTCCAAGGAAGCAGAACAAGCTGATGAGGAAGAAAATGCAGCGGGTCAAGGAGATCTACAGGAAACAGGAAGAAGAGGGCCCAGAGGAAGAAGACGATCCATGCAGTATACGAAGGACAAGACAGAGCGGACGAAATGGATAATAAGGAAACAAAATCTGTGGATGAAGGAAAGGACAGTCTAGCAGAAGCCAACCCAATCACTGTCTGAGACTATCTCTTCCACCTCCTACACATGACCGCATTCAAACATACCGACTAAGGATTCTAGACCATTACTTAGAATCAGCAGTTACACATCTTCAAATGTCTGGCTTCAGCAATGTATCTAAGAAGCTGACTGAGCAAACAAAACAAAAGCTGTACACCTGGCCAGAAGATACTACACATACAACCAAACAAGAAACACACAGTTTAGTCACCAAGTACACCTTCACTGACAAATTCTATGGAATCCTCATTATACTGGTCATTCATGGCCTTTTGTCATGTAGAGGGTTGGGGGGGGGTCTCCGGTATGCTTATAGATGTGTGACATAATATTGATTTAACAAGTGGCTTTTGGCCTTTTGTTGAACTTAAAATGTCATCAATTTATTATGTCGATGTATTTTTGTCACTGGATAGGTATAATGAATAAGGACAAGAGCCTGTATTATTATCCTATTAAGTAGAAGAAGGTTTGCACCATTTCGTTGTGTTCTATACATTCCTAAAATTCTTCAGTAATCAGGCTGTCATTGCACCAATCTCTCTGTTTTACTACCTACTTGACAGTGCCGTACTTTATATCTGCATTTTTTGACCGCTACTCCTCTCACAGACAAATTCTAATGATTCTCATTCTGTCATAGTACCTCCTCCTTCACACACAAGTCGTTGTGGTAGTATCGTTTTCCCTGGGCTCTGGAGAGTAAAGGATCTTCCATTCTCAATGACTGACCCATGGGTCTACATGTACAAAGTTACATGTACAAATTTTGCCAATCTTTCATTTGATTCCAATCTGTTAGTTTCAAATCTTATGGGGCCCTCTATTAATACATAAAATGTTAAATGATTAAGGCACAAACAAAATAAAATCAATCAATCATCCAATTAATTTGGTGAAACCAATGAAAACTGTATCATCAAGTTAGTTTCAGTCATTGGACTGATATCTCAATTTTTTATTTAATTTTTAAAGGATTGTTGATATGGTGTAATTTGCATGTTAACTTAATTGCAACTGTGTCTTTGAGATGTTGAGATAGAGTAAACCTGTGTGTGGTTTTTCTCAGGGAGCTTTGCAAAGGAGAAGGATGCGCATGCGAAATGTGACAAGATGACCGTTTCCGTATCCCGCGATGGTTCTTACAAAGTCTCCGTTGGTTCGGCCCCTTGGTTGTACAGTGGCGACACCTGGTTCCAAGTTGGAGGAAGGAAATACTCGACTGAAGACAGCACCCTGAAGTTTCTGGATTATGAAAAAAATGTTGGTGAGTGTGAAGTTAATACTTGAAGTTTTCTTTGGCTTTCTGTTTAAATCCTTTCACAAGCATTTCCTTGATGTGTAATTGTGTATGACCTCATTGCCGTGCCCTCCTCCTTGGTAAGCTTACCAAGTGCATAAATACAGGATGTAAAGCCCCAATCATCCATCCTTGATATGTATGATTTCTTGATTTCAGGCAAAGACAGCATGGGCCCATATGACATTCATCAGTTCAGTTATGTTGCTCGACCAAACACGTTTTTTTATCTGTTCATCCTCGAGTATAAAGAGAGACCGCTTGTTCTCTTTGGTCAGGTGAGCTCGATTAATGCCTGGTAATCAGTTATGATAATTATATAGTTGTGATATCCAAATATTTCAATACCAAAAGATACACACATTGTTGAAACTTCTCAATGGATATTTTAATCTTTCTGATTAACCATGAACAGCATCAATAAATCTATTATTTTTTGTGCCAGTTCAATTGGGTAACTTAGGTATTATAAAATTCCCACTGTTTGTCAATTTGCTCTCCTTGATTAAATTCAGTTTAATGAATTTGCTTTCAAAAAATCTTTACATTTTTATTTGCATAATTATAATTATAGGAGCAAATACTCTGATGACTCTGACATGCTAAGCCAGTTGATCTTTTTTTATTGATTTCAGAATTATGTGAATGCCACCACTGGCACAAGTGTTGGGGATGACACAAAGACTTGTTCGGGATTTCCCTCTTTTGATTTGTCCAAGTCTAAGGCTGAACTCGGTTATTTTGCCCCTAATGGATATTTTTCTGGCTGGGACGATAGAGAATTTGGAAGGCAAGTACTAATGATGTTTGTTATAGTCTATCAAAGTAAATAGAATTAGTGTTGCTTTGTTGCAGTGATAAATAAAGCTAGGTTTTATTTTAGATTTTGACTTGGAAATCACAAGAGACACAATTCCTGTAAAAGAGTGTTGTGGTTAATATTAGATTTGAATAACTTGTTTTAAGTTTGTTTTTTATTTTTTCAGATTTAACCCAAAGGGAGTCAAACTCACCACAGGTCAAAACATTGGTCCTTTGTCCTTGTTTGACAAGAAGAATAATGCTGTTGTGATGTCTCATTTCATGGAGTTCATGGCTGCTTCCACATATTACGACAGAAATAAGACGACATTATATTTTGGACCTCTTGGGCGGGCTGAGAGAATCCCTGCAAATTTTCTCATTTGGACAATGCTGTATCATAGTTGTCAGGGAGTACGTAAGGTATGTACATTTTTCTACTGGATAATTTTATTGCATTCTCTTGGACTTGGAATTCAAAATTGACTGCAAATTTTGAAACAAGTTTGGACTGTTCTTATCTTTTCCAGGCGTATCAAGGCTGGGGTGACTCACTGAAAACCTTTTACAAATCGAAGAGTGAAGAATATGCCAAAACTGACCTTGTCAACAATTATTTAGGATACTGGACTGACAATGGTAAATTATTGTGATTTCTTGTATGTTCCTGCTTTGCTCCAATTGCAATTTCTTAGTAGACTAATATTTGTCTTACATGGGTAACATAGTCCATCTTCTATGATATAGCAGTTTTAACATTTTTTATGTGTTCAGAAATTTTCTCACATTCCTAGTCCTCACATGTCCAATGCGCATTTATTTCAGGGGCTTATTATTACTACAACACTGAAAAAAATACCACTTATGAGCAGACCATGTTAGATGTGGTTGACTACCTGAAGAAAGAAGAGATCCCTGTTAGGTATGACCTTTGAATCAGTTAAATATTTCAAATTTATATTTGTATTTAATGCAGTGACTTGGAAAAGTCAAGACTTTTTGAAAGAGATTCTTTGTGAAATATGCTTGTTTTGCTTTTCTTTTTCAGATATCTGCAGTACGATTCCTGGTGGTACCCGAAAGATAAGAATGGCGGAATACTAGAATGGGTTGAAGACAAGAACTTATTTCCAAATGGCATGAGGTAAATTGCCAAGATAATTCATGTCAACTTACTTTCAAAATATTTTCCTCACAACATAGTTGATTATATGATTATTTTATTTCTCAATGTATTGTTAGATTCTAATCTAATTTGGTTTATAAATATGTCAATTTCAGTTATGTGATGAGGAAATCCAAACTGCCGGCTACAGGGCACATCAAGTGGTGGTGAGTGTTTGTGTGTCTTAAGTCATGAAATGAAAAATATCTCAAACCATAGCAGCTTTGGTAAGCCATCTTAGTTAAGCTGGTCATATTGTATATCTTCTTGTTATATTTTAGGTCTCCCAAGACTCCCATGGCGAAACAAAATGGTGGAAAATATGACTTTCTAATAGAAGACAAAATGGCTTTGCCTTTAGATCAGGTATGTTTGTTGTTTTCATTATGGGACTCATTTTTCTGGGCAATTTCTACATTCTTCAATACATTCTTTGAATAAGAAGTTATTTTGTTAGTGGTATGTATGTTTGATCTGATATTGTTGCATTACAATTTAATTTCAGAACTTTTACAGAGACATACTTCATGAGTCACAATCATGGGGAAACCAAATGCTAAACGAGGTTTGTGTTTATTTACACTCGACAATGCTAGTTTAAGCGCTTAAAAAGTATTGACGTATGTACTTTGACTCATTTGGTTTGGACTGGTTTTTCGACCCACAAAATTATTGTGATGTATTTATAAATGTAATTTTATTGACAACTATGGTTCATATGTGCGAACAAAGGTTAGTCAATACTGTAACAAACAGAAATAAGGCAATTTGGACTCCAGAAAGAGAAAAGTCCCACCAAGCTTCACAAGTGAAGCACTCCTAGTGTTGGATTGGGGAATCATAATCATTTTTCTGTATGAGCAAACTTGTAATAGGAGTATAAAACTTTGAATGGTGCTAGTTTGGCACACGAATCTGCAGTGAGACAGACTTTCCTTCTGCACACCTCCATTGTTGCCCTTCATATTTTACTTATTTAAAACCCCATATTTGTACATGACATTGTGTCATTTAAGCTATGTGAAATTTATCATTGTTGTAATTTTCAGGACTGGCTTGGTCAGTGGTTCAATGGTTTGGATGCATTCAGAACTAATGTCACAATTGGAAAGAGGTTTATGCATTTGCTGAATCAAGGCTGTCTGGAGAATGGAATCACTTTGGAGATATGCACAGCTTACCCTCGTCATGTTCTGACATCTTTAGAGATGAATTCTGTGATCATCGTAAGTTTCAGATACTTCATTGCCACATATAGTCGTGTACCCATGCCCTATATAACATGTGGAATACTTGAACTTTGCATGAATACCATCTGAGCATCATTTTAACCAAATTTTAATACAATGACTATCACTTTCATGACTGCAAGTTCAGAAACTTGCTGGGCCCCTCGCAAATCTGTAATATTGTATGAGAAGGTTCATCAATTTACTGGCAATGATATATATTGTGCACACCCAGTACCTTGTAGGGCCTCTTTATCATGCAGCATGCTTTTATAATGATCACAAAACTAATTTATTTTTACTGGTGAAATACACTTTTCCTTTCTTTATTTTAAGAACCGAGTGAGTACAGACTACAGTCCGGACACTGATAATTGGGACTTGGGTGAAACTGCTCTGTATGCATATGCATTAGGACAGAGTCCATTCAAAGATGGCTTTTGGACGACTACAGATCAGAACTGTCCCAAATATCCTCGTGAGTATAAGCCATTTTCATATATAGCAAAACGGATTTTATTAATATTATTTAATTGCTTATTGAAGCGAGAGGTAGTTTGTGGCTTATACAGGGTTGCGATTTTTATTGATTTTTATAAAAAAATCAAAAAAATCGGATTTTTTTAATTTAAATCGGATTTTTTTGATTTAAATCGGATTTAAATCATTAATGGAAAAAGTTCATTTTCCATATCAATTTCACCAACTGTTATTAATTTTTTATGCATTGACATATTATGAATAACACATATATGGATGTCAATAAGGCATATGTGTAATAATTTTGTTTAAATTAGAGAAATTATAATGCAAAATTATGAAATCAAGGCAGGTGATGTATTAAATATAATAATCATAATGTAAGCTACGGCAGCAGTTCCACATTTTGATACGGATGTGATAATAAATGTCCTTTTCACTGAACATCAATCATAACTATACAGCTTATTTGTAATAGAAGTACACCTTCTAAAAGATAAAAAGGGATGTCAAAACGAGTCATCATTTTCCCTTCTCTGCAATGAACTGAACTGCTACGTTAAATCACCAGTCTCAGCACTCAGTCTCACGATGCCTGTTAATTTTGTTTCACATGTAGTGTATTTGATATCAGTTTAGCAGTAGGGGCTTTGGGGACAGTGCTGCATTTGCAGAACATGACTTTGTTTTTCATTGCAGCAATTAAATTGTTTAGCATGTTTAGAGAATCATGAGAATGCCATGATTGAAATAAAATTGTTTAAATCTTTATTTACATGTATGTAGTCATTCTACTCGGATATATTTATCAGAAATATTTTATTATATATCTAAAATTATATCTTATTTATATACAAGGGGTCTGTGTGATATGTCATTAGACATATTTATGAAAGAGTATAGCTAGGTATGGCAAGATACCTTGAATGACTAGGTATGGCGAGATACTCTTGATTGACTTGGTATGGTGAGATGCACTTGAATGACTAGGTATGGCAAGATACCCTGAGCGACTTAGTATGGCTTGATACGTGAGAATTAGGAGACTAGGCACAGCAGGAGCATATCGGTCCAGGTAAGAGGCGACAAGCAGGAAGAGTGGAGCCGAGCTGGCCGCAAGATACACAACCTGCAGGGAGACCACTCAAAATGCAAGGAGCCTGGACCGAGAATGACCCAGAGCATGAGCCGAGACTCGGAGAGCTGCGTTACGGAGGAGAAAGGGGTGGACGGAGGGTAAGCCAGAATTTGAGAGCGAATAGAAGCGTCCGGTCAAAACAAAAATAAACTGAAACTGCTGGTCACGTGACAGCGCTGGTCATGTGACCGCCTCGATGTGAGGTTTGTTTTTGTTGCGCACAAACCATCGTTTAGGTAAAACCAAAACTGACAATTTATGCACAACAAACACAAAATTTTAAGTTTGAAATTTTTTTATTAAAAACTTAATTAAAAAATTTGCAAGTGAACGGGGCTACTCACTCTACCTAAAAGGCTGGGAGAATCCGAGCCTGCTAAAACCTAAGCTAACTAACAAAGCCCGGAGGGCGAGATAAAACGACTAGGAGGTTGAACACATGAGGATCAGGTGAACAAGCTCCACTAATAAAGCTAAATAGGAGGTTGGACACGTGAGATTCAGGTGAACAAGCTCCAGTAAAGAAAATAAATGGAAACTAGCTAGAACTTGGGGTAAAGAAGATACCCAAACGAACGAGGAAGGAGTGAGAGCCCCAAGTGAGTTAAGATGACATTTGTTGTTGGGCTGAGGCGATTGAATGGGACTTAGTACGAATGTACCTAGTATAGCATGAAGAATTCCATCTCCCAAGGACTTTGAGGAGGTGGTCTTGGACGCCTGATGCCGCACCGGAGGTGCATGCACCTATCCTAAAAGAGTGACCACTATAATGACTGTCGGAGTAGCCGGCAGAGATGAGAGTTTTCTTCAGGTAGGAGATGAAGGTGCTACGAGTTAGTGGTGAAGAGGAGTACTCGGACTCCAAGAACAATGGGGAGAGAGGAGACGCTCCCAGGCTGAGGCGTAAGTTTAGATAATTTGACATTAAAGTGACTGGCTTTAACGGGTCGGTATTGAAGATATGCACTGGAACACCCTGAGAGAAGGGGTCTGTTTTGGAAGTTCTCAACAGCAAAATGAACCTAGACAAATCAGAATCTAGCGTAACATCAGAGATTAACAAGTGAGTGGCGGCAAGGGAAGTTACAGTGAACTCGCCACAACGTAGAAAACCATAAAATGCGGTACAAAATACAGCTTGCAACATAATATCCACAAAGTTGGAGAACAGTCTCCTAGACAGACATGCACATAAATGATTCAACACAGTAAAAGTGATGGGCAAGCGCAGGCCCTTGTTGAGATTAAATTGAGTCTTTTTGATAGCACGCAAAATATATGATAATTGGAGAGTCTGATTCAAAATGTCAACATTATTACACTTAATGTAATGAAATCGAATGCCAGCCAAATATAGTTTCACAGTGTCAAATCGTAAATTTAAGCTGGACTGACAATAAGTCACAAATGCAATCAGGATGCGCTCATCCACAGGAGGTAAGAATCCGTTAGGTAGACGTGCCAATCCGAAGGACATGGCCAGGAAGCGCAGGAAAGTGGCCAAAGCAGAGTCATAAGTGGCCCGAGTCGACTTGCTGAGGGCATGGGCCCACAGATGAGAGGTCTGGTCCGTTAAGACATCAGGAGGTCCTTCCAGGGGATGCAGGGAGTTGGGTTGGGGTCCGCTTGAGGGGCCAAGCGGAAGAACTTGTTCATCTGGAAACGGGAAAGAGAGTCAGCAATGTCATTATCTACACCCGGAATGTGCTTGGCATGGATGGTGTAATTGAACAAAGAAGAATGGTAAGTCAGTTTGCGAATCAATTTCATGATGCTAGGGACCTTGGAGCGCCCCTTTTGTATAATTTGCACCGTTCCCAGATTGTCACAGTAAAAAAGAATCCGTTTCTTTGCCCAACTTTTACCCCACAACACACAAGCCATGACAATAGGGTAGAGTTCACACAAGGCCATTGATTGTTTCTCCAAGTAAAAGTCTGGAGGAAAGATTCCCTGAAACCAGTGGGTTTGGTAGAACCCTCCGAAGGAATTTGGGGTAGCGTCAGTGTATAAGGTAATATCCGCTGCCAAGGTAATGTTATCGTCCAGGAAGAAACTGGCCCCATTCCATTCTCGGAGGAAGGTGGCCCACATGTTTAAATCTGATCTGACATCAGGAGTCAGAGTGACATGGTGATGTAACTCCTTCACTGAAGTTGACAGTGAAATGAGGTGGGACACGAAGGATCGGCCCGGGCGAACCACTTTGCTGGCAAAACTCATGTGTCCCAACAGAGATAACAGTTCCTTCTTTGTACAGGATCGCCGGGAAGCGAAAGTGTCCAAAAGATCCAGAATCCTGAGTGTTTTTTGAGGAGGAAGCCTGGCTTCCATCTTTTGAGAGTCCAAAATAATTCCAAGATATTCAAGGGAAGTCGAAGGGCCCTCCGTCTTGTGGGGAGCTATGGGAACTCTGAGGGAGTGGAAAATGTTAAGGAACTTCTCCTTGATAGAGTCAGCGTCAGAGTTTGGAGGAACGACCACCAAGAAATCGTCAAGTAAATGTAACACATCAGGGATTGCATAGTTGTTCTGAGTAATCCAGCATATGGCCACCGACAGATTGTCAAATATTTTTGGGCTCGATCGGCTCCCGAATACCAGTCGTGAGAAGAAATAAAATTTTCCTTCCCAAGAAATGCCATGAAAAGGCCACAGATCAGGTCGAATTGGCAGAAGCTTGAATGCATCAGAAATGTCAGTTTTAATGAGTAAAGATCCAACGCCCAGTTTTTTGATCACTTGAATGGCATCATCTATTCGAACATACTGCAAGGAGTGTGTCTCCTTGTCAATGAGACTGTTCAAGCTTGGGTGATCAGCATTATTGTGCGGGGCTGACATGTCGACAATAAGGCGTTTCTTTTTAGTGTACTTGTGTTCCGCCACGCCAATGGGATTAATCCGGAAGTCTGAGTACGGAATTGAGTCAAAAGGGCCCTGCAGGAAACCCTTAGAAATTTCTTTGTCAATGAGAGTCCGCACAGCAATAGGATCCTTGAGGCTCGACTGCAAGTTTTTACAAATTAAAGACTCCTGAGGCAAAGAAGAGTATCCAGTATCGAAACCAGCAGTCAGCCCATTGATCAAATAGTCCACAAATCCCCTGTCCGGGTGGTTACACAGTTCGACAGACAGGCGATTAACATCAATGGGAGTAGAAGCCGAAGGTGGCATCAGGCCTTTTTTGAGGGGGGCTGAGCCTGGTCTAAAGGGCAGGAAGTGCGGGGATGAGCCTCTTTGCAGGAGACACACACATGTAGGCGCTGGCACTTTGGGGCACGGCAGCCGTAGGACGAGTTGAAGTTATTGCAAATTTCCTTGGATTGGTGAAAGGTGCGGGTCCTGCCATGGGCGTCGACTGAGTGCTGTCCTTGTTACCATCAGAGTTGGCCCCAGTGCTGGCCCTGTTCCGGTCGTTCTGCCTGGGCCGGTCATTGTGTCTGTCATTAGAGCGAAAGTTCGTCCTGGGTTGCTCAAGGTCTTGCGGACAGAAACCCGGACCGTGGGTCGAACTGCCGCAGATAGGGCAGGAGTGGACATGGCGCCCAGAGAAAATGTTGTTGAAGAGCATCTCATCTCGAATCGACCAGTCGACTGCGATATTATCGTGGCGAAGAACAGCAGCAGCAGTTTGAGCAAATCTACAGTGGTATTCGTAAAATCCATTTCCGGGGAACCTGGAGGCCATGTTCACGATGGTACGCTCGTAGATGTCCAGCTCCGGACGACGGTGAGGGTAGGCTGCACACATAATTGCCTTGTATATAGAGAAGGCCTCTATGAATTGGGATATTGTCAATGGCTTGTTGGGGGCCTTATATTCCCTTGACAAGTCTAGTCTTTCGGAATTGTCCCCCGAACCCCTAAAGTACGGAATCAGCAGAGCTGCAAGGTTTATGTCCTTACCTTGGACTATTGCCTGTCGCAAGGCAGGAGAAACGGTGACAGCCTCTGGCAAGCTCTGAACTGCGTAACCATACCGGGTGCGAACGGCTCCTGTCAGTGGTCTTGGGCAGGGCCCAGCAATCTGGTCCGGACTTCCAGCTGCTGCACTTGGAGTCTGTAGGCTTCCAACTGGAACACTTTGCGTCTGCAGGCCAATTTGAGTATAAGCAGATGAGAGGTCGAACTCACGTGGCTGAGAGGGCCAATGTTGTGGCTGGTACATCTGGTTTGACAGCTGACTCTGGTTTGACAGCTGCTGGAGAGGTCGTTGACCCTGGGGCCACTCAGCTGACAGCTGGGGTTGGTCCAGGCTGAGTGGCTGCTGCGGTTGTGACTCTGGAGCTGGAGTTGGTCTAACTCCATTTTCTGTGACTGTGGGGGCTACTGGAGTGGGCCTTTGTGACTCCAAAGCCGTCAAACGCTCCTTGAACGACTCCAAGTTGTCCAAAATGCCAGTCAGAATGTCCTCCATATCATTCCCGCCATTTGCGTGGCGTGCGGGTGGTGCATTCTGGGAAGGCGTCACCTCGAATCTTGGCGCTTCAGCAGCTGGGCGAGCTCCAGTTGCAGCCTTGATCAAGTTGATCAGGATCCGGCGCCTGGAGTTGGATTGGAACGGTATGTTCAACCTCTGGCACTCCTCCTTTAGCTTAGATAAAGTCCAATTGTCAATTAAATCCGGATCGTAAGGCAAATCATACGGCGTGGCCCTGTTCGAGCGGGCCGCATGGCCACGAGGTCGACCGGCGCCTCTAGGCATGTTTACAAATGCACGCTTGGCTGCCCGACGTCACAATGTACGCTGCCAAAACTTCGTCAAAGTGTCACTCCAAAGTTCAATTAAAGTCCGAATGAGTTTGAGCTACATACAAGCACTCATTGATGTAAATATAAGCCAGAATTTGAGAGCGAATAGAAGCGTCCGGTCAAAACAAAAATAAACTGAAACTGCTGGTCACGTGACAGCGCTGGTCATGTGACCGCCTCGATGTGAGGTTTGTTTTTGTTGCGCACAAACCATCGTTTAGGTAAAACCAAAACTGACAAAAAGAGTATAGCTAAATGCTAGGTTGCAAGCTGTAATATCTCACTGCCAGCTTTATTTGTGCTTTTTTAAGCCTTTTTATCACAACTTTGATTTAAATCATGATTTTTATTGAGTGATTTAAATCATGATTTAAATCAATGATTTAAATCAATGATTTAAATCAATGATTTAAATCGAATGATTTAAATCCAGCAACCCTGGGCTTATATTTTAGAAAAATTGTAAATTAATGTTTTAATGGGAAGCAAAATGTAATTATTTTGTGTATAGGCCTATATGTAAAATTTTTAATGTTTGCCGTGTTTCACTGTATTTATTTTTCAGATAAAAAGGAGCCTTACCCTGCATTTCAGTCCTTGGTCGCTTCCCTCACGGCTGGTCCGGTGGCTTTTGTCGATGGGATTGGAAAAACCAATAAAGATCTACTTATGAGGTTTGTTTTTTTGTTGAGCATATTGAGTGTCGATTTGATCTATTGACTCAATTCAGTAATAATATGCTTTGGTTCCCGTAAATTTCTTAAAATGGATTAAATTGTCTTTTGTATCAGCTTTCAAGAAACATTTTCCTGTCTCTTTCAGATGTTGCAATGATGATGGTCTAATACTGAAACCTTCAGTGCCAGCCACTTCGATCAACGCAGTATTTTTAGAGGTGAATTAGAGGGATTTTTTTTTTCTTTTTGTGAAAATGCAAAAAGCTGCTATATGTAATCATGCTCATCGATTTTGGTGATAATTAACTTAGTTTATGATTTGAATGTTTTTCCGCCTTTCCAGAAAGCTTTCAAAGATGGATCGGGTGTCAATGGCACGGTATGGACCACATATAGCAAAATAGGTCCCTTTACATATGGTGTCATATTTGGCACCAATTTTGTGAGCTCTTATGTTGCTGATCCAGACTCCCTAGAATTCAGCGAATGGGTATGTATAAATTTCAGTGGCATTTGGCCAATGCATAGATGTTTTAAAATGTTTGGAAAAAAATAGTAAGCATCATCAAGATGTTTGCCGCTAGGGCTTCGGTGGCAATTTGCCCCTCCACTTACAAATGAAATTGACGCCCCTGAAATGCCTTTGGAAAAGGTGTCTAATGCACTGCGTGTAATATGCAATTATCTATGAGAAATAAGTCATGGTTGTTTTGTCTAAGACATTACATAATTGTATGATATGCATATATTTAACATACATCAGATTTCTATATCTGCATGTATGTGTTATGCTTATATTATTCATGAATATGATCTGGTTTATAATGACATCTGACCGACAACAGTCTGCTGTACAAGCAGGCGGGTGAGCGAGGCTGCAGACTGACGAAATTCTAGTCGAAATGGGTATCAAACTGGAATCTAGGGCAGTAGGACTGTTGCCCCTAAGGTCTGCGCTGCTGTATATCAGGTCCGCGCTCAGCAGATCACAGCAGAATAGTGCTGGCCTGCTTTAGAAATTCATGTGAGCGAGGACGTGAAATAGAGCACCTCTAATGAAATGTTGTAGCCTGCTTGCTAACGCTCACATCTAAAGCAGGCTGCTGTAGCCTGTAATGATATATAATCTAATGAACTTACTTATTAGTTGAGGCCTATTAATTCAGAATATGTGTAAAAAATGATTAAAATTTTATTGAAACTAAGTAAATGACCAGGATCTTGCAAATATAAATTAGGCCTAATTTCTTACCTAGTTGGATCGTAAGTCACATAATTGTGTGTGAGTGTGAGCATCTGCCCAGACGCTAAATCGAAAAAATTGCTCTCTCTTGCCTACTTGGCTTGCTGGTCACCTTCAATAGGTTATCAACTTTAAAACAGCGTTAACATTTTTTACTCTTCATAATTTTCAGATGACTGACTACAAATATGTTGTCTTCCCTCATGACGATCCTTCCAAAACTCAATCATTTTCTGCCAAGTCTCCTTTGAAGATGTCGAATTGCACCAAAGCCAACTTCTGTCTTTATTATGTCAGTCCTGTATTTGAAATGGGGTATGTACTACTGAGTAACACTATATCAATTGGGTGAATTTTAATTTAGTCCGGTGAAACAAAGTGGACTTATGATATTTTGATATTATTTCCTCAAATTTGGTTGAAAGATTCTCCTCGGTCATGATATTAATTGTTTGTCTGTCAGAAGTTACTCCTATATAGCTGCTGTTAATATACACTACATTGTATATATGTGATATATGGGTTTGATATTATGATTTTAATTAGTTGATTATAATTATTCAAAAGTCTATCCTTGAATTATCCAGTATTATGGATGTAATTTGATGTGACTACTTTTTCAGAAATAACAAGATCATCCTGCATGGTGAGCTCACCAAGTGGATTGCCGTTTCTCCCCAGAGGATTTCTGACATCACTTTATTCGCTGGTGACCTGCAGATTACTTTTCGAGGGATTCCAAATGAGGTGGTTGAAGGGACTGCTAGTGTGAACGGAAAAATTGTCAAATTAAAATGCAAGCTGCAGCCAAGTGGGATGGCCCTATGGAGTGTTCTGGGTGGTTCTTGCCAGTGAATCTCTCAGTTTAACAATTGTGCAATCATTGTAATTCCATTGAACATATGAAACAGTTTCAAGCATTCCCAGCTGCTCAGGCTGCTTTAGATATAATGCTAATTCAAAATGTGATAATTGCTTGTTTGTGATATTTTTCATGGAACTCAGAGGAATTTAGAGATATTTTGTATTTTTGTGTAATTTTCTATGTTTATACAATTTTGTGGTATAAAATATGCCGTTCATTATATATATGGGGGTGAGGTTCATGTGTGGGCCTTTGTGATGCATGTGAACAATACCCAGTGCTCAGGTATCTACTATTAAAGGTTAACTAACGTCAAGCTTGCATCTTTGACGTCACGTTGGGTCATTCTTGAAATCAAAATGTTTGTGCGAAAATGCCCATGGTGAATGATTCTAGTGCAATAATAGAATTTTGGTATTTAGTATTGACGATCCTACAGCATTTATGGATAATCATGTAAATGGTGCTTGAATTTGCCAAAATGTAATAGATGCTAAATGGTGCATGCCTACATCTCTGCTGTGGCGGCCAGGTATATGAAGCATAATCATAATTGCACTTTAAAGAATAATTTTAATGTTATCTTACCTTGCTATTAATCATGACATTCTTTTGTAGGACTTTTAAATATATTATAACCATTACCTTTTTTCACAAAATAAATTATATATTTTCAAACCATCCTTGTCCAAGACTGCCTTTGTTTTTCCTGTCATGGTGCCAAGGCTTTGGATCCATGGAGTCTTGTTTCGTCTTTCGCTTAGTGTGTGAAGAAGAACGTGTTGAAAAGTTTATAAACTGTGAATGTCATCATGGTTCTCTACCTAAGTGTGATGGATATTTGTTTGTCTCGGAACTGCACAAGTGTGGCTTTGTTTAATGTCAGTTGGGTGTCTTTAGGTATCATTGCAGACATATCGATTCATATGGCAGCAGACTTTTAACACTTGGTGTATGACAGTAATGGAAAGACTTGCAGGATTTCACTTTTTTCATGGACTTATTTTCTTCATGTACCACTGATTCCCGCATTTAATTTAAGTAACCTCGGCACTGCTCACGTAGATTTGTTCCTGTCCCTCAAAAAGTGAGTTTTGATATCTTTCGAGTTGATTCTGAGAATTAACAGTCAACTTCTTCTCAAATGGGGAAAAGTTTGCCCAATTAGCGGAAGAGAGTATTTTAAAAGCTGAGCATTGTCTCCACTCCTATTAAAGAAGTTCCAACTGCATGTAGCTTGTCTCAAGGATGAAGCGTGACCCAAGAGTGTGTTCCTCGAAGTGGGACCCGGGAGTATGTTTAATGGAGCGCAGTCTCCTTCCATATGGAAGAAGTATAACTGGAAAGTGCCCGTCTCAAGGGATGAAAATGGCCCAAGTGTAGCCTATGTTTTAATGGCAGTATAATAACCATGTGAGAGAAATGTGTTTTTTTAATGCAGGTGCGCATGCGCAACTGCATTATACCAGTCAATATAATGGGTTTTGTGGATTGGAACATGCACAGGCATATTGCTATCAAATAATGCATTTTCGTTTTTGAAAATCAGATTTTCCGTCAGTAGAGAACCCCTAGTGTTGTGCGCAGAAGCATTTTGGATAATGTATGGGTTATTTTTAGAAAGAAAATCGTATTTGTTTCAATATGAAGTAAAATGATACATTTCTGATGACCGAAAAAATAAGATAAAATTTTTTCTAATCCCCATATTTAAGAATGAAGAAAAACGTATGGAGAATATATATCAGGTAATCTATATACCAATTTTCGCTTTCAAAAGTTTAGCGGTTATTGCTCCAGGCTTGTTGAGAAATTGTTTTGTAGAAAAATGGGTTTTGTGGATTGGGACGAACTCCATATCTTTCCATCTGAATTGTATTTTCTTATTTGAAAGTCAGATTTTCACTTAGAGAGAATATCTACAATGGTGTGTATGAGCATTTCAGATTATGGACAGGGTATTAAGACTTAAAGAGACATAAAGTATTCTCTCCTGTAACCAAAATAACAAAATTATGTTTTTATAATAATATTTGCTTTTTTCCATTTTCTATGTAATAAATTTATCTGAAATGTGCTTCAGGCATTCGATATACCTATATTTTTGCTTACAAATGTTTTTAGCGCTCCATGTCCGATTACAGATTGTTCCGTAGATGGGATTTATGAATTTGATGGAGCTCCTTGATCTTGTCATTTAAATATCATTTTCAGATTTTCACTTATGGAGAACATCAGCAATGGTGTGAAGGTGCATTATGGGTATTAAGAGACGGGTATTCTTATTTATTAGCAAAATTATGCTTCTCTTGCAACCGAAAAAAATTAGATGTATAGCATTCCGATTCTCCCTTTATGAGATTGGAAAAGAGGCATTTGCAATGGACATCAGACGTTATGTTCACATATTTTTTGCTTTCAAAAGTCTAGTATTTGTCACAGTCACAGTCACACCCTGGTATAATCAGAGACAGTCTTGATCTCACCCACATTTATTTTTGGCCCAAATGCTGAGGACAGCATACATAACCCTAGACTTTCACATCAACTGTCAGATTTAACCTTGGCTTTTTTCAAGTTCATTTGCTTGTACACAATATCAAGATTTATATGAAAATCTAAGTCTCGAAAATATTTGGTGAAACGCAACCCGGTATAAGTATATTGGACCTGCATTATGCAACCCGCGGGTTCTTGTTTGAAAAAAAAACAGTTTCCAGCCCAAGCTAGGTGTGGAAGAAGAGCTAAGAAGTTCAACTGAGAAGTGCCTGTCCCAGGAGGTGACTCAGATGAGGTTGGCCCTATGGTTCATTGGTTTATATAGCTCCAAGAAACTGGCCTGCCTGGGCCAAAGCAGTCAGTTCTGGCTAGGTTTATAGTGCTTTTAATATATAGTTTGATTTGGGGCCCATGATAAGATAAGAAATTGCTTTAAAAAGAAAAGCTCCTGCTGGTCAGCCATCAAGACATGACTGTGTTACCACTTGATAGACCATGGGCCTGACACACAAGTTCTGCTGGCTGGTGCCCTCTTGTGTTATACGCCCAGTTTTCACAATATTCAGTAAACTTCAGTCAGAAGACCCCTGGGGGGGGGTGCTCAAAATTTTTTCTGATACGTATGCTAGGCTGGAAGTGCTAGGCGATCGCTCGTCGCGAAAATACCCCGGCTCTAGGATTTTTTTTTGTCGCCGCAATGGTATTTGCCTGTTTTTCCCAGGTATTAACCCGTAATTTCACCAAAAAATAACATCGCGATTCAGTAAAAGTCCTATTTAAATTTAGGGGCCAACTCTAGGAATTATGTCACATTTTTAGACCCAACTCTATGAATTTTTCAGTTGAAAAAGGGGGCCTACTGAGCTGAGCATAGGCGTACACTTGAATCTAGTAAGTACCCCCCCCCCCAGGAGAAGACCCAGCTTAGTGTTATTGGCCAACCATTAGATACCCAGGCAGGGGGAGTGAGATTGATCAACCGCCAGTAGCTGGACCAAGTCAGCCTCAGCTCATAAATGTTATGACACCATTTGACCTAGATAGGAAGACCCACCTTGACAATGCAGTTGTCAAGGATGGGAGACAAAACATAGGTTGAGAACTTCACTTGCGACACAGAAACGTGTCGCAGCTGTTTTGGGACTGTTTTGAGCCTAAGTAAAGGTATGACTAGATAGCAAATGCTTTAAAACATATTATGTGTAAATTTCAAGGCATTCCTGTACTTTAAAGCATCACAATCGGCCGATTTTCACTTATTTACCAGCTGAAATTATGCACAGTCTGTATCGAATATTTGCATAATTTGTAATTGTTGATATGCTTGTTGTTCATGTTTAATAAATTTGCAAACCTAATGTGAAACTGTGAAGTTTTTTACTTCACACATTCTGTGCAAGTCGTTTTTATAATCCATGTTGGTCACACACAACAAGAGTTTCATTGGTGGTTATTCATGCAATTCATTCCTCCCAAGAACAGTGATTAATTGAAGCCACATTTGGACCTCTCAGACCGCATTTTAAATCAAAGCAATTAACTACACATGTATTTTTTTCTACATTGAAAACACCAAAAAAAATTTAAAGACAGGCTATAAAAAAGGCTTTCTCCAAATTTGTAACATTTGATAATTAAGCAAGTGTTCGCAAAATGATGGATTAGATCAGCTTAGATTAGATTAATAGATCAACACAAAGATAGATAGATAGATAGATAGATAGATAGATAGATAGATAGATAGATAGATAGATAGATAGATAGATAGATAGGTAGGTTTCTAAAATCTTGGTTGCCCATTGAGTTTAACACAACTACTCAGGTTAAACCAGATGACCTCTTATGTTGCTTTCAGTTTGCAGTATGTTGTTTTCTGTTTGTATTCTTGTTTGATTGTTTGTTATCATCACCTATTTCTTGTAATGATTTGAAGAGTTCTCAGCAATAGGAATGTCCTCAGTCTACGTTGCCTACAGCAACGTGAAGACTGTGACCTCGGTCTAAATTTGACCCCTCAGTCAGCCAATTACATATGTCACATTGTCAGTATTTAATTGCGATGATTCCGTATTCTTTGTAATCCACTTAACCTTCCATGTTTACCTGTTTGATTCAATCATGCTTTCATGGTATAAGCCGGTTATTCACCATTGGATCAGGTGAATGTGTTTATCACACCTCAGGCTAAAGCCGCTGGTTGATAAATCACATACTTATTTCCCATGGTGAATAACCTATACTCATTAGAGTCATTATCTTATAAAAGGTATGCACCTAATAAGATTATAGCCAATGGGTAACTTTCAATGCCTCCATGGAATAAATAGTTATTCTTCTTTGATCCTGTACTTTGTCTGGATAAAAAGGAAGGTGGTAAATAAAAATCCCATATACTGCTGCTCCAGTGCTCCATCTGTGACTGTAGTCCCTTTGACTGAATACAACACTCCTACTAGAAATGGCCAACCGTCCCTCTTCAGCTTCATTAAATTCGACTTTATGACTTCTCTGAATTTAAACAAAATCTGTGTTACGCCTTCCTTATGTTTGTGTCTCATCCACCAGGTGGCTCCAACATCTCTCTTCCCGTTGTTTGCTATTTATATTGTGACAAATTTTGTAATTGATTTTGCAAAAAGAGCCAGAGGCCCGGGGGGGGGGTACTCACTATGAAAGGGTGTATATAGAGGCTCCACTGGATGGTTTAGGTTTTTTGGCCTTCTAGGATTAAAATGGTTAGAATCGGCTTGAAAAGACAATTAAAATGGTATAAAAATCATAAAGATTATTTTATTATTTTGGTTTTGGATATTTTTACTAAAAAATTAAAGTGATTTGTGGTTTTGGCGTTGTTCTCGGATTAAAATAATTTTGGTTACCAAAATCGCAGTGGCGCATCGCTGTGCAAAAGTCTGCGAAGGTGTCTGCTGTGATGCAACATATAATATATATGGGGAAGTGTATCAAAGCTTAACATAATATGTCTCTTTACTTTTGATATGAGCTAGAAGCTTCGGAGGTTATTAAAGATAAAGTGCAACATATCCATTTGTAAGGCAAGAGATTTCATTGTACCAGCGTGCTTTCACTGCTTTACATGGTTACAGGATATTACTTCTTTCACCAGAGTGATAGGGGAAAGGTTTGGGGTTACAGCAGCGTAAATAAGTGTTTGATCCCTGCCTTATTTTTTTTAAATATTATATATAATCTACTGTACTGGCAATGCTGCACTCTTAACAAAAAGGTTTTCTATGGAACCTTTAAAGGTTTTAAAAGCTGGTATAGATAACGGTTCATTATTCAACTTTTAAAAGGTTCCAAAAGCAAAAACAACATTTAGATAATCTAGCTGCACTGAACTCCCGCAATGGAACCCCTTTCCCTCAAGTTGGGAGAATAGATTCCTATCATAGAGCCTGCCGATAAGTATTGAACCTTTTCAATTCAGTTGAACCCTTAAAAACCTTTTTTTTGGCTGTGGGTTCTTTATAGTCCAGTTGCCAAAACATGGACCTTGCAAGTGTGAGAAGTGTAAGGTTTTATGATGGATTCATCATCATATAGGTATATAGAAAAAAAATTTAGCCTTGTTGCCACTCTGGCAACTTTGGGCAACACCGGTAATAAGCATAAATCTAAAATGGCCGCCGTATGCCCAACCACAATGACAACCTTTTAACTAATTGTCCTAGAATCAAATGCAATACCACTTTTTCAGATAATTTTGACCCAAGAAGCATGAATCTGACATCAGAATTACATTATCAGGTCATTTTGCATACAAAATATCAAGATTACATCAATTCAACACAAATTTCCATCAACTAAAAATCAACATCCCTATCATTTTCCAATTTTTACTGATTTCCAACAAAATTTTCTAACATAATCCAATTTTCATTCATTAACAATGTAATGAATTAAATTCTACAGTATTTAATGTTTAACAGAACAATGGACATTTCAATGAGAGATGTCATAGTATCAGAACAATGGACATTTCAATGAGAGATGTCATAGTATTTGTATATAATAAAATTCACTGACAGTTCAAGTCCGTGCTTGACCAAACTACTCCCACTTGTCATCAGACAACCACTCATGGTATTCTCTTGCATTAGTGTTTTCTGCCAGAACCCCTTCTCAATTTTCATCATTTTTTTTGTTAAATTCTTGAATTTTGAAAGAACTGATCCAACAAGTACTGTTTTCACAAGCACGGTAAATAGTACAAGAGAATTTGTTGCGGTGGGAGCTTCAAGTGGAGGTCTTGCATGCTTTGCCTAAGGCTTTACAGCTACAACTTAATGCATGCATAAGATCATTTGAGCCTGGAGGTTGACTGACTGTTTCTGGCACTGGCCTGCCATCTTTTATCACCCATACATATTCTGTGATATCCAGTTCTGGAGGAACCAACTGGTCAGCTGCTTTCATGTGTATTGGTCTTCAGATGGGCATGCTGATGTTACAGTGCAGGAATAGGTTCTCTTCCATTGGTGGAAGAGACTTCAGCTTCAGGAGCCTTCCGGCTTTCTCTGTGTACAGATGGCGTCTCACCCCACTCATAGACATTCTCTTTGGCTGTCCATAGAGTGCGCAAATAAATTTGTGTCCTTCTGTTTCAGTTCTTCTGTTGTCACACCTTGCTCTCACTAGATACATGTAGTGTCATCACCAAAGAAATCTCCAGCTGTTGGGACCTTTAGTGCAGACACTTTACCCTTGTCATGTAAACAGGAGTTGGTGTCTGATCTAGTCAAGTAGTGCATTCCTAATATTTGAAGGCACCTTGGCCTGAGATTACAACATGTTGAATTGATGTCCAAAACTGATGGATACCAATGCTGCAATTGCATTGTAACTTGAATGCTGTGTCAGTAAACCCAAATTGACCAAATACAAGAGGAACACAAAGACATGTGTCATCAGATACATGACTCACTTGGGCATTAACTGCCACAAAAGGTAAAATCATTTTAATGTCTGCTTCTTCGTGTTTAATCACAAGATCACTCAGGCTTACCGCAGTCACCCCATCACCAAAGTTGCATGTACTCAAAAATTTTGATAACTGTGTGTTAACACCTATGTACAATACTGCCAAATTTGTTGCCAAAATCATAAAACCTCTTGTTGGCAAATCATCATACCATGTGGAGAATAGTGGAGACCTCATTAAAAAATTGAAAAATGTAACAGTGGCAGAGAAATGAGATTATGGCCTCATTTGATGTTACAGCCCTGTTTACTAATGTCCCAATCCAAGAGAGCCTGGACATCATAGAGCAACGACTGCAAGGAGATCCAACTCTGAAGGACAGAACCAGCCTTTCAATTGCACAGGTAATCCAGTTGCTTGAATGTTGCCTAAAAACAACATATTTTCTGTTCGATGGCAAATTCTACACCCAAACAGAGGGTTCTGCAATGGGCTCACCAGTTAGCCCTCTGGTGGCAAATTTGTTCATGGAACATTTTGAAGTCAGAGCCATCCAAAGTTTCCATCATGATGTCACTTTCTGGGCAAGATATGTGGATGACACATTCTGCATCATCCAACAAGATAAGATCGAACAATCCATTACACACTTGAACTCCCAGCATGACAGGATTAAATTCACCATCGAGAAAGAACATGAAAACTGCCTCCCCATGGTTGATGTCAATGTCAAGAGGAACAGCAATGGATGTAGTTGTCTTTCAGTGTGTGTAACCTTACCGTACATCCAAGGTACAAGCGAAGCACTTGCCAGAAAGAAGAGGAAAGCTGGACTGATGGTGCACAACAGACCTCATACCAAGTTAAGGGAGATTATTAGTTAAACCGAAGGACAAGTCTGATGATATGGAAAAATCAGATGTTGTTTACAAGATCGAATGTGGTAATTGCAGCGCTAATTATGTAGGTGAAACGCGGAGACTTTTAAAAATGAGGATGAAAGAACATCGACGCCCAGCCTCTCCAGTATTTGAGCATTCCCACGACGCCGCCCACAAAATTGATTTTTCAACAGCAAAAGTACTTGACAGAAGGGGTATCAAGGAAGCTACATTGAGGCCAATCGGAGTGGGCTTAATAGAGACAGGGGACGACATCATCTGCCAGCAATGTATAGACAAGCCATCCACGGGGCCAGGGCCAACATCTGGGGAATCCCATCAGGACCCCCCAGAGGGAAACCCTGGGATTCCCCAATGACATCATTGCTCCCTTTCCCGCCTCCATTCAGTTGGATGATTAAGGCCTCTCGTTGAGCTTGAAAGCTCCCAAGGTGAGAAAAGTCTTTTGCTGTGTTGAAAATGTTTTAACCTATCTAAAAAAAAAAGTGTTAGATGTTTTTATAAATGGCTTCTTGACATGGCAGTGGTTAGGGTTAGGTCATACTTTATGGAACCAACCCCAGCATGCCGCTGATGCTCATGATCCATAGCAGACAAACTGTAATACTTGTCAAAGATCATGACTTTGTCACCAGGATGGCAGATACATGTATAGTAGACATTTTCCCATTTATCGACTCTACAAGATCTTGCAGCTGTCCTTCTAAAGACCAAACAATGTGATACAGAAAGTGACGCAAATGTCAATCAGAGTGACTTCATGTGCTTGTGGAGAGGGATTGTGTACATACAGTTTCTGAGCAAGCGGTGAATTTCTTCCTTTTCTTATGTTGTCGAACTCATCAATCAAGGAAAGTGATACTGGACACAATTCATATTAACAGGTATCTCCCAATGCCATCTGCTTCTGTTCACCGATAGTCAACATCTAGAGAAAGATTGCTTCTAAATCAAATATTGTATTTTGTGTTATTGTATACATTCCAGTTGCTAACACATTATATTTCATTCTACCATCCACCTTTGGTCCTTCATGCCTTTCTTCATATGCATTATTGTCCATATGGGAGAGGAGATGGTTATGTGGAATCTGTCAGGTAGAGATGTTTGAAATGCAGATGCCATACTCTCACCAAAAGCAACGGACTTCTTGACAATAACTTCTGCTTCTGGAGGAGCAAAATCACCATAAGCAATGTTATAGAGATTGGCAGACTTTTTCTCCTATGTAGGACATTGTAGGACACTGTTTCCAACTCAGAAGAGATTCAAGGCCTGTCATCACTGTCCATTTCCCTACTCCATTTGCCCTCTTCTTCATGTTGCGGCATGGTCTCATTACCATTTGTGCAGTTGTTTGTACTGCCATTGGAATGAATTATTTTCCACTGTGTTGGATAAACTCTGGTGAAAGGGTCATAACCTTAAGAATGTCTATGAGTGGGGTGAGACGCCATCTGTACACAGAGAAAGCCGGAAGGCTCCTGAAGCTGAAGTCTCTTCCACCAATGGAAGAGAACCTATTCCTGCACTGTAACATCAGCATGCCCATCTGAAGACCAATACACATGAAAGCAGCTGACCAGTTGGTTCCTCCAGAACTGGATATCACAGAATATGTATGGGTGATAAAAGATGGCAGGCCAGTGCCAGAAACAGTCAGTCAGCCTCCAGGCTCAAATGATCTTATGCATGCATTAAGTTGTAGCTGTAAAGCCTTAGGCAAAGCATGCAAGACCTCCACTTGAAGCTCCCACCGCAACAAATTCTCTTTTACTATTTACTGTGCTTGTGAAAACAGTACTTGTTGTATCAGTCTTTTCAAAATTCTGGAATTTAACAAAGAAAATGATGAAAATTGAGAAGGGGTTCTGGCAGAAAACACTAATGCAAGAGAACACCATGAGTGGTTGTCTGATGACAAGTGGGAGTAGTTTGGTCAAGCACGGACTTAAACTGTCGTTGAATATGATTATATACAAATACTGCTACATCCCTCATTGAAATGTCCATTGTACTGGTCAACCTTTAATACTGTAGAATTTTTAAAATTCATTATAGAGTAAATGAATGAAAATTGGATTATGTTGGAAATCAGTAAAAATTCGAAAATGATAGGTTGATGGAAATTTGTGTTGAATTGATGTAATCTTGATATTTTATATGCAAAATGTCTAGATAATGAAATTTTGATGCCAGATTCATGCTTCTTGAGTCAAAATTATCTGAAAAAGTGGTATTGCATTTAATTCTAGGACAATTAGTTAGAAAGTTGTCATTGCGGTTGGGCATACGGTGGCCATTTTGGATTTATGCAAACTACCGGTGTTGCCCAAAGTTGCCGGAGTGGCAACAAGGCTAAATTTTTTCTATATACCTATATGATCATAAAACCTTACGCTTCTCACACTTGCAAGGTTCACTATGGGACACATAGGAGTGGCAACTGGACTATTATATACCTTTAAGAACCTTTCGAGCTAAGAGTGACATTAGAAGACAACTATATAGACAATACATGTAGTTTACTTAACAATATTAAAGCTGACAGTAAGTATTCACTTTTTACATGTAATTAAAGCAAATACATATATATTAGGTTAATTTTCCAGGTGGTCCCTAAAAAAGAATTCTTTTGATCCTACCATACAAAATAATGATAAACATAATGCTGTCCAAACAAGGGAAGTCATTGTTGCAGACTCTTGAGAACATACTTTCTTTGGGGCCAAAATCTATTTTGAAGACAAGTTTCATTATACAAAAAGTATGATTATGGCCAGAAGCTCATGGCAGTCATATCATGAGTACGGGGTAATCCCTCCAAATAAAAAAATACTCAAAACTCTTGCGTACATGCAATTTATGTCCGTAACTATCTAAAAACTCACCCTTTCAGATATCTGCACTATATGTTATTGCATTATACATGGATTTGTCACCAGTGTCACTAAATGATGTGAGCATCAATACTGCCTCTGCTATCCCTTTATCCCTTTATTTTTGCTGGTGTCTTTGCTTTGTGTGTTTCTCATGCAGTATTGTATTTCTTTTTCTATCATCTGTCATAAGCTCAGTCTCTGTGGGTTTTGGTATCTGCATTACAGTCATTGCCTAAAAAATCCAAGGAAGCCAGAATAATACCACTATTACTTGACAACTATCTACTTCTTGTATGGTGGTTCTACTTTTCTCTTTTTAAATTGAATATTGTGGTGGGTATTTGATTCTCTTCCAAAATAAAACATAGTGTAAGAATAGCTTTTATTTTTTCAAACATGCAGGTCTGTCTGATAAAAATCATCTGATAAGATTTATCCATGCATTCATTTTTCCGAATAAATGTAGCTGTATGGTCAAAGCCAATAATGTGAGGGGAAATTTTTATGTCATGTAGAGAACACTTTCCCTGATTTTCCAAGACATACGGGTAATCAGGTGTTGATGGCAAGAATTTTGTTTCATAAAAACTTTTATTCATTTGCAAAATTGCAAGGACACAAAATACCTCATTTCAAAGTACCTCATGGCCTCATTTGATGTTACAGCCCTGTTTACTAATGTCCCAATCCAAGAGAGCCTGGACATCATAGAGCAACGACTGCAAGGAGATCCAACTCTGAAGGACAGAACCAGCCTTTCAATTGCACAGGTAATCCAGTTGCTTGAATGTTGCCTAAAAACAACATATTTTCTGTTCGATGGCAAATTCTACACCCAAACAGAGGGTTCTGCAATGGGCTCACCAGTTAGCCCTCTGGTGGCAAATTTGTTCATGGAACATTTTGAAGTCAGAGCCATCCAAAGTTTCCATCATGATGTCACTTTCTGGGCAAGATATGTGGATGACACATTCTGCATCATCCAACAAGATAAGATCGAACAATCCATTACACACTTGAACTCCCAGCATGACAGGATTAAATTCACCATCGAGAAAGAACATGAAAACTGCCTCCCCATGGTTGATGTCAATGTCAAGAGGAACAGCAATGGATGTAGTTGTCTTTCAGTGTGTGTAACCTTACCGTACATCCAAGGTACAAGCGAAGCACTTGCCAGAAAGAAGAGGAAAGCTGGACTGATGGTGCACAACAGACCTCATACCAAGTTAAGGGAGATTATTAGTTAAACCGAAGGACAAGTCTGATGATATGGAAAAATCAGATGTTGTTTACAAGATCGAATGTGGTAATTGCAGCGCTAATTATGTAGGTGAAACGGGGAGACTTTTAAAAATGAGGATTAAAGAACATCGACGCCCAGCCTCTCCAGTATTTGAGCATGCCCACGACGCCGCCCACAAAGTTGACTTTTCAACAGCAAAAGTACCTGACAGAAGGGGTATCAAGGAAGCTACATTGAGGCCAATCGGAGTGGGCTTAATAGAGACAGGGGACGACATCATCTGCCAGCAATGTATAGACAAGCCATCCACGGGGCCAGGGCCAACATCTGGGGAATCCCATCAGGACCCCCCAGAGGGAAACCCTGGGATTCCCCAATGACATCATTGCTCCCTTTCCCGCCTCCATTCAGTTGGATGATTAAGGCCTCTCGTTGAGCTTGAAAGCTCCCAAGGTGAGAAAAGTCTTTTGCTGTGTTGAAAATGTTTTAACCTATCTAAAAAAAAAAGTGTTAGATGTTTTTATAAATGGCTTCTTGACATGGCAGTGGTTAGGGTTAGGTCATACTTTATGGAACCAACCCCAGCATGCCGCTGATGCTCATGATCCATAGCAGACAAACTGTAATACTTGTCAAAGATCATGACTTTGTCACCAGGATGGCAGATACATGTATAGTAGACATTTTCCCATTTATCGACTCTACAAGATCTTGCGGTTGTCCTTCTACAGACCAAACAATGTGATACAGAAAGTGACGCAAATGTCAATCACAGTGACTTCATGTGCCTGTGGAGAGGGATTGTGTACACACAGTTTCTGAGCAAGCGGTGAATTTCTTCCTTTTCTTATGTTGTCGAACTCATCAATCAAGGAAAGTGATACTGGACACAATTCATATTAACAGGTATCTCCCAATGCCATCTGCTTCTGTTCACCGATAGTCAACATCTAGAGAAAGATTGCTTCTAAATCAAATATTGTATTTTGTGTTATTGTATACATTCCAGTTGCTAACACATTATATTTCATTCTACCATCCACCTTTGGTCCTTCATGCCTTTCTTCATATGCATCATTGTCCATATGGGAGAGGAGATGGTTATGTGGAATCTGTCAGGTAGAGATGTTTGAAATGCAGATGCCATACTCTCACCAAAAGCAACGGACTTCTTGACAATAACTTCTGCTTCTGGAGGAGCAAAATCACCATAAGCAATGTTATAGAGATTGGCAGACTTTTTCTCCTATGTAGGACATTGTAGGACACTGTTTCCAACTCAGAAGAGATTCAAGGCCTGTCATCACTGTCCATTTCCCTACTCCTTTTGCCCTCTTCTTCATGTTGCGGTATGGTCTCATTACCATTTGTGCAGTTGTTTGTACTGCCATTGGAATGAATTATTTTCCACTGTGTTGGATAAACTCTGGTGAAAGGGTCATAACCTTAAGAATGTCTATGAGTGGGGTGAGACGCCATCTGTACACAGAGAAAGCCGGAAGGCTCCTGAAGCTGAAGTCTCTTCCACCAATGGAAGAGAACCTATTCCTGCACTGTAACATCAGCATGCCCATCTGAAGACCAATACACATGAAAGCAGCTGACCAGTTGGTTCCTCCAGAACTGGATATCACAGAATATGTATGGGTGATAAAAGATGGCAGGCCAGTGCCAGAAACAGTCAGTCAGCCTCCAGGCTCAAATGATCTTATGCATGCATTAAGTTGTAGCTGTAAAGCCTTAGGCAAAGCATGCAAGACCTCCACTTGAAGCTCCCACCGCAACAAATTCTCTTTTACTATTTACTGTGCTTGTGAAAACAGTACTTGTTGTATCAGTCTTTTCAAAATTCTGGAATTTAACAAAGAAAATGATGAAAATTGAGAAGGGGTTCTGGCAGAAAACACTAATGCAAGAGAACACCATGAGTGGTTGTCTGATGACAAGTGGGAGTAGTTTGGTCAAGCACGGACTTAAACTGTCGTTGAATATGATTATATACAAATACTGCTACATCCCTCATTGAAATGTCCATTGTACTGGTCAACCTTTAATACTGTAGAATTTTTAAAATTCATTATAGAGTAAATGAATGAAAATTGGATTATGTTGGAAATCAGTAAAAATTCGAAAATGATTGGTTGATGGAAATTTGTGTTGAATTGATGTAATCTTGATATTTTATATGCAAAATGACTAGATAATGAAATTTTGATGCCAGATTCATGCTTCTTGAGTCAAAATTATCTGAAAAAGTGGTATTGCATTTAATTCTAGGACAATTAGTTAGAAAGTTGTCATTGCGGTTGGGCATACGGTGGCCATTTTGGATTTATGCAAACTACCGGTGTTGCCCAAAGTTGCCGGAGTGGCAACAAGGCTAAATTTTTTCTATATACCTATATGATCATAAAACCTTACGCTTCTCACACTTGCAAGGTTCACTATGGGACACATATTAGTGGCAACTGGACTATGATATACCTTTAAGAACCTTTCGAGCTAAGAGTGAGTAAGGGTGTATTATGACATTAGAAGACAACTATATAGACAGTACATGTAGTTTACTTAACAATATTAAAGCTGACAGTAAGTATTCACTTTTTATATGTAATTAAAGCAAATACATATATATTAGGTTAATTTTCCAGGTGGTCCCTAAAAAAGAATTCTTTTGATCCTACCATACAAAATAATGATAAACATAATGCTGTCCAAACAAGGGAAGTCATTGTTGCAGACTCAGGTTCTTGAGAACATACTTTCTTTGGGGCCAAAATCTATTTTGAAGACAGTTTCATTATACAAAAAGTATGATTATGGCCAGAAGCTCATGGCAGTCATATCATGAGTACGGGGTAATCCCTCCAAATAAAAAAATACTCAAAACTCTTGCGTACATGCAATTTATGTCCGTAACTATCTAAAAACTCACCCTTTCAGATATCTGCACTATATGTTATTGCATTATACATGGATTTGTCACCAGTGTCACTAAATGATGTGAGCATCAATACTGCCTCTGCTATCCCTTTATCCCTTTCTTTTTGCTGGTCTCTTTGCTTTGTGTGTTTCTCATGCAGTATTGTATTTCTTTTTCTATCATCTGTCATAAGCTCAGTCTCTGTGGGTTTTGGTATCTGCATTACAGTCATTGCCTAAAAAATCCAAGGAAGCCAGAATAATACCACTATTACTTGACAACTATCTACTTCTTGTATGGTGGTTCTACTTTTCTCTTTTTAAATTGAATATTGTGGTGGGTATTTGATTCTCTTCCAAAATAAAACATAGTGTAAGAATAGCTTTTATTTTTTCAAACATGCAGGTCTGTCTGATAAAAATCATCCAATAAGATTTATCCATGCATTCATTTTTCCGAATAAATGTAGCTGTATGGTCAACGCTTATAATGTGAGGGGAAATTTTTATGTCATGTAGAGAACACTTTCCCTGATTTTCCAAGACATACGGGTAATCAGGTGTTGATGGCAAGAATTTTGTTTCATAAAAACTTTTATTCATTTGCAAAATTGCAAGGACACAAAATACAAGAATTTTTTATGTTAATTCAGGTTTGTGTGCATTCCAAAGAAATTAACAGCATAAATCAATAGTCAATAGCCCTAAGGTCTGTTTTTCAAACAAAACTTTTCGTAGATTGACATGCTTGTTGTATATATGAGGTCTGCTGTAGCATGAGGTGGCTGATAGAGTCTATTTTGTTAATTCATACCTTATAGTTATACATTCTGAATAGTGAGAACTCTAAAATATCACATATACTACCAGGTAAAAATTGATGTAGCCAATCCTGATCATGTTATCGGAACACTGTGTGCATATTTCTTGACAAGAAATCAGACATATCTGTCTTGATGAATAGAAATTCTTGTTGCAGGTCCCTATTACTCGGCAATACTCGCTGTCTACATGTCAGACATGGAAGGAATTAGATCAACTGTCTGGATTGATTGACATTTTGCCAAGTTGAAATGCAATTGTGGTAGCCTGATTCATATTTGTGGAAGTTTGTGCAGTTAGATCACTACTACAATACTATTTGATATATGGTACACATGAATTGTATTGTGGCGAATCTGTCCCTAGTGTACATTCTAAATTTATTTTGAGTGATTGGAATAGCTTTATCTTCATGCTGGTTTGTCGAACTGTGTGTATTTCTGATCTGCTGCTCTGAGTTGTTTGTTTACATTTTCCTTGCTTCTCCATATTGCACAAGTTGGTTGCGCCGCTTACGCCTGAATTAGACTTTTTAAAAAACTTTGCTGCCCAATGATATTGGCAATCAGACTAAGAAGAGGCTTCCAATGATATTATACAATCCAAAACCCCCAACACAAGCAGATTAGAGCAAATGATCAATTTTGGCAAAAGCTGATTTATGAAGAAACAATTCTCAAGTTTTGGAGTTGTGTCTTGGTTAATATCCTTTGTCAGGTATTGCAGAACCACCCTAATGGAGATGGTTACTTTTTCTGTTCTTGTACTTGTACTAATAATATATTATATACATTGTATGCCTTGCTGAATAATATGGATTATATAGTTATAATGTGCAGTGAATAATATTCAAAATCCTACAGTCAGATTTACTTCTGACACTCATGTACGTCGGAAAAACTTCTTTTTCTATTGAAAATCAAAACTCAATTAACATTGCCTTATTCTTTGAAAAAGCATTAATTTTATTTTCAGCATAAGGCAACACGGATACCAATAATATAGTGTTAGTCTGGGATAAATAGACCCCGGAACCAGCCTTATGTGCATTTGAAAAGAAGGAGTAAAAGGTAAAGGTACTCTTGGTTAATGTGGGTAGCCAAGCTAAGCCAGTGAATCGTTTCCAGTTGGGCCTATGGCACCTCCTATTTACGTCTGATGCAAACGACGACGTCATGGAATGACATGATGGCCAGCCTGGGGATTGAACCCGGGTCCCTCGCTTGTGAGCCGAGCAGCCGAGCATTCTACTGACAGCTATGGAGGCTGACACAAGAATTGTCCAAAATTTTTGGTTTAATATGACATTTACTTTTTACTGCCACTGGTCCGCCATGCTTGGTCCATCTTAGAAATTGGAATTCTGCTGCTCTTCTAACGACTCCCATACACACTCAGAAAAAAAGGTTACACAAACATCCATATGTGGTTTTTTGGCTTGTCACCAGTATAAAACCACTTCTGGTTTTTTAAAAAACCCTTTCGATGTGGATGTTTAAAAAACCAGCATCTTAAAATCCACTTTGGAATGATATAAAACCTTCAGTGGTTTATCAACAAACCGATGACTCATTGTTCAACACAGATTTTCTGGTTGTTTATTAAACCATTTGTGGTTTATGGAATAATCAAATGTTTCATTAGTTGGTTTTGTACATATTCATCCTTGGTTTTTATAGAAACCAAGTGAAGCATGTATTCACCCTTTTTGGGTTTTACAAATATCCATAACTGGATTTATATTATACCATCATGGAGTGCATTTTTAAACCAAAATTGGTTTTTCCGGTAATCAGTTGTATATTTTCATCATTCCCATAGGGCATTCATACCCATATCAAGAATTTGAATAAAAGTTAGCTGGTTTGCTGGATAACCATGATTTTCAAATGTCCATGAATGATTTTTCACCTCACCATCGGTGTTTTGAAAAAAAAAATTCTAGTTTATAGACAAATTTCATCTTTTTTTTCTTTTCTTTTTGGAGCACACAGGGAGAAAATACTTCTAAGCAGAAAGACAATAGGAAGCCATATGACTTTATTTATTCGTATCTATTTATGAAACTTTCAAAATACAAGACCAAAATAAAATTGACATGTATAGAGAAATATACTTAAGTGTAGGAAGAAATAACATGTCTATAGCTACTACTCAAACATGTTCAAACATAAACTCCAGGAAAGCACAATACACATAAAAGTCAAATGAAATGCATATTTTTCATATTTAAATATAACTTTTTTAAAAACACCAAAATGAACTGCCATCCTGATATATATTATGTTACATTTGTTAATGTAATAGTCCATGAAGAATGCAATGTAATGTCCATAAATGTGAAAATGTTCTTCTAAATGTTGGTGAACATTGGATGTCGTACACATGGTAACGAGTATACTGATGCAAGAAAGAACCAACTTCGAGATGGACCACAATTATTCAAGATTTGCTGTTGAGCACTTGGCTTTTCGCTCCTGAAATGCAAGCAATCACAATGTTACTTTTCATAAGTACATAAACAAAATATTATACAGTGCTTATTGCATTGGATTCATGCACACATTGAAACAATGAGTTTTGACTTCCTGCCTGATTCTGAAACACTCTTCACAGCATTATATAATTGTGCCACATACAGTAGTTGAACATTTTAACCTGAAATAGAATACAATTCTATTGCATATTTTATGGCAGGCGATCCACTGGTTTTATTAAAATATCTAAATAAGCTAGGAGAGAGAGCTGAAATACAAAACACTTGTCATTTGCTCATGATGGTATGTGCACTTTGCTAGCTACATTAAAATGCAAAGCAGAAAATTTGTGACTTGCAATGCCCTTCATTTAAGAATTAAGAGAAAGACAACATAAAAATAGAGCACAGAAACAGTATGACACAAAAATGAGACACCCACCTTTTCATTTGTCTGCCTTAAGGGCATCACCAATCTGGGTCAGAGAAAAGTTTTTCACGGATGATTCCTGAGACCTATCCAGACCTGCTCAGGAGGTAAGCTCATCCAGTTCCACTGGTTGGATGAGCTAAATTTCACGTAGAAGCTGAAACACAAATAATTTAATAGTTAGTCACACTCTATTAAGAAATACCCCACCACAAATCATTTGTTTCACGACTGCCAAAAAGTTATTTATTTATTTCACCAAAACTGAGCAAGAAATTAATAAAAAAAAAAAAATCCAAGCCCACCTCCTTGAGATTAAATGGTGGCCCCCTTAGATAGAGACATATTATGTATCAAATTACATGTCAATTATAAAAACTGTTTCCATTGTGATTTCTGGAAAGTGATCAAAGACCATATAATCCTTACTTCCCTAAAATAAATGATCGTCAGCGACTAACCAGTTTTTTTTATATGTGCACACTCTCTGAATAAAGACCTTTACATAAAATAGAGTGACTTGTTTGCCAAATGAATGTTAGCTAATATTCCTATGCGGCTCATAAACTAAAGAAAATGAATCATAAAATTCCTGCCTTGGAACTGAGGGTAAACCAGGATGAGCTTGCCTCTTCATTCAATTAACAAATCAGTCAAAGATGGTCACTGCACTGTCTAACTTACTCTCACAAAAGTTATAGAATTGTGTCTCAAGCCTGACAAAATCACCTTGTGATTAGCCTCAAAACAGCTGTAGCTGTGTCAAACACAAAGATTAAGTGCTGCATATCCTTAATTGTGAAGCTGTGAACAATGTTTAAGATCAGTGAACCTAGACACATGGTGTTTCAAATATTCACTTGGTTTGCAATAAAACCAATTTAATCTTTACTGATTTTGTAAATATCCTAGTGATTTATTGTAAAACCCTTATAAACCAATATTAACCAGACTGGATTTTCAATGATTCATTTGATTATTCACACAACCTCAATAAACCATTAACATCCATTTGGTTTTTCAAATATTCAACTGATTATGTAGAAAACCCCAAAAAACCAAGTTTTTTTCTGTGTGTACATTTTCTGATCTGGTCTGACTGATTCAGGATGCTTGGTATGTAATTTAGGCTTTATGTGATGCTTTTTACTTTGGTGCAGACAGCATCTCAGATGTCTTTCCAACAATGAGTGAAAGCAAGAATACTCTGTGAAGTATCTGAAAATAAAAGGCACACCTCTGTATTGACATCATCCGTGTCTTCAAACAGCTGAATGTAATCACTTAAATTGTCCTTCCTTGCGGTGAGACACAGAAGCACTTGTTTGCCACTTATTCTCCTTTCATGACTTGCACCATTTTTCTTTCTAAGTAGAGATCATAAAGTTGGGCTCAGACACCAGAGCAGTATTTCAAGTCAACGCTGGAAAAACCCCAGCAGTAATCTCTGCCATATTGCACATTTTAAAAGGTCATTCCGGTTTTTTAGGCGGATATGGGACTTCTGGATTAAATGAAAATGTTTATTAATTTTGTCTGAAAATGTCACTCGGTCAAATTGATGTATTTTTTTTGCGGCATTCTTTTGACAACATTCTGTTTCACCTCTTTCAATCTTTCGATCCCTCACAACTCCTTGCCTGGTATTATATATATGTTTTGAGAAATCTCTCTCACCTATTTTTGTACCCTACTTCCATGAATTATTACCAAAAACTAAAGTTCCTCAGAGATATTTTTCAAAAGTTTCTTTATGTATATGTTACATAAAATTCTCATTTACTGTAATGAGCGTCGGAGTATTTAAGTGGACCGCTGGACATCTTATTTAATTTTGGAAATAATATTTTATATTGTAATTCATCACTAAATATGTCTGATCAAATAGATTCCATTCCTTCATATAACAATGCATTCTTACTATGTTCTCTGCAGATTTGCAGTCCATGGGAAATAAGATAATTTAAATATTCAACTCACAAACTGATTTTGCCGCATCATTGACAATTATGTAAATCTGTTAGTGTCACTAATCGTCTTTGCAAATCCTTATATATTAACTTTGTTTATTGATGCCTATGCTGTTGGACATGATGGACATCATTACCCTAAGATGAAAATTTTGTTTGGGCTGTGTTTGAATCTCTTACTAAAGAACTACACATGGGTGTACACTCCTAAAACTAAGACACATTCGGTCATTTACAGAATTAAGTTTCATGAGAGCTCTTTGCAGTTTGGCGGCCAATTGGAAAAATAAATTTTCTTCTTTTCAATTTTCAAGTTGGCTTCGCTGCGTCATTGACAGTTTTCTGTTGGTTTCCTTATCTTATTTTTAGATGAGCACTTTAAGTCATTTTATTAGTTTGTTTTTAATCACACCTATTCTGCTAGATATGATGTACACTGAATCAACTGAAATAATCATAACTGATACAAACAAACCATAAAGAACATTTTTAAGCCAATGACATCACAAAACTTAGTTGAATGATGATACTGAAACTGTTTGGACCACTAATCCAAAAAGACCTATAAATGCCAATGTTGCCAAAAATTCTACTCTGTCTCTGAAAATATCAACGTACCATACTGAAATAGGATATCTCATGAGTCGTAATGTATGTGAGCAATCTGAATCATTTACTATTATTGAAAGTTTCCAACTGAAACACTAAAACAGGCCAGAGCTCTAGAGGTAGATTAGATTCCTTTTTTTAGTTATGCATGTGCTGTTGCAAATTTGCTATTTTCTTCCTGCTTATGTATCAGAGACCAAATTTCGTCTGACGAACAATGTATTATGAAAGTCCATGGGAACAGTATGACACTTCTTTAAAAGTTTTTTGTGATGCTGCCTCATTTCTGGATTAACAGAGTTTCCAGACTTCTTCGAGACCTCAACAGAAGAAAAGAGGTATTTGCATTACAGTCATTGCCTAAAAAATCAAAGAAAGCCAGAATAATACCACTATTACTTGACAACTATCTGGGTCAAAATTTGGTAAAGCTAAAATTCTTGTCTCCAGTGTCTTGGAGCAATTCACACGGACATGAATGTACATACATGGTTCATAGTGGTCATTTCTTTTAGAGCAACATATCAACCAAACATTTGGCCCAGGAAATGTGTGGCAGATAACTTTTATCCTTTCCAAAAATTGAATGAAAGTGCCCTACCCCCCCCCCTGCTTATGTATCAGAGACCAAATTTCGTCTGACGAACAATGTATTATGAAAGTCCATGGGAACAGTATGACACTTCTACAAAAGTTTTTTGTGATGCTGCCTCATTTCTGGATCAGCAGAGTTTCCAGACTTCTTCGAGACCTCAACAGAAGAAAAGAGGTATCTTATGATACTTTGTCTGGAAAAGAAAGGAAGGTGGCAAAATAAGAACTCCATATACTGCTGCTCCATCTGTGACTCTATTCCCTTAACTGAATAGTGAATACTACACTCCTGCTAGAAATGGCCAACTGTCCCTCTTCTGCTTCATTAAATTCAATTTGATGACTTTTCTGACTGCAAAAGGAATTTGTTACGACTTCCTTATGTTTGTTTCTCTACCGCCACACTCTAAAAAATGTCGGGACAAAATTGGTTTTTTAGATTCAAAATGTTTTTTTGAAAAACCAAATTTCAATGCAAAACCAAAATGGATTTTTAAAAAAATCCATTTTGGTTTTTTGCATTGAAATTTGGTTTTTCAAAAAACCATTTTGAATCTAAAAAACCAATTTTGTCTGAATTTTTTTAGAGTGCAGTTGGCTCCAACATCCCAGTTCCAATTGTTTACCATTTATTGTGACAAACTTTGTAATTGCTTTTGCTAAAAAAGGAAAGTATGCTCTTCCAGAATATATTGAGCAGCTAAAGTGTCTGCTATGATGCAACTTATAAAGTATGGCGAAGTGTATTAAAGCTTATATATGTCACTTTACTTTTGATATAGCTTCGCAGGTTACCAGAGATAAAGTGCAACATCCATTTGTAAGGCAAGAGATTTTATTGTACCAGGGTGCTTTACATAGTTATAGGATATTCTGCCATTCATCAGAGAGATGGAGAAAGGTTTGGAAGGTTACATACAGAATGTTGGCGCAGTTATTTACAACATATCATTGAATCTCAAATAATCACCCTACCCATTGCATACTGTTATATTTTACATTTGACATCATTATAAAAGTCATCGTCATCATTTAGGTATATTTATACAAACAGGAAAATGCACATTTTAATTGGCACTTTGCCAGAAATAAATCAATCAATAAATCAATCAATACAGTTAAGGCAAAAAAGCTGAAAGAAATAACATGAGTAGAGAATTTCTTATGCATTGCTAAAACTCACAGACATCTTGACATGTATAATAATTATCAGCAAGGTAAATCAATGTGGAACATTTACAAAAATAACAACACAGGTAAAAACGGTCATTATGAAGAAGAGAATGAGAAGTATTCGATCAAGCACCAGCGCCACCATGCGCCATTCCGACTTGTAATGTTCATCAGTGTCATCAGCAGCATGGCGCTGGTGCAGTTCTTCATTGAGTTGTTTGACGTGGCCCAGCAGTTCCAAAAGTACTGATCCCGAATCCGATTGGTCGAAGGTATCACTGACGTGATTCGAAAAGTGTCCCCGAATGCGCCTTTGGACCGGGCGCCTCTCGTGCACATTGTTTAGCAGTATGTTACAGTTCCTCTCGTCCAACTTGTTCGCCCTGTGTTGGTGCAAGAGCGACACGTTGCCAGCCAAGGATGACTCATTGTCATACTCTCTTATCTGGAAAAACGTAATTAAAATAAATTAGCGGGGTACGTATATATGTAAATTCAGACTAATTTCAGTTTCTCTGCACAGTTATTTTATAGCACTCTTCAATGACAAAATATTTTTGGAACACATGGTACTGTGTTCGACAGTCATACCTGACATTTCGGTGAAGATTGACAAGTATTTACTTTTTTAAGAAACATCAAACTGATAGTCCCATATCAGCATATGGCAAATATTAAAATATTTCTGGCATGGTTGTGTTTCTATTGTTTTTGCTTTTCGTATGTTGATGATTGCCTTCAAAATGGCTAAAAATCATATCATTTTCCCATAACTGACTTTTTTATGACTACTGAAACCAGTGTCTACTTTTTTGTGATGCGCTTTGTATTTCTATATTCCCCACAATGAAGAATGGAGAGTGACTGGTGAAGATAGTATATCTGCTTGCATTTTTCTTATTAATAAATATTATATCGTCAAATCGATAGCAGTGTCAAAAATGTGCAATTGGCAGTTTCCACTGTATAGTAATGGTGACTGATATGGTTAGTAATTATGACAGAGCAGGGGCCTCTTGCATGTTAGGGAGTCACACAGATTGCTAGTGGAAGAGTTAATGCGCAATCAGGGGTGATAAGTGTCCATGAATATCTGTCATTCACATGTACTTACATGGCCATACTGGGTATCTTGAAATTCCATCTCAATCCGCTCAATGTGATCTCGACGCTTTAAAAAATATGCACACAATACAAGGTTAGTATCTACAGAAGCTACAATCTACAGACAGTGTTATTCAATAATTAGACGAGTATTTGCCTTAAAGGTTATATGCAATCTACTGGACTTGCAATGCTATTATAACATAAAAATACAAAATTTTAGACTTTGAGACTTTGATTATTTTACACAAGATTTAATAGTAAGCATGCATTCTTACATGAAGTAATTAGCAAATATATACATGTACTTATATGGTAACATTTGCAGGTGATCCTTATAGAAAGTTCTCTTTTTATTTTATAAACCATGAAAGAAAATATTACATATATTTGCTCTCCAAACATTTAAAGTAATTATTGCAGACTCAGGTTTATCAAAACATGCTGTCTTTTATTATAAAATAATACACCCAGTAATCCCCGGTATGGGTATGGTAAGAGGCTCATGATAGTGACATTCCTTCATCTTGAGGTTCTGGTTTGGTGAAAAATTATTAATAGACATTTCTTGTGAACATCTATCGCCCACCCTTTCAGATATCTACACTATATGTTATTGCATTACACATGGATTTGTCACCAGTGTCACTAAATGATGTGAGCATCAATACTGCCTCTGCTATCCCTTTATCCCTTTCTTTTTGCTGGTCTCTTTGCTTTGTGTCTTTCTCATGCAGTATTGTATTTCTTTGTCTATCATCTGTCTTAAGCCCAGTCTCTGTGGGTTTTGGTATTTGCATTACAGTCATTGCCTAAAGAGTCCAAGGAAGCCAGAATAATACCACTGTTACTTGACAACTATCTTCGTCTTGTATCTTGTTTTTTGCTGTTCTCTTCTTAATTAAATATAGTGGTGGTTTTTCTGTCACGACTCTTTCTAAATTAAATATAGTGATAAATATCTATAGATGATTTTCGTATTCTTGTCGTGCCTTTCTTAAAATATGCAGGTCTGCCCATTAAAAGTCATCAAATAAGATTCATCTGTGCAATGACTGTTCCAAATAAGTTGAGCTGCATGGCCTAAGCTAATGGTGTAATGAAATTGTATGCCCTGTACAGAAAAAAATGTCCACTGTTTTCCAAACCACATAACAAATATGTTTTTGATACCAGGAAATTGATCTGTTTCATAAAACTTCACTGCATTTAATTTGCAGGGACGCAAACACAAGGAATATGTATATCAGACCAGAAAAAACTTCACCTGTATGCTCTTAGAAAATTAACTTATACATAGGCCTGGTGTCTTTCTAACCAAACCTTTTCTCAAGATAGACTGTAAAGATGATAGAGGGCAGTTTCCTGGCATGCTACGCTCTAAAAAATTTCAGACAAAATTGGTTTTTTAGATTCAAAATGGTTCTTTGAAAAACCAAATTTCAATGCAAAAAACCAACATGGATTTTTAAAAAAAATCCATGTTGGTTTTTTGCATTGAAATTTGGTTTTTCAAAAAACCATTTTGAATCTAAAAAACCAATTTTGTGCCGACATTTTTTACAGTGTAGTTGTCGGACTAGTAGCATGCAGTATCTAATTTTTTATTGTCTACAATGTTATGCACTCATGAATGTAAGGAATTAAAACTCTTAATATATTACATGCATAATGGAGTAAGGGAATGACATTTTTTAAAAGTCACACTGACCTTGCAGTTCTCACTGGTTGTCTTGTTCATCCTAACCAACCTGGCCAGACACACAAGGACAACCTTCCGCAGCCATTTTGGAACTTTTCTGCCATGTTCTCCGCTGAAGTGAAGTTTCATGATCAGAACTGTCATGGCGGAGGAGAGTGAAAGAAGAAAAATAGTCGCTCCGAAAAATTGCCCTGGAAAGAGAAAGTGACAACATTGCAAAAGTAAATGACATGGAGAAATGAAGAAACTTCACTGGTTTAAATTGTTTATTTGTCCTGCCATCTTGACATGGCACCTAGGCTAGCATAACATTAGAGGGATGCTTGTCTAGATATATGTGCTATGACTGCCATGTAGACAGTATACTACAACATTGATTGCAGCCCTATTATATATGCTGTTTTTGAGTATCTTTCGTAGACAAGGGAGCAGGGGACTCAGGGACTGCGAATTTTTGCACTTCATCTCAGAAATATCTTATTTGAGGTTTGCAAGAAAATTGTTTCTTAACCAGGAATCTAATTCTAATGTAACATAATGCCCAAAATTTCCAAATCTTGATCTTGTTATTGGAATATTGCACATATATTTTTTGACACAAAATCCCTATTACCCGCCGTCTGTATGTTAGACATGGGATGAATTAAATCAACTGTCTGGATTGATTGACATTTTGCCAAGTTGAAATGCAATTGTGGTAGCCTGATTCATATTTGTGGAGTCAGATCACTAGTGTAGGCCTACATACTATTTAGTATATATGAATTGAATTGTATAGTGTCCAATCTATCCATATTGTACATTCTGGTTTGTTTTTTGAGTGATTGGCATAGGTTTATCTTCATGCTGGTTTGTCCTACACTGTATGTATTTCTGATCTGCTACCCTGAACTGTTTGTTCACATTTGTTACTCCTCCACATTGCACAGGCTGGTTGCTCATCTGAATTAGACAGAAACCAGAAAAAACGCCTTCACTGCTCAATTGTATTGGCAATTGGACTAAGAAGAGGCTACCAGCACCATTATACAATCCAAAACAAGCGGATTAGGGCAAACGATCAATTTTGCCAAAAGCTGATTTATGTAGAAAGAATTCTCGAATTGTGGAGTTCTGTATCGCGCTTATGCCAGGTATTGCAGAACCATGCATGCTGAATAAAATGGATACAGCCTGCAGGTTTTTAGTCACAAGGAGTTTGGTTAGAGACTGAACTCAACAGAAACTTTAGATCATTGCTCTGTGAACATGGAGAATGAATGTGTACATGTAAATGTCATTATGTAAATAAATTTCTATTGTCTGTCTTTTTGTGCTGTTACCAATACCAATCCTCAAAAAAGGCAAACCTCTCAAATTTTAAAACCACTTTTGTGGCACCGCACTGCTCCACAATCGATGTGGTGCTGGTGATTGTGAATACTGCAGTTATTAAGACTACAGTATTATATACAAATATTTTTCTTATCAGACTTGTAGCATTTGGAATGTTTTTAGTATGTATTCCATCCCTTGTTTCGAATGTTGACACTTTCATTACCAATGTTGTAGCCATGGAAATAGAAATTATTACTGAAGTGCTTTAATGTAATCCCTTACATGTACGTATGTCCTTTCCTTGCTTTAAAACACTTTTTCTCTATTCATGACTTGCACCATTTTTCTTTCTAAGTAGAGATCATAAAGTTGGGCTGAGACACCAAAGTAGTATTTCAAGTCTATACCCTGGAAAAACCCCAGCTTTAATCTCTGCCATATTGCACATTTAAAGGTCATTCAGGTTTTTTAGGCGGATATGGGACAGCTGGATTAAATGAAAATGTTTCGTGGTTTCGTCTGAAAATGTCACTCTGTCAAATTGATATATTGATTGACAGCACCATTCAACTTTGTGTTATCTCCTTTTGTAGTTGTTTATGTATAACACAATTGCTGACTTAATTTTCTATCCTCTCTATGTATTAACTGTTCCAAAACTGAAATGCCTCCGAGACATATTTAAAAAGTTATTTGGGGCATCCAGAAATCACATACAAAGTCCAATCTGAGTCTTAGATTCTTCTTATATGTCACGTACAATTCTGTGCCGATCAAATCAATTCGACACAACAATACATTTATCTATATTATGTTCTTTGCTGATTTACATTCCATGGAAAATGAGATAATCTAAATCTTCAACTTGTCAACCAACCTTACCAAAACGCCAAATAATAATAAAAGAAAGAGTCACTGTACATTACGAATTTGTCAGTGTGCTGGTATGAATGTTTCATAAAATATCATTTGATGACATGACTATTCAACAAAGTATCACTAACTTCTTGCTGGCAATGTCATGCATTGAAAAAAAAACCCAGACACTAACAAATGATTGAATCTTTCTGAAATGAGGGACATCACAAGACCAAGTTTACTTTAATACTGTGTTTGATGTTGTGTCTCAGAGAACTATGAAGAGATTTATAATCTCCTCAAACTTCCTGGTTTATCCGCATCTTTTGGGAAATTCTATGATGTTGTCTTTCAGTTTGGACTTTATAGAGCAATAAAAAACAAATCTTGGCAGAAATGTAAAGAATGACATCATAATTACCAAGAAACTTTAGATGATTGATTTTGATCTGATTTCCTGGTTTTAAGATCCTCCAAAAAGAAGTTACTCCTGGCCAAAGGAACTTATTTCTGATTGCCATAAGTTGAAACCAATTTGGCTATCTGATTGGTTTCAGGGATGGCCCTTTTCAAAGTATATAACATCTTTATTTATATAAATGAGATGTGTGATAGAAAGGCAGGAAAAAAATTCAGAAAATGTAGAAATAGAAATATAGTTCTCACTAACCGATAAGAGGAATGACGTCGGAGGTGGGAGGGATGGCCTCGGCAATGAGGAGTTGGTAGACCGTCATGGCCAGCAGGACAGTCACTCCCAGGGACACTTTCTCTCCAGACTCCGGGGGCAAGCAGAACACGAGGATGCCAATGCCCATCAGCAGTACACAGGGAAAGACCAGGTTGTAGGTAAAAAACATTGGCTTCCGTCGAATCACAATGGAGTAAGTGACGTCGACGTAAGGTTCGGCACAGCAAGAGTAATATTCAACGTTGCGAGTGGCAGGCATGCTTATCAAGTCCCACTCGCCATTGCGAAGATACTTGCTCAAATCTCCAGAGTCCTTCAAGTTGATCAAATCTAACTGGAATCCATCGTAAGTCCAGGAACCAAACTTGAGAGGACATCTTTGCTGATCAAACGGAAAGTAAGTAACGTCGATCTTGCAGAAACTTTTGATCATGGCAGGAACGACCCACAGGACATAGCCATTGCTTGAAACAATCGCGTTTGTCTCTGGAAACAGTTGAGTGGCTGGTTTTGTTTCGTCTACACTGGAAATGCAAAGAAACACAATTAAATCAAGGTCATACACATGTGCATCAAATTCAGATGGTCTGTGTATAAAACAACATGTTCTCATGACGTTATGGTTCTCATGCAACTATGAATATGATGAAATACATTGTGGATATAGATACAAGAACTCCACAAGAAACATATAAAAGCCAGTATACATTGGTCCCTGCATTATAAGACTACCCCTTCTGTGGTCATGAAGCAATCTCTCGTGGGGGTGCGGTCTCTCATCGGGGTGTAAGATGCACTAAAAATACTACTTGCGGAGGAAGGCGGTCGCATAAGGCAAGTGGGTCTTACAACGCAGGTACCACTGTAGATGAGAGTTTGTGGATGATTATAGTTGTATGACTTGATAATTCGATTGTGTACATTATATGAGGTGTTTATTGAATGACAAGTGTAACATTGGTGTGCAGATGGCAAGCATGTTTTGTGAGAGACTGCCAACCCCTGCAAGGTTGCTTCTCTTTCTCTTGCAGACCTTGCCACTCCAAATTCCTACAGCAGCATATTGTCTGCAAATTGATTTTGTAATCTCGTAATGAAGGATAATATGATTATAGCAGTGGGGCTTTCTTTCTGCGATTTCTTTCGCTACTGACATGTAATTATTGTCTGCAAATCAGTCCTGCTCTGGGTTTCCCTGGCACTTACCTGTTGTATAGGACGATATCTGGAATCCACACTCGACCGGAGGGAATTCGCAATCGCTGCAGCCCATATTCCGAGGTATTCCATGTTAAGTGTGGGTCTGTCCAATGCTGAAAAGTCAGTTCCTTCCATTAAGTCAGATATAATTGTCCATTAAACAGTGTTTGCAAAACTTATTTTTCCACTTTAATGAACTTCCATTTAAAATGAAGCCAAATTAAGGTATTATAAGAAATATCCAGTTTCATCGTCTAATTCTTACTTAATGAGGGAATCGCAATGGAAGTGCTTGTTTTCCTTGGGCTGATGAATTGGTTTATCTTTGTTCCAAGGCATGAGTGAGACCATTGTACAAATCAACAGCTGGTGGGCAGTGAAAGTAAATCAAATAAAGGGGCAATTCCAATCATTGGATTATATTCATTGAACAGCCTGAAGTTGGCAGCAATTCTTCAAGGCTAATATCATCCTGAATATGAGTCTTAGCAGGGTGCCTTGTTTGACCCCCTCTGTCCTAATTTGACAAGAGATGGAATGACTTTGCTTGTTTGTTGCTTTCTTGGGAAACTGCTTTCTCAGTTGGTGCCCTGGGGGATGGTTTGGGATGCGACTGCTGCAATTTGATAGTCGAGTGGGATGGGTGCATTTGCACTCCAAAGGGCCAACACGATTCCCATTGATTGTGGCATAAATTGCTCGTTACCTTTACATACACACCAAACTGCTGTTATTGCACAAAAAACACTTTTCTACTTACGAATTGAAACCAGGCATTGACCTGCAAAAACTGGTTCTTCTCGTCCTGAAATAAATCAATGAAACGGATATCTGAGCCAATGTGTCTGAAATAAGCTGTCGAAAAGGCTTCAATATCCACCACATCATGAGTTCTAATTTCGATTAAATTTAAACCACGATGCATTTCTGAAATATAATTTTGTAGAATAGGAATGGTACACCAGGCCGGCTTTAATATGCAGGTGCACATATATTCTTATTCACTTCCATTTAAGGATTGAATTAAACTTAATGAACATAACACCTGAAGGATCAGGTTCACATTCTGCTAATAGAAGCATCGCTTCAGTATATACACAATAGATCTACACTCTTAAAACTAAAGGTTCTTAAGGGTACCATTTTCAAAGCCAAGAGAGAAAAAGGTTCCATGTTGCATCATAATGTTCCCCACAAATAATTGGTTCCATAATGGAACTACAGGGTTCATTGAAGTTTTTCAGGATAAGGGAACTTAGCTGGCTACTAAGACCTTATGTCCTTTAAGGCTTAGTGGGGGTCACTAAGAGGGGTAACCGAACCATTTCATGCACATTTTTTAATAATCTTATTGAATATGTGTGCAAACATATGTTTCGCTTGAGCAAACCTGCAGTGTGATTATTATGTAATGCATTACAGAGATCATAACATAAGCATTTAAGGGGACATTCTTAGTAGCCACCTCATTTCCCTTATCCTGAAAAGCTTCACTACTATGTCAAAAGGATGGAAGGGGTTCTAGGCACATGCCAGTATAGATGACACAACAAGTGGTACACCAAGCGGCTGTCATGGCAAGCATCGTATCGAGGTCCTCTATGTAATGAAGTCCATGGAGTTCGGAGTTTGTTTTCTCTTGACAAAGGCAGTAAATAAGGTTCTATAATACTCTTTAAAGATATTTGCAAGCACCTTAAAAGGTACCAAAGTCGTACTTTAAGGTTCTTCTCTGAACCTTTTTTGGTGTTCATTTTAAAAACCATTTAGGTGCCACATCTGTATCAAACTAGGCTATATGAAAAATGGTTCTACCTTCAACCTTAATTTTAACAGTTAAACAAGAGTTGCAGTATCTTGAAACACCTTAACAGAACAGAACCCCCTTCCTACTTCCGTGTGTGCTGCATATAATCAGTATTCCCAAGTCTTGACTGACATGTCCATCTGCGGATCGATGGGTGATGGAAGGCTGACCATTGCATGGAAATTGGTTCAACATCGCTCGCGGAGTCCATATAGTTTTATAATGTCTGACTAAATAAATTTAATAAATAACGTATGCCCTACAAAGACTCTTACATGTCTTCTCTATACAAATACTGTGAAAACAACCAGACAAGACGTTAATCAATATCTTTTTCGTTCTTTGACTTTTTCAATTTCAAATGTCATACCCTCTTAGGTTTGTTGCGATAGCAATCTGTCAAGGATGAAGAAGCCACTTTCGTTATAAGTCTGCTTGAATTTTGAAGGACAAGTGTGTCTAAGCCCCCTGTAGCATTTTCTGAGGGACATACACCCTTAATGACTGCACATAATGTCATATAATAAGAAAGGCACATATGAGATGGATGGTGCTATAGCCTTGATGTCTTTCTTGTAAATTGAAATCCACTCACAAGTTCTCTGATTTGGAAGAGGGCCACTCCCATGCGCACTTCCACCACATCGGTCTGGTTGATGACGGGTCGCGCTGCCGGGTCGTAGTAACTGCTGTAGAGCAGGTCCCTCAGGAGACGAACCTCATCCCTCAGACTGTATACGCCTGAAAGAAAAACAACCGGTTTGAAAATAGAAAAATCACATTTGAAATGGTTGGATAATTAGGCCTATCTGTAAAATTGTTGATAATTGACTTCAGCATCCGCAAGACACTGACACTTCATCGAGTAAAATTCAGTACCTAATCGCTGGTACCAAACTACCTGTTGTCCGTTCCATTATAGCTGGTCAATTTGTTATGGGGAATGGATGGACAGCTTCATTGAAAAATAGCATTTTATGATTCATGATGCAGATGAGGTGTCATGATCATACCAATACTTCAACAGTAATTTGAATTCAGGCGACTATCAGTTATGACTAATCAAAAGGCCTCCCTTTCCCAAAGGACACGAGAAGTAAAGACAATGTTGCTTATTGATTGAAGTCTTGTCTATTGGCCGAGTAGAGATGTATGGTTGAAAAAATGCTGCTACATGAGTTGTGGTTTTGTCACAACTTCGCGAAACATTGCCACAACGTCGCATGCTGATGTCACATCATTACAGTCCTCGTCATACTTACGTGGAATCTCAAGTTCTTTTCTATGCTGTTGAACTGTGATGTCAGAGATGACTCTATGCTAGCATTGCAATATACATAAATTAACTACAAGCTGTGATGTCATTTTAAACTGGGTCAGATTCCCCAGCTTCCAGCCAATGTTGATCCTCCTGAACTGAGCGTCACAGTTTCAATACAGTGTCAGAGTAAGAACTTATCAGGGATAGACCCTACAACCGCGTCATCACAGCTTGATAGCCAATGGGCTGACAGTAAACTACACTTATACCACTGTTTGCTTTTTCTGGCCAATCAGAAGGCAGGATTTCGCTCTGATATAATGCATATCACAGCTCATACACCTGACTATGATATTGCATGCTTGGCTGACTACAAGTTGACAAAATTGAAGGAAACAGTGAAACAAAACTGACCAACAAAGGATTAAAACTGAACAACACAGACAGAAAACAAGGAGGAAGATGGTATCAAGCGTTGCTAGTCTCAGTAAAAAGGCTGTATTCACTCTTTTTATACCAATATCTGAAATAATGATCAAATTTAAGGTCACTTGATAAAATAGTTAATTTTGGATAGGCAAGCTGAAAAAAAAAATAGCAGAGCAGCAGACCAACAATTTTGACCCCATTTGGCAAGGTCAAAGAATCAATTTTTCTTCTTAATTCGGGGGCTGCCGCCCCCGAACCCCTGCTTCTTCTTATTTCGGGGGCTACCGCCCCCGAACCCCTGCTCTTTGCTTTCTATCTTTCTTTTACTTTTTCGAATGTATTTCGTAACTTCAAAATAAAACTTGCTCAGCGACTTTAATAGTCAGCCTCACCAAAGAGACCTTGACTGAGAGGGTTGCACTATTGACCTACCTTTTTTTGAAGGCAAACAAAGGGATTTAAATTAATTTTTTTTGTACTTAGTGGTATAAGTTAGATAACACCCTTGTTTGTGACGATATGCAATAATCCTCGGGCTAAAGCCCTCGGATATATTGCATATCGTCACAAACGAGGGCGTTATCTATTACATCACAGTTCAAACATTGATATATTGAAGGAAGCATTACATTTGTGATCCCATTAATTTATCACAGCAATCACCTGTCTAATCCTACCAAATGGCAGCTTTGTGAGCATTCACAATTTCACAGTAGACAACTGTTGTAATCCCCACAGAGTTGTTTGATTAATCTACATACTTGCTGACTTATAACTTTAAACTTTGATGGAAGTAGGTATAAACAGAAGGTTTAGACATTTTGTTTGTAAACACATGGCTTACGTTATGTATATTCTTTCTGGCAGCCCATTGACTGAGAGGCTGTGATGTCAAACTTGTATGGGTTTTCCCAGACCCAATTTTCACTCTGACACTGAGTTGAAACTGTGATGCTCAGTTTGGTGGATTCGCATTGGCTAGAAGCTGGGGAATCTGACCCAGTTTAAAATTACAAAACAGCTTGAAGTTAATTTAAATATATTGCAATGCTAGAAGAGTGTCATCTCTGACATCACAGTTCAACTGCATAGAAAAGAACTTGAGATTCCACGTAAGTATGACGAGGACTGTAATGTTGCTTCACAAAGTCTGTTTTGTTGTTTTTCGCAAGACCCTTTTCAAATTGTAACTGTCCTTTGAGGAAAAATGATATGTTTGATTCAGGTACGGTACAGTTCATTGAAGCACATATCAACCAGTGCGGGTATCAAAGGTAAACAAGCTAAACATAAGATATGTGTCATTTTCTCATTCAGTTTCTGCCAATGGCTTGTACCGTCTTGTATGATGCAGCTATAATCATATTTGTTTAATGCATTTAGTCAGTTTCTTGACTAAATCTATGACATCACAGTCTTGGGATAAAGCAAAGTACAAACTTGAAAAACACATAGCTATGAAAACGATACTAAGTAAATATCAGTAGCGAAATAAATTCTAAGTTTTCGACTTCCTGAAGATAGGCAGCAACTTTTTTTAGCTCTATTCACATAGGCGCAAATCACACATAAATGGGGTCAGTTGAGTCTTCATGAGAATGTATGCAAATTGATCCTTGGTATGAATGGTACTGATGGACATGCTTTCTGGATGCGTTGCTACATGGACAAGCACTCTCACTGTGTCACCTGAAGCCAAACCAGCCTGACAAGATGGCACCTTCCATAGAAATGTGTCATTTTCTCATTCAATTTCTGCCAATGGCTTATACAATGCAGCTATAATCATATTTGTTTATCGTTAATACAATATCAAGTTCCCAACTTCTTTATTCTGTCTCTTTTTGTAAATAAACTTTGATTGTTTGGGAGTAGTTTTGAAATTTTCGAATTGAAACCATATATCTTCTGATATTAAATGTGTCTGGTATGATAATAATATCTCCTTCGTGTCTGTTCATTTGCAATTGAACTTTTACTAACTTTCTGTTGTTTCATATTAAAAAGTATTTCACGACATCTTTGTGGAGTCAATATTTCTGCACTATTTACTAAAAAATATGTTCTTCCATTAAAAGTAATTTATACAATGTACCGGTAACTGTTCTAAAGCGCTTCTGGACTGTTTACTTACTGGAAGAGGCGTACTATGAATTACTATTGTCAATATGTAGATTGCACAGATTTATGAAATTTGCACAGCACTTATTTTTCAGAAGAATATTGCTGTAACTTTCATTTAGATAAGTTGAAAAAGAAAGAGATCGAGCGTGGTTACTATAGGGAAACCGTACGAGTCAGTGATCTATTTGGTCAGATCAGACGAGGTGGGCGAGTAGTGCCCTCCAAGTCTGATTTGACCAAACAGATCACTGACGAGTTGGGTTTCCCTTTTATCCCCCAGCCACACATTTTACAATGTAAGCAATGGGAACCGCAGGAATCAATTTCCATACAATATAGTATGATAAAATGTTGATTTTAACTTAATCTAAGGGAAATTGGCCTATATTGAGGTAAAATTGCCAAGCCAAAGTTAGTTTTTATGGGATTCGCTTTTCTGGACTGCATGGAAGTATAGCACATTAGAAAATCACCCTATGAATATCAAACTTTCAGATATTTTGCGAAATATATTTGTCTTGCGAATTGCAAAATATTGAGGTTCTATATTTATGTATGACAGAAATAGAATTTTTTTAATGAACAAGAAACTATAATTTTAGCGCTTTTTCTATATTTTCACACTCGCAACTTTGTAAAGGCATCATTCAAAATAAACAAATCATAGGAATATGAAACTTTCAGAAGTGTTTGCTAAGGTGGTTTCCCAGAGGCTCAGCAAGTTTGATGTTCATAGACAGAAAAACAATAGCACAAAAAAATTAAAACTACAACAACCTTTATTCGCTTTTTATTCGCTTTTTAGAACTATCAAACTTCTTCTTATTTGTTATTCACATCGTCGGTACAGAAAAACTCTTCCATGTATGGTGCTGTACTTTTTCCAAAATGTCTTACATTTGCCTGGCAACACTCATGCAAAATTTTGAGGTTCTATGTGCTATAGGTGCGAAGCAATAAAGTTTTAACCAACACAGAAAAAAATATTTTAGGGTCCATTTTCATGACTTTTCTCCTACTTTTAACTACTTTTTCCGACATTTCTTTACTGATACCTCTGTTAATCTTTATCAGTATACCAGAAAATCATGCCATTTTTGTATTATACTCAATAAACACTTATAAAGGATTCCTGAAAGTTTGAAGGTTTTAGGATGGTCATGGCCTGAATAATTATTCTCCAATCATAGTCATGTTGTTTGAAAATTACGCACAGTTTTCACTACTCAGCAGGCAGCAAGGTGCTGTGTTGTGCTGTGTTGCTATGGTAACCAAGGTGTGTGGTATGGGAGGGCAGATCACACACCACAGATCACACCCTGTGGTGGCTGATAACGCGCTTGATGGGGGATAAACTTTGTTATCAAACAATACATGCTAGAAAGACATATGGATACAGATAGATAAGCAAATAGAGACAGTTGGAGAGATGGGTAAAATAGGTAAGAACATAGATTAGATAGATGAGATAGAAATTTGATATAGATAGATAGATAGATATATAGGCCAGTAGAAAAAGGCCCAATATCAGCCATACCCTGGACCTCTTCATAACAGTACAAATTTTGTACCGAATGAACCCTTGAAATCTCTAGTTTCACCAAAAAAAATTCCCCAGAATTCCCATTCGGAGGATTTCTTTAATTCACGTTTCCATGGCAACACTCTTGAAAAAATCATAACCCACAAATGAACAACATTTTATTGAATAACTTTCCTTCTGCTTTGAGGAACAATTTCAATTTTGGCACACAGTACCTCCATGACCAACTCTCTCAGATGCATGCAAAAATTGTGTTTTACATTGTGCGTGTGTGTTGCTATGGTAACAGAAATATAAAAAATCGTCAATTTTTTAAAAGATGGTCTTAAAATGTTTGATGTGGAGAGAAAAAATAAATATACAAGCAAAAATATGGTTATAATATAGATAGAGCATCTCTTTGTGGACAATCTTAAAGAAAAATATTGGAAATATCTCATATGATATAGTCGCTATAGAGACTGATTTAATGTTTGCTTTAAATTACTTGTACAAACCTGAAGCTAAGGAGGGGCTTGTTCCCATGTTTTCTTCCAATTAATTTGATCAATGGACTTAATTTTGATATAATATTCATCTCTGAATGCAATTAACAATTTAAAAGTTTACCGTTGCCATGGAAACACTGCTGTAGCCAGTTCCATAGCAACAAACCTCAAATGCATCTTTCTGATCAAATGCATAGCCAATGGTTTTTGCAATTTAATCATACATCTACCCAACCCTATTAGCTATATCAGTAAATTAGTTTTACAACATAAAACTAGTAGTTTGTTTTGTTTCTATGGTAACAAATGCCCCCAAACATTATCAATTTCTAAGATAGGGCAAAAATAGGCAGTTTCTACAGTTTGCAGTCATGTAATAAAGTTTCCAATGTAATTGTGGTTCTGAAAAGGCATTGGAACCTCAGTATTTAGTCAAAGAACACCCTCAACTTACAAATTGACAAAGGATTACCATGGAAACAACAATAATATACCATAAACTGTCAATGATAGTTTAACTATTGATTGAAATAAATTCTTAAATTCTGTAATTGTACAAAATAAAATTTGACCGATTTTCACGTATGATGCATCAAAAGAAGCTGGTAATGGCTTCTATTTTTTAAATTTGAAATTATTGTTGCCATGGCAACCAGTTATCAGTTATGTCAGTTTTACCAATTTTGAAAAACTTCATAAAACTAGCATTCGCCATATCAAATCATTAATATCTTTGACAATAAAATATAATTCATTTATTTCAAATCATCTTATAAATTCTGAGATATTTTTGTATAAGTTTCATTGGAATAAAGTTTATGATGGCAAGAAATTTGGCAATATGATGATTCATTATATTGAAGTCAAGGAGATTTTCTTTGAGACATTATGAGAAAAAATGGAATTTCTAAGGTTTGAAAGGAGATATCTTAGTGTATGATACATCATTTTAAAGCTTGAGTAAAGACCTATCTTTTGCAATGATATTACTTGTAACCATGGCAATAGAAAGGATGTTTCAGGCAAATCAGTCTTTTTCTTTGTGGTCAGTTATGTTCCCGAGTTTCTCATTTTTTGATGTAGTAAGTGCAAAAATTAGCATGAAGATTAGTCCATCACCATGGTATACATTATCTATTTAGGATACTTATTAGTTAACAACTTAGTTGCCATGGCAACTAGAAATTAATTTACAGGACAAAATGTGAGCTTAATTTTGAAAACCAATTTGGATAGACTGTGAGGTTTTTCAGCCAAGCGATCCAAATGTAGTGATTCAATTCAAAATCACACGATTTTTCTCGACAGCAAGATATTAGACTTAAAGCAGTAAGCCTAAAATATACACCAGGCATATCATCATAATCAATGTTGTACCATTTGACACTGCTGTCAGCCAATCACATGCCAGTATATCAGGGCAATAATTGTGATATTCTTTGATGTCCACTTATCGTTTCATAATTGACTGCTTGAGTCTTTATCTCGTGTTATAAGCCCATTATTCACTCGGCTAAAGCTCTCGGTTGATAAATCACATATTCCCTCTCCCATGGTGAATAACCTATACTAATCACTGATTTTCAAGTTAATTCCTCAATGTTTGTTGGTTTGGAATTGTAGGGTAAGTTTCCTTGAGTTGGACACTAGTAAATAAGCTTAGAGATTTAGGTAACCTTGAGTCTGACACTGTTAGTGGGGTTGACCTGGATAATTAACATCTTCCATACCACCTTATTCTGCCATGAATTTGTGCATTTTAGTGAGATTTTGTCAGATTTGAAGGATCCTTTGCTGGCCTACGGTATTGATTTAACTTCAATTTGTTAAGCACATAGTTAGGAAGGATGTCAAGCTACTTTCTGCTCAAATTTGGCTTTTTCAAGGGATTGGATGGATGGATGATTTGGGCTTCACATCCAGTATTTATGCACTTGGTATTCTAATTAGGACAGGGTAAGGGCACAGCAATGAGGCAAAGGATGATTGGAAAAACAACATGTATACGCCCCAGTGACCCGGCAAAAGCTGGATTTGAACCCTGGGCCCAGCGATTGGCATTCAAGGGACTGAAAAGTAATTTTGCAGCTATATATTTAAATGTCATGTTTTTGGGACACAACTGTCTCACTCAAGGATACCCCCTTCCTTTTTCTGTTTCAGGGAATTCACCCGATATTCAGTGTTCTTACCATGCCAACTAAAATATACTATAAGTGTTAATGAAAACATTTTTAAATTTGAGGCTCTGGTTGATGAAATACAACCCATACAACCCATAGGCCAAGCAGTATTTCTGAAATACTGCTTGGCTGATGGGTTGTACCGGTTGTATTATACTATTTCACATTTTTTAAATGTCAAGAATCCAGGTGTCCGGCCCAACGAACATTACCCTAAACATCAGAGATTTGTATAGCATCAGAATTTGTATTTTTCTGGCTAAACAGTCGGCATTATTATCAGCACAATTTTTTCAAAGAAATAATCAAGGAACATAGACAGGCATCTTTAAAAGAAACTTAATTTTCAGTGTATATTGGCGAGAGAGTTGCTAAATGCATAATCACAAATAGGTTATGATATAGTTAGTACAGCCACAAAAATCAAGCAATGCAAGATACTAATCTCAGTGTTTGAGTTGAAACCCATCTTTTATGTCCTTTGTCGTGCCAGATAATTTCATGAAAGTCATCTTGATTTGGGGCTTTTCTGACTATTTTTCCAATTAGTCTTGCCAAAAAATCTGCGGTGAAACGCATATAATTGTACCATTTCTTTGAAAAGTTTATGATATCATGACATTTTTAGTATTTAAGTGCTTCCTAGAGCATCCAAAATACAGAGCATACCCAAAGCTTTGTACTGCTGGTACAGTGTGCATCAAAAAATACATTTACACTCCCGCTGTACATTGAAAATTGTCACAAAATCATGGTTCCAGTCAGGAGTGACACACAGTCAAAATCCAACTGATCCAAGTGATTAAAACAATTACTACAAGTAACATATTGATTTATTTGCAGACTTTGTCTGCGCCTACAAGCAGTGTAGTACAAAAGAAATGCGTAGGACCATTGCTTTTCATATTCATATTGAAAGTCCTTTTCATCCTCCTATGAAAGTATTTAAAGGATGGGCTAAAAATTGGAATTGCTCGCTTATAAAAACATGTAAATCTTTTCCAATCATAAATCACATTGCAATTGTTCAGGAAAATCAAGCAAACATTACGTCCTCCAGCAAATTTTCAAATGAACCTTAAGATTTAAGACGGCCACCTCTGAAAACGGAGCAATTAGTATTTGATTTTCCTCAGTGTCTTTTCTCTGTAATAATAATTGGCATTATGTATTCCTTATTTTTCAGTTACCATGGTAACCATGTCAATTTAAAAATACTAAGTATCAAATATAATTATATTATTATGGTTTTGAACTGATCTTCATGATAATTTTTGCATTTCTTACATAAAAAAATAGAATCTCAGGAACAAAAATGGCTGATTTCCCTGATATACCATTTCCCTTGCCACGGTTACCAGAAATTTTCATTGCAAAAGATAGATCTTTACTCAAGCTTTAAAATGATGTATCATATGATAAGATATCTCCTTTCAAACCTTAGACATTCCATTTTTGCACATAATGTCTCGAAGAAAATCTCCTTGACTTCAATATTATGAATCATCATATTGCCAAATTTCTTGCCATCATAAACTCTATTCCAATCAAATCTATACAAAATGTCTCAGAATTTATAAGATGATTTGAAATAAATGAATTATATCCTATTTGTGATGGATATTAATCATTTGATATGGCAAATGCTTATTTTATGAAGTTTTTCAAAATTGGTTGAAACTGAACATAACTGATAACTGGTTGCCATGGCAACAATAATTTCAAATTTCAAATATAGAAGTCATTACCAGCTATCTTTTGATGTATCATACGTGAAAATCGGTCAACTATGTTTTATACAATTACAGAATTTAAGAATTTGTTTCAATCAATAGTTGAGCTATCATTGACAGTTTATGGTATATTATTGTTGTTTCCATGGCAACCCTTTGTCATTTTGTAAGTTGAGGGTGTTCTTTGACTAAATACTGAGGTTCCAATGCCTTTTCAGAACCACAATTACATTGGAAACTTTATTGCATGACTGCAAACTGTAGAAACTGCCTATTTTTTGCCCTATCTTAGAAATTGATGATGTTCGGAGGCATTTGTTACCATAGAAACAAAACAAACTACTTGCTTTATGTTGTAAAACTAATTTACTAATATAGCTAATAGGGTTGGGTAGATGTATGATTAAATTGCAAAAACCATTGGCTATGCATTTGATCAGAAAGATGCATTTGAGGTTTGTTGCTATGGAACTGGCTACAGCAGTGTTTCCATGGCAACGGTAAACTTTTAAATTGTTAATTGCATTCAGAGATGAATATTATATCAAAATTAAGTCCATTGATCGAATTAATTGGAAGAAAACATGGGAACAGGCCCCTCCTTAGCTTCAGGTTTGTACAAGTAATTTTAAACAAACATTAAATCAGTCTCTATAGCGACTATATCATATGAGATATTTCCAATATTTTTCTTTAAGATTGTCCATAAAGAGATGCTCTATCAATATTATAACCATATTTTTGCTTGTATATTTATTTTTTCTCTCCACATCAAACATTTTAAGACCATCTTTTAAAAAATTGACGATTTTTTATATTTCCGTTACCATAGCAACACACAAGCACAATGTAAACCACAATTTTTGCATGCATCTGAGAGAGTTGGTCATGGAGGTACTTTGTGCCAAAATTGAAATTGTTCCTCAAAGCAGAAGGAAAGTTATTCAATAAAATGTTGTTTATTTGTGGGTTCTTATTTTTTCAAGAGTGTTGCCATGGAAACTTGAATAAAAAAAATCCTCCGAATGGGAATTCTGGGGAATTTTTTTTGGTGAAACTAGAGATTTCAAGGGTTCATTTGGTACCAAATTTATACTGTTATGAAGAGGTCCAGGGTCAACCCCACTTTTTACTGGCCTAATAGATAGATAGATTGAATTTAGATCCCGAAGTCGACTAGATAAAGTCGACTATTGAACTTAAAGTTAACTTTCCAAGCAGAAGTCACTGTTCAGTGTAGTCAAGTCAGAGTTGAGACAGCTAAAGTCAAGTCATTGTTGCATAACTTTGTCAATTTTTACCTCAAATAAATGGTTTTAGGCATCATTTTCAACGGCATTAAGAGCGCAACATGTATATCATACTCTTTTGGAACCTTTGGAAAATCTACGCAACATAAAAACTCTCTAAATTCCAGACGCATTTGTATCCTGCACAGCTTTTTGAGTGCGAAGGTTATAATGTACTGTTGATAATTTTTAAAGGAAGGACCCTAAGAAATTGCAATAGTCAGCTGAAGTTAGTTGAAGTCAAGTGAAGTCAGAGTTAGACAACTTAGCTGACTATAGTCAGTTGAAGTTCTTGCCAAACAAGTCAGAGTTTTAACTCTGACTGACTCTGGGGTCTAAGATAGATAGATAGATAGATAGATAGATAGATAGATAGATAGATAGATAGATGGGTAGCTTGTGCAATACAACGTAAATAGGAATATCTACCTCACTGAAAGCTGTCAAATTTAAATCTATGTTAGAATGTTGATATTACATAAGAGTAAAAATCAATATGATGATTGGCATGTAAATTGATCAGTTACGGTCACAAAATCATAATAAGAAGATTATATTCCTTTATTAGGAGCTGCTGCCGCTGGCAGCCACAATTCCATGAACCGACACCCGTCAGAGAGCATATGGACTCACCTGCCCAGAGCTATCTCTAAGTGTCTCACTCATTCTCTATTTCTAGAGTAACGAAGTAGAGCCATGCGTGGTCACCCAAATGCATGACCGCCTCGCCCCGCAATGGACTAAGCTTGACCGCGACCGTACGGCCCCGCTCTGCTGAAAATAACTCAAATGCCCTCCAATAAACTAACAAATTTTAATTCTCAAGCAGCAGGCTCAGCTCAGCAGCTCCTCACATTCTGCTCGCAGTGTGAATTCTAGTTTTGTTTTGATTTCTTGTTGCTTGTTGACCTATTTTAAAGGGAAAAAAGTCATGGTTAAAATAATGAATTATTCCCTCAAAATGACAAGTACAGAGAGCATTTTGACACTTTTGAAGATGAATCTGGAATGTTAAATACGAAACTAATCATTGATAAGAAGCTGGGTGCATTTGACCTAATTTCTTGCTTTGGACTGTTTGGACTGTTGATGTTGAGACCATCACTGCTCAGATTTTAGCTGCTTCTTGTGCTCTTTTCGCTTATATGCATGTGGTTGGAAGAAACTCAAGGTATACAGATCGGTATTATTATTCATTCAAAAAGCATTTATAAGATTTTGAAAGTTTCAAAATTCTAAATTTTTCACAAATTAGGGGAAATAGGGCCCTTATCATAATGGAAACTGCTATAGGCTGCATTGAGAGCGCGGTCAGACAAATGATATTTTGGTTCTTGGTGATATTCTATGACAAGGCGCATATTTATATGATTGTGTAAAGTTTCTCATCGGAATGCAACCGGATCATTCCCCTGCCAATTCTGTCATATGATTATCAGTATTCTTGTAATTCTATCAAGCCTCATGCTGTCTTCTTCAGTTTCTAATTGCCTCGTCGCTCTGCCAGAAGAAATGCATGTCGGTGTACATATTTATATCATCTGCTTTCTGACCAAATACATGTACCATGCATGCTCATAATATGCATCACATATAACCATCGGAATAATATATAGATCGTGGATAGTGAGGAGACCAATATTGAGTTTTATTGGCCGAAGCAGTAATATTGATAGAGGCCATAGGCCGAGACCAATATTACCTGCTAAGGCAAATAAAAGTATACCAATATTGAGTTTTATTGGCCGAAGCAGTAATATTGGTTGAGGCCGTATTGGTCGACTCAACATCCACTATTTGTTATATTCTGCACCAAAATTTTCAGACTTATACATATTTACAAAATAGTGTTTTTTCTAAAGATGCTTGGTTTTTTTATTTGACAATTGACATATACTTAATTTTTCCATTTATTTGTATATTTTTCGGACAACTGAACATCCTACACTCTTTGCTCCTCTCCAACCAGGAAGGACAACAAGTAGTTTTGGCAGTTATGGAATGCTTATCCAAAACAAAAAGCAGTTGTCCAGACTCACAAAGTACAAATTAATTTGTTCAGTGAAACGGTCTCCTTATTCGCTGAAAATTATGAAGCTGCTGTCATAAGCACACATTTATTTCGTCACCCCAACTCATGAATCCGCTGTAATGCAACATGCAATCTTGTCATTTGCACATCATATTGTGCACAAAATTTTCAATTTTATTCACTAATTCACTAAACCAATAAAAATCAAACTCACGTTTTCTGGCCAGGTAAATTTCACACTTGAGTTTCAATAATTGTGCTGTATGTGATGGATATAAGTGGAAATCTTATAAAATATATGATTCATCAGTTCAAACCACTTATCACCAAGGCCATTGAATTGCTTCACTGAATACAAGGCTTGTGTTTCATAGTAGTGATTTTGAAGTGTTGTAATTTATTTAATGGAATTAAATCTGCACTAGTGCCTAATGAATCACCCCTTGATTTAAAATATTGGTATACCCTTGCTTGTATAGATCTGTCAGTCTATCTAAAATGTACATAATGTTTGTGCACCATACCACTGACTGAAGCAATATGTATTGATGTGTGAGATATTCCCATATATATTATTCTCCATAAATATAACATTTGCCAAAATATTATCTCTTGTCAGATGTCTACCCATAAGAAATTTCCATATTTGCTTATGTATTGATCTGCCATACTCCTTATTTTCGTCCATTGTATTTATCTCAATATCAAGACCCCCAATTTATCTGACTATCACTTTGTTCATATTCCCATCATTCTCAATAGCTGTCTGTCCGTCTGTCTGTCTAGCTGTCCGTCTAGCTGTCTGTCTAGCTGTCCGACGGTGTCCGTCTGTCCATCTAGCTGTCTGTCTGTCTGCATGTCTATCGTTATTACACCAATCATCACGCCTTCCTATTGAAGTCAACTGGTCTGCCAAAATGGTGTTTTGACTTCCCACCTCTTGAAACCGTTTGAATGGCAAGGAGGAAAAAAGAAATAGAGAATAAGACTGAGGACATCCCGTCTCCTTGAAGCAGCAATAACTGTCACCAAGAGAAGTGCTGCTCTTGTGCAAATGGTCTAATTCGGAGGTGGTTGAGATGTTTCCTTTTTGTCATCCTGGGTGATCTGTCATGTGCTGTATCAACATTGGTTTCCCATGTTTGCATCATGTTCTTTTTTATCTGGCATTCATCTTCATACGAGCTGTAATTTGTCACCCTGGGACCAGCCACAAGTAATTATCAAACGTCTCAAATTACTATCACCAGGAAGCATGCCACATACGAATTAAGAAATTATTAGCCACATGTGTATGACAGAATTCCCCAATGATTTATTCAGCTTTTTGGAGCTAGCTGTACAATTCAAACTGCAACACTACATATTTCTGTTTATACGCTGATTGATATATTTGGGACTGTTAAATTAATTTTTCTGCAAAAGTAACTCACAACATAGCAGCCAATGCCAGCCACAGTCATTTTTAGGCCAACTTTGTACACCCTTGATAATGTGGGGACTGACCGAAGCGAATGGCAAAATAATAATGATTTTGCATATCCTTGTATTCGAAGGGACAAAGAACTTTCTTATCACAATCTTAACATTACTGTACCCTAGCTAAAAATGGAAACAAACCTTTTTTTCATGCAAGCTGAACAAAACTTTTTTTTGACAAACCTTTTTTTTTTTTCACAAAAAATCCATAGCCGCCCATGCATAATTTGATTGGCCCCAAAGCACAACACAAAAATGCTGCCTGGAGTCCGGTGAAGAAGAGTGACCATTTTCACACAGATGTTGCACTTAATTAAAGAAAATTGATGAATGTGTTTATCCCATTATAATAATTGATTGATTTTCTTGTTTTGATTATGAGACAGACAAATCTTTCAACTCTCTTCACTTTACCACATTTATTTGTGAAGTGTGCACAACAGTAATATTTGTTTCACGATCATGTTGACATGAAATAATTCAGAAATGAATCCTATATTTCCCAGAAAGTCAATATTTTCACATGATTGGCAACATTTGTCAACATTGTAGTTTGGCAGAATCTAGGTTCTACTTTGAATTTTCTTCAACATGTTTGAATGATGTTTCAATGAAGCCATGTGTACTCAACACTTTGATGTAGATTGCAAGCAGCTCAAGCCACCAGAATGAAGAAGGCATTATAACTGTGATGAAAGTACACAGAGATGAAATGGAGAAAAGTAATACAATGTCATGTCTTTTGTGTCTGTTAGCATGAGAGTACATTGTTATAGAAGGCATATGTACAAATTGAATAACTATTGTCAGTCAAGACTAACATGCTGACCAATGATAAGATCATCATTTGCTTAAGGTTTACATGCAATTGGTCACTCTAGAGCTTACTGTATGGCAAGAATAATAAACACACACGGCAAATGTAGGGATATGACCTCAAAAGAAGCAATTGGGAGTGCAATGGTAATCATTCGAGTGTGCATGCCTGAAAAACAAACTATGCCATTTGACACCTCTGTCAGCCAATCACAAACCAGTATTTCAGGCAATAATTTCCATATTCTTTGTTACTCACTTGTCATCGCATGTTTGACTGTTTGTCTCACGATCTCGCTTATTCACCATGGGATTAGGAATATGTGTTTATCGCACCTCAGACTAAAGCCCTTGGGTGATAAATCTCAAATTCCCTCTCCGGTGGTGAATAACTTATACTAAAAAGTATTGTGTGCAGGTTTGAGTGCACAGAGGTAAAACTATTCAACTGCTACCACGAAAAGCTATAGGGTTGATAAAACAACTCTGTTCAAAGCAGTACACCATTTCAAGTGGGATCTTTTTTAACTAACCATTTGTGGCAGTGACATTAGACTAGCCTTTTGTGAATCCCTGGGCTACATTTTAGTTGCGTCTGTGGAATACTTTCCTTGTTACTGTCCCTGCTATCAGATGGCTCTCAGCCTTGGTTGAAATTCTTTAAAGTTCTTGATTGCAATTCGTAATCAAGGTCATAAGAGGAACATCCATCAATGGTCAATGGTACTCATTAAGAGTATCTGAAGACCCAGCTGGCCCATGGTCTTTCCATTGTCTGGTTTACTTCACATATATAGCTACGCCAAGTACCAATACTTGTATAACTCAAATATATTGTACAGTACTTCACTATTCCTACAATATATTAGCATGCATTAATCAGTCAAGAAAAAGACTCTAAAATGCACTTCAAGTAACAAATTATCAAAATTCCTTGCCAAATACTGATACAAAAGCTTTGATATGAAGGCCTGCATCTACTTAGGCGTACTCCTTAAAATATCTCACTGTCGAGGAGTTATGCACTATATAATAAGAATGATTTGCGAACGTGCAGTCAACCAATGTCAGATCGGTTTTAAAAAGATCGGTTGTCAGAAAAAAAAGAGAGTAGTTGAGACAGCTATTTGGCAGAACCAATATAATGGTTGGTCAGTAACCAGCATAATGTATCACCCTAATCTTCAACGTAAAATTTGAAATATTTAGTCAGTTGGCTGAGATTTGTCTGTGACGTTAAGGGGGCACGGTCAAGCTTGACCATTATGCCTCCCTTGAGCTCGCTTTGATGCAGGTGTTGAGGACGAAAAAACTGATAGTTAAAAGAGGAAGAGATGACAGTATAAAATAAATAAACAAATAAAAGCAATGAGAAAATAGAAAAAAATAAAATAAAATGAAAAAAGAAAAAATTTGGTTTGGTTATGGTATGTTTTTAAGTTTTCAGTCCCTGTTTAAAAGATGGTAAATCGGGACTCTCAGCAATGCTGGCAGGTACGTTATTCCAGGAGCAGATGGTGTGTGGGAAAAAGCTGAATTTGAATATGTTGGTTTTAGTAGATGGTATTTGGAATTTAAATTTATGATTTGACCTGGTATTTCTATTTTGTGGTATCAGATAATCAGAGGCACTGACATCTATGAGGTTGTGGACTATTTTATAGAAAATTGTTAGAACTTTGGATTTTTGAGCGTCGATTTTCAAGAGTGTCCCATTTTGATTGATGTAACATGTCGGTGACACTCAACTGATTTCTGTATCTGTTTGTGCGGAAACGGGCTACCCTACACTGCAATGCTTCAATCTTCTTAGTGGCCTTGATAGTGTGTGGACTCCTATCTCCAGTATGTGTCCTTTGAGTTAGTAGTTGTCAGTGATGGTCGATCTTCTTCTTGTGACATGTAGTATATGTTGCATTTATCTGGATGGAAATCCATGCCCCACTTTGCTTCCCATTTCTTAAGTTCGTCCAGATCTTCTTGGAGAGTTTTGACATCAGAGGTGCTGTTTATTTCCCGATAGACTATGCAGTCATCCACAAATAATCTGACCCTGCTGTTGACGAGATGGTTGAATAATTCATTTGAGCTAACATAGGCCTATATCTTGTTGTTTTAAGTTACGATAATCTGTCCGTTGTCATAACTTAAAACCACCAGCTATGTTAGCTCAATGGAATTGTGCAACCATCTCAGTCAATCATTTAAGCTGACTAAAAATTCAAATTTTACTGTGTTGGTTGCATGTACAATAAATAGATTTGGATTGTTTTTACAAATTTATAAGATGAATCGACTAAATTTAATGGATTGTTTATCACGACCAATCTGTTTGGAGTGTTCCTGAACAAAAGAAGACATTGGTTATTAGCAGATTTTTTCATGGTTGTTTATTGCCAAAAGTCAGGTAATTTGGCTTTAGTCCAGAGTTAGTGGCAGGATGGGCCCATCATAAACTGAGATTAGATTAATACTGTCACATGTGCAAGAAGGATGTGTTTCTATCAATTTCTTTTTAAACTTCGACCCAATTCTGTTTGTTGTGATAAACTTTTAATTTTGTTTTCCCACTTTTTTGCTAATGCAATTTCCTTGTCTGATGGCACGCGGTGTACACCATCTTCTCGTTGCTCTTACTTAACCTCATTCCATCCTCATTTTTATTGAGATGAGAGACTGAGAGCTGCATAATTTTTAATGAAGGGCCTGTTTTGTGTAAATTGATGAAAATGGAGTGATGTTGAGGTTAAAACAATTGGCATAGATTAGAATTTCTGATGATGAATGGTTACTTCGTACCTAGTCATTGTTTCATCATGAATATTAAATTATATTCTGATTACAGCAGTTTGGATAAGTGTGCGATTTTATGTGGCCTCTTTCCTTTGTCAACTTGATTGCTGAAGGTCCATTGTTTCATTTTCAGGTATAGATTATCATTTTTGGTAGATATTCATTCACAACATCCGAGCAAGGTATCTTTTTGCTGAGGATTTCGAACATTACCAGAGGTAAATAATGGGAGATAAATGTGCGACATCTTTAGGACTCCCACTCTTGAAATACTGGTATGGTACATAAATTATAAATTTGAAGAAATATATATATGTATCGAGTCTATATTTTCAAAGGTTATATATATATATATTCTCGTATCTTGTAATGAGATTACAAAATGAGCCGGTATTGAAACTTCATCTATGTATCAACATGCAGGTTCTTCCTGGCCACAAAGTAGAACCCTTAAAAGGCTGCAGCTGTATTTGATTTAATGTGTTAGGTTTAACATAACTTAGATAGATCTATACCTCCCAAATGGTAGACTGTAAGCTTCTGCTAATCTGCTCTTACAAGCTACCTTTACCTACATGTCAACATTCGTAGGCTGGTGTATTATGTCAATAATGATACAATTTTGCACCTTTGTTTGTTGTGATAGCTGTTTGCCACTTGAAAGTAACCATTTGCACCAACCAGAGGCACATTGATATGGGGATGCAGCATGTAATATCACTCAGCAGACAATGAGCATTAGAGTTACTGCTGGTATGATGATCTGGTGGAGTTTATAAGAAGAGCAGGTTGGCATGCCTCCCCAGCACACATTGCTTCATTAGATCAGCCCTGGAATGCGTGTTATGGGTAAATGAAAGGTCTTGTAGTCACAGGCCCACTTCCGCATGGAGGGTCCACCCAGGGGGCCCAGATGCCCTCACCCCTGCTGGCCAGCAGATCAGCATCAAGGCATATCACTTGATCCATTTAATACAGTACATTCAACTGTGTTCAAGGATGAAATGTTGCTACAGGTGTTCCTAAAATGATTGAGTACATTTTGCACTTCATAATACCAATATATATGCAGTGTGATATGCATACAGTTTATTACAAATATTTAGTATTCTCTCTGCCTTTATATAAGAATTAATCTATACTTTGCAAAGAAATTGACAACTTCTACACATCAATTTATAACAAGATGGTAATACTCTTTAGAGTTCATCGTCTCACCGTGACACCATCTCAAAGAAGGTTTGCATAAATTACACGATTAAGAAAACTGGCATCTGAAAAAGGCTGACTTCACTTGATGAGGTATAGTGCATTGTTACTGCTTCACTTTTGTGGCTCAATGCATAGAGAGAATGAGCATGTCCACAAAGAATCACTGCTTCACTCAACTGATGACTCCGGAGTATAGTTGAGGGCATTCAACGATGATCTATCAGATTTAATTTTACAGAACTCCCAGTCACAGGTCCGTGTCTGGGCATCCAATTGCCTCAGCATATATTGTATGCAGGCAGAATATAAGGCTTTGAGACTTTTATCTTCATATTCTTGCTTCAATTTCACGTGCAATCTTTCAGCTGCAGTAGGCCTAAGCCTATCAACAGTTAGCTTCTAACACCATCTTCAGTTACTCCCCAGTTACTCGTTATATTCCACCATGCTGATTTCTGAGCCATCTAAACCCCACAAAATCAAGAGGCAGGTCATGACCTCTGAGGCTGGCACTGAATCAGGCAGCGCAGAAAAGCCAGTGGCGTTCACTTCTTGATTTGCACATTTGCATTTTGCACAGAACAATCTGTGAAGGACAAGTGATCTGTCTCCACAAAGCTGCTAACAGAGCCAGGGGCAGGTGCAAAAGGTGTGTGATTGGCAGGTGCCATCCAGGCCATGGAAGCCTCTTCCTGCTCCCAACATGCAATTATGAATAAAAGAAATATGCTCCCAGTATACAGGCCAATAACGCATTCGTTCATGATAGATATTCAATATATGGAGAAAAACATTGGTCAATTGTTTGACAAGAGAAAAATGCTCCTAAATAGGACTTTATACAATGTGTTCCATTTATTTTGCACACTCTGCATAATAATTATACAGAGTGTGACAAATCATCCAATTTTGAATTTAGACCATGACCTTTTGACCAAATTTTTCCATTGAGCTGAAAATTTCCAAATAGGCCCAGTAATAATCCTTCACAATTTCAATGCATTTAATAAGACTCAATATTGTATCCATTTTCTCTTATCAAAACTGTATGGCACAAAGTCTAAGGTCCCAAAGCCAGTACAAGAACACTTAAAATCTCAACGACCTCTGGCAATTGTAATTTCTTCTCTTGAAAGTAATAGGCCTAACTGTGGTCAAACAAGTTGGATAGATAGACATGATAAGTGCAGCTCTCTAAGCCCAGTTCAGGGCGCTCATGAGGGTTGATTGATGAGATGGGAGAATAAGCAGGAGTCCTCAACATGTTACACTTTGTCCCATGTGAGGGATCTTTTACTTGCCCAGCACAGAAGCTGACGAAAGGGGCCACCAATTTAACAGCATCCAGCTGGGATTTTGCTCTTGAAGATCCAATGGCAATTTTGGCTTCTCCAACCAGCACCACTGAGGCTACTCTGTCACCCAGCTGCCTGACCACAAGAATCTTCTGAAATGTTTTCACTGCTAGTTATAATACAACAATTTACTTAGTCTAGAATTATACATTTATTGTGTTTATTTAATAATGGATATGCCACTTTTGTAATAAATTTATCTGAGATTAAGTCAAGACTGGTTAGGTGATACGATTAACATTCCTGCAATTCTAGTTCTTGCTTACTCCAAATTTCTGAGTAACTGTGCCAGCACATATTTGTGGGATGAAATGGGAATGACTAAGATATAACAAAGACATTGTCTGCTGTGCAAACCCCTGACTAAACTCGTATGGAAGTGCAATAAGGAAGGGGGTGAGGTGCCAAGTTCTGAGTGTGTTATAAACCTCGATCTTTTTTCAGGCCAACCTGTGTTGCTATGTAGATCATTATCAAGGGGCATGAAATGATCTCCACGAATCAATGAGATGGACGTCTACCCTTCCGCATTGCTGGCATTCTCGATCTGCCCATCTCATTATGAATCTCATTGTTGATCTGCATACAAGTGCTACAAGCAGACTGATTGGCTGACCACACTCCGGAGAAGGTCAAGCAAGGTCATCCAATTTATTCCCTTGTTTTGCGTCGACTGCGTATTGTTTTTAGGAAACTGTTTATAAAAATCAACACACCAAGCCCACACATGTAGTAAATGATTGCTGTTAACTCATCTTTCCATTTTATGTCTGATTTATCTGTGTATCATGTTCTATATATAAGTATTTGTTCATACATCACAAGTAGTAACACCACAGCGCTGGGGGCATGGCCGCCACATTCCAGGAAATTCCTGGAACTCACCTGTAATTTGGTGCTTTGGGGGCATATTGACCCCTGTTGACCGGGTCAACCCTATCAAACTGGGCGCGCTGTAGGCAATTACCTGTCCGGAAGTGGCTGTTGATGGCAATTAATAATGGATGATACTAATTAATTAGGTAATTAAGCAATTAATATTGACCGAACTTCCTGGAACACCCGGGTAAATGAGGCGCTTTGGCGTCAAACACCTGTCCGGAAGTAGTTTTGCAGTCATAATTACGGATGATACTAATTAAGCACTAATTACAGGTGGGTTCCAGGAAAAAAAAGTTCTAGGAAGTGCCTGACGTCATCCACCTGCCCGGAACTTGTTTTTGTGGTCAATAATTTACGGGGTGATTAGTACACCTTGCCATAAGAAGAGAAAAAACCAAGGCGGATGAAACTGGTTTAGCTACTCAAGTGTTATGGAATGTTGAGTATGTCATTTCTTTTCCCAAAAAGAGAAAAGAAGTGGTTGCCATGGTTACAATGTCTGCTAGTCTAGAGTTTTTTTGAATCTGCTACATGGGTGTGCCTTTTTTGAGACACTGTGTTTGTCCTAGATTTTTTCTAAGTAGAATTCCAAAGGAGAGTGATGTATTACTCAATGTTACACAAACACTTTTATTAGAAACACAACAACAAACGAGGCATTTGAAGTAGAAAAAACGTTTGTAGTTTATTCAGTACAAAGGAATGAAATTATACCATACACTTAGAAACAATTAATTTATACAGATTGTACATATACATCAACAAAATTCACGTTCATTATAATACATTAAGTGTTACACAACGATACAGTACATCAGTCATACCAGAAGTATACGTACTACTTAGTGAAAGTCTAATATACATCAACACATCAAAGTAGAATCTCTAATCGGCTATGTAACCAAATGGTATAGTGTCAAAGCCGTTAAGCACCACCCTTTTGTCAAACGTGCACTTTACAGTTTTTATCAAGTCAGCATTGCAAATGACTCCATCAAATTTCGAGCGCACGAATTGCGTTTGGGGATTCAAAGACACGCTTTTCAATTCTCCAAAAACGAGATCTTTTACAGCCTGAAAATTGACTTTTCTACTGTTCTGAAAGTTTAAAGTAACGCCTTTAAATTTTGTAACTTCGGTATCGTCATTACACCTGTATGCATAAGATTTTGGTCCAGTGCTAGCAAAGCATGTGATATGAATTCCCGGCGGCAGTTCGTTAGTCAGCTCTCCTAGACTGTCACCCATCTCAGGGTAGACATCGTATTGATAATTACCTTCAGAGTCATTAATTTTCCTGGTGACAAAAATGATGCTATCCGTATCACAGTACAAAATTCTTTTTCCCACAGACTTTATATGCTTTAGTAGCTCAAGCCTAGCCCAACATGTTGTAAACGCTGCCAGAATTTCATTCGTAACAAAACTTTCTTCCTCAAAGGAACGCGCATTTTCGTACTCAACACCCAAAATATCTTCGTTGACGACATGAAAACGTTTCATGACATGTTGGGAATTGTTTTGGAGTTTTTCCAATTCCACCGTACTGGTCAAAAACTTTGTTTGTGGTTTGTTTGACCTTTGACCTAGCTTTCCCCAAAAACTATTGAGGCAGATCTTTGCGATGCTTCTGAGGGCAGGATTTTTAGAAATTTTGTCTTTGTCTAGACTGACCCCTATTTTTTCTTCAAATTGTCTTACATACAAATCTTTGTCATCTTCACATGACACCCAATCAGGCCACCCACTGGCCTCGGTCTTTATTTTGATGAAAGTGTCCACTTGTTCCGAAAATAACCCTCCGCTTTTTGTTTGTCGGTCATACTGTGATGACTGAGGATAATGGTACACCTCATGAATTTTGAGTATTCTGTACCCCTGTTCAATTGCTGCCATCAGTTCCGGTGTGCACCAACATCCGGTTATCTGTCTGGCTCGATCATTATGTTCACAAGCGGCCTGATTTTCCTCAAAACAACACGTTCGACAGAGAGGAAAGGTCAATTTACCGCCTGACCGCACAGGAAGAACCGGACAGTATTCATTTGTTGGCGGTAACACCGTACAGTGTGCAATTCCAAAGTAGCTTGCGAGAGATTGGTCAAATTCTCTTGTTATAATTTCTGGATGTCCAACAGGCATCCTGGCATACTTGTTTATGTAAGGGTACAAGCTGCACACATCGGCATAGTGAATTTCTTCATTGTCAAGGCACTCGTGAAACATTGTGAAGACAGAGGTCCTCCCACCATAGAAACAATCCCTAATGCTCATTCTGAGTGGAATATCTAACTCATCAACAAATTTTTTCAGTTGGGGATTTGCCTGAATTATTTTGTGGAATTTGCATTCATACATTTCTATTACTCTGTACCCACCCAGACGCAATTCTGCCGTTCTGTTGACAGTCATTTTGTTAAGGTCTTCCATTGTGTACCCCGACCTTGGGTCACGCGTCTTCTGATTTGGGAAGCAGGAAGTGCAACCATGATATCTGCACCCGTGGAATTCATATATCGTTCGAGTTTGTTCGTCGTAGCCGTCTAAATTATATCGTTTCCCGTCTAAGATTAACGTCTGTTCCCCTCTATTTCTAGCATGTCTAATCTGCCTCCCTAACTTTTTACTCTCCCATTCTAGAAATGCGATTGATATTCTGGAATGGTTGCTGTTACGCACATATCCTTGTGCAGGGACCTGAGCGATGTTAGATGCAACAAATGAACTGGAAGTTATGTTATCAGGTTCAATTCTTTCACCATCCAGCCACCATTTTCCAGATTTGTAACTCGCTCGTCCTTGACCTTGGTTTTCGGTGACTACATCGTGGTACTCCTCAATATAATTCACTCTGAAAACCTGCATGCACGCCGATGCTATGGTGATGTGGGCAAAACAATCTACATAACCCAGAACTTCGCCATCTTCATCGGTGATCTTTGTTATGTCCATGAAAATCTGTCTGAATCTGGCACAGGCTAGTCTCAAAATTGTAACATCCAATTTACAATAAGCCCTCATTTCACTTTGTAAATTGAATATTTTGCCCTCCTGTCTGGAAAGCCATTCCTTGAATTGTTCTTTCTCATCCGAATTCATGGAATCTGTAGGATACATTTCCAGAGATGGGAAGGGTCCACTGTAATTTTGATATTCTCTTGTGTTAAGTTTGTGGGGAAACTCGCCTTTGCGGAGTTCGTCGATGTCACCACTCAGCTCAGATTCAGGCCTTAACCCCAGTGCCTTTGGTAGCTTTTTAAGAGCCATGCCCATAAAACTCAGACTGTCAATGAACTTTATGTCAAGTCCCTGACCAATACGCATGGACATCAACTTGCTGCCAGCAAAAACACACTCCGGCGTAATGCGAGCCTCTGTCAAACAGTAATTTAAAATAAAGGAAAAATCGAATCCACGGCCATTGTGCGCTAGGCAATGGAAAGATTTATGCACGGGTGTCAGTAAGAATGAGCAAAAATCATAAATTGCATCAAGTCCTGAAAATATTTTTTCTCTAACCCCACAGTCTGGAACTGAACATTCATATTCATTCCTTTCCTCATCAGACATACCCACACAATCTCTACACATAACTCCACACGACCTACATTTTGCCCCCTCTACAAGAGGGTCGTTCTTGCAAAGGTCACACATCGTTTGGCTAACAACAAAGTTCACCTGGTGTACATTTCTTCCACAGTTTGACATCTTGCATTTTGTGCATTTCCTGCACGGAATGCATCTATCAGTGGGTGAGCACTTTTCACAATTTGTGGAGAGCGGCGAATACCCTGATTCGCACTCATAAATGGAATCCTGCATTGTCTCAAAATCAAAGAAAAGGAATTTTCCTGAAGTGGCCTTAGGAGTTTTTCTTCTCAGATAACATAAATGATCTTGGTCAACAAATTCGTGGCAGCATTTACATTCATATTGCCCACACTTGTGATCAGCCAGAGACTGTTTTTTTAGATCAACCACCCTTCGACATTTCTTACATTTGTGTCTTGCATCACAGAGCGAAATATTCGACCTACTTTGAATTTCTTTATGTCTGTCATGGCAAGATTGGCTCTGACATGTCATGTTGCAATCTGGGCAAATAATGCTACTGCCCTTTTTGCACTGGTCATTTTTGCACACAAAGCAACGAGAGACAAGACAGGGGTGATCTTTTCGGATGGACGAATAAGTTTCAAAACAGGTCATGCAAATAGTGTCTTTTGGAAACATTGCCTTGGGATTCACCACAGCGTGAAAATGATTCTGTGTATAATATAGGAATATGACACGACTGTCTTCTCTGTCACTGCATTGAGTTACACACGGATTTACAGATCCTTCAACAAACTGAATTACAACAATTTTCACATCTAGAGCTTTTTCAAACTCAGCCAACTGATCCACTCGCACGGCGGCATTGATCGGCAACCCCGTACGTCTTTGCAAGTTTTCGGCCAGGGTCCTCAGAGATCGCTGCCCTCTTCCAGATTGCCTGGATTTTTTAATGAGATCTTTATAATCAGCCCGTCTCATTCCATCCAATTTAGCCATGCATACAACTATACTCTTGGCAGCACAGATAAATTCATTATCAACACACACAATCTCAACAATTGCCTTTTTGTTAAATACAGAACTGTGCGCAGTGTTATCTAGATGAGGAAATAGTGGAAGTGCCCTACCGCTTCTCCTCCTGTTTCTCGAATTTTGCTGAGTAGTGGAAACGGATGCCGGCCCGACCCGAGATTGGGTAGAATGGGCTGAAGGTCGTGGTCTGGATTGGGTTAGTACTCTCCGATTCTGCGGGGGTCCACCACCCTTGCTCAGTTTCATTAGTCCAATGTGTATCTGGAGAGAGTCATCCACAACCAAGCTTTCATTCGAATTTAAGACCTTAGAAACGCGTTCCATGATGCCCTCTCCAGATAGGTTTCGAACATCTTGCAGGTGAATGAATACCTCTTCCCTCAGCTGACCGTGACTGATGCATAGTTGGGCTTTGTCTGACTTGTGATAATTTGCCGAGGCCAAATCGACAACATCCTGGAACATCTGTGTCAAATTCCCCTTTATGTCCACCAATTTTTCCCCTAAAATGACAATAACATTGAGGATAGAATGACAATTATACGCAAACAGCAACCTTCATTTTGTTTTGTTGATCAATTCTGCATTAATGTGAAATTACCTGCTTTCTCCTTGTCAAACTTAATTTCATAAGTCTTTTCCTCCACACCTCTTCTCCAGGTTCTAGAATCTCTGGCCTGAATGATCTGGTAGGGTCTGTCCTCCTTTAAAGAGAGCACGAATTATAATGCCATTAGATTTTCGCTGTGTAAATAAAATAAAAAAAGTCCAAAAAAAAATTCAAAAAAAAATTTCGAAAAAAAAGTTTCAAAAAAAATTTTCAAAAAAAAAATTTCGAAAAAAAAATGTTTGCAAAAAAAAAAAATTTCGAAAAAAAAATTTTCAAAAAAAAAAAATTTCGGAAAAAAAATTTTTCAAAAAAAAATTTTCGGAAAAAAAATTTTTCAAAAAAAAAAAATTTTCCCCCCAAAAAAAAAAAAAAAATTGTTAACCAAACGAGTATTTTATGCTATGGCATTATCATATTACTTATCATGAACAAAGATTTAACAAGAACCAGACTGCGAGGGATGCGAAGGAACAACATTACTAGAAAACTGTGCATTACTTACTTGTACATTCTGGTTCCCTTCACCGCTCTGATCACTGGGAGTGGGAGGAGTGTTTTGTTGACCATCCGGGTGTCCTTCGACCCGATCATTACTTTGGCCGCCGGGTAGTTGAGCGACCGGATGACCTCCCGGTTGAGTTGGATTGAGATTGTTTTGGTTATCAGCTCCACCATCATTTTTTCTGACTACTCGTTTTTTTGAACCCGTGGCAGATTTCTGAAGACAAGAAAATACCTGTTACATTGTGTTTTTTTTCTCTTCCCAATCCATTTGTTTATGTACTTATGCAATTCTAAGGTGTGAAAAAATAGTAAACCCACCTTCTGATTTTTAGTTTCACGGACCTCCTCACTCGCCGGTCTTTTCCTGCTTTTAGTGCTGAGATCCAGAGGTTGGTCATTTGACGGTGGCCCTCTAGCCGCTGTCCGGCCTATCGGTCTGTTGCTTCTGACGGATAAGTCCAGCGGATTGTCTTGCTCCATTTGGGTTTTAATTGACGCTTAACCCTCCCATGTATACTACTCATGTACACATACTCCTTCTTCGTGTGTATCTATGGTTTTGTAACTCTGCTTCTTTTATAGTTACACAGTGCAGCCACAGGAAGTGATGTCATTTTGGCAACACCCCTCCCCCATTCCAACCCACCCAGCTCTCCACATTTTAGTGAATGTAAAAAGTTTTTATGGTGTCATTTATCATGGTATAATTTCCTTCACCAAGGTGAGAGGTCAGTTGTTCTGTTGCATAAGTTGATGAATCATTATCAAAATAAACATTTTTCAGTAGAGTGAAGAATGAGGAAACTGCCACCAAAAAGAGTAAAGCTATAGTCACAAATTGATTATTTGACTTGGGAATTTTAAATCTCGTATTCATTTCTAGGACATCTTCATCGCCCCTGTTGTTATTTACACTCTCTGTAGGAGTTAGCTCAATCACAATTTCACAACTCTCATCAGCATCAACATCAGCGTCATAATCATTAGTTGCCGAATTGTCCCTCGTCTCTCTGGGTGCCATATTTCTGAATTATAGTGTACTGTGCAACCCTCTAGATGTAGCATTGACCTAATCCACTAACTGTCTGAGCACAGGATTCTCGATAAATGTATTATATAAGGTGTTTGGTACTAGTAGTGAAAAGTTTAAGGAGGTAAAGTCAACCATCAGACGCAAAATTACTGAACGTAAAGCCCTTAGCCGTAATATCAACAGATCTGGGTACCATAATGCATTTTGGGGTACAAATGCGGGATGTGAAACAGTACATACCCTTTCTTTTTACACTAGAAGGCGTTAACAAAAATACTGGAGGTAGAACAGAAACCAACTCCCATATTTAAAGAAAGATCTTCCATTTCCAAAATAGCTTGTGCAAGTTGAGCAATAAGTCACCTTTCAAGACTTCCACTAAGAACAAATTGAAACTGGAACACATCTTTCATTGCACTTTTTCATTCAAAAAAAGAAAGGAAAAATGCTTAAAAAGGATCCAGGACACATGCCTCAGAAAAACAACTCCAGACATGTAAAAACCTAGAGACAAGCACACATTTGCACCAAGGTTTTTCTAGCCCCCTTTGTGAATAGAAGACCTCATTATTCTTAGAAATGACAAAAAATCACATGTGGAACCATGTGTGCCTTGTACTGATAGCTATGATTCATAGTCTGGGAATTTTTGAGAGTCAACCCACATGAACAAACAACACGTTTTGAAATTAACCAAAATTGTATGAAGTCAGTAGGTAGCACAAAGAAATGGTATGTACGGTTTTACATCCCCAATTTGTGCCCCAAATGCACCTTTTGATATTACGGACAGGGTTTTACGTTCAGTAATTTTACATCTGATGGTTTATTTTATGTCCTTAAACTTTTCACTACTAGCTTTCTTTAAATATGGGAATTGGTTTTCTGTTTTACCTCCAGTATTTTGTAAAACGTCTTCTCGCGCAAAAGAAAGGGTATACACGGTTTTACATCCCATCATTTGTGCCCCAAATGTGCGTTATAGTACCTTTTGATATTATTTACAGGGTTCTACGTTCAGTAATTTTGCATCTGATGGTTTATTTCACCATTAGTACCAAACACATTAAATAATACATGACACTGTGGAAAGGAGTCCGCAATAATATGACCGGTACTTCCTAGCTGTGTCATGACAAGTAGACTAACATTGCAGCCCTCAAATAAGAGTTCTTGTTTGTTATAAGGGGCCCCTTTTAGGGGCCCTATTCCAGGTAGGGCCCCCTTAAAGGGGGCCAGCAGATTTGAACCCCCTACCCCCTACCCCCTATCCCCCTCTAAGGGGGAAGATCCCCTAATACAAAAAGGGGGGAAATAGGGGAGGATGGGCAGGGGATGGGGATATATCTTTCTTAATAATGAAAAAGAAGTTCACGACAGGTCAGTAGTGATAAGGTCTTTCACCCTCGTGTTTTTTTACAATCAGAAAAGGATTGACTGGTCTGCAACTTTCTTGTTTTTAGAATAATTGTTAAATCTGCTTCATTTAACCGGTCTTAAAATGTGTAACTAAACTGAACACTTTTACAAAGTCACACATTTCCTTCAACTTACAGAGAAATGAAAAGGACCGTTTTGTGTCAGTTTGAATAAATTGGTACTTTTCATACGCAACCGTACTTAAGTTAAATTTAACGTATTAGTAATATAATGTCCTTACCATTTTCAATGATATGAACCATTAAAGTGAATAGAAATTCAACACTTTGTAAAAATGTTCAGTTTGGTAGAACTTACGTAAACTAAAAGTGAACATTTTTCAGTCACTTTGTATAACTGTTAACTTTCATTACACTCTTTCAAGATTAAAGTGAACAAATTACTTTCACTTGAAAAAAAAAGTATCGGATAAATATATAGATTCCAAACCGGAATGTAACAGGCAAAGTAAGTAGAGACAACACAGGTTTTCACCTCATATAAGTTTAAAAAAATTTAATGAAAAAACAGTTATGCGATCAAATGATATTGGAGTAGTAACAAAGGAATACATCAATGAACAATCACAAAATAAACAAATTCAGCAAGAACAATTACGACGGAATATATATTATATAGATTGTTCACATATAGATTGTCCGCACATTCGAGTCCGTAGTTTTTGTTTTTTCAGGCTAGGACGCCCCTAGGTGCGCAGTAATCACAACCCAATCGTTGCGCTTCATCGTCGTGGGTTGCGAAGCATGGGGCGAGAATATTGCAGAAAGCGGGCCACGTTGGCTTTAGAGCCCTCAGAACCAGGACGAGGTCATCAGCCTCCTGCGCGTTGAGACGCAGGGCCCTCTTCGACGCACGACGTTCTTTCGTTGGATCGTTGGAGGGCCTGAAAAAGGCCCTCACGTCTAGATCATCGCCGTATTGCGTGTTGATGCCCATGAACACCAACCCTCCAATATGGCGTTCGATGGCTCCAGAGATGGGGCCCCCGTCGTGCATGATGGCCCGGAATTCTTGTAGCCTGTGATGGAGTCCGGCCACCTGCATTGCGTCCAATTGCAAGGTGTTTCGGTCGTCACAGAAGAGGCGGGTGTGGCCGTCCCTCTGCCTCCCTTCTGTCAGTTTCAGGGAAACCGCCCCCATGCGTCGTACAACGGTGGCGAATTTTCGCCCAAACCCAAGACGAAACGCCGCCAAGGGACCCGGCAACATAAACAGTAGATCTTTTTCGTCAGGGATGTCCCTGGCTACGGGTTCGGGGGCGGGAGGAGCCTCGTACTCCGTCTGGAGGTCATTTTCATCATCCAGATCCGGGTCGGGGAGTTCCTGCCCCTCCTGGAACCAGTAGGCTGACGATGGCCCTGGTTGAGGAGAGGTCTCCTGAGTCTCCTGGGTCTCCTGGGTCTCCTGGCACTCCTTTTTAGGTCTTGGCGTAGTTTTCATTTTCGCAACCTGATAAAAAAATTAAAAAAAATTTTGTCAATACAAATTTGTTACCACGTATTAAAAAAGACCTACCAAGCGCGTGAATACAGGACGGGTGGCTATACGGGTGGACGGGTGGATGGTTAGGGCTTTACGTCCTGAATTTATGCAATTAGTTAATTTGGGACAGGAAAAGGACGTCGGCATCAATACAGGACGTAAAACCCTACTCATCCATCCATCCATCCATCCATCCAATTTATAATAGAACCCAGTCTAACTTAGAGAATCTTATCATTTTGTATCATTCAGTGAGCGAGAATATTCATCAAGAAAATGGTACAAAATTACGCGCAAAATATTTTCTTTAACCAATGTTGTGAAACTTTCTTCAAAGCCACCCCTCCTATAACAGATATACTTGTTTTCAAAAAATTGTAATTAAACGTTACCGTTTTTTCTTAACACACTACATATAATCATCATGATCTATATGATACTCAACAACTACTCAACAGATGCCACTTAAATAATAAAAGTAGTACTATCTTACCTTAATAGAGGATGATGCGGATGGCGGTAACAACGATGATGATGATGATGATGATGATGATGATGATGATGATGATGATGATGATGAGGACGGTGTTGGCTCCTCGTCTATGACGACAACGTCATTTCGTCTTTTCGGCATCTTGTTGAAGTTGTAGTATTGTAGTGTTGTAGCTGTAGATGTGGTTGTAGTAGAATGACTTGGGAGTCTAGAAGCTTGGTTAAATAGAGAGGGTGGCCAAGCAAGCCGATCCAGTTTTTACCCGCTTTGCTATGTTTAAGCAAAACATTTTTGCAATCCACTTTTTTCGTTTTTGTGTAGATGTGCATGACATGATCACGTGGTTGGAAAGTCCCCAGCAACTCACAACTTCACCCATATCCTCTTTTTCTGTGATTTATTTACCCCCTTTGTAACTCGAATAGGGTGTGCTCTTTTTCCAGGTGGGCGTAGTTTGGTTTTTATGAGTGCTTTTGTTATTCTTTTCTTGCCCTGTGTCGTGACAGGGTGTGGGCCAGACAAATTAATGTGTTTTCCAACATGGTTGTCCTCATTTTTCTTCCCTTTTGTTGTCTGGGTCCCACGATCTCCTTGACCTTCAAGTTGTTTGTTCACTCTTTTTGCCTCTGCCTTATGTGAACCGTCTACCTCCTCTGTCTGCACCGGTTCATTATTATTCTGTTCCATTTGAGTAGTAGTAGAAGTAGTAGCACCACGGCGTTGTGACCATGGCGGACTGATGATATTGTCGTTTTGTCGTAATTGGACTTGATGCTCATCTTTAATCTCTGATTGCTTTTTTTCACAGGTTTTAATTCGGTCCATCAACCGATTATATTTTTCTGTTGAAAGTAACACATGCTCTTGGGATGCCATTTTAGCCACCGGCAGAAATCTATTCAGTCAACTGAGAAACGGATGCTTTAAGCATTAACTGTACAACTTTGTGATGCTCAACACACAGCTTTTGTCTACGTCTGTTCTTGATTCTCTTAGACCCAAGATCTCGAATGACCTTTGAGTGGGTGCGCAGTTTATTTAAGTAATGGTCAGTTATGGTGATATTCTGGTGCAATATGTTAATGGCTACTTCACCCAAAAATGTAATAAAATTTGAAGCGGCTGTTTTCAAAACACTCCTGCACACCGTTGGCTCAGCGTCTATCAGAAGTTTGACCAATTGTAAATTTTTCTTTGAATGTGACATAGTTATCCGCTGGTTGGTAAGAAAATTTTCGTGATTTGATGCGGCAGAATGTCTGTTCGCAACTGATATTTTTCAGGATTACGAGGATTTATATCTACATAGAGATATCCAAACTGTCTGGCACAGGCTTTTTGATACGCGTCCAGAAAAAACTTTCTTCTAACAGAGCCGGGGAACATCTGGGTTGCCAGTATACCTATCTGTTGCGGGTTTCTGATATTTTTAAAGAGAAACATTCCTTGCACGTTCAGAGAAATGTCTCTTAGGCATTTTGCCCCCTGATAAAAGAGATTTTGCAGTAGTAATATACAGGAAAGGGCCTTGTGGTGTACATAGACGGTAAAGTATTCCGTCACATCCGGGCAATCCCCCAATTGTGTCATTAAATCATCTAAGATTAATAATCGAGGTTTATTATCCGTGGTAAAGTCGTCCACCTCTTCCTTGCTGGGAATTCTGTTTATAAACTTAATGTTCGGAATAGTAGTCTCAAGTTCTTCGTACAATGGAGTCCACACGCCGTAGGCGTACAAAATTTCAACGGGCTCAGGATTGAACATTTTAGCCCTATTTCTTATTAAATCGGCGACCAAATAACTTTTCCCAGAAAACGAAGCTCCAGTCACCAGAAGCGAAATCGGTGATTTAAACGGTATAAAGCAATCTTGCCCGGAGACAGAAACGATATCATCTGTTGCGCCACGGTTCCCCTCCATTCCACTTTTGTTTGGTTTCCCCTATATATAAATGGAAAAAATTAATTGATAATTACATTTCTTGATGCCTCTATTTCGAGAACTGTAGGAAATTCTGCATAGACAAGCGCTGTGACTGACTTACTGAGAGCCGTGGTAAAATTACCTTGCACACGAACATTAGCGCTACGTTTCATTTGTAGGAAATTGCTGTCCCCGGGTCCAGCTCCGTACAAAGGAAATGCAAATATTCCATATCCATTACTAAAATCTTCAGGCTTAAGGCCAAAATCAAAGGTATTGGTATCCCGGGCCCCGATGCTATCGTATAGGGCGCAGAAAGGACCCGCTACCTCTCTGCCATAATTGTCAGAAGGTGCCCCTATAGTCAGTGGTCGTCCTGGAACGCTAACACCGTCGGCCATGACTTGTATTTCGCTCAAGCCGAAAAGCTCCATCTTAAACGGATTCTTTTGTTGGTGGCCTGCAAACGCCTCGCTATCAACGAAAGAAACCAAGACCTTAGTCGGACATTGTCCGTTGAATAAATTGTCAAGGTTGAACTGTCGAGCCCCGGTATTTAAGTTGAAAGAGAGCATTTCAACTCTCGTGTAGGGGTAAAGGGCATTCCCTTTTTGCAAAGCATCGGAATGCCCAGTTATTATCCCCGGATGAACTTTGACATAACAAGCCTTAAACACTATATCTTCTAGAATCAGTTTCACTTTTGCAGTGTCATCTTCATGTAACACAACAAAGTCAGGTCGTGCCCTATACAATTTAATATCAACCGGTGTATTATTCAATATCAAACGATTCGTTTGGAAAAAATCCTCCAACAGAGGACCTTCCAGTTGAACGGTTTTACTCTCTTCGTGTTTCTTTCGTCTGATCACATTCCCCACATTAAGCTTCATTTCCATTTCAGCTTGCTTACTGGGATCGGGATTCGGGTCCCATGAGTCTTTATAATAACCTTGGGCCTGTAGGTTGTTCACTTTTGAGGAGACTGTAGACTTGAGCAAAGTCTGTAAATACGCCTTATAACCATAGGCGTTATTCGACACGGATACCGTCTTGCCAGAAATTTTGAGCTCGCACTGGGAAAATAGAGTGTGCAGAATTAAATTTATCGGACAGCAAACCTTGTTATACTTCTCCGGTAATGCCGTGCCGTCCTCTTTAACAAGTTTCAATTTCATACTTAGTCTGCTTCTTTTTAGGTCAAGGTAATCTGCGCTGTCACCACCCAGGTTAAAATGAATTGGCGCATCTTGGCTAGAAATGCTATTCGTTGGTCTGTACTCCACAAACATCGACTTTTCCACCCCGCTCTGTATTACTGGGCTTTCGAACAGGTTCAACTGCGGAACAGTGCCTATAATGGCGTCTTCATGTGCACTTTCGTTAGACATTCTCTTGTATGTTATATAAAATTTATAATCTTACACAATGTTTGTTTTTTTTTGCCGGATCAGATATCACCGATGAGCTCAAGTCTTTATCCAATCACTTCTTTGAAAAAACGTCGTTGTATTTTTTTACTTTCTTGCCCTTGGATGCGCCACCACCGGAAGATGCTTTCCTTTTAGTTGCCTTTCGGGAAATGCCGGGTTTTTGCCTCCGCCCTCCTTTAATATTTTTCAGCTCGGATTCAGCCTGCTCCAGGGTGGTCTCAGCCGGTGACGTCATCTCTATTTTTACAATCTTCTCCGATGATGTTGCTAGTTTTTTTGGAACTTTCAATCTCCCAACAGTTGTCAGGGCAATGGCTTCATCGTTGATGGAGATTCCACCCCCGATTGGGTATGATTTATCCGATTTTTTCTTGTTTTTACCGCGTGACTGGACCTGATTCAGAAAGTAATCGCTCCATTGCTTAGTGTCCGGTACATACGTTGTGAATGGCATTTTCTTTTTTTTTTTTTTTTTTGCTTAAAAGTCTTTCTCTTTCCTTAGTATAAGTGTTGCGTGAGTGACGACCTCGGGAACAAATGAGTGTCCCTCCATCATGACCGGCTTAATAACTACGTCAAGCCTGTCAAGCGTTTGCACCCTGACCGGGATCATCTGGCAATTGTCATATGATTGCCTCACTGCGTCATCTCGATGAGTACCTTGTGAGTAAACGCGTCTGAGAAGCGTACTCTCCTCCCCATCGCATATAGTTCCACTGACTTGTGACAGATGAACGTCAAACAAGCAATTAATCAGGGAGAGGTGTGTTCTTATTGCTTTTACTCCCACGCGAACATCCTTCAATCCTATACTCCATCTCCCTTCCAGGTGTATTGGACTACTTAATACGCAGGTGAACTGTGTTGGAGTGTTATTCGGAAAAAAAATTAAGGAGTCCTTGCTCGATAAAACAATTCCTCGCTCCAACGATGCCATCGGGCTCAATCAGCGACGTTTTTTTCTTTTAGTTTTTGTCACACCTTTCTTGTCTTCCGCTCCTCCTGATTGGTAATTCTTAACCTCGGAATCTGGGAGCCAGGAATTGAACTTGTCACTGTACCCGTACCACTTGACCAATACCTCTTTTTTTCTTTTGCCCGCTTTCCTGCTCTTGATAACTTTTTCTACTTTGTACACTCGCCGGTCATCCTCCGGCACTTTCAAGAGCTGATGCGAGTAGAATGACCCTCTCTCTTTATCGCCCAGACCGTCGACAAGGAGATACCTCGGTGGATGTGAAGCGATTCTGTGAGAAATTTTGAATATTTCTTCCGAAAAGCTTTCGTGATAGGATCTTGAAAAGGGCCCCTTTCTGAACGCTTTCCTAACCAAATCTCCAACTTTAAATGAAAATATAGGCCTTTGTTGAGCCATTTTATTCACATAAGGCATGTTTATTTGCATGTAAAGTTCAAGGTCATTCTCTTTCGTTACACTGACCGGAGCGACCCCTGTTGAGCCGTGCACAGAATGGTTGTAGGAAAAAGCGATGTCTTGGAGGGTGTCAATATATCTAAACGTTTGACGATCGTACATGAACTTATACAATTTCTGCTTTAATGTTCTTATTAACCTCTCGCAGTAGTTGGCTTTTGTAACAGAAAATGTGCTGAAGTGATGAACGTCCTCGTCCACCAAATACTTTCGGACATATTTATTGTAAAATTCTTTTCCTCTGTCCGTTCTTATTCTGAGAGGCTGGCGGTTGTCCGTTTTAAAAATATCTGCAAAGGCGGATTTAACTTCGATCCCTTTCTTAGTTTTCAATGGCCTGACCCAGCAATACCGGGATAGCAAATCAACTGCTATTAAAATAAAGTTTACGCCATCATTGAACTCCCTTACACCACTCATATCTGCCAAATCCGCATCCCACTGCATGTCCAATGACGAAACGATAATTTTTTCTCTAGGAAACGCTTTTCTACTCAGTTGATGAACCGAATCTGTATCTTGATAACTGATCCACTGTTTGACTTTGGCTCTCGTCAAAGCCTTGGGTTTGTCGGCTCTGTGTTTGACGTAGGCCCATAATTTACCGACCCCCGCAAAACTGGCGGGTGACCTCGGGTCATAATACACGTCTTTGAGATACTTGTCAACAGCAGTATCCATCTCGTTTCTTTCTGTCATAAAAAAAAACGGAGCTCTGCTCCCTGACAATCTCAGATGGAACTGAACAATTTTTTGGTCTACACGGAATTTATAAATGAGACAAAGAATAACAAAAAATTGATTTGAAGCTAAATATCAACTTTAATGACAGGAAATTTTCTAGCAATTCACACGATTGGGACATCAATATTACACAAATATGTAGGTATATTTTGTACACACATTAATACATTTCAAAAAAGCAAGTCAAATGCGTTTTTCGGAATATAAATAGAGTCAAAATCTGGGGAAACGTATAAGTCTCCGTTGTACGAGTCGTGCAGGCTTCTGTGCCGATACCAAATATCGGCCACATCCATCCAGTTGTCACAAAGCTCGAACACCGGACAGCTGATAAATTTCAAGCAGATGCTGAAGTACATGCCGTCAAAACTCAAGGTGGGGTACTGTTTGTTCGTCGCCCAAACGGGGAATAGGCAGTGTCCTGCTTCAGAGAGCGGTAGCGAGTAGAAATGGTTATATTCGATATCCACGTTGGTGACCGTCTTCAAATTTTCCACAAGGTAGTCCAAAAAGTCTCCCCTGCTCGACTTGTCATAAGGTTTGGCCGAGCACATAAAGACGTTTACTCCCGGACAATCGGTGGAAGTTTCTTCCTCGTCTCCAACTTCTCCGCCAACACACAACTCGAAGCGTGCTTCATTAAAATACGGACCGTAACTGCAGTTCACTAATGGTGACGAAGTAATCAAGTCAAAGTAGGCTCCGGTAAAAACTGTCTTCCACTGGCATTCCTTGTATCCTTGAACCAGTTCGGAAAATCGCCTCAGCACAGCGACGTGCTCATCCACTTTGTAGCGGGGGCTAATATCGTCTTTTAAAGTGTGGGGAAGTTTCACTCGGGCTAATTTTTCAATATCCCCTTGGCTTCCCTTCACCTCTCTTTTAAACAGAAGTGGTAGCAAATTCTTCTCCTGACATTTAAAGTCGATGGCGCTTCTGCTAGTACAGTTTTCCTTACCGCAAGCCTCTTGAAACACGAGATCAGTGTTATCCGTCGGACTGGCCATAATTGTATACGTTAAAAGCTAAAATCCGAATAAACGTTCAGCTCGGAATCAAAACCAACAAAACTCTTGTGTTAGCTGTTTCCAACAAAGATGGCGTCTGATACTTCTATGACTGGCAGAATTTGTGGCTGATGCAAGTAGGTCACATCCCTCTAGTACAGAGCATGCGCGCCGTATCTCAAAACACACTGGTAAAATAGTCTGTATTTATCCATCGTATGAACCATCCAGCAGTCAGCCTCGTTGAAAATAACATCTTTTGCCAAGATAGAACTGATGCGGTTCTCCAGTGCAAATATCCAAGGGGTATGGTCAAGCAGAAAATCCTTACACTTACAACCGGCGGTGTGATCAAAGCAGGTGGGCACTGTAGTTGAAACAGAGTCTAAAATTTCGTTAAAACTCTTTACAAGTTCGTTCCGGTTGGGTAGTGATTTGTCAAGTTCTCTCTCTAGAGTGTCGAAATGAAATCCGGCGGTAAAAAGAATAAAATCATCGATACGTGTATATTCCATGGTTTTAGCGTCACCAAAAGTGTGTCATTCGCTGATGCTGGAATCAGGGACAATGAACTGCGATAGCAACACTTGTATGAGATATTTCTTTAGCATCATTGTCACGAAACAAGCTCCGGGCAGGGTGATATCGGGTAAATTAGCTTCGTGCGCTAATGAGGTAATTTCCCTATCCAGATCTTCGATCCACCGGAAGCGAGTTTGCACAGCATCTCCGCAGGCGCATGCGCTGTCAGCGTGACAACAGTTTGGTAAGTCCCGTTTAATTATTCTGTTCAGAATGTGAAGAGAGGTGTACATCAGTTCGAAAATGTAGGAAAGTCTTGGACAACCGTTTTCTAGCTCCGAGCGAAGCATGTCCCTATACATTAATAAGGAATATCCGAGATTTTGTGATACCATTGCCTGTGCCATGTCTTCTTCTTAATCCACTGTTGTACGTTCGATGTGTTCATTCACCCCCACCACAGGACATCTTTGCATTCCAACATGACAACATGATCCTTCAAGCTCTCGTATTTTGTGTATTCGGGATTAGTCTCAAAGTCATCCCTGCACTCTGTGAATGAATTAAAGACTCGGTTACTGCAATCTTTCAGAATATAGTTGTCATCGATGGAGGTGACGTCAACACCGGAAACATTGGGGTAAAACGTGATAGGCTGGACATGTGTGTCTCCCTCCGCTTGCGTGCCGTCTGACTTACTCACGCGTTGGTAAACCGACCATGTAAATTGTAATAACGATGGCGGAGGTCCGTCCCTGAGGTATAAGGGACCATCAATGTCATCCTCCTCAAGGTCGTTACACCCATCAGTGCAGCTTTTTGTAATGGAGCTGTAGTATTCCGAAAAATGTGGGATATCCCCCCAATCCTGCTCGCAAACAACTTTGACGTGATAGGCCTTCTCCGGTAGGTAACACAATGCATTCTCGAGACAGAATTCAGAGTAGGCCAAATAGGCCTCGTGGAAATTGGAATATTTCTCCGGTGAACAATATTGAAATTTTACACAATTTGTTTCCTGGTCCACGGTCGATGTGCAATCCACATTCGAGAGTATATACCATTTAAACCGGAAAGTTTCGTTTGGCATGTAGTGAGCCATTATAGTTTTCAAATGTTTCTCCCTCCTAGTCTGATCTGTATGCCTTCTACAGCGGTGTGGTGAGTAAGTCTAATTTCACTTACACTATACCCTAAACAATGACACCGTACTCGGTGGCTGATGACCAGAGCTCCCTCTACTGGACACATTCACAACTTCTGGACCTTCGGTGAGCTTACAAAAACAACAACAACCATCATCAACCATCGGATGATTCATAGTCTGGGTGTGCAATGATGTATAGATTCAGGAGGTAAAACTATACATTGGTGTAAAGCTACCGAACGTCACTCCTGCGCTATGGTGTAGAAGGTGTATAAACGTGTGACATAAAACCTTGGATTTGTTGTAAAACCCTGGATGTAAAACCCCATCCTTTCTAAGGCATCTTGAAAGTTGTCCCAGTTATCCTAAAAGTGTTTGTGTAACATTGAGTCATAAACCACTCTCCTTTGGAATTCTACTAAGAAAAAATCTAGGACAAAAACAGTGTCTCAATAAAGGCACACCCATGTAGCAGATTCAAAAAAACTCTAGACTAGCAGACATTGTAACCATGGCAACCAGTTCTTTCTCTTTTTTTTGGAAAAGGAAATGCCATATTGTGCATTCCATAACACTTGGGTAACTAAACCAGTTTAATCCGCATTGCGGATTTCTTTTTTATTTCTTTTTTTGATGAGAGACCGCAAAAACAAGTTCCGGGCAGGTGGATGACGTCAGGCACTTCCTAGAACTTTTTTTTTCCTGGAACCCACCTGTAATTAGTGCTTAATTAGTATCATCCGTAATTATGACTGCAAAACTACTTCCGGACAGGTGTTTGACCTCAAAGCGCCTCATTTACCCGGGTGTTCCAGGAAGTTCGGTCAATATTAATTGCTTAATTACCTAATTAATTAGTATCATCCATTATTAATTGCCATCAACAGCCACTTCCGGACAGGTAATTGCCTACAGCGCGCCCAGTTTGATAGGGTTGACCCGGTCAACAGGGGTCAATATGCCCCCAAAGCACCAAATTACAGGTGAGTTCCAGGAATTTCCTGGAATGTGGCGGCCATGCCCCCAGCGCTGTGGTGTTACTACTATCACATCATTGAAACACGACCTACCCCGCATAACATGCTTTTATAAGTTACAAAGTATAAGGTGATTATGGAATTTAGTAAAGGAATATGAATAAAGCCATCGGTTTCATACATTGTATATTTAATTGATATAAATAATATGTCGAATTGATTTATGGTGGGATGATGGGGCTTAAGTATTCTGCAAAAACAAATTTATCTTTTGTCCAAACAGATGTCATAATATGACACGACACTTCCTTTTCGGGAAGATTTACAGCTTAAATCCAAAACTTCAAATTCTAAACCCCACCAATGCAATGCCAAATCAGTTTACAATTGGATTTGGAAAAGAGCTTTGAAACTGTTGGCTTTTGCTGTCAGTAAGATTATCCAGAACAAAGGTATTATATTATCCTGTGCATTAACAGTTGCACATATTTAATGCAATTCTATCCAGAAAACAGAAGAAAAAAGATTCGCAAATTACACTATTTCAATTTTTCATTTTGAGCAGTTCGACCAATTTTTCGTCATGCCCAATCCGCTATAATCCTGCATAGAAGAATAATTATCGAATATTGATGAATTTTGAACAGTTCAACCAAAACGTCAGCACTGGGAGCCACCCCCAAGTGCTATACCTATCGACTATGCTAGAATTTTTGATGATATAGCATAAGCACTTAAAATTTCACTCTGTCATTTCAGAAATATCTGATTTATATGAGAGTTTTCATTGCCATTGAATTCAGAAAAACCTGTCAGAAAAACCTGCATGTAAACACTTCAAGGACAGACTCAACTGTGTGTGAAATCAGATATGATATTACAGCATATTGCTATGCTATTAACATTGAATTCATGTCTTATTGCAAAGTCATTCTATTTTAGTTATGAAAAATAAGAACAATAATTATTGACAATAAAATTAATAACTTGTTTCAACAATGCTGATGATGTGTCATGACTAAACTGTCAGTTCAATAGAAATTTTATTTACTGTCCTTGTCATACTTACATGGAATCTCAAGTTATTTTCTATGCTGTTGAACTGTGATGTCAGAGATGACTCTATTCTAGCATTGCAATATATGTAAATTAACTACAAGCTGTGATGTCATTTTAAACTGGGTCAGATTCCCCAGCTTCTAACCAATGTGAATCCACCAAACTGAGCATCACAGTTTCAACTAAGTGTCAGAGTGAAAATTGGGTCTTGGAAAACCCATGCAAGTTTGACATCACAGGCTCTCAGCCAATGGGCTGCCAGAAAAAATATACATACCATAAGCAATGTGTTTACAAACAAATTGTCAAAGCCTTCTGTTTATACCAACTTCTGTCAAAGTTTAAAGTTGTAAGTTAGCGAATTTGTAGATTAATCAAACAACTCTGTGGGGATTATAACAGTTGTCTACTGTGAATGCTCACAAAGCTGCCATTTGGTAGGATTAGACTGGTGATTGCTGTGATAAATCATTCGGATCACAAATGTAATGCTTCCTTCAATATATCAATGTTTGAACTGTGATGAGTATTTTACTGTCAGCCCATTGGCTATCAAGCTGTGATGACGTAGTTGTAGGGGCTATCCCTGATAAAACTCTTACTCTGACACTGTGTTGAAACTGTGACGCTCATTTCAGGAGGATCAACATTGGCTAGAAGCTGGGGAATCTGACCCAGTTTGAAATGACAGCACAGCTTGTAGTTAATTTACATATATTGCAATGCTAGAAAAGAGTCATCTCTGACAACACAGTTCAACAGCATAGAAAAAAACTTGAGATTCCACGTAAGTATCACAAGGACTGTAAGGAGACTGACATTTATGAGTCAGATTTTCACAAGAAAATCACTGACCATGCATCATTAGGCCTCCTCTTGTTCTTGACTCATCAGGCAGCATGGTCTACGTATTTCAACATGAGAAGAATAACTTAAATAGTTGGGATGAAAATAATCAATTCATCGCTTTGGATCAGTGGCGTGGTTCTAGAGTAGAACGGGACAAAGTATCTTGTAGTGGCACTGTATACTCACATTAAAATAAACATTACAGCAATTTGCCAGATGCTGTCCAACTCCTTAATGAACTTGGCATGCCAGGTCTCTTGATGAGAGACATAATAATGATATTCATGGCATTGCATCATAGCATGTTATGTTAGACTGATATCCATGAGTTCTGGCATAGCAGATGGGGTCTCGTTCTGTTATGTAATGTCGATACATTTCCAGCCCATCATCATTATGTCTGCTTGGCGTGACTGCCACTAACTATAATAGGTAGTACTATCCTAGGATTAACATCATTATGCAATTTGATTTAACCAGGCTGAGGCGAGATCTCAGGATAGGAAATATATTTTGTTTATATCATCATCTTCCTGCCGCCTGCATTTGTTGTTGCAGCTGCATATTTGTATCCGAGACCAAATGGCGGCTAAATCACCTGTGACGGTACTTCGTTTATGGATTGGATTGGCCCATGCATGTTATAACAAAACAACCCAAGTCAGGGTCACTGAGTAACAATATCACGAGCTGTTGTGTGAATTAATATCACTCGAGCCCGCAGGGCGAGAGTGATATTAATTCACACAACAGCGAGTGATATTGTACGAAGTGCCCTGACGCGTGGTTGTTTTGTTTTTATCACCTGGTTTTACCTCAAATTTTCGATTATAAAGAGGGACTATTTTCTGCCATTACAAAAAATGTGACGTCACCATGGAGCAACAATGGAGGTGACGTCACAATCCTATTGTTTTGGCCATTGCTTGGTTTGTGACGTCATCAGGCATCTGAAATGCCGGTGATGTCATAACCATTGTTAAGAAATATCACCCTTGGAGGGTGGTATTTTTTACAATATCATAGGCCCTGATATTTTGACTGTAAACAGTGATATTCACAGCCAACCAGGTGATAAATACGTGTATTCTTCAATTCAGTTTTAGTATGATACATCTCATCATTATGTTCAGAAACAGACACTTTGATGCACATAAATGTGTTCACTGTTCATACTGTATACACCATACTCTGTATACGAATCACACACACCAAAATATTCTGAGTTGTGGAGTCTGAGGTTTTTTGGACGGAGTCGGAGTCGCACATAGATTTTTAGCTGCAATCATATTCAGAGTCCAAAATTAATTCGGTGAATCCTGACACCCAACATTATCAATATAATTAATGAAAACGCATGCAACAATGCATGTGAAATGTGTCCAAATGTAGTACAACACTTCCTAAACAAGTATTCATGCATAAAATCCTACAGAAACTCTGTATAACTACTTTTTCCCCTCTGTGCCTAAGTTTAACTTCCAGATACTGAGAAATTGTAGATCCATGCATATAAGACCAAGAGTAGTATATAGTCGTCTTGTACTAACGTATCGTACAAAAAAAAGCCGTTGACCATCAATGCAGGGCCAACCTAGTCCACAAGGAGCCTCATAAGTTCAAAAAAGACACTGGTCAGTAATGAAGCTGTGGAAAGAAAATAGAAAAAGAGATACAATCAGAAATAGACCATCCAGTAATCAAACTGAAACAAGGCAAAGGGATGGACGACATTTTTGGCTGTCTGGTTTCTCTGTATCAGTTTTCCAGCTGATTGCTTAGCCAGAAACCTTAGACGAAACTTAGTTTACCTGGCATCCTCTCAGATGATGAGCAGCAAAGACCCCTGTGCTTCTATGAACTCTGGCTGGTGTGACATTAAGTCATTCTCCAAGAATATTACAATATAACAAGTCAGTCCTGTCTGCATGATAAAAAGTTGTGCATCTCCTTTGTAATTCTATATATGAAGACTGATTAATCCTGAAGATTCATTTATTTCCAATGTAGACTGGTTGCAAGAAATGTAATCAACATCACTGAAATAAAAATTAACTCTCATTTAAAAAATCTTCATTTCTCCAGATGTTAATCACCCTACAAAGATATTATATGTAATTATATATACCCTACAGGCATTGAAGAACATGACAATGGAGTTGATCCTAATGTCCATATTTATTTCATTTCGGAGTGATTACATGCATTGTGGCGGCTGAGGTTGTTGCATATTGAGTCATCGGAGCTGTCTGGCCCTATTGCCTGCATGGTGAATGGACCGTTCTAATCATGGCCATGGCCTGTCCGCTCCCTGAGGCTTTTCTTCTTGGCTGCTTAGTCATGAGAATTGCTCTGATAGGCCAGGATAGGGGGTGCAAAGGAAATTAGGGAGCAATCTTGACACTGGTTGGGCCAAGGATTCTGAGTGTCTGAATATGATCACCAAGACCTGAAGGCACCGCCCCAAAAGCACCTCTTATCATCACCTGCCCGGCCACCCGCTTTGTTGTGGCCGTTTGTATGCGAGACCAAATGACCCTAAGAGTTGCTTTAGCGCCTTTAACGCAGCTTCTTGTATGAATTGTATGAGCCCATCTATATATATATTGAATGAGTTTTAATGGGATGATTAGAAAGATGCTTACCAATATGTTCAAAGGTCTGTGTTCAATTTCGTAACCATGCTTGTTTGAAAATTAATGAATGAACTTTGCAGCATATCCTTTACAGCCAAACGCTTTGATATAGAATTAGAGTGGACTGTGGCACTGTGAAAATGGCACTTCGTGTGTCATAATGCTGATGATTTGTCATGATCAAACCCAATACTTTCAATGTTAATTTGAAGGAGACTTATCCCGCTTGTTGGTTACAGCCAAACGAAAGGATTATGCATCTGATTTTCACTGTAAAATCCGTTATGAGAAGTGAAATGGCTTTCTCTTGATCATGACTAATCAAACAACCTCTATGTTTCCCATGTTCAAAGTAGAGAAGATGACACTTCATCGGCTATCATGAGTCATGAAGTGCCATTTTCACAGTGCCACAGTCCACTCTAATTCTATATCAAAGTGTTTGGCTGTAATGCATTCTTCCGTTACATCAACTCAATCGCAGTGCTCAGTTAAGCATGAATCTCTCAGTCTACAGTGTATGTATATGATGACCATCATTAACGTGCATTTCATCAAAGCCAAGATAACTTATACATGTATAAAAAGGAATAATTTTGGACCTTGACATTATGATAAATGACATACAACCTCTCAATACTGCTGTAGCCCATGACACACAAAAAACATTATGAAAAGAAGGACCTTAGACACTTTTAAGCTGTGTTGTTTACTATATCCCATAAAATATAATTAACTTGAATTGTCTCAAACAATTGTGTTTCCTTTTAATGTTGACATCTCTCAATTATTTTACGGATATTCTTTGTACATCCCTAATTTATCCTAACTATCTAGAGTATATCAACTGTCGCACATCTAGCAAGATTGTAGAGTGGGTCGGGGCAAGAAGCCCGGGTTAGGTGAGAAGCCCCCCCAGGGTTATTTCTAAACTTACATTTTTGGTGCTTTTTCTTATTGATAGGATTGAAGCTAGAGGCATTTTAGATGACGTCACAAATTTTCAAGGCATTCAGCACCAAACCATAGTCGTAATTAAAGAAACAAAAAAAGGTGCATGGTTTTTGTAACTTTGATTAATTCTTTGAAAGTGGTTGTCAGAAATAACTTTGGAAATTTTTAAAAGTATAATGGATATCTGCATTGCTTTACTTTATGACCATCACATAAATATGATTTGGATCATGTTTTTTGCATTTTAGCTCAAAATATAGAGGTCAAATTAGAATATGTGGGTTTGGGGCGAGAGGCCCCACATGGTATGGGGCATGGGGCCCGCTTCACTGAGGCCTCGAAGCTGTTTCAGGAACCATTTAATAATGTGTACTTTACCTTAAATCTTGATAGAATAGCTAATTAAAATAGAAAAAAATTTGGCCGAAATTGAAAAAGGGCAAAAAATATGAAAAAATAAATGTATGAACAGAAAAATTCTGAAATTCAGAAAAAGTGAATAGAAAGCCTTAAAAATGATAGAAGAACCCCAAGAAATAACTTTCAAGCTGAATGCACTCGCAAAAAAAATTTCCATAGGATTATAATAGGGGGGCTTCTTGCCCGATGGGTGGGGTAAGAAGGCCATTTTAATTTTTTTACAAAAAGGGCTGTAACTCCTTTATCAAAATTGGTAGACATTCGTTTCACTAGTTATAAGTAGAGTTAAGTGATCCCTTCCTGACAGCACAAGCATTCAAATAATCGACCACAAAAAGTAGGTCAAATCGCTCCTCGAAGTTAAGGGGGGCTGCATGCCCCGCGCTACTCTATTCCTATAACTTCTGCAAGGCTGCTCAGTTGCCAAGTCTTTTTACAGCCAAACAAAGAGTCAGACCTTGGAACATTATTGCTATATCTCGATGCAACATCTCTTTCAAAGTGTATGGTTCAATCTTTACATGACTATTCTGTCATATATTGAATATACTAAAAAAGATTTTTAAAATCCCCCTAAAAACACTCTTATATTTCTTGACGTACTTCAACATTAATTACATATGTACTATTATCACTGAGAACTTTTAAAGATAGGTGAAAAGAAAATAAGTATAGGTCTATCAACTTAATGAAAATTAAGTTACACTGTACGATTTGAATTTTATAAGCTATGTTAGCTCAAATAAACTGGGCAACCATCCCACTCAATCATTTCAGCTGCCTCAAAATTTCATATTTTTGAGTGCAGCAATTGTTTAGAGACTACACTGTATAAGACAGCATTCAAGCAGAAAAATCCAGGACACATGTCCTCACTATCTTTAGTGTTAGCTGGAGACTTAATGAACTTTGCATGTAGGCTAAAGGTGTGCAGTTTTTCTGGATGATCCATTATAATGCTATAATTCTCTGCCAAGCAGCATAAGTGGGACATGGATGATGTAAAAGCACTGAAACGGTGCCACAGGGGAATAACTGACCTGACCATTTCCATTCTCCAACATCTAACTCTATTTTCAAAAAGTTTATGCACCAACATGCAGACATTTTATGAACTTGTCTGTCACACTCAGGAGCTATCATCTGGAGCTAATTTAAAGTATTGCCTTAATTTAGTTGGTTTGCTGTAATGACAACACTGCTCAGACTGATAGATTGTGCAAAAATAATGCAGCAGCTATGGTTAAAAACTCCACAATTTTCATAATATTCATCTGTGTTTGTGTACGCCACCTCCGTTCGGGTCAATTGCCATTGTCATATTATGCTGTGTTTGATTTGTCACACAGATAGCTCTACTGCATAAAACCATTTCTGGCTTTCCAATCATCGAGCAAACATGACATCTTTCTGGAAATAAAGCACTAATATTAGTCGAGTTCCAAAAAGGTCAAACCGTCATGCTATTTTACAAATGTCTATTATGGAACTCTAAAAAGACTTTCGATGCACACTTTTATCCGAAAGTTCAAATCTTTACAGCAGTTTCAAGGAAAATGCCATTTGGGCTGCTTTCCAACTTAATATGTAGCATTTTATATTCATCTGATTGCTTTGCTTCTTCAAGAATCAACCATACAGAGTAAAGCTCTCATAGAGAGTGAGAAAAATGAAACTTATACTCATTGAAACCATTGTGAATTCAACCTTGGACATACACATGTAAAATGCATACATGTTTAACAAAAGCATTGCATATATCCCCAAAAGCAATGGTTGAATTAGGGATTTACTCTCTCTGTCATTCCTTCTGAAATTCCTTGCACATTAAAAAGCCAATTTACATCTCATATATCTATAGATTATAATCAAATTAGAAATCACTTTTTACCTACTAGTCTCGCTCAGGCAATTGGGCACCGGGCATTGCACAAAGTTCTTGCCAATAATTAGCATGGTTAGATGCTGCCCTCCCGATGCCCTCCCTTGATGCCCTCCCACCCATCCCCTGATTCCTGATTGCACTTCACACGTGGCTTGTGCTTAACCATCAGGACCCAGTCGAGCAGGATCCAAGCTTCTCCAAGGGAATGGAGGACCAGGTTTACACATTCAAGTGGACCTCAGGGCGAGATTCTGCAAGCTCCAGGCCAGCCATTTGAAGTGACCACTTTGACAACGTGGGAAATCTAGATCTAAAATACCGAGTCTTTGATGCAATATATAGTACTGATGCAGCAAAATATGTGACAAGCCATGTGAAAAGGGACCTTAGGGGTGAAATTATGAAAAATTAGTTAGAGGTGGTAAACATAAGTTATATTAGTGTAGTTTATAAAAATATAAAAGTTTTTGCTATATCTCAAATTTTTGGTATTCTACAGGGTCTTTAAATTATGCAAGTCAGTTTAACGGAAATCGTCCAAAGCGAGAGTCAAAAACGGCCGACAGAGAAATCAACCATGAAAGACAAATGCAGGAAGATGGGGCTAGCTGATCTTTGATCAAAGTTTCCATGCAAGCTCATGTTAATTATTGAAACTAATAAAAGTTTAATTTTCAAAGATATTATATTTGGTTGCCATGGAAACAGGGTTGGTGAAGATTTGACCAAAATGCCGTTTTTATGAAAAAATTTGGGTGTTTTACACCTTTTTTTATTTTATACAGTATTAAAATGGTTTCAGTTCATGCACAAATAAGTATTACATGTATATAAATTTATATATCACTGTAATCCCTCAGTTCTGTTAATTTAAAAAAAAATCACATTAGTAACCTACAGCTGCAGAACATGGTACCGTATTTTAAACCATGAAGTTTACACATTTGCATACATATTGTACGACCCAAAGAGTGAAGACCCAGACTGAGTGATCCGATCCCTTTGTAAGCTCTAGCAATTGCAATAGACAGAGAGAACTGTTTATTATATGTATTATTCATTGTCACCTTATTTGAAAACAAGAATTATTGGTGGACTGTCAAACAGAGGTGGCATGCTACAGTGTTAGTGAAATACAGTTTGTCTCATCCAGCATGCCAACTGGAACATAGCAGCATAGAGACTCTTGAGAATTTATGACTGGGGACGGGAGTTTTACCCAAAGGGGTACTGACGTTTCATGCTTTTTAAGGGGTGGGGAGTTATTCTGGGTGCACTTCACAATGCAATTAATTGTAATTGGATTTTTTTTCGAAGTTTGCACAATAATTTTGGGTGCATAATGAAGCACCAACGTTAAACAACTCGGTATTTGCGTAAATTTGGTAAAACGGTCCTTAAATTTACAACAGCAAACATTTGATAATGTTCACGAATCCTGGGCATTCAAAGATTTTGCTTTCATGTTGCTGGCAAACCTTGAGATGTGTTGGCTTGTTGTTGAGAAAAAGAAACCTTTTTGTGAATGCTCATTTGAAAATAGAGGAGCTTTGCAGAGTTACATCTCACTTCCTGGAGAGAGAATAATTGAGACACACATTGACATAGACAGATAGGCAGATAGACAGATAGATATGGTAAATGCAGCCCTCTTAGTCTAGTTCTAGGTGCACACAAGGGTTGGCTAATGACCAGTGATGAGATAAGAGACATGTTACACATTTAACCTATGAGTGGGATCTTCTAATTGCTCGCACTGACATTGATACAAGGGGTCGTAAATTTAATGTCTCATCTGAATGACATCCAGCTGGGATTTTGCTCATGAAGTCCACTGAAAATTAGCGATTCTCTACCCGGGGTTTGAACCCATGCAGGCAAAGACCTTCACTGGAGCAGGCAGGATTCTTAACCACTCAGCCACGAAGCAGCATATTTAGGGTCCTCAGGCCCACACCTAACATTGGAAAGATAAGAAAAGCTGTGAATGTTCATGATGTACTCCAATCAAAATATGCTCTAACTCCTTCTCAATGGCTAAACAAGGGAGATAGGGGATTATTTTCTTCAGCCGGAAGTAAAAAAAAAATCCATTTCTAAAGTGGGTTTCATTCAGTAGTCAGTCAGAGCTATATACAATGACAATTCTCCTTCCTTCACAAGCTGGGCCACTCTGTAAAAAATGAAAGCATTCACTGCGGCTGTTGTGACAAAGCAACATACCTGGGACACCAATCAACACAGTATTCATTATTCCATAATTAGATAAACTGTTCATTCTACTATGTGTGAAACCAAAGTTGCAAAAAATGGAGTTTTTTTTTAGCAAAAAAATCTGGGATCAACGTTTCCAGTCGAATATATTTCGTCATTATTTAACAAGCACACCAACTTGATCTGGCAATGAATCTGGGGTCCCGTCATAATTCATAAACAGCAAACAAGAGTTGAGCAAGAATGCCGAAGTCGAGAAATCTGAACTTGTGATATATATATAAAATGTTATTATTTGCATGTCATATTTAATATGAATAAAGCCTAATGGATATAGGCCTATTACCAAACAATGATTGCAATTTACAAATAATTTTGACAAACACTTCGTGTAGGTTTTTCTTTCTTTTTTCTACAACCAACTATTTTAATTCTATTCTTAGATACACTTGTATCATACTAAATTAACCACTGACCTGGTTACAAAACAATTATCTGCACACTTGAATTTCACAGCAAATCATTTTAGTCAGCTGAGCCACCCTGGAAGTAAGTCTAATGTATCCACGAGTAAACAGAAGTTTTACATTGGCAGGGTAACCTGTTTGATAGCTTTTATGCAACAACCCAACATGAAATGCATTTTATTTCATTTAGTCTTTTCATGACCAATCAATAAAATGGCTACACTGGGCCAAAGAAAAAAATTAAAGCATTCAATAACTGAACCATTGGCTTCTAAAAGCTTTTACTTTTGTGAATCTGTTGTAGGTTTCATGCCTTTCACTTTTTCTGCACACATATGCATGGTATTTGTTTCAATGTACTGTACCTGTAAGCCTCTATTTAAAATATCTATTTAAGCCACTTTAACTGTATTTCCTATTTTTTCATCCAAATTCCTAAATCTTGAAGTTACAGCTTTACACCTGAGCCCAACAGTAACTGTAGCAGTGATGGGGCTGGCTCTGTGGTGCTGGTTAACATCAGATTATAGGTGGAGCCACTTGTACTGCAGAATAGCAGTTCACTGACTTCCACACATGAGTTACTAAAACTGAATCCTATCTTGTATACCTGGAGATATGATGTTGAAATAAAGATGGTGACACAGTTTAGAGTAAATAAGAGCCATCTAGCTAGGCAAGAAGCATAGTTTCAGAATCATGAACAAACACTAGTGGTATAAAGTTTGGCTAGAGTGACACCAAGATCTCTGATGCGGTCTAGGCATAACATCCCTATGAATACACAATTTTGATCAGAAAAGTTGCCAGTTCAGCAGGTTAGGTTATTAGCAAGATTTAGTGCATAAAAACTACCCGCTTGCAGGAACTTATATATATAGTAGAGTGGGTGGCGACAAGCGTAAGTGATGCAGCCTACCACGTGCGATCAGGCAACTTTTTTAATAGCTTGGTGTGGTGACGTCAACTTTCCCGGGCACTTTCTGTGATATGACGTCACCACCCGTAAGGTCCCTTTTCACGTGGCGCGCCACATATAGATTTTTCAAGATGGACAGAATTTAAAATAGTCTATATGTTTGTAAACAAAGCATGCACCAAAAAGAGGTGGCTTAGACAGTTACGAAGACAAAAAACACTCATCTGATCAGCAATCAGCTGCATAGAATTACCTACTGAAAGAAATGTTGGGTTTCTTTTCCATCAAATGGTACCATGGAGATTACCACCCCCTTGATATCTGACCCAATTCATTCCCACTCATCTTGCACCTGCCATCATTTGGTAAAGTGTATGGACTTGTTTGCCACACTTTGTTAGGTGCATGAAATGAACTTGAATAATCAGGACTGTAATCTCATAATCTCATTGCAAGCCCCAACCTACATCAAAGAAGCAAGTTGTAATCACCTTGATTTGAGCATTCTCTTAATTGATTCGCCCAAGGTTATTTCCTCATTGGTCCAACAACTTGTACTTCCTGTTTGAATCACTGGTGTACTACAGTTACTTATCACAACTTGACATTGTAAGAAGTCTTTTAAAAATATTAATGTGAAGAATACATCACGTACAGATTATCCTCTCCCTCTTGTGTCTGTGGATCTGACCATCTGCGACAATAAATGTCAAACTTAGTCATTGGGTCAAGCTGTATTGTGACAACACTTGAGTATGAAGATTGATATTCATACAGTAGCGGACGAAAGTTTAGACCGTGTCAATATTTTGTCAATATAAGGAAAAATTGGTGCTCAACTGAAAAATTTCTGCATGGATTTTATTGCCTATGTACCAATAGAGAACTTGAATATGTGAGTTGAAGAAAAATGTCAGGTGGTCTAAACTAGCAGCCTGATGCTGCTTACATCCACATTGGTATTGTACATTAGGTGAAAGGTTGGTAAATTATTCAATGTTATTCTAGACAAGTTATTCAATCACGTTAAAAGTAAAGTTATAGGATAACTCGTGCTTTTAAAGCATTGATACAATCTGGCATTGGAGTGGAAGAAGAAATTTGGTCTGAAACCATTTCTCGACTATTCAAACTTGAAAGTAATGGGAAGGGGGTTAATTTCAGTTCTTTGAACAAGTCTAACTAAGTAAGATGTTTAATGCAGCTTGTCTACCATGTAAATAGATATTGACTGACGTAACCTGCCTAATCCATGTCTAATTGTTGATCAAGGTTGCCTAAAAAATTGTGAGAGACTAGAGCTAGTGGGTAATCTGCTCTCATTAGCCCAAATGAGTGGAATCCAAATATTAATAATTGCTTTAATTATGGCAATCACAGCTAGCCTGGAGACATCTCCTCCGTTGCGATCAGCTGCTGAGAACTAATTAGAATCTTCAAAGGCTCTCTCGGTGTTTAGTTAGAAACAAAGTAACTCTGAGCATCACCTAAATTGATCCGTTCTGATCCTAGGTTAGGTATTGCTTCAATGGATTGCATTCGGCTTTGCAACTCCTGCGGTCTTCCACATTCTGTGAATTCTATAATTGAATTATCTGCGAAGAGATTTAAATCGGATTAAAGTCGGTTAACATTGTGCCACTGTGCATGATTTCGTGCTCTGTGTACCACGAGATGTCTTTGCAACAAACAATGCCTCCCATTATTCAAGATTCAAACTCAAATGTTCTACTTGTTATCGCGTCCTCTTTTGCAACTGGCTTTACGAGACTTTTTTTTACTAATTCAACCTCTGTCATCCCTGTCTCTAATTGCCTGCGAAGGTTGCCTAAATGGTTGTGAGCGACAGGAAGTGGGTCTTTTTTTTCTTACCAGAAGTTTTCAACTCTCATCAACTTCTCAACTGATGCAATACTTTGCAATACACTATTTGGCATGTTTAGTATGTGCAAAAATGTATATGAAAAGTAACTGTAATTTGCTGTACACTCTAAAAAATGTCGGGACAAAATTGGTTTTTTAGATTCAAAATGGTTTTTTGAAAAACCAAATTTCAATGCAAAAAACCAAAATGGATTTTTTTAAAAATCCATTTTGGTTTTGCATTGAAATTTGGTTTTTCAAAAAACCATTTTGAATCTAAAAAACCAATTTTGTCCCGACATTTTTTAGAGTGCAGTTGTTGATCAATGGGTTTGCCTTTTGTGACTGTCTTATTTCTGACACCTCAAACCGTTAAACCGGCATCCTGCCAAATTATTATGATGCACTGCAGACAGAGGCAGTCTTCTAATGTAGGGACCACTGTGCCTCATAAAGATTTGTGTGACAATTGTTTTTCATGCAGCATCTTCATCAATACCATTTGGGATTATGGACTCCTTCAAACAGACATCTGCGGAAGTGGTGCTGTCCTTGCCTCTGGGGCAAAACTATCCCTCGCGGCATTTAGAACTTGTGGACACCATGTGTACAAGTGGCACAAATCTGTTTCCATCACAATTGGTAACAGTACCATTTACAGTTGCGGACAAAAATATTCATACAGTTGAGTATTCTGCACATACCTGGTATTTACTCTTGATTCAGGGATGCGAGGAGAAAAATTTCACTTTTAAGTCATCGCCCTAATCAATTGTCATTGTCAAGCAATGCAAACTTAAGCATATCTTTGTTTTCAAGCTCAGGGGGCACACAAACGTAAAATTTCAACATGACAAAAGTATTCATACTGCTCGAACACGCTGGGTATAAAGTGCATCAAAAGCTTGAATTTCCATTCCAAATAATTTGTAACTTTCTGTGGCTTCTTTGGATAACCTCCTTAGAAGTCCTGAGTGCTTTTTTTGGGTGTTTTTATCTGTTTTGATTGACCCATACCACCCTATAGCGTGTGTATCATTTTACCATTACATGTATATGAAACTTCTGCTGCAAAGATGCTCACTAAGCCAAGCTAAATGCTCACAGGTGATGATTTGCACATGATGCAAAAGACCTACTAGGATAAAAATTGCCCAAGGCCCAATGCTATTTCAATGTGCAAAACTTTCAAGACCTCGCTAGACATTTGGTACCCATGTCTAAATCTTGTAAAACCAAATGCAACTTCTTGTAGTTTACATCAGGCACAACCTATTGCATAAAGAAAACTATGATGGACCATTTGAAGAAATGAGGTTATTCTTCATGGACTAATTGCCATCTTTTGAGAAATGTCAGATACATTTAATGGTAAAATGATACCAGCACTATAGGGTGGTATGGGTCAACCAAAACAGATAAAAACACCCAAAAAAGCACTCAGGACTTCTAAGGAGGTTATCCAAAGAAGCCACAGAAAGTTACAAATTATTTGGAATAGAAATTCAAGCTTTTGATGCACTTTATACCCAGCATGTTCGAGCTGTATGAATACTTTTGTCATGTTGAAATTTTACGTTTGTGTGCCCCCTGAGCTTGAAAACAGAGATATGCTTAAGTTTGCAGTGCTTGACAATGACAATTGATTAGGGCAATGACTAAAAAGTGAATTTTTTTTCCTCGCATCCCTGAATCAAGAGTAAATACCAGTTACGTGCAGCTCAGCTGCATGAATATTTTTGTCCGCAACTGTAAGATAGGATTGTCAATAATACTGTGTAATATCTGGACCTATAGTATATACACATACACAAAATGCACTATTAATTTAATATAAAGGATTTAAGGAAATTTGAATGGTCATGTGCATCACATCTCAGCTTCTAGAATCCAGTTGCCAAATTTAGAAGTGAACCATGAATGATGAATAAGTTGAGCTTCTGTTGTTAAAATTATTACTTTTCTATCAATATCCATGCATTGGTGGTAGCTTTTAAGCTAAATTGTGAATCCTGTATTTATCTATTCATATCATGCTGAAGAGCAGGTGAGCTGAACTTATAAATGACGATGAATTGGCAAACTGTGCGCTGCTCATTTTAATATGGCAGAAAAATATCAAGGTCTGTGCAAATATATGGCTGTCGTATGCAAACTACCATCCTTCACGTCAAATTATGGAATTTGGCCAAACAAAGAAAAAAAAGGAGAAAAAATTGCCATCAAAGTTTTGGTCTTGTACGTAAAAGGCCTTGAAATATACCATCCAATTTCGAACAATCATAACCATGGGAAAATGATGCGGTTTAATTCAAGCAATTTTTTTTGCTTTTGAAATATTTATGAATGGCAATTGTCACGCATTATGGTAGTATGAGTAGGCAGCTCAAAGGATTTAAGATACTATACTGAGACTACATTTGCCAGATGTAGGTAATTTGCTGAGCAATGATGCCATGGGCCTTAATTGGCACGGGAGGGATGACTCAATTTGAAGGCTTTCTCTTTCATCAAATATTGTAGCCTCTCAGATCGCTTTGCTTGCAATTGGCTGTGAGTCTGCCAAGCTGCACAATGCTGCTGCACATTACTGTTCAATGCTGCACATTGCTGTTCAATGCTGCTCAATGCTGCTCGAAACTGAACAATGTTCATGCAATGTCTTGCACTGATGCGATCATGTGTGCTTCTGAGGCGGTGTTGTTGTTAAACGTAATTGTCTTGTTAAGATCTCCAAAGCTGTCTTCATCTCTGGGGAGGCTGAGACATGCATACACACACTATACATGCAAAGTGCCTGTATCAAAGGAAAGGAATGCAGCACAACTCAATAGTTGTAGGAAATATATGCCATGTGTATGTATGGGTGAGTGGGGTGGGCCCCTGGGCAACTTTGAAGTCTTCAAGAGGCCATGAGCCAGGTCTCTTTCTTCTCTCTTTCTTCTCTCTTGTCTCTCTCTGCTTCTCTCTCTACTTCTCTCTCTACTTCTCTCTCTACTTCTCTCTCTACTTTTCTCTCTACTTCTCTCTCTTCCTTTGTCACTGTTTACCCAACCAACACCATCATGTTCAATTCCTCAAGCACATTCTTATGCACCATGCAGAATACCACACTACAATTTTGAGTGCAGATTTGTAAACCATGTCTATTGCCTTGAGATGAGCCTCTGGAACCAGGTCATATTGAAGAATCTTCACTCCATGTAATCTACAAATGGGCTATTGGACATGCGTGTGATATTGAAAGAAAAATACAAACATCAATTTCTGTTACAATAAAAAATGGCCAATTGAAACCCACTTGATTTTCCGAAGGAATTTAGAAAATCGATCCCCTGGGATAAATGGATATGGCATATATGTGCGTTGCATGCAATTTGTATGTGACAAAATGAAGCATTCATTAGACAGAGCAATTAATGTGTCTGCGGATGTGCCATTGTACAAACAGGATATTATGATGACATCACTTCAGCCTTTCATTAACCCTAAGTTCTGTCATTGCCTCGCCAGAAGGGAAGATCAGATATTCTCGCCAAATCACACGTCAGATGAGATTAGTTTTACAACCTGATAGCCTCGCCACTTGGGGCGCTGCATCACCAACCTAGCAACAATGAATACAATGGGACAGAGGCTCTTCCGGGCATTGTTAGACCTTGAAGCTTCCTCAGTGACCAAATCATGGCTGCAAAGACGCATGAATGGCAACAGTCTCCAAATGAGCCTTATCAATCTAATAAATACCAAGTCGTTAGGGACAAACTCATTTCTCACTTAACTCTGTTTGTCAGTTGTGGCAGAATTTGTTGTGCACTGTCAACGCTCTCCTGTCGGTAATCTCCGGACAAGCTTTTAGCCACAAAAACCACAAAAAAATGTGAATAAGTGACTGTTTTCAACCTCATCAGTTTATATTTGGATCTTTTTCTTCAAAGTTCCTAAGATTAATTACAGTTCAGTACGATTTCAATTATTTAAATCATGAAAGAAGGAGAGGATTATCCTATAGCGAAAATTTCACTTGACTTGACTTGACTTGTGTTGTGCTGGTGTTACCTGGATCAGCCGGGGCAGCTCAACCACCATCTTTGTGGAGGGAGCTGCACTTTATTTTTTGGTGACCGCCGTATGATACTGAGATAAGAAGACTGGCAGTCTGGAACATACCCTATTAATTCAGGGATGCCCAGGGTCTTTCAGTTGCCCCAGCATAGAATACTGGATACAACCCGCCTCCATTTAATGTCAGGTGGGCTCGGACTAAAGTGAGTTCCTGTGGTGAGACTTGAACCCATGCCCTCAAAGCCAGTGGACAAGCAGGAAGGAAACTTACGCTGCTTGTTGATGACTGGCAAACAAGAGGATAATGGATCTGCTTCTTACAGTCATATCACAGTCAAATCAGTTATGAAAACAAATTTTGTTCAAGACAAATCTAACTGCCGCCCGGCATGGTGCCCTTGCTTAAAATTTGATCATGAAACATGCCCTCAGCTTGCCTTCATGTCATAACTGTTGCAACTGACCAATCTCTGGCCCTTTAGACTTTACAATTTCCATCTGCACAGTGTACATTGTAGAACTTTACTTATTCTAAGCACAATGAAGTAGCATGAAGTGTAAAACAAACCATTTCAAATTCTCAATGCAACTCTTGTTAAAGATTTGCTTCTCAATCTTTTTAAACCCAAAGCCGGTTTATTCCCTCTTAATGCTGATTGTTTACTGTCTAATACCAGCGCAATTCAAAACTGCCTTCATTAGTGAATAACCTTGAAGCACTTCTCAAAATTCCTTCACTCATTTTTATACAACCATATCGAACACATGCTGCAGCTCGAACTTGCTTTTGTTACAAATGAGCCCGTTGACAATCGAGCAACAACTTGGTGAAAAATGTTCAAGGAAGGGATAAAACAATTGGCAAAAACTGAGATCCTAAACCAAAAAAGGTCTTGTACAATATTGCTTAGAGTAATGATGCTTCACTGAGATGCATACAGGAAAGTATCAAAAGACACCATCTTGATTTTGAAGTCATTGTCATTGTCATGGCGCTTTGCTAACATTTTGAGTATTTTTCAAATCGGGTCAGGCCAAAGTTCTGCATAGGTCTGCCAGGAAGAAGGAAATGCAGACATTTGATTCCTTTTCAAAGTGCACAGAAAGTTGTCCGAATTACTGTGTCCAACCATACGGGCAGTCCTGTTCAAAGAAAATGTAAAAATGTTAGGGTCATGAAAGATGTCTTTAAATTTCTTATACCTGCATGTAGGCTGCAGTGTTCCATGGCAGCATACTTTTTACAACCACATTCAAAGAATATTTGCATTTATCAACAGTCATCTTTTAGTTTTATATTATGAGGATGAGTGTGAATATAGCAGCGTTTGTTTTTCTGGTGGCTCTTAATGGCCAGCATAACCATGCTGTAAAAAATTGTCATTCTTGATTACTTGGTTAATTTGGTGTGGATCATCAATCAGATTCAGACTTTTAAGTTCTCATGGATGTTCCAAAAAGCACATAACTTGTCACACCACTGTTGTTTGTCCCACACATCCACGTTGTAATCATGGCTGTGTTTGTTTGTTTTTGAGATTTTTTTTGCATGCATATCACCAGAGACACTTTATTATAATAAAGTGTCTCTGATATCACACAGCTACACTGTTTACATTCTGTCTGTCACACCTCTCAGCATGTAAAACATATACATGCTTCTGCATGTAAATCAACATGTTGCATTCACAGGTGCCAGATTTTTCCTCAGACGACAAGCACCAACAAGGAAGGGAATTCCAGCCTTGCTCAGATGCCAAGAGAACTGCAGTTAACAATTGCCCTAATTGCTTTCCCATATCTTGGCAGGTTTTTGCTGGAATGTTGCCATGCTCACACAAATATTTATTCACATGCAGGAAATCTACTGAAGTGAAGTGAATTTATGTGCAACAACAAATGTATTTGGCTTCAGGGCTTTTGGTAATCAGATGTTCATGCATAATAATATAATGGGGATTTTGATTATAATTGTCTTGAGCAATGCAGCTTATCCTAGTCAAGCGAGGGTCTTTCGGTGCAAATGTGATGGTCACTCATCCTCTTGCAGTTTGGGAAATAATTATATTATGAGTCTTTACCAAAAAAACTCTAACTGATGTCCCTATATTTGCATGCATTTTATGCCGCATAATGAGATTAGTTTTAGTGATGTCACATATCTTAAAACGAGAAAATGACTAACATTTTCAATGTAAAAGACAGGACTTTCATTAACATCACGGATGTTGCCAAGTTGCCGAAAAGCATCACTCGTAACTGTCTGGAATGTAATGTTCCTGCTCTCACCAAAAATAGGAGAAAGAGAGTTCAGTGGAGTTTCCAAAATAAGATAATTCTGTAGGAATACAATAGGGTAATGTTCTTTGAGTCGGACACTATAGATTCTAGACATTTTTAAGTGGTATCTTGTTTGGCCTATGAGTTATAGATTGGCAAACAGGGCCTCAAATTAAACGTTTTTACTAAATCTAACAGAAAATTGAGAGCTTGCACAACAGAAGAACTAAATTAGTGGTTAAATTTCTGAAATAAGAAATGAAATAGGGTATCTTTGAGTCGGACAGCTGGGTTCTAAAAACATGGCATCAAATATACAGTTTCTTTAGATCCTTCCCTTCAAATAAAAAAGCCCATATTAGAGCACAAAATAGGTTAAGCTTACTTCTAATTGAATGACCCAGACACTGAAGTCAGGTCAATACCGCAGGCCTGCAAAAGATACGTTAAACATGACAAATTTTCACTAAAATTCACGAATTTCGGACACAAAATTGAGAGAAAAACAGGATTTTTACCCCATCTTTATAGCCATGAAAAAGACACTTTGGTTGCTCATATCATGCTGATACTTTTTGAGTAGATAAAGGAAGTACTAAGCTAAAGATACATCGGTATAGGAGCTCTCAATTGGCCTATACAACCCAACAAAGAGTGTCTGACTCAAGATAACACCCTCTAAGTGTCCGACTCAAGGAATCTTACCCTATATATGCTCCCGATTGACACTCTTGACACTCGCTTGCATTTGATACTTTGTTTCTAGGCCTCTCTCGAACCAGAAAATTTAACTTTTTGACAGCGAAACATCCTAGATTCCTAGGGTTGGTATGCATGCACAATAATGCCCAAGAAGCAGATAAATATTTGATATATACACATTGACAACTGTGGCAAATGTATTGTTTTCTCCTGACACTGACCAATGAGTCAAGTGCAGTATCAGTGGGAGGCAGAGTTGATTGTGTATCTTAACTTGTGCAGCTTGTTATGTCTCGTAAACACCGTTGTTGGTCTATAATCCAGACTGGTACACAAACACCAACACAATGGCAGCGTATATTGACTGGTGCAGAGCTACGCTGGGGTGGGATAGGGCTCCCATGTTTATACAAGACTTACTTTTCTCAATGCGTAACACATGTGTGTCTATAAGAGAAGCCAAACTCGAAGGAACATGTCTTCCATGCGCACTACTTCCACCGCATTGACTTAATCCGAAGATATTCGATATCCACAACCGGCTACCGTGCACTCACAAGCTCCTCGGTTCTATCCTAGAAACTTTCGTTTCTACAGGTTGCAGATGTTTCATTTTGCAATCCAGTGAAAATGCATTTTGTGCCTGACTGGGCCCGGGGGCATTCTCTCTGCTTAAAGCTGCCTGTAAGCCCATTCGGCATGTTAAAATTCAGATGCTTTGCAAGTTGTGAAAGGCACATTGAGGTTCTGTTTTAAGCTGGACAAGCAACAATCAGATGTGAAAAATGGTCCTCTCGTCCATCATTCAATTTCTGCAATAAGATACAGATTGCCTCTGATCCTTTCGCAAAATGGTGGCTTTATTATTGGTATCTGCACCTTATTTTGGAAATGTCATATTGTTTTTTATTTGTACAAATGTCCAGTGAGGGCTTTGTTGCGCTGCTGTTGAAATTGTTTTAGACTTTATACAAATGGGTAGTTTACACTGCCTAGCAGGTATGTGGAGAGGCGGGATAGTATGTGTAATACAGAAGTGCTGCACATCCAAGAATATTTGTCCAACGTAAGATTCTACTTTGGCTGAACTTCACCGAAAGCTGGGTCATTGAAACTCTGTGCAATGAGCATAGTTGCATGTGTCCCAGCTACACAATGTCATGTAGTTTCATAAACTGAAAGATTTGCATGATGACTTAATTTTGCACATGCTGAGCTGATGTCCACACACATTTACAGGGTTCATTCGTGTCTGCATGTGGTACCACGTACAATGAGAAACTTGTCGGGTGCCTTGTTGTGTCTCGTCACTCTTCCATGTCGTGCCGCACGCAGAGGTGTGTCTCCTCCTTGTTATGTCTGGTGATGTCATGCGTTAGCGAGGTGCACGCCGTCTTGCTGTGTTTCTTGCTGTGTGCTTTGCTTTGTGGCTTGCTAGGTGTCATGTGTCCCACAAGTCTTGTGTCCTTCAACAGGCAACACGTGAGCGCAGGATGTGCTGATGGGACTGGGACCTTGGCGTTGAAAGCCAAGAGTGCTCTTCTATGACCGAGATGCTCGTGCAAGCATCTTAATGACTTTGCCTGCTGTTTCTTAACCTTGTGCATTTCATGTTTAACCGCGATAAAATTTGCCTTTGCAGCGGTAAACCACTAAGCCTGCGGTAGGTATAAATCGACCAACACTTTTTCTAAATTTTCTTGATTTGCCAGCGCATCTGATCGTAGATCACATACAGACAATGTCAGACATTGATATTTAGCTGAGAATGATCTAAGATAAAAATGGTCTTTCATCTGTGCAGCACCTCTGTGATGTGCTCCAGCCACGTGCCTTTGACAAGAAGCCACATAAATGAATGCTATCATGGTAGTGGCCGCCTTATGGCAGATTAGAGCCCTGTGTTTGAACAGCACTGAAGATGAATCTTCGCCCCGTATGCAATTGGAAAACCTGATCATGGTTCACTCAGCCGATAATCCATGGCTGTTTGGAAGGCTTCTCTGCATTAAGGCTCATTATGTTTGGTGCTGATGCCATTGTGGGAGCCCAGCCAAGAGGATGTGTCCATTTGGTCTGTGACGACAATTGCCCATGTCGGGGACGAGCCAGAAATGGACCTGGTGACCGGTGGGATAACGTCAATTATTACGCGGTTACTCGTGAGTTATGTCTGGGAGGCAATCTTGTCATTTGCTATAATGTCGTTTGTGAGACGGGACTGGACTACTGCAAAGAAATGTGTGGCTTCCTTTGTGCAGTCCCTTGCCTCTCCCAGTCAGGGCCTTGTGTCTTGCTCAACGGCAGATCCATAAGGAGTTTGCCCGTATGAAAATGGGCCAGCTATTAGTGGCAACAAGGTTAGCAAGGCAGGACAGTGTCTCTATTCCTCAATGCCATTGTCGCCTTTCCCAGTTGCCTCTTTCTGAACCTCTTTGCCAAACATGTGAGGGCAACTTGGACTGGCAACTCAAATTGGCAACTTGGATTGGCAACAAGTCTGCAACAAGAAATGGCATCGTGGATTGAACAAAAGTGATCGGGCATCTTCTTCATTAGCAAATGGTTTCAAAAACCTTCACCTTTCCTCCTGTCGCAAATAAAACACCCTTTTGTCTTGCTCTTTGAGCCACCTCCGACGTCTTTTGCACTTTTTGTAAATTTAATGCCTCCATTTCAAACAGCTGTGCCAATAATACAACCTTCAGTATTTTCTTGTATTAAAACGTGATCAGTTGCCTGTTTTAAAACTTGAAAGCTTCCATTAATCAAGATGAAGTCTACTTAACATTAACTAAAAGTTTTTTACCAGCTAATTATTATGACACAAGGATGGGTTTAGTTTTCAAATGAGGACTTCGCTGCTTGTATGTGCGTCAAGGAATAAATTGTAACACAAGGAGGTTCTTTGCGTCCCATTATCTTCCAAATTTAAGGGGCTAGCAGATTTAAGATAGTACAGTAGTGAGGTATTACGGCGTCAGCAATACAATACATCGAACTGTAAATCACAATGCTTCTGAGGTCCTTCTCTAACCTTTTTGTGGATGAAAAAATGTTCAATTACCGACTTCTGACTTGCGCTGAAGGGTTGTTTGACTGCCTCTGACACAGCTATTCCTACCTCCGTGACATTTTGATGCATCTGACATATTAGCACTGCCCCTGCCCCCAGCAGACCCAAGAGGGCCATAGCTAGCATCGGCCAGATCAGCTTGATGGGCATTTAATTGAGAAAAGCAGCAGGTAGCTGGACATTGAGAAGAAATCAGCAATGAGGAAACATCTTTGACCTTTTCGTGGCAACATGATGAACGAGGAATCTGATGGAATTATCACATGGATTGCCATTGGAGGCAGATGGATGGTGAATGATGGCAGTGGATGGTGGAGCTGTGAAGGTTGAAGAGATGACTTCAGGTGACGGAATGACTGGCAATCATTGTGCCACCCTAACCAAAGACATTTGGCCTCCATTCTGTCAAATTGACACATAAATCCCACAGCAAGCATTCACCTCATTAATAGAAAGTACAAAATAAACCAATAAGCACTATAAGCAGCTTGTTGAATTATCTTGGTTTGATGTGATAAACTATAATTAAGCCCATACAAATTACAACATTGTATTGAAATGCCAAATGGTTTTTTTGCATAAAAGTTTGATTTTCTCCCAAAAACAAACAGCATTCTTATAGGTTATTTCATGGCTTGGACCTGTTTTTCCCTGATATTTTCACCCGAAACCTCGTATTTCCTGAGACCCACAGGGTCGAGAGAAATGCGGGGTCGAGGGTGAAAATATCAGGGAAATACAGTTCAAAGCCATGTCATAACCTAATTATACAGTTGTAATATTACCAAAAATCCTAATTGAGATGACATGAGGGACAAACCCAAAAACTAAACATAGATTTTGTAAACTGGTCTTGAGTAAAATAACTTGACAAGATGCTGGATGAGCATGGTACCCTGCCTCACTGCATGTGTCGTGTAGCTTTCCTTGGGACATTACACGGGCCCTCGGGGTGATCACTTCTCAAAATGACACTGTGTGGAAAATAGCTTTTTAATCGAGCAAATGTCTTATAATTGCCTGCCATGTTGAACAGCCGGGCGATTCCTCATGAGAGGAGGCTTGATATCTCATTCCATCTTTAGGAGGATGTCTTTAGTGTATACAAATTTCGCTTTAAAGACTTACACTGAATCAAAACAATCTCAATAAAGATCTTTATCTGCTTTCTTGTTTATTGTTGAATATTCTGATCATTCTAAAAGTACTGCTTCCTAACAAATTGATTACTTTTCAAATTGTTTATTTTCACTCAATAAGAATATATCTAAGCTATTTCAGAATAGGACGACTATTACAAAGAGAAGAGGAAGAACATTAGCCAGAAAGACAGGAGGAAGAAGGCAGATTGAGATGGAAAAGAGGAAGAGTGAAGAACGAGACCAGCTAAGAAGAAGAAAAAGATGAGGAACAGGAAGATATGTATCAGGAAAGCTGGGGAAAAGAAGATGATCGGATAAAGGGAGGGGTGTATATGCATATGAGAGGTAGCCCTACAATTTTGTATTGACTGTTTTTCCTCAAAGTATCATCTGCTATCATTTCAAGCCTGAATGCATGCTTCTTCACAGAAAAAAAAATATATATTGTCTTGTCTATACTTGACAGATATTCAAGAGCAAAATATGTGCCAAACACACACCAAAACTCTCGCTTAACATCAAAAGTGATCACACTCTAAGAACTGAATCTGGAGTTTATATTAAGAGATCACCATGGTCAATCATCTGAAATCCCAATATGTGCTTCTCACTTTTCGGTAATGAGTGACAACGTACCATCTCTCAAACATTGAAAGTTCCAGGAACAATTTAAAAGCATTTTGCGCAGATGTCAACTGCCTCAGAAGGGAAGTAAATTGAATCTCAAGTCAACACTATACCGCTAATCGTTATACATAAAGGTCATTTCTGGACAATATGGTTTGTAGGCCTGTATTGTCTTTGATTTAAAAAAATAATGAATCTGAGATATATTTCAATTTTAATTTTTCCGGACAGGCATAATTATCATGCATCACTATTATGTGATCAAATAATTCACTTACTGAAAGTATTTCTGTTTCAGAATATGAGCAGCATAGTACTGAAAAGCTATACCAAAAGTCAACAGAATAAGACCAAGGTAGACAGGATACAAAATGTCTATTTCTGGAGTTATTGATGCTGTCAGAACACCAAGTTACCAGTCCAACCATTTCAGCTGCTTATTGCAGAAGATCATATAGAGCTCTATAAGGATCCAAGCTACAGTCATTTCACAACCAGATAAAGACTCTGCAAAGTGCTGCATTTGTTCTAACAGGGTCTAATGGAGGGAGACCCATTTGCCAAGGAGAGTACAGAGAATATGGTTCCTCTTGCAATGGAGTAACTCTTGCCTCCATGACATTATCTCCATAAAACTAACAAAATAACTTACTCTTTGAAATTGTCACTCAGTGTTTGACAAAAAGTAAAAACAGAACAAAAAAAAGATAATTACTAAAAACAGTAAAAAGCATAATGACCAAATAAAATGTTATGATATTGCATGTAAAAGTTTTGGGACATGTATGTATATTTATGTTGGGTATATTTTTTATTGGTCTGACTATAACTTATACTTTTCACAGGATTTGACTTCCAACTCAGCCTCAACTGCTATTTTGATTTTTGCTTCCTGCAAAAACGAACGTTGCAATTAGCCACTGCAATTTGTGCTCTAACTTTGATGTCCTTTCAAAAAAGAATGCAAGGACACTCGCAGAGCCTTAAACGTTGGCTGGGTACTCACAGCAGCTTCTTTGGAGTCTGTCTATCCTTTTAGTAATGCCTATGTTGGGAAAACATACACTCTAATTTGGTTAATATAAAGTTTCTTTTGCAATCGTGAGAAACAATAAGGTTCTTCTTTCAATTAAATAGGTTAGTCATAACTCAATTTATGCATGTATGGGTTCAAAGATCCCTCAAATGGGTTAATGTGTAACATGTTGAGGACTCCCACTCTCTCCATCTCATCAATCAACCCCCGTGAGCAACCAAAACTGGGCTTAGAGAGCTGCAATTACCATATCTATCTATCTATCTATCTGTCTATCTATCTATCTATCTATCTATCTATCTATCTATCTATCTATCTATCTATCTATCTAGTTCCCCCGTGGCCTAATTGGTAAGTGCGCTTGTCAACTGGCTTTGAGGGCATGGGTTCAAATCTCAACCCGGGAACTCACTTTAGTCCTAGCCCATGGGACATTAAATGGAGGCGGGTTGTATCCAGTATTCTATGCTGGGGCAATTGAAAGACATCCCTGAATAAATAGGGTACGTGCCAGACTCCCAGTCTTCTAATTTCATCATCATACGGCGATTGCCTGCCTCGATATAGCCCACTAAGGTGCTGCAGAGGCGTAAAACACAAACAAACAAACAAACAATCTAGATCTATCTATCTATAGGCCTGTCTATAAATGCATACGTATAACAATGATGTTGGGCCTCAGACCATAATGTATACCTTGATTTTTGCTTATCTGGCGCACAGATGTGCCATTGGATTGCAATGTGTGCCACAAGGGAAAAAAGTGACTATTCATTTCCGGGTATGGTTCCTGAATGTGCTGAAACATCTGTTGCTTACAGTAGCATGGCGTTGTTATAGAAATTGTCCATCCCAATTAGTCACTTGCTGCCTTTTCTAAAACAATACCTCAATAGACAGCAAGCGTAGGTTATATGAATATTGGATTACTTTTAATGATCTTTTAAGGTTGAATTGATTCCCTCAGAAAAAAAAATACAATCAATTCTGACGATTCAACCCGATTTTGTGCCAGTTAGATGAGTTTGGTTTTCTCTGACTACAGAGGAACATGATGGTACAAGTGTACTCGTGAATTTAGAGAAAAAGTAAGTTTTGTAATAATGACAATATTTAGCTTGCTCTCAATGCCATTTTAATCTCCCCGTGTCTTTTGGATCGGTGGTATTGGCACCTGGACGTATTGGTTATTTCAGGGCATCAGTTTTGAATGCTGGATGCGTTTGTTAAAAGGCGACCACTGAGCAATGTTTATGCTTCAAATGTGGGGAAGGTTGAAGCAGGGAAGGTCTGTTGGCCCCCTACTATTCCCCATGTGTTGTTGAAACAGCATGCTTTCTTGCACCTTTCTCGTGAATAAGCCCTCCATTAAACTTCTTTTGCAGTATTTTCAGGTGGTACTTACACTATACAGTGAATCATGTGTCTAAATACATTAATAATGTATCAGTGTTATTTTTATTTGTATAAAAACCATAAAATGAGGAATGCGTAAAAACATGTATGTGACGAATCAAAACAATGTGTGCTGTGATAAATAAAAACCTGTAACAAAGTAATATGACTTCTCAGTTCCAATAAAGACTTGCCAAGAATCAATTGTGTACATAATTAATCTATAGGCCCATACTAATAAAAAAAATATTCAAAAGTTTATTAAACATCTCTGTTACGGCACATTCGTGATAAACGTCAAAGGAGTATAGATGTATAGGCAGGACAACACATTCTGACATCTCAAATAATCAGAAGGGACATGAAAGAACACCCTGGTATTTACAATATTCCCAGGCAAATTTTATTTGGCAAGCATTCCACTGCATCAATGGTCACCCTGCCTCATGGTGAATTTCAGCACCACCAAATGAATAGCCACTTCAACAGCGGGCCATAGCTTCTCAAGTCACTTATGCCCCATCCTTCAGTATGTAATGGAGATTATGGAAGCAAAGGTGAAGTATTCCTCACTTTGTACAACAGATCTTGCTGTGAATACTGTAAGCAGAATGGCCATTCTATAGTAAATCCTTTTTCAGCAATTCTTCAGATTTACTGGTCTGGGTCTCGAGCTATCTGGTAAGATCAGTTTGAATCAGGCTAACCACACAATTAGTATAATGAATTTCACTATCGACGATCACATATTTTCTTTTTAGTAAGACTCAAGACTCAAGATATTTTATTTCTTTCTGAAACGTTAGGTTACAGTAAAGAGGGAGGACATCTCTAAGACAAGTATTTATCGCTGGCAAGATGCCCCCCCCCCCTAAAAAAATTAAAAGATCATGTCATCATCTCAGAGATATCCATTAAAGAAATAAAATATGAAATAAACAATAGCATACAGAAAATCAATGTAAGCATAGACAGTACAATGCGTGCATATTGGGTGAAGAACCGAATATATATTATGACAAATATGATGATAACAAAAGTTTGAGGACACAAAGATAAGAGCGATATTTCAGAAAAGGTAATTGCACATTTGGTGGAATATGCAAGTCCAAAGAATCAGAGCATATTTCATAAATTCGATGAGTAATTGCTCAAAGATCTTGTTTGGTTTACATTGTATTCAATTCCTTCATAAGCTGTTCTCCCCAGAGAAGCCACACTGGCATGAATGGAAACTGGTGTTACACTGTATACCTTTTGCTCTATGCGAAGCGACCTAGTTAATCATAAAATCTTGAATTTTGGACTAGAAAGTATGAGACATCTTGATTTGAAATTACACGCATGAAATATTAAAAAATCAAAAGGATTGGCGATTCTAGTAAAAATGCACCATACAATAATTTACTAAAACGACCTAATCTTCTAAAAATCTTAACTGATTGATTCCAAATTTTTTGTATGTATTACTTGTACTATGAGACAGCATACTGGCTATATTGCAAAGTTTGTTGTTTGCTCTATATATGAGAACTAGCAAACTGTAAACAAAACAAAAATCCTTAATTAGGTCACTTGGTGAGTACACAGTGGTTATGAAAGTGCTGAAGAAATATGCAATCAAATCATTACTAATATATAGATTGAGTTATTAAAATACCTTGGTTTCAAATGTATAGTGCAGAGAAATGAAATGTGTTCGCATTTGTGATGGGTGCAACCTGTTGAGGTGCACATGCTTTTCTGTCTGGGCGCCAGACCTGTTGCGTGCAAGCCAGACTGTTTTCCATTACTACCTGCGTCTCCCTCGGTCTTTTAGGCGGAATACAAACAATCAGCTTCTTTGCTTTTTGTTGCCTTGCATACAATCAAGCATCTGCCCCAACTTATAATGCACCAGATTTGTGTCCCAGTTGAAGAACAGCACTCCTCCATACCTGCCATACATCCACCTGTATAGAACTTAGGAGTGATGAAATATTTACAAATACTGAGATGGCCAATTTCTGACTGTGTCCTAGCATGATCAGGCACTAAACATATCTCAGTTCAAGGAAAAACAACAAAGAATGTTACAAGAATATGTATGTGTGCATGCAAGAAGTACAAATAACACAGGGCCTACACAAAGCTAAATAGAATATACCAAGTACAAGACAAGTACACAGGTATAAAGGAGCCATGACAAATATATAGATGAGCTGCTGTAAGAAATGGCTTATATGTAAGAAAAAGATATTTATAAACCAACGTAAGGAAGCCAAATGAGATGCAGCTCTCAGAATTCATGGAATATTCATACAGAAAAGGAACTCAGCTACTACCACAAAGCTTGAAGAAGTTAACAAAAATCTTTAAAAAAATATTAAAAGAAACACAAACTTCATAAAAAATCCTTTGATGAAATCTCTGGCATCTCAACAACAACAATTTCTAGAAAGGAACTCTTTTTCTTACTGCTTCATTTCGTCAATTATTTGTCTGTATAAGGCTTACCTTTAGTGCTAAATGATGAAAACGCATATTTCTGAATGATAACGCTTTGGTAAAGAAAGGTGAAAGACAAAACAAACTTGCACTGTCCGTTGCTTTCATTGTTTGTCAAATCAACAACTTATATGTATTTGTCTCTCTGTCTATGAATTTGTTTTTACTTTCTGCTATTATTTTTCTAACTTTTTATGCTTTCCTCTCTGGTTTCCTTCTACATTTCTTTATTTTTTTTCATTCTCTCTTGCTTTTTGCAACTTTCTGGAGAAGATATGTGATGGTCATTATGTTTTCCAATTAGGTCATCGTTCAGCCTATCCTTAACAACAATGTTATATTCTATTCATTTCTCACAGAATAGTGACTCCTGGCTCAGTCTAAAATTGTTGTAGTTGAAAGCATATTGTCTTTTTCATCCTTTACCAAGTTGTACAGGTTTGGCAAATATTTTAGACATATACTCTGTCTCAGTGACATGTACATGAGCCGTATATATTTGTAGTAATAACCGCACTTTCCATTTCACTGATTCGTCTTGAACCTTTCTGAGTATACCTCAAAGGTGGAACTTGAAAGATGCCATTTCCAAATGAGGTGCTGGGGCAAGTCCCTACAAAGTAGACTCCTTTGATGATGAGTATCACTCAAGACAGAAGTTGGGTATTTCTGCTTTAAGACCCAGGGACTGACTTTAAATATTATGGAAATGGATGAAATGACCGTCAAGTCGGTGTATTGCTTATATATGGTAAATTGCATTGTATATATATATGAGATATGAGAGTTTATACTTTTCTTTCATGAGGTTTACACTTGAAATATCTGGTAGGAAAGAGAAGAATGGTTTCCTCGGTGTTCAGATTGTTTTGTACCGGATTGAACATTATCAAATCTAAAAATTTCAAAATTTACATATATTCGAATACTCTGGTTTCAAAAATACTGATGCAAATTAAAATTTAGTACATGTCAGGAGCAGACATAATATTGATGAGATTCCAATTGTTCAAGTCACACTGTGTATGTTAGCTGTGTGGCTTTGGTTCTTGCTCTTCAAGAACTGCGAGTAAATATTGAGTTGATCTGGCAGCAATACATCAAGATTTTGTGCTAATATACTTCATGTGAAAAGACGATTTGTGGAAGACATTGCTAGCATCACCATGTATAGAGAGTTTACTAATATTGTCTAAGTTGTCTAACTGAACCCGAAGTATATTTCATCTTCACTGTTATTTTCTTTATTGTGTGTTCCTTTTCAACCAACGCAAATGATTCCAAAATCATCTATTAAGAATGCGGATTGCTACTTCCTTGATCGACATATTATTATGCCGACAGATGATTTCTGACATAATGGTTATGTATTGTATACAAACGCACTGAACATGCATGTCATGCCATGTTGAATGCCACAAAGACCAGGCTGATGACGAAGGGCTATCTGATTGCTTGCAAGGGATGCTTCTGGGAGATGCCCTGTGTATGCAATTACCAACTGTTACTCCACAATTCGATCATTGCCATCTGGATGATAGCAAATGGAGTGGGGGCCCTTCCTGTGAATGCAATGCATCGAGATAGAACCTCTCGAGCAAACGCCAAATAGCTAACCATTGTGTGCTTGTGGCTACTTGAATGTGACCTACACTCCGTGGTGCCCATGGTGCCCTGATTCGGTGATTCTTGGGCCCTCCTCGGGGCGAATGGGGCCAGCAACAGGGCTTATTTGCCCTACAACAACAATTGAGTTGAGTTGCTTGATTGATTTGGTCCTTGCAGCATGAACATGGAGACATACACCAGTAAGATGATGTAGAGGCTGTTCCTCATTGTGGATGGACCTCACACAGCCATGCAGACAGTGCAGACATCAGACGATACTGACTTGCTGCTTTGCAATGCTTTGCAATGTCAGATATAGAATACCCAGGCCATGGCTTTTCTCAGACAGCTACTATACAGCTACTATACACTGAATGATAGGCCACGCAATACAATGATACTATGCGGAATGTTGAAATGTATTTATAGATAAATTAAATAAAAGTTGTCATCTATGACATATGATTTTCTCATCCCTTCATCTTTTCGTAATAATTACCAGGAATGGTAAAGTGTTTTCACACCCATGGTAAAGACCCCCTCTAGCATCATGTAATATGCCTGGCTTCAGTCAATCAGATCTGAGAGGAAGAAAACTATCGTAACATGGTTGTCTTTCTCATCATATAATTTTATTGTCACCTGACTCTGTCTTTCCCTATTTGTAACTTTTGAGTGACATGCGATGACTTGATGCCAAGTTCTGTTTCTACTGTTCAAAACAACAACTGTAATCAGAAATTCAGAAGTTGTACATTTAAATGGCTTGTCTCCCACGCAGGAAAGATGACGCCTAAAATGTCATATAACTCCATTAAAAAGTTTTGATATCTGAACAAAATTGTATCTTTTACTGTGTAACTTCTAAGCTATCAAACAATCAGAAATCCTGTGTGGGCAGAAAAAGCGAATTAATAATTCTTAAAAGATAAAAATACTGCCTCTCGTCAACATTTGCAGGTGAAAAATAAAACATAAGACTGAGTTAAATTATTGATTGTCTAATCTGGCTCTCAATGAGATTGTGATATCGGGTTTTGTTAATCTTTGTCACAATTGACAGGATTTGCATTTTGCACTCACCATGCTTACTGGAAAGTCAGAAACTGTGAAACAAACCATAAGCCAACTAACAACAAACCCAATTCAGCAATGCTCTCTTGAGTTTTATCATTTGTTGAATGGGTGTTGATATTCGTTTGACTTCGCTTATTTGGTTTAAAGGAAATCAACATGAAAACCACACTGATTCTCAAAAGTCAGTTCACTTGCTTAAAGATATTTGCTATACCTAACAAAAACTAATCAAGAATCCAGAGGCCTGATTTCCACCAATCACTTTCTGATTCCTTGCATTTATAAAATAAGTGATAATCAGCAAAAATAAAAACATTTCAGTTTTCTCCTCACCTAACTGAGAAAATCTTATAAACTGAAATATATACCAAATCCAATTTGCTAATGAGTCTACAGGAAACAGAATCCTCGTCCTATCTCTTGCATGATATTCAACTCAAGAGTTTCGCCACTTGATACGAACGACAAGATGTTGACTAAACTTCACGCCAACTCCTACTCAACTTTAAAAAGCAATTTTATGCCAAGTTCTCTGACATGATAGACTTGCTCCTAAAGTTGCCAGACGCGACAATTCATATTCACAGAATTCCATTAATACCGCGCATAGAAACATAATCTAAACGACACTAATTAACTTGCTCTGAATTGAGGACAATGGTCCACTTTTTATTTTCAACAGAGATTTTTTTCAATCAATAACTGCACATGACCTTTAAACAATACAGAAAATTTATCCTTAAACGGTAAATTTTAGATTAATGCACCTGTTAATTCTCTTCTTGATAGGAGTTTTCACCTGCTGTAAATCATATGTAATGTGTTTTTATTAAGTATCACACATCCACCTGTTACATTTTTATTTGAATACGAAATGATGAAATGATGCATAAAATGATGTTTGTCAAACTAACAGGTGTCGCAATTAAGTGCACTGCCCTAAGTATTGTCAGTAGAACAATATGAGGAAATGCCTGAGCAGATTCCACAGGGTGCAAGAGAAACACATTGGCTACAACAGGATCCTTGCGTTACACCTTCAACTGCAATTATTGAGCATTGGCTGTATGCAAACAACACCAGATAGGAGGCCAGAAAAAGGTGCTGCAAACAGGGAAACAGACATAGTGAGACAGGCCAAGGACCACTGTGTATACATGCATATTGTTCAAGGAACATGTGTTGGCACATTTTGAAGAGGTGCCACCTTTGTGCTGCTCAAACAACTCCCATGTGCTCGCCCCTGGCCAGGCTGCAGAAAGGAGCAGGATGGAGCAGGAATGAGCGAGAAGCTGGAAGAGGAATAAGCAAGAAAGGAGATGCGGAAACCTTAGCCGTTCTCCGATTTCAGAACAAAGAGGGACGCTTTGTGTGAAGGGGAGAGGAGTGCCAGCGCGGAGGGGAGCCAGCGTGTTGGTCGTTGGGCCAGGCCTCCGAGGGGACTCTATTGTTTCTTCACCTGTTCTGCATTTGCCACTTCACGCCTTGTTCAAGACCCTCCCTTCACCAGCCCCACAGCCACCCCAAGGAAGAAGGCAGTAAGCCACAATGCAACATCTTCCTGCACAGAGCAGCCACAGAGCAAACCAGCCATTTAGGAAACAGCCATTAGATCTCCAGGAGGGGGGCTTGAAGTTTTTTTTTAAATAAATGATTTCCTGCCCAGTTTTAGTGAAATAAATATATATTCTTTCTGGGCAGTTTTGTAATAAATAAATCCTGATGTATTCCTTAACATGGCGTAGCTCGATTCAGAACCGAACATTTGAGGACATCGCACGCTGAAAATAAATAATTACTGTCGCCGTTACCATGCAATGTATCATATCCTATCAACCCCCCCCCCCGCGATCTTCTTAGCAACAGAGCAACATCTTCCTCTCACAGATCAGGCCTTGCAACCTAACCAGTTAAGCAGCTCACAAACTCCAGCTTCTAAACACACAAAAGTGGTCCCCACAAAACTGCAGCCAATTAAACAAGAGCCTACCTACTTGTTTTGGATGGAAATGTGTTAATACACCTAATTGGAACTTTTACTTCCACAAGGTTATTCGGTTAAATTGTTTTATTGTCTTAACCAGCTGAAAATTGTTTCAATTAGGGTCCAACCTCATTGGTGGCTATTTCATGGTGAGATTGATTAAACAACAGCCCTTTCTCGACAGCTGAGTTACATTCACTCTTTGTCAAATTCTCCAACACGAATTAACTCTAAGATTATTCGCCTACAAGAGTAATTCTACGAGTGTTAGACCATGAGGGCTCGGCAATTGTTGCTAATTAGAATTGCATTAGGGAATCATGGCAATTCACCGCAAATTTCCTCCTAAATTGGCCTTCCTGATTTCATGAATTTATGATTGCCATGAACTTGGGAGTTTTTCCCCCATTTCCTGGCAGTTTGGTAAAATCCAAGAGGTTATCATGAGATCTGAGAAAAAGACATTTTTACAAAATAATCAGGTTTAAAGATCAAGGATTCAAGAATCAATGCATTTTGGAACATGTTGTGCAAGCACCTAGTACATTCATGCTACATGCATTGTACAGAAATGTCCAAATGTAAAAGATAACATGACATGGAATTCATTTTCCTATGAAATTGAAAGCCCGGAATATATGGATAGCGTATAACTCTGCATGTATGGCAAGTTCTCCTGATGAGAGACAAAACTTCTCAGCATGTCATGTTTGTTTTTGTTTAGGTTTTTTATATTATTGCATACTGCATTCAAACTAAACCACTGCATTCTAGCAAAACATTTGAATAAATATTACATTATACATATTCAGGATCTTTTACTTGCACCGATGCATTTAACGTAGCGCATGGCGTCTATACCTATATTATATATATAGCTGGGAAGTTTACAATTTGTTCATTGGAGATTCATAGCCTACCAACGAATTGTCTCTCGTCTCAGAATCGAACGCAGGACTTCATTATATAGAGGAGCTGTCAAGACTGAAAACTTTTACCAGCACCTTTAGGTACTGGCCTCCCAGTTGCTAGAACATCAGTAAGCAACCAGAAAGTAGTTGGTATATGTTCCCTTTGGTTGTATTGTTGCATTTCCTCCGGGATTTGGGCTAGAACTTTGTGACCAGAGGACGGGACGCAGATCAAAACAATTTTCTGTTTAGACAATTAACTCGTCAGACATAAGGAGAACAGGGGCACATTCGGACTCTTTTCATATCTACTTATTTTGCTCAATGCTGAAAGCACTGAGCAACTCAGAACACAGGTAGTCGCCTGGACTGACTGTAAGTCTGTTTAAAATTACATATGTAGGGGGAACAGGGGCACATTGGGACGCGGGGCACTGTGGGACGGTGGGGTTTTCTTTGATCCTGGCAAGGTATATGATATGGTAGTGCCATCATATCTTGTAATTTCGCATCCTGATGTTTCCATGATTTTATTGACAAATTACAGCCACATACAGAAGTATGGCGAGCAAAAGTTTGTTTTCCTACTAAAAAAGTAAATATGGACGGGTTCAATTGGAACCATTCTGTGGACAAACCATGAACAATGAGGCTTTCTCAGTGCTTGTATGAATTTTATATATCGTAAAGAACAGTTATGAATTGCTATCGTGATAAACACACTCACTGGTGTCCGAGAAATTAGCATCTTGGTGTAAAAGTCATATTGGGGCTCATTGGGACAGTGAATTCGGGGCACATTGGGACGCACTTAATATGGCAGAATTTAAGTGTACAAGGCAACTGAATGACCTGGGACAGCACACAACAGGTGTTCAGGCCACAGTGGATAGAGGTATAGTGGATTACCATGCTCTGTGAACAAATTTGTCGCAAAGCACTGTGTGTTACTCACATAGATGTCCGCACCCAGGACAGTTTATGTTAAATGTTTAAAACTGTTTAAAGTTATGAACTATTGGCACTACAAGGTGTTAATGCACTGTATATTGTCTTACACACTACTTATATATGATATCTATTGCACATGGAGTGTTAAAATGATTTTTTAATTGATGTCCCAATGTGCCCCTGCTGTGCCAGCCGGGGCACATTGGGACAGTCATTTTTACGACTCTCTGGCAGTAAAAGTGTAGGTGCAGTCTAGTTTATTATGCCTTGCATTTAAGCTCAATAGTATGGGTGATATTCATGCAAACTTCTGAGTTCTTCAGTGCTTTCAGCATTGAGCAAAATTAGTAGACGTTAAAAGCGTCCCAATGTGCCCCCGTTCCCCCTATACTGAATATCCATTGACTAATACAGGGGTGTGCCTGTGCTCAGAAGTTTGCAGGAATATCACCAACACTATTGAGCTTAATCCAAGGCATAATAGATTAGACTGCACCTACCCTTTGCAGCCAGACATCAGAATGTGAGTCATGATCATGACTGTCACATTGTGCCCTGATATTACATGTACATAAGAAGTGCGTAAGATATATACTATGAACTAGCACCTTGTAGTGACAATAGTTAATAACTTTAATCAGTTTTAAACATTTAACATAAACTGTCCAGGGTGTGGTCATCTATGTAAATAACACACTGTGCTTTGCGATAAATTTTTTCACAGCACATGGTAATCCACTATGCCTATATTCACTGTGGCCTGTACACCTATTGTGTGCTGTCCCAGGTCATTCAGGTGACTTGGACACTGACATTCTGCCATATAAAGTGTGTCCCAATGTGCCCCGAATTCGATGTCCGAATGAGCCCGATATTACTTTTATGCCAAAATGCTAATTTCTCAGGCACCAGTGAGTGTGTTGATCAGGATAGCTATTCATAATTGTTCGTTTCGATGTATCAAATTCATACAAGCATTGAGAAAGACTCATGGTTCATGGTTTGTCCAGAGAATGGTTTGAATTGAACCCCTCTGAATTTTTGTTGAGCAGCAGGAAAACAAACTTTTTCTCACTATAGGCCTACTTCTGCATGTGGCCGTAATTTGTCGATAATAGCATAGAAAGATCAGGACGGAAATTTACAAAATTTGATGGCAGTACCATATCATAAACCTTATCAGGAACCACAAAAAACCCCACTGTCCCAATGTTTCCCGTGTGTCAATGTGCCCCGGTTCCCCCTACAATTATTGTCTGTATCAGAAAATCTTTTATTTTTTAGTGCAGGACTTCATCGGGGCAACTGTCAAAAGTTTTAAAAATCTTTTGACCAGCACCATCAGTACGTGTCTTGCCACCGAGCTTCTAGAAAACTAGTTAGCAAGCAGGAAGAAGTTAGGATGTTCCCTTTGGCTGTGTGGTTGCATCTGTTCCAGGATTTGGGCTAATTGTGACCAGAGGACGAGAATTCACGGAGAACTCACAAGCAGCCTCTTGGTCGATTTTGATTTTGAGATTTTGAGACAGTTCACTCAAGACCTTGGGCAAGTTCTGTGACAAAAACCAGGATTCGTTGCACAAGGCCCCAAGGTTTCTTTATTACAAATCATTTGCACTGCTCACTTGAGGACTTGCTATCGCCATGGGGCACACTTCTACATTTCGACGTCTCTGTGACGCACAAGCTTACTTTGCCTGCATGAAGAACGGAAGGCGATTGGAAGCTGGACAATATTTCCTTTGCATTCAGGAAGACTGCTGGTCCTGCACTCAAATTTGAAGTTTTGAGTCAGCTCAAATGATTGAGATGGTTGCACAATTTGTCTCAATCAATCATTTAAGCCGACTTAAAATTCAAATTTTAGGGTGTTGTGCACCAGATAGAGAACCTGTGAGGGATGTACTGTACGACGCATGCAAATATACATGTATTCAAGAGTTATCACTACATTCCAGAAAAGACTAATGAGAGCTATAAGGCAGTTGGTCATTTTATCTCATGAATTGAAACCCAATACTCAACTCCAATGTTGCAGAATATACTATTAGGGTGACATTGAAATTGATCTCGTATTTGATATTACTCCATCTTGACGATTCATATTTATTATGAATCTGTTACAGATAGGTGGTCTTGTTTATCACTCTGGCTCAGTGATCATAAAGAGCAGATGATGCATGGCCATTAATTATGATTTAGTGTAGCATTGGGGGGATAAGGAAGCAATTCTTTTAGCATCCATCACTTGAAAGGAGTGTTGACCGATCATTTCCATGACAACTTAAACACAAGAAACCAATCAGAAAACCCCTCTGGTGTAGCCCGGAATTATGCATCGCCATTTAACTTCATTACTTTCAAATTCGTCTGTGATGAGGTAATCAACATTTCCTCTACTCCAAGAACTCGTGCATATTAGGCAGCTGAGTTGTATTTGAAAAGTAAAGTCTGGGTCTTGAGACTTTGCCTTTCATTGCTATTTTCTAATGGTCCTTTTGGTTTTGAGACACATTTTGAAAACAATTTGGGAGAATAGATTTTATGGATTTGAAACATCTTATAGCAGTCTGCAAACATGTAGCAGTGCCTTTGCAAAGAGGATCGGCATGGATGGAGGAGGATTGGCAGCCAGCTGTGATGCGGGGCTACTTATGAAATTGCTAGGCTTTCGTAAACCTGCAAATATCACATTTGTGTAATGGGGATAGGCCTTAAATCATATGGAAGCCAAACGTTTGGCCTGCAAAAAGTGGCAGGAAGACACTGATTTGTAAGGTTCTAACATGCATTTTTGGCAGTTAGATCCAGAAAGGAAGAAAGTCAGGTGTCAAACTAACTTAAACCTCAAACACTCCTTACATTTTTAAGAAGCAATCGTTTTGAAAATATATCATACAATTGTTTGTTTACGTTCTGTTTAATTTTAGTTTTAAAAGGTACTTCATTAAATGAGAAGATTAGGAGAGCAAAAGAAAACTGTCAAAGACGTGGCAAAGCTAGTTTGCAAATTGAAAATAAGAAAATTCATATTTCCAGTTGATCTCCACTCTGCAAAGAGCTCTGACACACTGTCTATAACTGGGCTTTGGCAGACAGAGATATCGGTTCACACCCACCTTTTCACGGCTTAAAAGTGTCATTAATGTTGAGGTCAAATATTCATTTAAATGTACGAAGAGGCCTTTTCGTGACTCAACTCTCAAAATTATAATTTGTTGTAAAGCTATTTTCACTCGAACATTCGGCCTTTAAAAAATGAGGGTCAATGTGCCAAAATACTTTGCCATTTTCTGCCTGCATTAAAACATTTTTCTGAATATAAAATTCTGAATATAAAATTGGATTGCAGTCAAATTTTCATTGTTGGCCCACTATTGACCTGAAGGTTATACGTCAGATTTGTTGAACATCGTTTGTCACCTGTTTGTTGCAACTTCCAAGAGCGATTGACATTACAGTTGAAGAATGATGTGTACTTATACTTTCGGCTGTTTGAGGTTATCAATTATGTCAGAAAAAGCTCTATACTTTGCATGAAATGAACAGTTACTGTCCGTTTTGTCATCGGGTAAGTTGTGACCTCAGTGGTGATTGCTATGACTCAGTCAGTGACTTTAGTTTTAAAATGGCGTTGGAAGGATACGATATGACCTTACTGGCTGCTCATAAGTCATAAAGATTTTAACATGGCATGGATAGGGATATGACCTCACAAGGAACATTCTAGTGCATTTCTGCAAACACTTCTAATTCAGTGACTGCTATAAGTGACATATGATTTGCAGCTCATTACAGCAAGCAGATGTCACTTACCAAAGCAGATTACAGAGTTGGTGATAAATCGCAAGCAAATACGGGCTTACATCAATTTAATCCTGTGCATGTTTACGAAACACATGTTTACGTCTACAGAAATTTACGTGTCGAGTTCAATGTTGCTTGTAACCTTTAAATGTCACACAAGTTCATGAAAGTGATGTATGTCATGATGAATACTTTAAAAGAATATCAGAGAATTACAAGTATCATACAAAACTCTACATGTACAGAACACCTGTCACAACACATGCAGCCATTGAGGTGACACAAATCTACAGATGTATGTGCCATTTTGTATATAACAGCTTTACTTCGTTTGTACGGGCATTTGTATATGATGTTTTACGGTTGAATTTGTTGCTAAGAGACATGCTCGAATTCAGAAGAAATGGGGCGTTCGGAGGAAGGGAAGACATGTGAAGAAAGTACTGAAAGAATTTCAAGAACCATTTGACGGAGCCCGTCTACATTTCTGTTTGAACTAACATATTGCTCGTTTTGCCTGTATTCTTGTGTGTTTCACAGGTAAATGACAGTGGCTGCTTTACAGTCGACAAATGTAGAGTGCTTACAGAATTTGGACTGAAACTTTTCTTTGGTGGTCATATGCCTATCCATGCAATGTTACTCTCTGTGGCTCATGAGCGATTTGTGATGTCAGGTCATATCGTATACTTCCAATGGCCAAAGCCGTCAAAAAAATCACCAGTGATTATAGTCCGGGAGCTGGCCTCTGAAAAATCTGGTTGACCTCATCTCATGACGTCACCACCTAAATTTGGTACCGTTTTAAAGGAAACATTCTGTAGTTTCTGACTGCACATGTGAAATCCCTCAAATCAGGTGCAGAATTTTGCAAAATCAGTTTGCAATTTCAGTAATATCGCCTATTAAACTTTACAGAAACTTGATGCAGGAAATTGGTGATCTCAACGTAAAATGATCAATTTCACAAGATACTCAACGACAAATTGAAAGTTCAATGCAATGGATAGCCCACCATAGCACCTGAAAGTAAGTATTCTTCTTCAGTAGCTGTTTGTTGTTTTCAAATATAAATTTTGGCATGACTCCTTCCACAAAACATTTTTATTTTCACAGTATTAGCAATATGTTATTTGAGAAATTAAGTTGTTCACAGGAACCAACTAATAACAGCTGGGGAAGGATGAGCAATAGCATTTGGCTTTCTGTATACATCAATGAGGTTATTACAAGGCCTGTCATTGTTGCATTGTTTGTCCATGGCTGGAAGGCTTTCATATTTTTCACTGTTTTACGTAGGACTACTTCATAGTACAGTATTATCTAAATATATATTGGCTAAAGTCTAGATTGTACGTAAACAAGAATGAGGGGGGATTGACCAGCACTTGTTTTGCCTTGGCTGGGGATTCATATAAGGCAACTAAAGACAGTGTATTTAGCATTGGTGCTCCTGTCAGATGTGTCCCCACTTGGATGATAGCAAAGGTCTAGCTTAATACACTGAGCTGCTGATTCTCCTTAAGAAGCTCCAAGAAATAAGAAGTCAGAGAGAGAAAGATAGAAGCAATCATCAGGCGGTCAGCACTTCATGACGTGACGTCACGACGTTAGGGACACAGCATACTGCGCGTTCTACGCAACATAAGACGTCACTGGAGACATTAGGAGACCGTCTCAACGAGAAATGACAGTCTGTGTGCTACACACCACTTAAAGTGTATATCTAAGACCCTCTTAATGTTACAAAACAGAGGCATAGAGTTTCTGAAGATGGCTTTTCTTTGTCTCGTAAGACTCGGTCCAGCCAAATATCTTAAAGTTCTTGGTATTGGTTGAAGGAAGACTCGGTCCAGCCAAATATCTTAAAGTTCTTGGTATTGGTTGAAGGAAGACTCCGTCGCCAGCTCAGAATAATATTTCCCTGGGTATGGATTGGAAAATAAAAACTGCCTTTAATTGGTGAGGACTGAAAAGAGTTAAAAATAAAAAAGACTCCAAAAATGTGTTTACATACAAGCTGAATGAGATTTCAGATGGGTTTTTGTGGACACTTGTATAATTGATTTTTGCTGGATAAAGGTACAAAAGCAGTAAATATAGAGTAGGGCGGGGCATGCAGCCCCTCTTAACTTCGAGGTGCGATTTGACCTACTTTTTTAAAAGGTCGATTATTTGAATGCTTATGCTGTCAGGAAGGGATCACTTGACTCTACTTATAGCTAGTGAAACAAATGTCTACCAATTTTAATAAAGGAGTTACGACCATTTTTGTAAAAAAATTTAAATGGCCTTCTTACCCCACCCATCGGGCAAGAAGCCCCCCTATTATAATCCTATGGCAATTTTTTTTTGCGAGCGCATTCAACTTGGAATTTTTTCTGGGGTTCTTCTGTCAATTTTAAGGCATTCTATTAACTTTTTCTGAATTTCTGAATTTTTCTGTTCGTACATTTATTTTTTAATATTTTTTGCCCTGTTTCAATTTCGGCACAAATTATTTTCTATTTTAATTAGCTATTCTATCAGGATTTGAGATAAAGTACACATTATTAAATGGTTCCTGAATCAGCTTCGAGGCCCCAGTGAAGGGGGCCTCATGCCCCATACCATGTGGGGCCTCTCGCCCCAAACCCATATATTTTAATTTGACCTCTATATTTTGAACTAAAATGCAAAAAACATGATCCAAATCATGTTTATGTGATGGTCATAAAGTGAAGCAATGCAGATATCCATTATACTTTTAAAAAATTCCAAAGCTATGTCTGACAACCCCTTTCAAAGAATTAATCAAAGTTACAAAAACCATGCAAATTTTTTTGTTTCTTTAGTTTCTACTATGGTTTGGTGCTGTTTGCCCTGAAAATTTGTGACGTCACCTAAAAAGCCTCTAACTTCAATCCTATCAATAAGGAAATTCACAAAAATGTAAGTTTAGATATAACCCTGGGGGGGGGGGGCCTCTCATCTAACCCAGGCTTCTTGCCCCGACCTACGCTTGGGATTGCATCTTGAACAATCAATCATCACCTCAACCATTCCTTGAATCACATTCATTAGTGGAAGAAATTTTCCTCGGAGGGCTGCACTGCCCATTCAAGACATATCTTGTTTGGCCAATCTGAAGTTCAGAGTATCAACCAGGGCCTTTAATGAAATATTTCCCTAATTCCAATAGGAAATTGAAAATTGGCAGAGCAAAACCTCGAATATGGAACTACTTTCTGAATATTAATTTACTTGAACAAAGATACTAAAACCCCTTTCCTACTGAGCACATGCCCGCGTTTTAACACATTTGAGGAAAACAGTGATATGTGTCCAGTCGGAGAGGGCCTCTTTTCTGCATCACCATCTGCTGCAGCAGTGCTATAGCCAAAAAATATCAGTTCACATTGTGCCGATCTTCTTCTTACTAATATTAAAATAACAGTGTCCGGGATTTATCTCAGTTCCTACTTAAAGCCTGGCCTTCTAACTTTCCCCATGTCTTCCTCATGCTCATAGGGAGCCACTGCCACATTTTCATCCAAATTGCTTTCCTCTAAATGTCCTAATTAATGATAATTAGTTTTAAGCTGTTTCACATAAAATACACAAGAGAGCAGCACCTGCAAGATCTCTACCATCTTCCTTTGACCCAAGGTTATAATAACACACACATTCTGACAGATGATAATCCCATACATGCACCTAAAGTTTTACAGCTCTCCCTCTTAAAACTACTTGCACGGGCACTTATTGCTAGTTATACATGGTTTGTATACTGTACCTCCCAGCCCTTTTGCAAGGACAATTGGCTAACTTCTTATAATGATAATCACGTCAGCCATGATTTCATAACGAAATTTCTGTCTGTAGCAATTCTTTTCTTTTAATTTTTCCATGTAGGAGCTAAAAAGGCTGGCATGTTCTCTTGTAAGAGAGTAATTTATGTGATTACCAGACAAATTTGCGAGACTTGCCTATACAATATAGCTGCATTACTGCATGTTTCTTCAAAGAATACCTGGACCAGTGGCCCTGTCATAAGCACTGACAAGTTAGATAAAAGTACCATTCTTAGAAAAAACCAGCTCAAACATAAAATCATTTTCAGAGTCTCCTGAGTCTCTGAAAATTACTTTAAAAGAGGGTTTCAAATGCATTGGGGGAAAAAGACAAAGAAGATAATGAGATATATTCATCATTTTGATATGACGCAGGACACTTATAAATGCTATAGAGACCCACAATGCAGACCTGCAGGCCAACTGTGAATAAATATACATTGGGAATATTGTTCAAGCTTATTTTTCCAATGTTATTTCACATTTAAAGACCTCTTTTGTGGAAAATTGATCAATTATTCTGTACAGTGAGGCACACATCATTATTCACCGACAACGCTATATGCAAGAGCAAAAACTGACAACATTTTTTTATATTTTTATATTATGCTATATAAAAATATCTACCGGTACTTGGCAAAATTTCTAATTTTTATTTGGGATAATCACACGGAATTGTGATGTCCCAGCAAAGCAATAACCATCAAACAGGAATATCTCTGACATCTTTTTAAATGAGAAATTTTCCTCTGTTCAAAAGATTGTCTATACTTTGTTGAAAAATGCTTAACGCTAACAATCAAGACAAAAATATGTGGTCTTGCCTCTAGAAATATTAATAATAAAATCCGTTCTGAGATCTGATAAGAGGATTGGTAAGCCAATTTTTTCAAATTTATCTGTATAAACATAAGTCGTAGAAATGAAACTATCCAATTTTTGAGAAGTGAAGCAATCCGAACATATTTTTGTTACAGTTTTCCACATCCTATAAATATATAGCTATACTTCATGGCCAAAATTAGGCCTATACAGAGCATGTTATATATTATATATTTTGATGCCAATGTAAAGATATAGGAAGACAACAAAACATTCAACAATGAATAGAGATAATATAGGGATCCAAGTCAGATGAAATAAGAGATGTGTGAAATAAAAAGCTTACCGACTATGAAGCCAAAGTCTAGGAGAAGCCAGATGTGCACATTGACGCTCACCATAGTTCACAAAGTGTTAGCAGAGGATAAAGATGAAATAAAACCCATCCAAAGAATGGTAAATAAATCCTCACTAGTGTGCATATAGTCCTTGCCATTACAGAAGTGATTGACTTATAATAAACGGTCCTCCATGGTGTGGAATTAGTTGATTGGAGCTGCAACTCCTGCTGGTCTGCAAGCAGCGCAAATGCTCAGTTCTGTCTCTGCTCAACGATGGAGCCTCTGGAGGCAGGGGGCGAGCTCTTGGTTGTGGGGGTGGATTGGAGGGCCATGTACATTAGTCTGCTCTTAGGGACACCCTGCTTGATGCCGTTTGATACATTTGCTGTCTTATTTATTCCACACTCCAAAAACAGTTAGTTAAAAAAACCAATACATTTTTTTTGTTTCACAAAACTGCCTTGCCCCGACAAAGCCTTGTTTTCAAAAACTGACCCCATCCTTGAATGGTTCACACACTGAGCTTAGTAAGGACAACGCACGAATATATGAAACGACCATTGTTGAATGTGAAGAACAGATAATGCAACGAACAATGTCGTATCAAACAGGACATTGTCTGAATATTTCAAATTTGTAAAATGCATTGTGATCCGTGGTCCCAAAGGTTGAGTATTTTACTGTTGCCTCTGTGAGACTGTGTATAGAAAGAACACGGAGTAAGTTTTTCCTGCTTGATTAAAAACTCAGCCCAATCAGAGCAGAAGAAGAAGTATTTTTTTAGAGCAATGCTTCCATCCTACCATTGCAAGGTTCCTTTACACTCACCGTGCCAACAAGCATTATTTATGAAATGCTGGAGCAAGTGATGTTTGCTGGAAAAATGATGTCAGGGACTATCAAAAACGTATGCCTGGATTGGGGGGGTCATGGATTCTGAACAGTCCCAGGTTGCTGGATAAATTTATCAGACAGATTAAAAAATGAAACTAGAGTAGGGTCTTTTATAAAGGGAGTTACCAGGATGAAATTTAATGACTACTGATATGTACATCTGGCAGGATATTATATTTTTGTATGTCAACTTGTCAAAGTAAAATGAATTCATATTTATTCATATTATCACAAGAAAGTGTTACAAAAATATCTATGTATCAATCTTGGCACAGCATGAATGTTTAATTTGGCCAATTTACATTGTTGTATTTAATTTTTTTTTCTTCTGTTGTTTTGTATAAATGTTCGTGCATGCCAGGCTATGCCCGTTACAGTTTATAACTAGTGTGCACTCCCTTCAAACACACTACTGTGCTGCAGCCCAATTTACTGTTTATGTATGTTCGTACTATGTGTTTGATGAAATAAAATATATATCTATCTATCTATCGTAAGAGCATGAGGGAGAAGCAGAGGAAGAACAGATGGAATTTGGAAACTGAGAGCATGGAAGGAAGAGGAAATGAAAATGGATAGATGGTTTATTGGGACTTTTTGTCCTGTATATATGCACATTGCAGGCTAATTAGGGGAAATATGGGAGTTTTGCTCAAGAGGGTACTAATTTCGCACGTGTTTCAAGAGGAGCTAAGAGGGGATACTAATTTTTCAAAACATTCTTAAGGGGGGAAGGAAATTTTAACACAAGAGGGAAAATGTCATCAAATACGCATACACTTTGGGGGTACAAAAAATCCACATGGACCTTTAGAAAGCGGCTTTCAATTTTTATAGGAAGTTCCAACGAAACTCCCAACCCCTCCAGTTATAAAGTCTGAACAGCCCTTGGGCCAAGAGGATAACCCAGAGATGTGGCCAACATTTATATGTGCTAGTATAAATCAAACCATAGTGGGAATCAAACCAGCGACCCAGCAACTGGTGGCTGATTGCCACGCCGACTGAGCTATTCCCCTTCCAAAGAAAATGTTATAAATAATCATGTTTGTTTGTTTCCTGTAAACACAATTATAATACGGATCACCTGACCCCAATTGTCCGAATGCAGAGTATTGGTCTTGGAGAATGTGTGTATAAAACTGCGTGCAACACAAACAGAAACTCTCACTTGAAACAGCTAAAATCAGTCCCAGTTGGGAGATCAATGGATCAGATTGCCATGGTCACGTACCCCTGTAAAACGCTACGTCACTTTTCAGGATAGAGTGGTGTCATACCTCCTCTCGACCAATGAAAATCGCAGAAAATATGATGTATTTCCTACCACTGGGGTCCACAATTAGGAAATCATCTGTAAATGCTCTCAAACTGTGCAGTAGGTTTGTCGCGACGGAGGAGAGGCAATCTTTTTTGTTATTACTTCACGAAAACACAGTGCATGTGATCAGATTGGACGTGCACCAAAGGCCGGACAGGACCAGACTGATACAAACACACAAATGCACAAACAAACGACAGCCTGGATTCTTTTGGATTGCTCTCAACATAAAGCGGCAACAATTTCAAATTTCTTTGCAAAATTTCTTAGTTTCCGTAACATGAATCATAAAGAGCAACTGTCAACATATAAAAGTAAATCAATACAAGGATTTATTGACACGGAGGAAGAAGGTTCCAGAAGGACAATTCAAAAAAGAAATGTTGATTCTTTGTTTTTCCGGGAAAGAATTGAGCCTTTTTCTGTCATATAAAATATGAGATGATAATGTTGCTCAAATTTTCAGTAAATGCACCCAAGTGTTGTAATGCTTCCAAAATGGTTTTCGTTTTTTTCCTCTAAACCTTTCAGTTTCACATGAGGAAGTACTCAAATTTTCAACTGAAAGGTCAATGCAACGATCTGGTATAACATGGTCGTACTTGTGACTGAACATCTTCTAACTTAAGTTTTCCTTAAATGTTATATAACGCGAATATACTCAGTTTGACCATGCATTTTTACGTGCAAAAGTCCGCAAATCTGTACGCGCGACTGTACAAGCGGCACATGTATAACAATATATGTATGTCTTAAATTGCGTGTCGAGGGAGGGGTGGGTACTAAAAATGCCCATGAAGCCTAAGGGTGGGGTACTAAAATTATGCATGGGACTCAAGGGGGGGTATCAATTTTTGACGGGAAGTTCTGGAAAAACTCCCCCCCCCCCGTCATAAATTCTGAATGGTCCCTTAAGTAAGACGCTTTCCTTTTTTGGGTAAGTAAACCCCCATAGGATGTTTTAATGTGTTGTATTCTGAGACGGGGAGTGCAGAAATACGAAATTTTGCTATACATTTTCTTAGCATGAAAACCTTTACTTTTAGTTTGTTGGTCATCAGCAAGCAGGTTTAGCCTCCTTCAATAATATTAAATACGTTTTTCCACTACAATCATTCCAGAGACTATATGGAGAATGAGAGCCACATTTGTCTGTGAAATTTCACTCTGGCTCCTAAAGCTTATAAAGGACAGATCATCGGTGGTCACCAATCACCATGCCACTTTTCAACTTTCTGACACATCATCAGTGTATTGGGCAAAGCGTATGTATGACCTTGCATCTGATATAATTGCAGTCCCTTAAGTTTTGAGTGAAAACCAGATCTTCCTTCCTGCCCACAACAGCAGATCGTCTTAAAGGACGAGGGTCTGGAGGCTTCAAAAACCGACCGGTAGTCAATTAATGAGATATTCCATATAAGGAAATAGTGGCTATAAAATCTTTTTTAAAATTGCTCTTGAAAGAGAGCTGATTGGTCTGTTGGAAATGATATTAGCCAATTGAAAGAGGGGTACAAGTAACATAATTATTCCAATGCTATACTTCAACTTCAGAGCTCTATGGACCTTTGATATGTTAGGGGTCATAAAAGTTATCTTATTTCTGACCAATCGTGTTGAAACATGACCTGTCAATCAAAGCTACAAGATAAAATCCGTAATAATGCAATATTTTCCTTACTTTCTTAAGAGATATGAATCTTTAAAAGCAAGAAATAACACTAATTGTGCAAAATTATACAATAAAACGAAATATATGGAAATTGTATGAATAGACGAAATATATCTCATTGTATTTCAATGTTTATGAAGAGGAATGGGAGATGTTGACAGTTTGGAGGTTGGACACAGAATGACCATGGTTTCCACCCACCCTGCTTTTATACCAGGTCCCCGTCCTTTAAGTTGCATTTCTTCTTTCTTTCTTTTTTTTTTCAGGTAAAAGGTAAACAATTATTTTATCACCAAAACCATTTAGCTAGAATGTTGCAATTAATAATATTATTTGGGGGACATCTGAGAAGCCGGACTGATTGAGCTTGCCACTGACGAGGGCCTTTTGGGCGAAGTTTCGGCTTCTCGCTTGTGAAAGGACCAACCATTCAACAGGGCATTCATTCTATATACACTGTATCTCCATACAGTCCTTATTGCTATTCTTACTTTTTAAGAGTTTCCTGCTGTTCATTATAACAAACTTGTATACTCGTATACTTGACTCATACTCCTCCACTTTGCTTGGCAATGAATCATCTTGATGGGCAGGTTGGAATGAGGACTTCACTTGCTAATGAAACTTTCTCTGCTTTTGATTGAGACATGTACATCCCATGGGAACTCAGATCAGATTTGGAAAACTTGCAGTAAAATCTGTCCTCAGCAGTAAGTAGAAGCAGAAAATCTAGCCGAAGTATCTACATGTAAACTGCTATATATATCCCCTTATTCCATGAAATAGGACTGATAAACGCAGTATAGAATCACTGTGGTAGTGCAATTGCGGATGTCATAAAGCCAATCTTGAAAAAATAAGTTCAATCATGTTATGAATAAGTAAACATATGCATTTCACATATCAGCCGTTGTGATCACCTACTCATGCTATTGGCCCTCAGAATGTCATATCACCCCTTCGCATGATTGTGTTGATTCATGGCCCTTGGGGTTGATACAGGGCTCCGAGGGCATGATACGAGTGCCAATACATAAAATGTCACATGATAACATGTGCGTATCACACAGAAATCTCAAAGGGTGCAAAAAGATGCAAATATCAGTTCCACTTGATGAGAAATCTTGTCATACCGTCATTTACTTCGGCCTTTAAATGTTCAGACGACTATTATTGTCCAAGCCGGGAATTGGGGCCCATGGATATTGTACTGATGCATTCTGCTAATGCGCATTGAACCAAAACCAGTCCTGCCGCAATTCCTGGCTTGCTCTTCTCACTGTCTACAAGCAGATCAAAACATATGCTGTCATGTGTTGCCACCTAGTGACTAGTTTGCTATTCCGCGAGCTCCCGCGAGCGGTCCACATCATTTCAGTCTGACAAACTCACACAATTTTGTCTGGAAGAAACCGGGGCTGTTCCTGAGTGTGCTGATGGCTTTGTCTACTTCCTTAGAGAATGTGATTGCAGAGTCTGACTCTGGTATACATCAATGTTGAATAGAAATTTTGTGAATGTGCAATGAAATTGGAACTATTTCTTGGGACAGCGATGCTGTAGCATACAAAATCAACTTTTGTGCCAGGTTGCAGCAGCATGCAGTTCTCATTTTCACCAGACTGCTCTTCTTGTTAAAATATTTCATAATTGTTATGATTCACATTTTTCCGATTTTTTTTCTCAATGCATTTTCATTTGCCTCCAAGGCAGAGTGGTCAGCATGTCTGACATCTAATTTTGAGGCCCATGGTTTAAAGCCAGTGCATTAGCAACATTTTTATACCATATTCTGTCGAGTGCTCGTAAGATACATCAAACAGATGAAAACAATTTGAAATATTGCTATTGAGCATCCCAAGTATTCTACTGATTCACCGTGACCTGCGATTCACTGAAAAGATCACAATTAACCATAATGATCCACCTTATTCAACTCATGCATTCAAAATTGAGCAGAAACACATAAATCAAAGGTCTACGTTTAGAAAATCCTGAACCCATGTGTTGGTATGCCCAGTCACAAGAGGAAGATGGTATTTGGATGCTATCTACAAAAATCAAGAAATATATATAAAAGTAAAATGTAGTGTGCTGGAGGACACCTGAGCAGGTTATCTGCTGCATTTTAGGCGAACCTTTCCACCCCCCCCCCTAATTAAAAAAGCTTGTATCACATGACTAAATTGATTGATTCATTCAACTGCACACAATGTAACGTAAACATATTATACAGTTATCGCACAGCACCGAGTGCAATATCAGTTTTTATGGCACCGAGGTGACTAATATTGCACGAGGGCGCAGCCCGAGTGCAATATTAGTCACCGAGGTGCCATAAAAACTGATATTGCACGAGGTGATGTGCAATAACTGTTATATCATATAGTTTTTGTGTCAAATGCCAAGGAAAGGACTAGGATTCTTATGTCCAAACTCGTTTTGTGTTTCTTTTCACCTGCATGTTTAAAATGAATCTCATCGAAAATCAACTTGATAACTATTTCACCCACAACAAAATTTTTCACACCTTCGGAATCCATAGATAATACACGTGATGATGGGCCTTCTTAAAAAATTTTTCTTAAACTTTGTAGCAGACTTAAAATACCTGTAAACACAACAAAGTCACCGGAAAATGGGAGAAACATGCTGTTTTTCGGCCAATCAATGCTTTATTCTGATTAAATAAATAACATAAACAGTACAAAAAGTTGATATCCACTTAGCCCTTTAAAATACGCATCTTTTTGCCACCACAGTAATTTTCCTATGCTATCTATTTCCAGTGCTGCTCAATGACTTTTTTTCTAAAACTAACATACAATGTTGTGCTGCTACATGCAATCTTGACTCTATTTGTGTTTCTTTTTAACCACACACTTAAAATGTATCTCATTAGAACTTGATAACTATATCACTCACTAAAAAAATTCTCACACTTTTCGAATCCACAAATGATATACTTGATGATAGATTTAATTTTCGATTTTTTGAAAAAACTTTATAGCAGACTTTAGACCTCTATCCACTAAAAAACCACCAAAAAATCGGCAAAAATGCCGTTTTTCGGCCACTTAATGCTTTATTTTGATAAAAGAAATAATATATAAGTAAAATTAAGTTGATATTCGATTAGCCCTTTAATAAACGCATCGTTTGCCGCAATAATCATCTTCCTATCTGCTTCCGTTGCTGTGCAGTACAAATTTTAGTAAAATTGAAAAACACAATTTCTTTGTTTGCTTGCGCTGCAGCAGCTTCAAAATAAGGTGCTTCCTCTCAGGTCCGTCCAATCTTTCACATGTTAAAATGACCATGCAATATAATGGATTCATGCGTGCAATATCGTAGAATATTCTGCACCAAAATTTGTGAGCCAATCAAATGATGCGAGATCGATCACGTGCCACGCCAATAAATAACGATATTGGCGTGTGGAAAGTGTTATTGGCGCCTTAAAGCTATATTGGCGTCCTCAGTGCAAATGCACTGAGTTAATACATTACAAAACCCTTTATCAATGTATTCTTTGATCGATTTGACTTCTTTCTTTAATCAAGTTCTCAATTGTCATGGAATGGAACACAATACCTCTTCTACTACCAAGGTGTTAATTGCTATCAAGGATGATTGGCCAAATTCCAATTAAAACTTGTGCCACTTCGTGAGTGAAACTTTAAAGTTTAAAATCAATCTACTTCAACAAGCAGCAATTAATGCAACTGTCTGCTGTGCAGATTGGAAAATACACAGATAATAATTTTTCAAACTTAAAATAATAATTCATAAAGATAATTGAAGAATTTAAATGACATGAAAGTAGTGAAAAAACTCATTTATAAACGTTTTTAAAGAATGAATAAAACATTTGTCTCCTATCTTTGGAAAACAGCCCTACAACCAATTCTTTTTTATGCAAATGAATGCTCTAATTTTCAGTGGTCGAAATAAGGGGGGTCAGGGGGGGTTTGACCCCCCCAAATGCTCATGGGACCCCCTCAAATACATTTTTCAAAAGGACCCAGAGGGGGTCCTCAAAAAACCCCCCCAAATACTTAAAGTTTGCTGAGAAGTGAGCAGGAAGCAGCAAGTTAAGCCTAATCAGCAAATAAAAACCTCTTGTAATTTATATAGGGTTTTCACAAACTCATTTTCTGAGGTAAAACATACCTTTAAAAAGCCCAGAGTTCATTTTTAGAGCATCTGAAAAAATTCGGCTTCAGGGCACCTCTTGCGGTACGTTGGCGGCCCGCGGACTGCCAGCTGGAAGGACTTCAATCCTTTGGGTCTTCCAACTGAGAGACCCCCCCAAATAACATGGCCTATTTCGACCACTGCTAATTTTACTCAAACAAATATAAATGAAATCAACAAAATCCAATCAAAATTTGTAAAGGCATCTTTAGGCCTTAGTAAATTTCTTCGCTCCACTCCATTGTTGACAGCCCTCTCAATTCCGAAAGCTAAACAGATCATAGATTGTCAAACTGTACATCTATTTCATTCGATCATGAATAACTCTGCCAGGGCAAAAAGTCTGTATTTTTATATAATTAAACATCCACATAAATTATGTAACAACACTATTGTCCATCGATATCAGAAAATATGTCATACTAGTCAGCTATCTTTTGTTAATACTCTACTGGAGGATTCATGTTATAAGAGAGCCTGTAAAACCATTAAATCAACTGCCCCAGACGGGGTCTCAGACAGCTGTAAAATGCTCCTGCAGAATTTTAATGATTATAATAGATATGTTTTAACACTGTTACTCTCTTCGTTTTCTGTGATATCCTGTTTTAATTGTATGTTTTAACATGTTTTTATACTGTAATCTCTTTTGAGGCAAAATAAAATCAATTTCAATTTCAATTTCAAAAAAGTGCTTAGCAGAGTTAAAATGATAAAAATCATAATAATAAGAAGAAGATAGATAAATTATAAATAGCATGATAGATAGTAAGATAGATAGCTGGATAGGTAGCTAGATAGTTAGCTAGATAGAAAGCTAGATAGATTATACTAAATAGGTTTCTAAATATGTTGCGCTAAATGGACAATTTGCAGTCTGCTTTAAAGAAATATTCAAATCTTAAATAATCTTTTTCAAATTCCTTTTTGCAGAATCATGTTATACACATTTATAAATGTCTAAATTTGCTAAACAGGCTTTAATTAGGGATGTTTTAAGAATCTGAAATTGAAAACAGGCAACTCTTTTATTTACAAACATGTGTAGGACTGAACATTTTGGTGCAGAATATAACAAATAGTGGATGTTGAGTCGACCAATATTGAGTTTTATTGGCCTCAGCAGGTAATATTGGTCTCGGCCTTCGGCCTCGACCAATATTACTGCTTCGGCCAATAAAACTCAATATTGGTCTCCTCACCATCCACTATCTATATAATATTGCACGGCTGTCGGCCAATCAGCAGCGAGTATTTCAGCTTGCCATATGATATATACTGTTATTATACTGTATTTATACTAGCCTATAATGATCACGAACCTGACCGTGTTCAGAGAGCCCCATGCATGGCACAAGGTGATATGAAAAAATGTGACTGTAAATAAATTAAAAGGCCTCTCCTGAAAATAATATTTTTTGTTTCAGCACAATAAATGAACATCCGACTAATATTGCAAATGCAAATTACACTGGTAGAGATCTGGATTTAAACCACAACATCTACCATGTACATTAAGACTGAGTAGTAAAGGAGAAGATAAAAAAAATTGCCTTGTGATCATGTAAAGGCAGTAATTTTCTAAAGTTCCTTTGATGGAATTAAATACAAGGATTGTCTCAAGGCCACTGGCATTGTTGATACAATAAAGTGCAGATTATATCATTGCTTCATTTGTGGAGATTGGAATCAAATTATTTGTCAGAGCTGACTGAGATGAGTTATTGATTAGGCCTAGTGATAGAAATAAACAGAACAGTTGCACTTTTAATTAAAAATTACCAACTGCAATCTATAGTTACAATGGGTTATATCTCTTATATCAGATCACTAGCCCACATCATTTTCAAAATGAACTTTCAACTTGGCCATGTGACGTCACTGACTTACATGCTTTTCATCTGGCTTTTTAATTGTTTGTTTGTGTTGGTAATGCCTAGATCACACGGAGATGTAACAGAGGGTTCTTGTCGCGTCGCTTCTTGCTTTTCCAGGAAAGAGGGAGGTTTTTAACCTACATTCAACAATTCGGCGACGATATTTTCGTCTACGGCGCTTCTTAAACTTCCTTGCCAAAAGTTCCTAGAAGTCACATGACCTTATGGTGAGGCAAGAACTTGCTTCACGAAAGATTCAACCCGTTGGATCTTTACGAAGCAAGAAGCCACGATGCAAAAGACCTGAAAGACCCCCAAAATGATTGGGCGAAGTTAGAGACAGCTTGGGCGAAGTTAGAGGCAGGTTGGGCGAAGCTAGAGAGTGCTTGGGCGAGGCTACTTATCATTGAGTCAATGGAACTTCGGCGAAAAAAGAGAACAACTCGCCGACGCAAACAGGCTGTTGAAACGCCGAAACAGCTACTTGCTTCACCGTAAAAGGTATTTGCTTGGGCGTAATTGAAGATTAGGACGAAGTAAGAGGATGCTAGGGCGAAGCAAGAGCATGCTAGGGCGAAGAAAGAGACTCCTTGGGCGAATCTAGTTTAACATTGAAGCAATGGAACTGCACCGAGGCTCCTGACAACTCGCCGACACAAGTCTCTTCTTGCCTCGTCCGTAATTACGAGCGATTCGGCGTAGAAAACGAGTGCCTCGTCGTCCTAGGATAAATCTACGACGATGAATAACCTTTAATTGATTATATAATTGTCCAAAAATGGCTTGAAACGCCGAAAGTTGGCGAAACTGAAGTTCCTGGCACCTCTACAACTTCGCCGTCACTTAACCACTCTCGTGAGACACTAGCATTACTGTTATTGCTTTAGTGAGCCATTGTTACATACGTCGTATAAGCATAGATGTCAATAAACAAACTATTAAGTTCTTTTGCAAGATATGCACTTGATAAGAGGATAAGAAGACAAACGGGTAACTGTGAATGACTTGCATAGCCAGTTTGGAAGTCAAAAATGAAAGTATTCAAGTTTCCAATAGACGACTCATCTACAAAGAGCTCTAAAAGAAATCAAAATGACAAAGTAATTTCCGAACATATTGTTTTGATAATTGATCAACGACTTGTCAACATCTTTCGGGCAACTTTAATTTCTAGAGTCCCTTTGGTATATAGAATGCCATCAGCAAAATGATGCAGAGGGTTTGGAGAGTCTGTATAAATTTCATATGCAAAGTAGTCCTTTATGCTGATGAAAATAGCCATTTATGATACAAGATTTTGCGACTTGACAATTGAAATATACGAAGTGCCATTTTCACAGTGCCACAGTCCACTCTAATTCTTTTTTAAAGTGTTTCGCTGTAATATAGGAAAAAATGAGGACCGTTTCACTGTGAAAAATGGACTTTGTGACTCATGATAGTTGATGAAGTCTCATCTTCTCTACTTTCAACATGGGAAACATAGAGGCTGTTTGATTAGTCATGATCAAGGGAAGGTCATTTGACTTGTCATAACTGATTTTAGAGTGAAAATCAGATGCATAATCCTTTCGTTTGGCTGTCACCAACAAGCGGGATAAATCTCCTTAAATCAAGTAAAATTGAAAGAATTGGGTATGATCATGACAAATCATCAGCATGAAGACACACAAAGTGCCATTTTCTCAGTGCAACAGTCCTCTCTTTCTATATCAAAGTAACAGATTGTAATGACTTATGTTCAACAATGGCACACCATTTTCTGAAGTCTGAACTGAATTTTTTCATTTATCATTTATATTTGTAAAATATTTGCAATCATGGGGATGCGAAAATTCCCAATATTTCTGAAAGATTCTGGGCAGTGAAAGTGGCCGAAGATTACTAGACGATTTACAAAATTTATTGGTAATTACCTGGCCCTTACATCCCTCACCTCAGTATATGTATATTAATGTATACTCGAGTATGATTTTGACGCCACCTGTTGTATGGTAAGCACAACTACCAATTTAGACCGAAATACTGGAATGAAGCAAAACATGAGAGAAACTTCCTTGAGGTATTATAGAACTACACCAGTCTGGTGAAAATGAGAACTGCATGCTGCTGCCACCTGGCACAAAAATTGATTTTGTATGCTACAGCATTGCTGTCCCAAGATTTCATTGCACATTCACAAAATTTCTATTCAACATTGATGTATATCAGAGTCAGACTCGGCAATCACATTCTCTAGGGAAGTAGACAAGGCCATCAGCACACTCAGAAACAGCCCCAGTTTCTTCCAGACAAAATTGTGTGAGTTCCTCAGACTGAAAGTAAAAGTAAAGTAAAGTAATCTTTATTTAACGTCGGATATCACAAAGCAGACAACATAAGCACAAGTGCTTTTTGCCGACATATTAAAAACGATGAGTAAGTATATACAAATGAAGGGATACAATTATGGGTATATACAGATGAAAATTACATATGAGACAAAAATCATGTAAATTGACTAAAAACAGTTAATTTTGTGAATAATCATAACGGCATTTAAAAACATCTAATAATTTTAAAATTGATAAAATAGAAAACCTTAAAAAACCTTTTCAGCATAAAATAACCAAAACAACATATCACAGACAGGAGGGCAAATGCAAGATTACTCAAAAAACGTGTTTACTTAGTGCTATTTTAAATGACTTGAACTCTCTTTCATTTGTAATTGAATTTGGAGATGCATTCCACAATTTACTGGCCTTATACTTCAAAGAGTTTTTTCCATATCGTACCGTATTGAAGTTAGGTTGGCGAATAAGAAGTTTTTGTCTCATATCATAACCTAATTTCTTTATCTCATAGTAATCAGAAGCAAAGAGGGGTGATAAGTTGTGAATTACCTTGTAGACATGTTCTAATAATAAAGACTGAAATGATGTGCCACCAGGGTGCAAATGTTCCCTCACAAGGACTGCAGCATTCTCTGGTGGTAACTGAACATTGCAGATGGGCTTGGATGGCTTCAACCGTTATCATTGATTAGTTGTTTCTAGTATTCCAAACAAGCCCAGAAATAGGTCAGGCTTTTCAAACTTCATCACCAAATTACAAACACACATAATTACTTTAAAAATGCATGTTCCTCATATCAAGGGAGGGCTGTTTTCGTGTTTCGGAGAGGGGGGACAAGTGACCCCCCCCCCATGTATTACATGCAAAAATCTTGGGAAAATTTACAAAAATCAAGAAAAACACATTTAGTATGGTTAATTCACAAAAACGTTTAGTAATATGAACACAAAATTTCAGAAATTATTATCCTGTCACTATCCTTATTGTCGCACCACCATGCAGAGCCAGTAGCTGCTCTATTCTTGACCAAATCACAACTGTTTTCTAGGTAGCATGTAGTCCAGGCGACCTTCAAGCTGCTCATGAATCTGTATTTCAATTCATAGTGCTTCTTTGCATCAACCAAGGTGACATGGTCTCGCCAGTATTTTTTGGATGTAAATTTATGCAAATTTGTCAGAACATGATTTATAAATCTTTGAAAAATGATGACCACCCTTGTGTTTCAATCCAACTTTTTGAGTGAATGTCTGAATGGCACTATAGTTTTGTGGCAAAGTCTCCAATATCTTAATTATGCAACTTTGGGTTACAAGAATAGTAACAAAGATGTTTCCAAATACTGAAGATGGATGGATGGATGAATGGGGCTTTATGTCCTGTATTTATGCACTTGGTAGGCTAATTATAGGACAGGAGGAGGACACGGCAATGAGGCGAAGGATGATTGAAACAGCCGTCCAACATAGGCCCAGGTGACCCGGCAAGAGCTGGATTCGAACCCTGAACCCAGCGATTGGCAGTCCAGTGCGCTACCACTAGACCAACCTCCGCCCCCCCCCCAAATACTGTAGAGCAGCTGTGGCTTTTGTTGCTATCTCAACTCTCAAGTGTTCATTCATTCAGTCCTTTGCAACAATTGAAAATATGGCTGCAGCCACTGTGATACAAAACTGGGCTTGAAATGCAAGATGTCAGGCTGCAAAGTTCAGAATATTCTAAAAATTCCTAGTTTAACGTATTTTGTTGACTCTCGACAAGTCACGTTCTGGTGTTTGTAATTATTTTTGGTAAGAACTTATAGTGGGGTAACAGGAAGACCGGTCAATATCATGTTATTTTTTGTTTTGTCAAATTAGATTATCCGATTAAAAATTCAATTTTCAAACATATATGTCAGTGAAGAATTAAGAGTAAAGATTCACAACGATTTAATAGAAAGATTTATACCATTATTGATAAGGTAGAAATTAAATTGGATTAGATTATTTGGCATGAGGCAGCATTTACGTTGTTTCTCTTGATTTTTTAGTTTGTATTGTGATAGGCCTAAAACAACTAGGTTCTCAAACCATCTCGTTTACATTCACGAGACATAATTTAAGTTTTGCAGAAATACAATGAAAAATGTCTCGTATTCTGCTTCTGGATCGAGCACTTATTCGAGTTGTCCCACCATGATTTGGAACAAAATAGGGCCCCTGCTCAGAGCTCTTCGCAGATTGGCGCTCCACTTAAAATGAATTTTCTTATTTTCAATTTGCAAACTGGCTTTTCCATGTCATTGACAGTTTCTGTTGGTCTCCTAATCATCATATTTGATGAAGTACCTTCAGCCATAAAACCAGTTTGTTTATTGTCACCTGTGCTGCTATGATATAATAAGCACTGAATCATCTGGTTAACCGTAACTGACATAAACAAAACATTGTTAAGCTAGTGGCATTGCACGACCAAGTTGAAAGTTAAATTTGAAACTTGAGACAATCTCTATCAACTAAAAATCTCAGTTTCTACATGTTACAACAGATATATTTAGTATGAGTTTCTCTGGCTAGTTTTCTCAGTGTCTACGTAGTATTTTCAGCTTGCCTGATTGATCCATAAGCAATAAAACGTCCTTCAAATCTTCAAGTTGAACATTTGAAGTTATTAAAAAAATTTATCTCTTGCTTCAGTGAGCAGCTGAGTTTCGTCAGTAGATAAGATTAGCAGGTAAACCCTAACAATAACTGTCACCATCAAAAACGTTACTGGCCTTGATATATACGTTTTATGGTATCTGAGTGAGATTTATACTACGAAATTCAGTGCCTCAACTAATCAAAACAACCTAATTTGCTACGTTTTATCATACTTTTGCAGAAACTCATACTAATTGGACTTGCTGTAACTGTGTGTCCTGACTTGAATATTTATATGGGCGAAATACGCAAATGATTTTGAAAGTTTTGACATGATCCTTTCATGTCATCTGTGTTACAAAACAAGGTATGGAATGGAGCCTTTGGGGCGCAGCTGGTTTGGCAAGGTTAGAAGCCAAGCGGGATTTCAAAACCAGAAAGAATGTGTGATCCAGGGTCACAAAGACAATATGTAATGACCAAGGGCCTTTCAAGATTGTCATAACAATCATCACCTGAGCCAACAACACAATCATGCCAAAACTTGATGCTTTGTTCTGCATTGGTGACATGGGTTAAAGATTTATGACATGCAGTAAATTATAGGATGACAGTATCACGTTCAGAATCCACGAGCCACAATTATTATTGTTTTCATAGCTACGTGTTTTTTGAAAACTTCGTTTTGCAGTTAAACCGTGAGATCATTAGGGTATCTGTGAATGTGATTGGTATAATCTTCAATCTGTGACACATCAGTTCAGAGTTTGACATTACGGTTTATGACAAAGGAAATTAAAACTGCCAGGCAATGTTATGTTTTGTATGCAACCACAAAAAACAACTTCTGTCTAAGCCGATTGTTACACCTTGCCAGAAGAGTCTCTGTTTCAGTGTTTCCCCAACATAGCCTGTTTTTTTGTTTTTCACGAGACACTCATCTTCACAATTTCTAATCACTTTGTGACATGTGCTGTTAGTAATTGTACACTGCCGCCAAAAGTTTGGAAAAATAATTTTGCTTGCCATCAGATCAGAGTCACAAAAATTTGCCTGTGGGTGCATGGATTCTTATCTGATCAGAAAAAAAATTCATGATTGGAAGAGGGATTGTATGAGTAGTTTCCACAGTGTACATGAATGGTATTCACTTTCCTTTCAAAATACTGATTGCCCTAAATAAGTGGCCAGGCATATCAATGAAATGGCAATGGCCAATGCTTACTTTGACACATCCCCATTTTTGAGAACAACCTTTGAAATTTAATGCTATTTTCACATATTTACCTTTAATAATCCACTTCAAATTTATTTAGGTCTACTTCGATTTGATCAAGTAACAATCAAACAACCAGATACCATTTTGTGCAACACTTATAAGGCAGTGGTGAACAATAGACAGCTTATTTGTTTTTTCGAAACTTTTGGCCAGCAGTGCACCTCTTCTTTGAGGATAAGTGGTCTGTTTGTTTCAGTTACATTTTACATTGAAGCATCTATCGACCAGTGCATATTTTAAGACTAAAAAGCTAAACATACATAATCCACTGTCTACAAGTGGACTGCTCTTGTATTGCCACAGATCAGAACATATGCTGTCTTGTGTTGCCACCTAGTGACTAGTGTGCTATTCAGCGAGCTCCTGCGAGCATCCACATACTTTCGACCAGAGGAACACACACAATTTTGTCTGGAAGACACCGGGGCTGTTTCTGAGTGTGCTGATGGCCTTGTCTACTTCCTTAGAGAATGTGATTGCCGAGTCTGACTCTGGTATACATCAATGTTGGATAGAAATTTTGTGAATGTGCAATGAAATTGGAACTATTTCTTGGGACAGCAATGCTGTAGCATAGAAAATCAACTTTTGTGCCACGTGGCAGCAGCATGCAGTTCTCATTTTCACCAGACTGCATAATCCATATGTCGATACATTTAGTCGGTTTCTTGAAGTGTGTGCTCGTAATATACAAAGTTATGCAACTAAATCTGTGACATCACAGTTTTGAGATAAAGCGAAGTACAAACTGGAAGAACACATATCAATGAAAACGATAATAATTAATCTACACCACTACAGCACATAATTCTGTCATTTCTTCAGTATTTAGTTCTCATATTTCACAGCTTTTATTAAAACTGAATAAGTAAATTGTGTTGATCTGATCATAATGTTTAAAATATTTTTAAAAAGCCATATATAAATGATAGGAAGTGGTGCAAATTTAAGAATTACTGCAATGCAGATGGTATTCTTCGTTTATCTTTCTTCCATTGTCCGATGCAGAGGAGTTGCCGGTGTGTAGCCTATGTTTTCAAGTCACTTTATTTGGTCCTTTTTGTCCTCTGTCTAATTGACTGAAGTTCTTGGAAGACACTACTGATGGTCTCCGCAAGTCATATCTTAAGATCGGTGACCAAACTTCAAAGTGGGCAATTAATGGAAACTCAAGCATGAATCAGACGTATCACATACTTTGGTCGATAACCTCAAAATCATCCAATATGGCCAATCGAAAAAGATGAGGACATATATCAAAGGTGCCGTCAAATATTTGATATTCTGGCTAATGGCAACATATGACTGATTCAGGAATAACTATTTAGCCCCCTGGCAGCCCATAAATTTTGCACTTTCACAATTACCATTTGGTCGTAACCTGATAACCTTGAAACTTTCAGGTAACATATACCCCATCATGCAATGACCATTTAATGGATATCATGATGTCACATAATACTTTATGGGACTTAAATAAAGTGAACTTCTTGGCAGACTCATGATGAAGCTTACGGCGCTGCTTGCCCAATATTATTATACAAATATTGACTGATTTCGAGGGCATTACTCTAATCTATTTCCCTCGGGGGTGTGCAATGAGTGAAAACTATTTCACGAGGCCGAAGGCCAAGGGAAATAGTTTTCCTTACACCCACGAGAGGGAAATAGATTTGACTAATGCCCGAGATAGTCTATATTTGTTTTATTATACCGAATAGATAAGCAGACACAAAAATTGCACTATTATTACCAGTTTTGATTTTTTTTTCGTCTTTACTAATTGCACTAATTTTATTATTTTCCTACACTATTGCAGGGCATTGGTTTTCAAAAAAATTGGAAAAAAAAATTTGCGGAAAAACATTTTTTTGGAGGGTAATAGTCCTGGGCAATATACTGAAATAATGACTGACATGTGACCAGCTCTCAGCCAATGACAGCTCTGCGTTCATGGTGGAGGTATAATAAAGCAAAATATGGTGATTAACATTGTGTGTTCACACTCCTATAGTCAAGACACGTCAGCAAATTAGCAATAAATTGCAAATGACACAGATAAATCATTCAGTTTTTAATTAACTATTTTTTTCTGATACATGTGCTTCTAAAGCCAATGCTTTGTGGAACAGGAAACACTTCTGGACAGTGGCTACAGCAACTAGTAGAAATTATGTTGCGACAATGTGGACAAAATGTGGAACATTGCCACAACGTCGCATGCTAACATCATATCTTTGATGTTGCTTCACAATGTTGTGACAATGACATTCTACACCATACAGTTCTACGTAATTGTCAGAATCATTGTGATGTTGCCACAACGTTGCTGCAATGTAGATGTAGATGTATCCATTGGGAATCAACAAGCAATTTGAGCCGAAATTAAGAGTCGTTTACAAGGTCACTTTACACCAGTACCGGATTGTATGAACGGCACGGGTTATCCAAAAGTGGTTAAGTCATTTTACTGATGTTGTGTCAATGCTGCACATCAGTTAGATAACTAGTTTTAATTATCACTGTATAGTCATTTCCAATCAACAGAATTGTTTGTTTTCTAAAAAAAATTTGTAAAATTGTCATTGCACTTCAAATTTGGACCTGAACTTATTGATTATTTTATACAATGCCAGTAACACCCTAAACTAATTAATAGAAGCAGCAAAGTGGTTTTCCACAAATGCCTGACGAACAGACATTTTCAAAGTTGATTGATTTATCACACTAAAATCCAATATTCAGGGTTTTTTTTGCCTGTCTTAAACAGATCAGAAAACCGTCATATTCCGCATGGTAGTTCTTAGCCATATAGTGCACGAGTAAAATAAGTATCATTGTCCAAAAACCGCTTGTTATTAATATATTGTACTCTGAATTTTAGAATTTCACAAAATAACTCATTTTCAAGCCACAAAATTGGCGTAGGTGATATGGAAAAAACAGCATGAAAGAACTTGGAAAGAGCTTTAAAATGATGTATAGAAATGTGTGTGTATTTGAGTTCTTCATACTGAATATCCACATTCAAGTTGAGTCATTTTCGATTTGACCAAAAAATTTTAAAAATAGACGAAGGAGTATTTATCACACGGTTCATATTGTATTTTGTTATTTAATCATTATAAATGAGTTTTCCTTGTTCTGGACGACAATTTTTGGAAATAAATGAAATAAATTGTCAACAAATCAGTATTCTCAAAAGGTTTCATTGGGCCTAAATTACAAGGATAAATTCATTGTTTAGCAGAGGTCATATTGATGAAAGGTGTCTGACAACCGTATTCATCTCATGTAAATGAGACCTATCCATTGGCTACTGCAATTATATATTTATCTGCAAGAACTACCACACGAGACTTTACAACAGGGAAAAATACATATAATATGATTTATTTATTTATTTTTTAATCATATTTCGAATGGATTACACTTCATCACAGAAGTTTTTCAGGTAGCTAAAAAAAGTTTGCTGGAAGTGCTACCACACCCAAACATCCTAATAGAAAAACCAAGAGCTGGCATTTTGTTGTTAAGATGGTGATTTGTATCTTAGTAATTTTTATAATAAAACTTAATGGGAGTGTGGTTCACAGCAATGAACCTCATGAATGTCAGGTCCCGGAAGAATACAACACGAGTCCGAAGGACGAGTGTTTATTCTGCAGCAGACCTGACATGAGTGAGGTTCATTGCTGTGAACCACACTCCCATTAAGTTTTATTTATATCCCACAATAAAAATAGACCTCCAGTAAAAAGAATTAATAATTTCAAGAGGCACTATTTTGCTTGAATGGCTGCAAAAAGATCCCTAGCAACCACACCGACCAATCGGAGCGTCAAAACATTGTAACGTCATCACTTCACTGCCCATTGTTTGCATAACAACGTCAGATAATGAGATGCATGTGTTTCACAACGATGAACCACATGGTTTGAATCACATGGTTTTTTGCCAGAACTTCACTGCCTATTGTGGGATATATAGACATCTCATGATATTGTGTGGATGTTTCCTGATGTCAAAAGGTACAGACATCAATGTTGGTTGCCTGTTGACCGTATAATTGTCGAAATCAGTGACTTATCATTAGCTGCCGGCAAAAAATACAATTTTAGCAAATTAAAAACAGTTTCATGTGTAATATGTTTGGTAGCTACCCCACTGAAGCCATAGTTCGCCTATATTAACTTGATATTGTTTTAAATTGGACATCTTTTATGAATTCAATCATCATACTATTAATTCATGAACCCCTTACGCTACTCCAGCCAAACTACTGATAGCTCACTTATGAAAACTTGCAAGCAGCTTTTCTGTGTTGTCTACAATGTCCTTGGCCAGGTTTGATGTTCAAATTACAGTCACAGAAATCGACGTGAACTTTTCCCATAATCTAACCATATACCATTACAAAACACCCTTTCTTTTCCCCCTTCCCTTTCATACATACTTTCACGGGTCTTATGCTAGTTTAGATAATTGTATGATGATTGAAGTACTGAGAAAAAGTTGCGAACATTTTTTGCTTCATCCCAGGTGATAAGTAGTTAAAAAGTTCAGATAGTGTCATTTCACACAACAAATTCTTACTATTTATATTATTGCATGACTGGAAATGACATTTGTCTTGTTACATGACTACTACAATCCACTTACACATTTTTTTCTCCATTTGCAAAAAAAATAAACAAATTCTCAAAGTTGAAAAAAACTGAACTTGAGTGCTGATTTTCAGAATGAATGACTCAAATACACACATATTTCTATATATCATTTTAAAGGTCATTCCAAGTTCTTTTATGCCATTTAGTTGTCTTTTCTGTATCACCTACGCCACATGGCCGTTTTTATGCTTGAAAATGGGTTGTTTTGTGAAATTCATAAATTAAACACACTGTATATCAATAACCACAGGTTTTGGAACATTAACACGTATTGTACTTATGCTCTATATAGCAAAATAATACCGTACAAAGTATGAACGTTTTGGGATGTATTTAAAGTTACCAAAAAAAATCATGAATATTGGATTTTGGTGTGATAAATCAGTCAACTTTGAAAATTTCTGTGGGACAGGCAGTTTCATGGAAAGCCATTTCTCTGCTTCTGTTTATTACTTTTGGGTGTCTTATACATTGAAAAAAAATATTTAAAAGTTTAGGACCATATTGAAAGTTTGATAGCTATTTTAAAAATGGACGATTTTTGATATTTTTTTCAATTTTTCACGATTCATTTGATCATAACTCCAAAAATATTTGAGCTATCGTCCTGCAATTTTGGATTTGCTCTTTCCTGACAATGTTTTTGAAACGTGGAAAGTTTGAATGGAATCAGAGACGGTCATGCTGGAGATTTTCGGAAATTTGGTTGATTTGGTGTGGAATGACCCATACCCTCCTGTACTATGACATGTTTTCCAGCTTAGGATCAAGAACAGCTTACAGGATTTTACCACAATATGTCAAAAGTACTCTACATCAGCAGTGATTTTAATCCATTCTGCATCACAGAATTTCTGCAACTCCACCTTCGTTGTTGGTCTCGGCTGGGGCACGGTCTGTCTCGGATCAACCCATAATTTATCAATAATATTCCAGTATGGACGGTGCTAAACCACTCGAGAAGCTTCTCCCAACTGTCCTGAAGAAAATATTTGGACAGGATGGGTGGAAGGTTTTGGATTGTTGTCATACTGCTATGACTTGTTCATCCCGCTCCTAACTTTCGCACTGAATCATGTCAGTTCTCTTCCAAAATTTACTGGAAATCAGTGATATTAAACAATTTTTCAGTCTCGACAATGTCTCTGGTGCTATTTGAACTGAAACAGCTGCAAAGCATTGAAAGCGCACCACCCCGGTTCAATTTGGAAATGGTCTTCTTGTCGCCGCGATTCTGAATGAACTCCTGCAAACACATTGCAAGGGATTACAAGGCATTTTAATGATATAACACCTCAGCTAAGTCTCATCCATCCAAAAACATATTGGCAGATGGTTTGGGACTTAGTAAACTGCTTCTGGTGTATTGCATCCAAGTTTGTCGCATAATCACCTGTGCTAAGTTTGGACGCAAGTTAGTCAGGTACGCAAGCTAAATTGTACCATTCACAGAGTGAACCAAGGCGGTGCATTTATGATACATTGTGGCTATTTGAGTGTAAATAGCACTGGAAAATTGGTCAAGACTAATAACAGTTGTAACACCACTGATTTCCAGAAAATTTTGGAGGAGAACCGACATTAGTCAGTGTGAAAGTTAGGAACGGGATGAAACAAGGCGCTGCAACAGGACAACAATCCAAAACCTTCCACCCATCCTGTCCAAATATTTTTCCGGACAGTTGGGAAAAGCTTCTCAAGTGGTTTAACACCGTCCAGACTGGAATTTTATTGATAAATTATTGTTTGATCCAATACAGACCGTGCCCTTGAAATAGAGATATTGATCATTTTGCAGAGGGGTATGTAAACTTTTAGGCAGAACTGCACTTACAAACTGTTATAGATAAATCATTATCAATCAGACACACCTATAACCACTTTTTATTTGGCATATGCTGTAATTCACCAAACATGCAAAGATGAAAGCCATACAAAACTACGTTCAACATGGCAGAAACAAATTACTTATTAGCGAAATATATCACCTTGATCTGCGTATATACATGTATGTGGATTTGGTGTCATCTTATCGTCATTATGGCTTTTTTGCCTGTTGGCCTTCCTTCACATGCTCAAATGCGAATGTCACATAACGCTTGTGCAACGTACACTTCACAAGTAAACGATGTTAATAAAAAAATTCCTTGTACCTGACCAAGGTCATTCACAAAAAGAACGAACAGCAAAGTGGAGAAAGTTATTTTTAACTGCAAAATCAGATGAAGCACATTCCAATCACTCAGAGAAATAGACTCAGGCCGAAATGAAAGAATAACATATTAATATTATAGTCCATGGGAAAATTGTAAATCAACAAATTTTGATTGGATGGCCTCTTATCATTCACTTTTGAGACCTTCCCATGGGAACAGTTATTTCTGAACAAAATTATTCATTGGCATTTTGAGATCAATCGGCACAGTGCAGAAAGACATCGCCATGCACCGCAGGTATTATGTGTATACATATCTGAACCAGGACCGGATCCGTGATAGTCCGAGCATTGCTTTTCTGATCCGGGATGAAGTACCAAAACCTTTCGCTCATGCTTATTAGGAAATTGCTCTTCTTTAAAAAGCAAATTGTGATTTTGACAAATCTAGAAAATGCAGCTCTACTGTTTTGGGGCATGCAAATTGATGTTTTTAAATTTAACCTGAAACGATTCATTTTACGATAATTTTACGTGTTTACTGCTGTTATTATGTTGTATATATATTGCTTTTACATTTATTGTTTTTAATTAATGTTATTATGTTTTGTATTTAAGGGCATCAGTGGAAAACAGCTATAGCTGACTGATTTTACCCTTGTAAAATATATTTGTAAATAAATAAATAAAATTGGGATATTATGTGGAGCTAAATGAAAAATTGCAAAACCTACCGAAATTCATAATAGGCCAGTCGAAAAAGGCCCAATATCAGCCATACCCTGGACCTCTTCATAACAGTACAAATTTGGTACCGAATGAATCCTTGAAATTTCTAGTTTCACCAAAAAAAATTCCCCAGAATTCCCATTCGGAGGATTTTTTTTATTCAAGTTTCCATGGCAACACTCTCAAAAAAATTATAACCCACAAATGAACAACATTTTATTGAATAACTTTCTTTCTGCTTTGAGGAACAATTTCAATTTTGGCACACAGTACCTCCACAACCAACTCTCTCAGATGCATGCAAAAATTGTGTTTTACATTGTGCTTGTGTGTTGCTATGGTAACAGAAATATAAAAAATCATCAATTTTTTAAAAGACGGTCCTAAAATGTTTCATGTGGAGAGAAAAAATAAAGATACAAGCAAAAATATGGTTATGATATTAATAGAGCATCTCTTTGTGGACAATCGTAAACAAAAATATTGGAAATATCTCATATAATATAGTCGCTATAGAGACTGATTTAATGTCTGTTTAAAATTACTTTTACAAACCTGAAGCTAAGGAGGGGCATGTTCCCTTGTTTTCTTCAAATTCATTTAATGAATGGACTTAATTTTGATATAATATTCATCTCTGAATGCAATTAACAATTTAAAAGTTTACCGTTGCCATGGAAACACTGCTGTAGCCAGTTCCATAGCAACAAACCTCAAATGCATCTTCCTGATCAAATGCATAGCCAATGGTTTTAGCAATTTAATCATACATCTACCCAACCCTATTAGCTATATCAGTAAATTACTTTTACAACTTAAAAGAAGTTGTTTGTTTTGTTTCTATGGTAACAAATGCCTCCGAACATCATCAATTTCTAAGATAGGGCAATAAATAGGCAGTTTCTACACTTTGCAGTCATGTAATAAAGTTTCCAATGTAATTGTGGTTCTGAAAAGGCATTTGAACCTCAGTATTTTGTAACAGAACACCCTTAACTTACAAAATGACAAAGGGTTGCCATGGAAACCACAATAATATACCATAAACTGTCAATGATAATAAAATTAATGATTGAAACAAATTCATAAATTCTGTGATTGTACAAAATATAGTTGACCAATTTTCATGTATCATGCATCAAAAGATAGCTGGTAATGGCTTCTATTTTTAAAATTTTAAATTATTGTTGCCATGAGTCATGACAACCAGTTATCAGTTATGTTCAGTTTCAAACAATTTTGAAAAACTTCATAAAATAAGTATTTGCCATATTAAATCATTAATATCCATGACAAATAGGATATAATTCATTTATTTCTAATCATATTATAAATTCTGAGATATTTTTGTATAAATTTGATTGGAATAAAGTTTATGATGGCAAGAAATTTGCCAATATGATGATTCATAATATAGACGTCAAGGAGATTTTCTTTGAGACATTATGAGCAAAAATGGAGTTTCTAAGGTTTGAACGGAGATATTTTATTGTATGATACATCATTTTAAAGCTTAAGTAAAGATCTATCTTTTGCGATGAAAATTTCTGGTAACCATGGCAACAGAAATGGTATATCAGGCTAATCAGTCATTTTTACCCCGCTGGCTATGTAATAGCCTACGGGGTACTGCAGTCCTCAACGTGACGGGTAGCTGGGGATTTCGTCAAGCATAACTCACTTTTTGTTGCTCATATTTCATTCAAATTTTGCCTGTTATCTTATTTTGTCATGCAGATGGGAATGACAAGTTTACAGGCATTTCTAGCAATTAGATGTGTGTAATTTCATGTTAGTTCAATAAATTTCAGGAAATTTTTCCGCTTGACCCCCTTAGATTCATCTCAAACATTTCTCAAACTAGCCTTTAGTAGTGTAATAGATGTGTGAATAGTTTCAGCTCAATATCTTGAACAGTTTAGTTTAGAAATATTTTCAAAACAGACTGTTTTTATGGCTTTTTTGTCAAATGAAAATCGCTTTTCAAATGTTAATATTTGGGATTTCATGAAAGATACGACCTTGATTGTTTCCAGACATGATATCTGGGTTCCAGGAAGTGGCTTTGAATACCTTTAAGGGGTATCTCTCATCTTGATTTATCTCTGCAGGCATTCCAAAAGGCTCTTCCATTTGGCGTCAATTATTGATGCAGCTTTTTCAATCAGCTAAAACTCTAGAACTGCATTATCTACAAACTTTTTATCTTGACTTTTTAATCTACTGTAGTAGTAAACGTAGTATGGTAAGGACTGGTCATATGAATTAATAGTTCTGGTAACAAAGTTCATCAAATTTGGGGGAAAATGCTATTTCACAGATTATCAAGCTAAAACGCCAAAATATGATGCCATTTACCAATGTGAAACCAATGCCCACAACAAAGAACATGAAAGATGGGTTTCACCTGAAACACTGAGATTAGTATCTTGCATTGCCTGATTTTTGTGGCTGTACTAACTATATCATAACCCAATTATGATTATGCATTTAGCAACTCTCTCATAACTACATCTATTATTGAGACACCAATATACACTGAAAATTAAGTTTCTTTTAAAGATGCCTGTCTGTGTTCCTTCATTATTTCTTTGAAAAAAACTGTGCTAATAATAATGCATACAACCCATACAACCCATAGGCCAAGCAGTATTTCAGAAATACTGCTTCATGGAAGAATCATGAGAAAAACAGGGTTTTTACCCCTTCTTTATAGCCATGAAGAAACCACTAAATGTGTTCATATCATGCTCATACTTTTGGAAAGACATAAGGACGTCTTTGGCTACAGGTTGGTACGAATTAAGGTGGTATAGAAGATCTTAATTAGCCAGGTCAGCCCCACTAATAGTGTCAGACTCAAGGTTACCTAAATCTCTAAGTGTCCAACTCAAGGAAACTTACCCTACAATTCCAAACCAACAAACATTGAGGAATTAACTTGAAAATCAGTGATAATAATAGGTTATTCACCACGGGAGAGGGAATATGTGATTTATCAACTGAGGGCATTAGCCGAGGTGTGATAAACACATATTCCTGATCTCGTGGTGAATAATCGGGTTATAACATGAGACAAACACTCAAGCAGTCAAACGAGAAATGATAAGTGGACATCAAAGAATATCAGAATTATCGCCCTGAAATACTGGCATGTGATTCGCTGACAGTAGTGTCAAATGGTACACCACTCATTATGATGATATGCCTGGTATATATTTTAGGCTTATTGCTTTTAGGTCCAATATCTTGCTGTCGAGAAAAATCTTGAGATTTTGAATTGAATTACTAAAGTTAGATTGCTTGGCTGAAAAACCTCACAGTCTATCCAAATTGGTTTTTAAAATTAAGCTCACATTTTGTGCTGTTAATTAATTTCTAGTTGCCATGGCAACTAAGTTGCAAACTAATAAGCATCCTAAATAGATAATTTATACCATTGTATGGTTTTGGACTAATCTTCATGCTAATTTTTGCACACATTACATAAAAAAATGAGAAACTCGGGAACATAACTTACAAAAAAAAAACAGGACTGATTTGCCTGATACACCCTTTCTATTGCCATGGTTACAAGTAATTTCATTGCAAAAGATAGATCTCTACTCAAGCTTTAAAATGATGTATCATACGATAAGATATCTCCTTTCAAACCTTAAAAATTCAATTTTTTCTCATTATGTCTCAAAGAAAATCTCCTTGACTTCAATATTATGAATCATCATATTGCCAAATTTCTTGCCATCATAAACTTTATTCCAATCAAATTTATACAAAAATATCTCAGAATTTAAAAAGTGATGTGAAATAAATGAATTATATCCTATTTATCATGGATATTGATGATTTAACATGGCAAATACTCATTTTTATGAAGTTTTTCAAAATTGGTTGAAACTGAACATAACTGATAACTGGTTGCCATGGCAACAATAATTTAAAATCTAAAAAATAGAAGCCATTACCAGCTATCTTTTGATGCATGATACGCGAAAATCGGTCAACTATATTTTGTACAATTACAAAATTAAGAATTTGTTTCAATCAATAGTTGAATTATCATTGAAAGTTTATGGTATATTATTGTGGTTTCCATGGCAACCCTTTGTCACTTTCTAAGTTAATGGTGTTCTCTGACTAAATACTGAGGTTCAAATGCCTTTTCAAAACCACAATTACATTGGAAACTTTATTACATGACTGCAAACTGTAGAAACTGCCTATTTTTTGCCCTATCTTAGAAATCGATGATGTTCGGAGGCATTTGTTACCATAGAAACAAAACAAACAACCTGTTTTAAGTTATAAAACTAATTTACTGATATAGCTAATAGGTTTGGGTAGATGTATGATTAAATTGCTAAAACCATTGGCTATGCATTTGATCAGAAAGATGCATTTGAGGTTTGTTGCTATGGAACTGGCTACAGCAGTGTTTCCATGGCAACGGTAAACTTTTAAATTGTTAATTGCATTCAGAGATGAATATTATATCAAAATTAAGTCCATTCATCAAATGAATTTGAAGAAAACAAGGGAACATGCCCCTCCTTAGCTTCAGGTTTATAAAAGTAATTTTAAACAGACATTAAATCAGTCTCTATAGCGACTATATTATATGAGATATTTCCAATATTTTTGTTTACGATTGTCCACAAAGAGATGCTCTATTAATATCATAACCATATTTTTGCTTGTATCTTTATTTTTTCTCTCCACATCAAACATTTTAAGACCGTCTTTTAAAAAATTGATGATTTTTTATATTTCTGTTACCATAGCAACACACAAGCACAATGTAAACCACAATTTTTGCATGCATTTGAGAGAGTTGGTCATGAAGGTACTGTGTGCCAAAATTGAAATTGTTCCTCAAAGCAGAAGGAAAGTTATTCAATAAAATGTTGTTCATTTGTGGGTTCTTATTTTTTCAAGAGTGTTGCCATGGAAACTTGAATAAAAAAAATCCTCCGAATGGGAATTCTGGGGAATTTTTTTTGGTGAAACTAGAGATTTCAAAGATTCATTCGGTACCAAATTTGTACTGTTATGAAGAGGTCCAGGGTCAACCCCACTTTTTACTGGCCTATAAATACATTGGCAAAGTTTGTTGGACTCTGGCAAAACACCTCGCTTGTAAACCAGTGCCACAAGTATATTTTATGGACAGTCACATTAGACAAATCCAGAAATATCACTTTGCGATCAACACAAAACAGAGCATTTACTTTGTGGAACCTCATCTTGTCCGTATGTTGATTGACAACAATATATATTCCCTTGGCTAAACATCAGATATAAAACATTTTTGCTGATAAGTAAGCTTAGCATTCCTCTTAGAACACATCTATCAATCCTTCAGCTGCTTGAGTTATTGGAGGCAAAACAGCATTTCCAAAAGTGTCAAATATTTAAAAAATATTAAAATCGTTGATTTTCAATAATGTTTATTAGATCATCCGCCCAGATCTTTTTGCCCAAATCTTAGGGTTTCCCAAAGTTTGGACAGGGGGCGGGACCACTTTAGCTAGCAAGGCTCTAGTGCTAATACATGAATGTACACGTTTAGAAAAATAATTAACATCTGAAAGCTCTCAATTAGAAAACAAAATGTAGACAAACTGAAATAACAAATCATGGACAACGTATACAGACCAACAGCTATTACTTTATGCTTTTTTTCTCTTTCCTCAAACCCGATTTTCTGTATTTCTTTAGTGAAAATTGGCCGATTTTCTAACTTTTAAAAAGTGCAAGAGAGATGTGAAATTTTCAAACAATATGTTTCAAAGCATCAGCTTTCCACTCATACCTTTATTTTGGCTCAAAACAGCCCTGAAACAGCTGCGACATGAAAGCTTGTCGCAGGTGTAGTGCTCAACCTAAGCTTTGTTTCCCATCCTTGACAGCTGGTCTGTCAAGGTGGGTCTTCCTATCTTGGGAATGAAGCACGAGTTTTTCAGTTTGGATTCCAATGAAAGTCCATCAGAAGATCATAATGTCGTTTAACAATGCTGCGTTTTTAATGATGGTCAGTGCATAGATGCCAAACACAAGGATGATCCACAAGCAGCCTCTGCCCAACATCATGCTCTCAACCAAGTAAGAAAAGTTGAAGGATACACGGTAATTTGATGGATAATAAAACCATTCAATTCTGTAATTTCTCATTGATAGTGCATGAAGCATGTAATCAAGTGCCAATTTACCTGATATATTAGTTTCATTATACCAGGCTAGTTAATTTATCAGAAATTGCACATAATCCTTAATTCTGCATAAATTAACACGATTTGGTTGGCTAAAAAAATAATAATAAGCCATTCAAAAAATTGCACTCAGTACCTTTCTGATTCTACGCTTTGACATGGACAGATTATTCTTACATGACAGATAACTTTTCATTCATCCTGCCACATGATTTTCTTTCGCCTGTGTCCGTCCTTCTGTCTGTCCTTCTGTCTGTCCTTCTGTCTGTCTAGCTGTCTGTCCTTCTGTCTGTCCTTCTAGCTGTCCTTCTGTCTGTCCTTCTGTCTGTCCTTCTGTCTGTCCTTCTGTCTGTCCTTCTGTCTGTCCTTCTGTCTGTCTAGCTGTCTGTCCTTCTGTCTGTCTAGCTGTCTGTCTAGCTGTCTGTCCTTCTGTCTGTCCTTCTGTCTGTCCTTCTGTCTGTCCTTCTGTCTGTCCTTCTGTCTGTCCTTCTGTCTGTCCAGTTAATTGTGTAGCTTTCTGTTATTTTTTGAAAAGCTACAGCAGAAGCCGTGGTTCCTTTTCTGATGGAACTGATCGTTCAATTTACAAACAGAAGTTGATTGGATTTTAGTGAAGATCAAATTCTGTTCACTGGCCATTTCTTTTAAAGACCCAACTGCAAGAGCAACGAATCTATGCCACAAAGCAATAAAACTTTTACTGGATTCTGATTGGACAATGGTCATTAGGCCACACCTGACACAATATCATGTAAGGGGGTCCTGAAATTAACTTTCTCTCTCTAAAATCTACAATTTCTTTGGAATTTGAAACACCAATTAAATAATTTGGCAAATTAATTGATATGTGTGCTTATCAAGCCTGGTATCACATTAGAATAATTGAAAATCTATTCAACTTTCACTGAAATATAATTCTTCTTCAATTAATTACCCCGGATTAATCTATGTTGTCTCAGGTTACATATAATTGACCCCTCATTATTGCACCACTGGCCACTGCCATTTCCAAATTTTATGCAAATGAGTGAACAGTGATTGGTCATTTAGCTTCAGATCAATTAGCAGCAATGGCAGAAATGTCGGAGCTGTCAATCAAACTTCCAAGAAAATTCTGATATTTTTCATAATTTAGCAAATATCTTAATTCATATAAGAGTGTTTGTGTTAAAAATGGCATTTTCGTTTTCTGTATTAAACAATCTATCCGCACATATAAAATTCATGCTAGTAAGTTGCTTTATGACTTGATAAATAGGGAAAAAGTGAGAGAATTGGAGAGATGTTCACTCTTGGGGGGTCAGAATCAGACTGCCATCTTGCTGGCTCTGTCTCCTTTTATAGTCGCAGTTGGGTCTTTAAACCAAAGTTAGTTCAGTCTCACTGTGCCCTATGAGCTCGCCAGCTGGCCGAATACACTAAGCCAATAAATAAAATCATGATAATGACATCATCTTATGTTGGTAGGATTATTATATGAAATGAGATTCATGAGACCAATAAAAGGATCAAATAAATAGGTTACCGGCTCTCCCATGAGGTATTTTCTTATAAAACCTGATTAATGGTGTAAGGCAGAACACCTGTCGTGGTATGAGATTACAATGCAGGATAATCTTCCTGCACACAAACAATATTCATAGTCTAAGGGCATCAGCACAAAATCGGCTAAAGCCTGGAAAAAAATAGCAGCTAACTAGCCGAAATTATATTGAAATGTAAAAAAAAAATTCTAATTCTAGAATAACATACATGTATATCAGACATATTTTTACTGGGAGAGGTTGCAGGCGAAAGCCAGAACCAAACTGAACAACTCCTGTTTATTTAGATTTAAAACGTTTATAGCAACTTCATCTTATTTTTACATGAGACGGTATCTGAAATGGCATGAGACATGTTGGAGATCCAAGAGACAGGTGATAGGCATTATGATGGTTGATATTCTGACTACCTGTTATTTAAGACACCATGAGAGATAATAGGGGCAGTGGTGGTTTTACCTCAAAATGGGGGCATAACCATCCACCCTTGAACAAGAAAATCTCTTTAATAAGAGAATTGTACCGGCTTGGAGGGTTGTCACACTTGCAGTCCAACACAATGAATTGTAAGTGTTCAGAAAAGGTGTGACAAATTGCAATTCTTTTCTGTATATAGGTAGAGTAGGTCGGGGCATGGGGCCCCCCTTAACTCCGAGGTGTGATTTGACCTACTTTTTATGGGCGATTATTTGAATGCTTATGCCGTCTGGAAGGGACCACTAGACTCTACTAATAACTAGTAAAACAAATGTCTACCAATGTTAATAAAGGAGTTGCGGCCATTTTTGTAAAAAAATTAAAATGGCCTTCTTACCCCACCCATCGGGCAAGAAGCCCCCCTAATATAATCCTATGGCAATTTTTTTTGCGATCGCATTCAGCCTAAAAGTTATTTCTTAGGGTCTTCTGTTCACTTTTTCTGAATTTCAGAATTTTTTCGTTCATACTTTTATTTTTTAATATTTTTTGCCCAGTTTCAATTTCGAGCCAAATTTTTTCTATTTTAATTAGCTATTCTATGAAGATTTAAGGTAAAGTACACATTATTAAATGGTTCCTGAAGCAGCTTCGACCCCCCAGTGAAGGGGGCCTCATGCCCCATATCATGTGGGGCCTCTCGCCCCGAACCCACATATTTTAATTTGACCTCTATATTTTGAACTAAAATGCAAAAAACATGATCCAAATCATATTTATGTGACAGTCATAAAGTGAAGCAATGCAGATATCCATTATACTTTGAAAAATTTCCAAAGATATTTCTGACAGCCCCTTTCAAAGAATTAGTCAAAGTTACAAAAACCATGCACATATTTTTGTTTCTTTAATTTCTACTATGGTTTGGTGCTGTTTGCCCTGAAAATTTGTGACGTCACCTAAAACGCCTCTAGCTTCAATCCTATCAATAGATAAACGCACCAAAAATGTAAGTTTGGATATAAGCCTGGGGGGGCCTCTCACCTAACCCGGGCTTCATGCCCCGACCTACTCTACAATAAACATGGTGCAGTTCTTTCACAAAAAATGTAACAAATAAGTTGTTGAGGTCATAAAAACCCGCCTATTTTGTTATAAATATACAAAATTATGGACATCTATTGTTAAAATGGGCCACACCACCCAAAATGTAATCAATCAAACAACCAATCATTGATCAATCAGTAAATCAATCATTGATCAAAAAATCGATGAATCAATCTGGTGATCAATATATCAAAAATCTATCTATCCATCAAATTTTGGACAGTTTGGATTCAGAGCCTCTTAAAAACTAGAAATCGTATTTGATTCCGGTTTTTTTGTTTTCAATGACATGAGTTGAAGAACAATCATAGTGAATAATTTGAAGTATTTTCATATCAATATTGACAGATTTTACGACGCCACACAACTTTAAAAACATCACCCCGCACTGTACATTCTTGATCAAAATGCTGGAATAATTTAAAAATGGTTTATGATATCATTTATACATAAATCTAATGTCTGAGGAAAAAATCTTTGCCATTCCAAACATTCAATCACCAATTTTAGAACTTTGAAATTCTGACACCTTGAAAATCCAAATTATTCCAGCATTTTGATCAAGAGTGTACGATTACATTTGACCTCAACTGTATGTTACACAAACAACCTTTAAGTGTGTTTTAACTGGCAGCTGAAAACGCCTGTCAATCCTCTGAGGCAGTTGCTTTCTCATTCTTTTGCTTGCTGCATTTGAATTCTGGCTGAGTCTTTATGCCATGCTGCTGTCAGAAGTGGTTCAAGCAAGGCTACTCCAGCTTACAGTGAGCACAGATATAAACAGATTTAGTAAATGAACCATGTAGATGGACTTGTGGGGATCAAATGCTTATAGCTGCTCATTGTGTGATTACAGACATGTCACAGGTAGAAAATATGGAATAGTTAAACTTATGACACCGAAGACTTGTGTGAAGAGTGCATAAAATCAATCAAATTTTGATTGATTGATTGATTTTATTTTGGTCTGTTATTTTGAAGTTACAATAATGAAGAATCAACATATAAAGTAACTAATATATAAAAGATCACAGATGGCACGCAAAAGTTACATGAACTTATTTCCAGTGTGGTCCGTTTGGAAAACACAAGAGGGCAAAGAAGTGCAAGGTACATGATGTGCAGTAGAATTTAAAGAAATTATCAAGTATAATTATTAATATTACATAAATTTAGTGGTTTCGAGCTTGTATTTAAAGAATTTTTTTAACTTTTCGTTTAAAACAATTTTTATTATCTGTACATTTAACCCAAGAGGGCAATTCATTCCACAGTTTTGTGCCATTGTAACAAAAATTTGCAACTGTGACACCAATTGGTTTTGGTACTATGAAATTACACAGAGCTCCTCGAGTAGAGTAACGATGGTAAATCAAAACAAAATTTTGAGTTAAATAATTTGGAGCCATAGTATTTTTTACATCAAACATGTGGGCAAGAATCATCTGTTTTGCTCGATCTTGAATGTTTAAAATGCCAACCTGGTCTAGTTCCGTCTGACCTATTGATGACCTGGGTTTTAAGTTTAGTTCAAGTGAACAATCTTGTTTTGAGAGACCTGTACCTTCTTTTTGTTAACACTTGACAAACCCATTTACCAAGCTGATACCGCATAATCAAAGTAACTCTGTATCAGAGCCAAAGCAAGCGTCTTCCTGAATTTTGAGTTGAAAGAGTTTGAAAAACAACCAGTCCTAATTAGCTTAGTCCTCATCCATCCAAGAAATTTAATTTCAGGAAAAGATGAGCATATCACCAGTTTTAATTTCCAATGGAAAATTTATGTCAGAGGTTAGTAAATGGCATTTTGAGAAAACTCGGGAAAACAATTTTGCCCAGCCACCAGGGTTTGTCTTGTGTTCTTTTGAATGCAATTTTTAAGAACGGCCTTAGGAACAAGACTTGTGATTGATTCAGACAGAAAAAACTGACCCTGTATTTTTCAAGCAAAGGCGGGTCCTGCAAAGGAGACACAAGGAAACGAATGATGCAACGTAATGTGGCTCTGTGATCAGAGAGGTAAAGAGGAAATAGAGGGTGATATCCGCAGAGGAACAGCACATTTCAGGAAGAGGAAAAGATCAAAGAATATGGAAATAGCTGAATAGATGGTTCACCCTAGAATAAAATCCAGGTTGACATTGGTTGTCTTTACACGCAATTTGCTGCAAGGGAAGAACAAGACATTGGCTAATGGACAGTTAGCACATTTATACAGAAACAAACATATCAGGTTTTTGATACGGTAGTGGAACGTGCCTTTCTTCGGGTCGACAACAACAACAGCACGCCTCATCAATAACTCATTGTCTTTACATTGCGTTGTGAGTAAGCGTGTAATGATACAGCACAGGTATTTGAAAAAGAGTTCTCAAGATCCACTGTAGCTTTCTTTTTTGTCGTTGTTTCTTTTGTATTATTCTTTATTTATTTTTTCCTTGCAATCATGGCTCTGTATATGGTGATGGGTAGCCCGCAGTCTTTACAAGACTGCTTTCTTTGCACTGCAGAGAGTGAGTGCATGGCATCGAAAAGAGAGGGCTGTGAAGTCTGGGTAGCCCGCATGACAGGAGCACCATACAAGCCGCCTGGCTTCTGAAAGCCAGCCTGCCTGCCTCTAAGTATGGAGCTTCAGTGTGGTTGCCTCACACTGGAGTCACAAGCCAAGCTGGGCATGCAGTGTTCACATCTTCAGCAAAATAGCAATTAAGAGTGAGCACTGGAATTGCTGTCATTGGCTGCTTCACACGGAAGCTGAGATCATTAACTCATGGCATCCTATTCCCTGGCATTATGTCAATCTCTGCCGGCACTGCTGACACGTAATCATAAGGCAGCTGAGATAATGGGCACCACCATGCAGCGTCACATTCGTCCATCTGACTCCCAGTAAGTACTATTTTATTACTTCTGACATGCTTTCATGAAGTGCATCCATGCTATATACATGCATGGGACACATACTGCACAGGCATCAGGCATGCACAAGGCATGCATTGATCAATCACACCATGACTAACACATGAATTGCAAATGAATGCCAGTTGTCTTTCTTGGCCTACTTCCCTTGTTATCAACTAAACAGGGTGTCACTTTTGCAGGGACCTTTTAGCTATTAGCTTTAATGGGCCAAGCAATTGATCTTTTGCCTAAAGCGAACAGCTGTGTTTCTCTATTTGCTAATCCTGTGTCCAGATATTGGTCAAGGTCCACTTTGATGCAGGCTTGTAGCATGTGAATGCGTACAAATTCTGAAAGATTGACCATGCTAGAACTCTACATGGCATTGGGAAATGAAGTCCAGAATGTCTTCTTTCCAACGGTACCAAATTCAAGTGGTGCGCTCATGATGGGAACCAGACTCAAAATCTAGGGTGCTGGCTCCTGTGTCTACTTCCCCAAAATTAATAACTCTCCAAAGCGTATTTCCATATCTGGTCAAATATGTGATGTCCAAAAATGGGACATACGAAAAAACGTGACGTATTTTTACATGGTCATTGAGAGAGCATTGTGGAAATTTTAGTTAATGCTTGAACTGTTCAAGCCAATACCCTATTGTATGTTCCAAACAACAGTACACTCTACCTCATGAAATGATTCAGAACACTTTTTGTCACACCCAACTTAGTTAGCTACAAGTCGGGATGTACGGAAAACGCGACGTATTATTTCCACATATAACCTAGCGTTATACATAGGCTCAAAATATGACCAGGTAGTACCACTACTAGCATACAATAAACGGCTGCCTTGAATCATTGGTATGTCTCTACCGTTGTGAGATTTGTGACGTCCAGGAATATACCATACTCTTTACATTTGGCGACAGTCAAGAAAGGCTATTTTGAAGGAGTGATCTCCAAAGCAGATAGGTGCACTTGTGACATAGTGCAACAACGCGGCAGCACTGTACATACTGTACATGACTTCCTGTTTGATCAAAACATTGGCTTGGAGAAAGCACATGTTTCAGAAAAAGTCAATTCATATAAAATCAAATTGCTGTCAGCTGTATAAAACCACTAAAACTGTGTATTTAGTCACTGGACAACACCTATGCAAAGTGTAACCTTGAAACATCTGTGATATTTGATCAACATGTTTCAATGTGAGTTGGCAAAAAATTCCGTGTTTACAAGGCCATAGGATAATTTTATCTTACCTTTTCTTATGAATCTGTATCCTACAATTTTTCCTGTTAGCAATTCCAAATAATAGATATCCCATGCAATATAAATATAGTCCAAACAATTCAATGTCGATTTATGGATTCTCAAATGCTCAAATTAGAAGTACTTTGGCAAAAAATCCCTGGCTCTGTGAGCGTCTGTCACATTTTAACGATGTTCAAAGGGGCCCTGTTACAAAATAGCAAGCTGGATTATCTTGTTTAGCATTGGCTGTTTGCTGTACAATCACATGTTTCGAACCTCAGTTCAGTGGAGTGCACCAATGTTACTGTGAATTCCGTATGCAGGGGGAACGGGGACACAGTGAATCGCTGGACACAGTGAATCAGTGGCTATTTCTGGATGCTGAATCAACAAATTGCTAGAATGTGCCATCTACAGGGTGGCTCTTTAGTCCAGCATACTTATTCAAGCATGACATCCGAAATTGCTCATGTTGCATTTGAGTTTTGGGGTAAAATATGAATTTGAGCACTACACTGCGTTCCCAATTATTATGCAACTATGTTTTTTGCAATATCTCAAAACAAAATAACACTATTTGGGTATCATTTACACAAAAATGACATGTGTGTCATGAAGCAAATATTCTGTGACTTTTGTCCAATTCTGCTGTTTCAGTGAGGAGTTATACAATATAATCAGGTTGTTGGGGTGTTCCCAATTATTATGCAGTTTCTTTGAAAGCATCTATTGTCTCCCAAAATCAACAAAGTTGATAATGAAGTGACATTAGGATATACCTCATAACACTAATAAAAAATGGAACCATCATTTCAAACGTTGATGCCTTCATGACCAAAAAATCAATATAATACAACTGCATTGCAAAACCATTGAAATTGACTTTTTTCTCAATAAAGAAGCCAGCCACCCATGCTCCTTAAAAATATAATATCAATAAAATTTCAATTTCAAATATGTCTATAGCACAGGACGGTCATACTGTGCGGTGAAACACCAAATCCAGTATCTCTACAAAATATGACACCAAATCGAAACTCACACTTCTGCTTACCATTGGAATAGCATTTGTAGTTGGAAGCGTTCAATTCATTTCAAGACATTTTTCAAATACAGTGGTGCAACGTAATTGCCATTAGTTCACAGGAGAGTTCTACACCTAAGGAAAGTGGAAAATGAGTTACGTAATGATTTCGCATTTTTTCTGGCAAACAGAGGCTTTTTTCCATAAAACTGTGATTTCAGTGCTATTTCAATGCAAGAGAATAACATGGATTTCTTGGCTATGAATGAATCTATGTTTTAAATGATGGTTATGCATTTTCTTTCGTGTTATGTGGTAAATGTTGATGTCATCCTCAGATTAGTTTGGGTCATTTTGAGTGGCCTTGGTTGCTTTTCCAAGAATTTGCATAATAATTGGGAACACCCCCAAAACATCATTATATAGCATAACTCCCAACTGAGCCAATGGAATAGGACAAAATTGACAGGATATTAGCTCCATGGTGCACTTATCATTATGTGTAAAGGATATCCAAATAATGTTATTTCTTTTTGAGATATGGCAAAAAAGCATAGTTGCATAATAATTGGGAGCGCAGTGTAAATCCTGATATTTTGGATTATGAACTTTTGTATATATATTGTTTTATTGACACAAGAATATCAGTAATGATACATTTGTCAATGTTAGTATTGCGAGAAAACATTGGTTAGTAAAATATGATAATATTTAATAGTATAAAAATTTTATAAGTATATATATATATACAATAAAAATGATAACTTTCATAAAATAGGACATGTAGGTTATATTACTTAAGGTTCCAGCCACCGTTTACTTCCACTAATCAATCATGTTACATCTAATGAATAGTATATAACAATTTATACCTAGTTATCAAAAATATAAATATGTTTAAAAAGCGATTTTCCAGACAAAACAACTAGGAATAATAAATAATAATACAGTGCATACATTCATTTTCAACATTGATATCATAATATCTGTCAATAATCATAGTGAACTAAAAATAATAGGCCCTGTAACCATTTAGAGACAAAGGATCAAAAAGCATTCACATCTATATTGTATATTCATATATAGTATATTCATTACTTTTCAGCATTTATGTATAATAATATCCCTTAATAATCATATTCTTTTGCAAGCTAATACAATTGTCCATTTTTCAGAATGTTCATGATATATTATTTCGGTCTAATGTACACGATGGTGTCATAAAGAGTTTGCAGTTATAATCTTGCAAAATGTCATCAAGAATATTTACAGAGATTTGCACCATAAGTGTATATTGTAAGTAAAATGGTGTATCAAATTATCTATACATTGTAACATAACTCATGTGAAGGTAGGAGATGTTCTGTTATACATCAGCCTGTTGCAGGAACTTTCCCAGGCTAATTTGCATTTCGGCCTCTTTACTGCTCATTATTGCTATAAACTTATCTGTGTCATCAAGTGATCTAAAGTTATTTATCAGATTTTCTGCTATCTGAAATAGCTCGGTAAAGTGATCCAGATTCTAAATAACTGTAATATTCTTTATAACATGCATGACAGTGGGAGCCATAACATTGATCGTATAGGCAGTAGAACTAAACTAAAATTGTATGAAATTGAACAGATGAGATTAATCGAGTCCATAAATGACATTATCCCATGTCTAGGCACATTTTCTCCCTGATACTGCGTTTTTTACTGGGCCAATACAGCAGGGAAAAAGTCAGTATCGGGGAGAAAAACCAGTATACAGTCAGCTTACCAGTATTTGCCAGGGAGTATACTGACTTTTGATTCATTAACCATTATAATAACCAATCACAGCGCAGGAATCTGACACACCCACTTTCAGCTGAGCCAGACAGGCCTGGCTTGCATGCATGAGTGCACAGCAAAAGAAAAATCAATAATCTTCCACTCTGCCACTGCCCACCCAGAGAATCTGCTGAAGTGGCACTGCCCAGTGGCTTTCAACAATTCACTTCTCAACCTGTGTGTGAATAGAGCCAATAATATTTTTATATCAAATAAATAACAATTCTATTAAAGTTCCATCAAAGCAGACATATAGCTATCTATCTATCTATCTATCTATCTATCTATCTATCTATCTATCTATCTATCTATCTCTCTATCTATCTATCTATCTATCTATCTATCTTTGCAGATCAATAGGTATAAATAATAAATAAATAAAGCTTTCATATGACATTGTAACCACACAGGTTAAATTGGTGCTTTAACATGATTTTAAAAAGTTATGTGAATTATAAAAATAAACAGATAGGTCTATGGACATATAGACATATATACAGGCCTATAGATAGATATATAGATAGATAGATAGATAGATAGATAGATAGATAGCTAGATAGATAGACAGATAGACAGATAGATAGAGAGATAAATAGATAGATAGATAGATAAATAGAAATATAGAAAGATAAATTAAAAAATAAATATTATTGGTAGAAAGAGAATTTTCAGTTCACAGATTTGGGTAAAAGTCTTTTAAGTACTAAGTACTTCTGTTTTATTTTATTCCTCTGCATCTAATCAATCTGGAAGTATGCTATCAGAGCAGCATGTCTTACATATAGTATGGATTACAAATCCAAAATTTCAAGGTGATATCTCAAAAACTCTTTCCAGGAAAAAATAATTACTGAAACATAAATTTCAGTTTGAGTGTGAAATTACTGATTTGAGTAAACGTCTTTTCAAGTACTACTGCCGTTTTATTCTATTTCTCTGGATCTAATCTATCCAGAAATATGCTATTAACGCAGCATGTCTTACATATAGCATTGATTACAAATCCAAAATTTCAAGGTGATATCTCAAAAACTCTTTCCAGGAAAAAAGTATTACTGAATATAGAATTTTTAAGCTGCATTCTCGGGTTTTGTTTCACAAGAAGTAGCCGTTAGATAAATAAAAGTTTTGGATTATTTTGAAAATGTGCCTAGACATGGGATAAAAAGGTCATACCATGGGTAGGTGCAGTACATCCCAGTATACTCCCCTCGACCCCAGTATATTCCCTCGACCCTTCGGGTCTCGGGAATATACTGGGGTCTCGGGGAGTATACTAGGGATGTACTGCACCCACCCATGATATAACCTCATAGTACACAGCAACCTAAATTAAGAACATATAAACTATTTAAAACAGACTGCAGGTTAGAGCCGTACTTACAAGCAATTTTTCCATGCATCAGTGAGTTCTAAGTGTAAATATTCCGGAAGCTGAAGACAACACTTTTATTTAATCCATATGTTTCTTATAATTGGTAAGGGGACAACCAATAGGTCTCAGAGAGGGGGGGGGGTTAGAATAATTTCTTTTTTTCAATAAAAATATGAAATGTTTATTTTGTATTCTTTCTAGACTGTCTTGAAATAAATAATTTCTGAGGGGGAGCTTTTGCCCAAATATTATTTCACTGTTACAGTATTGTACAGTGCAGTTCCGAAGATATGCTGTTTGAATGGTGGATGTCTTATCTCGAAAATTTTTGAACAAATATCTGTCCCTCCCAAAAAAATTTTTAACTCTGGCACATGAAAATTAGGGGAGGTGTCATGGCAATCAGGTGAAAGGTGGTTGTCATTGCTTCCAAGATATGTCCAGCAGTTGTCATGCCAAGATCTTGGATCAAACCTGTGATCAATAGAATATTAATTATGTAATATTACATTTTAATGAGAATATTTAAATTAATTACCATTTGGCAAGATATATGGACAAAGTTGTGTAGAAACATTTGGATATGGGATTTTACCACTTGTTGCATTCTTGTGTTTTTGGTAATTATATTTCGAGTTTGCAATGTATTGAAATATTTGTTTCTGAATCAAACAATGCTCTTTTGAGAAATAAGCCCTCCCCAGTTCACAATGAGTGTCAAGTGCATGCAAAGTGCACTCCCAACAGGTAACACTTGTTGATGGCACTTGCTTCAAAGCAGAACATAATTATTCGATTATTGTAAAAGAGGGTGTTGTTTCATATTAACAGGAATAATCCTGAAGTGTGATACTCAGAATTTGCTCAATCAAGTATGAAAAAAATGTGTGACGTGGCAAAGCCACTTAAACACCAAACACATTGTCATTTCGTTGCACTTCTTGTTTCCCTGTAGTAACAATCTTACGATAATGCTGTTTAGTTTTGGAGTAATAAGTTGGTTACTACAGGGGAACAAGAAGTGCAACGAAATGACACTGTGTTTTGTGCTCAAGTAGCTTTGCCATGTCACAAATTTTTATACTTGACTGAGCAAATTCTGAGTATCACACTTCAGGATTATTCCTGTTTCTGTGAAACAACACCCTCTTCTACAATAATCTAAAAATTATATTGTGCTTTGAAGCAACTGCTATCAACAAGTGAAAGTTGGGAGTGCACATTGTACACTTGACACTCATTGTGAACTTGGGGGAGGGGGGGGTTAAAAGGGCGTTCTTTCTTAAAAGGGCGTTGTTTGATTCAGAAGCAAATATGATATTTCAATACATTGCATGCTTGAAATAAATAATTACCAAACACAAGAATGCAAAAAATGGTACAATCCCATATCCAAATGTTTGTACACAACAACTTTGTTCATATGTCTTCATCTTGGAAAGCACTTGTAACAACCATCTTCCGTCTGATTGCCATGATGCCTCCCCTAATTTGCATGTACCAGAGTTAAAAAATACAAGATTTAAAGTCCATTATAAATGGCATTTTCCGTTTTCTGTAGTTGAGACGGAGAGATCAATTGAATTTATTTATTTATTTACTACATCATTCATTCATTCAATTACGCACAGAGGTATTGTTTAGGCGGAGTACAAGCAGTTTTGGGAGCGACAGATAAATATTAGTTAAAATTTCAAGATGAAGATTTCGACCTTTCAAAAAGCATATCTTCGGAACTGCACTGTAACAATGAAATAATATTTGGGGAGCAAAAGCTCCTCCTCAGAAATTATTTATTTCAAGATAGTCCAGAAAGAATACAAAATAAACTTTTCACTTTTTCATTGAAAAAATAATAATTCCAAGCCCCCCCCCTCTCTGAGACCTAATGGTTGTTCCAATTATAAAACAACTTATGGATTAAATAAAAGTGTTGTCTTCAGCTTCAGAAATATTTGCACTTAGTGCTCACTGGTGCATAGAAAAATTGCTTGTCACAAGACAACTTGAACAACTGACCACATGATCATTTCGTTGCACTTCTTGTTCCCCTGCAGTAATGCCTTTTAACCGCAGGATATGGCTGGCAAGATTAACTTTGGTCAGACACACTATCTATAGTTTGTTTTATTTACTGTCTTTGCACCTGATCTTTATAGCGAGCGCTCGCTCGCTGGCTGCGAAGCAGCCAGCCGAGTGCGAGCGTCTATGTCAGTGCACGTGACCTTTTTGTCAAAAGGGACTTGATCCAAAAATTGTGTACATCTGCGCAATCGCACTGGCATGACTGACGTTGCGTCATTTGAATCCTACGATAATCTCGGTGGGGGGAGACCACTACTGACAATCTCCAAACATAATAATTTTGTTTTGTGTGCTGTAAGCTGACCAACTCTGATGAAAAGCTATTTTGATTGTATCAAATGTCTGCCAATTCTAAAAATAACCTGCCAAAAATGCTTGGTTACCACGGCGATGACGCCAACCACTGCACTTGCTCTTCCCGCGAGGCTTTTGACATTTTTGACAGCTGGACAGTGTGACAGTGCTGTGTTTGGCATGACTTCGCCACACGCTGAGCACTGCCCCCAAACCCCGATAAAGTACACGTAGCATAGGCCTACTTCAACAATAAAATTAATAAATTATTTATTGTCAATATTTACATCCTTTCTTTGCGACATGGGCTAACTTAATCACTAAAAAGCGATCACCATGTCCATGACCAAGAACCAGTGGCAGTGTTTGGCAGTTGTCAAATAGTCTTATGTAATCATGAGCATCATGAGCATTGTGTACCCGGTATTTGTAAGTTTGTCATTATTGCCTGTAAATTGTGTAATGCTGGCAGGGGTTTCGGGGCAGCCCTAAAATAGCAACATTTTAGTCAACAAAAGACAAAATCATTGTACAGTGTGGTTGTTGTTGTTGTAATTAGTGGCGTATAAATTTGCCCAATGCCCCCCCCCCTTAGGAGTGCAAACACTCAACAAGGTATGCTAAAAATAAATGACATAACTCACTGCTCAGCAACTAGAACAATACCGAATTATAAGTGAGAAACCAACCTGCTATCTTCAATGCGCATAAATGAAAACCCATGGTACATCCAGTATGAATGCAAAGAAAACAAAATCATTTTCCAGTCAGACTCCTCTGACTGAAAAAAGAAAACTGACAAAGTTTAACATTCATTCTTTTTCTGACGTCATGCAGTGATCGGGCAAATTGCTACATTTGTCCAGGCACCGATCAACAAAACCCAGATGTTATTAATTACTTCATAACTATTTTGCACCTGACAGACAACAACACACATCTTTGATTCCATTGTAAATAACATGTAACTATTTTCAATTTGAGTACAGAGTGCACAATCACAAACATAAAAGGTCGCTGACCAGTAGCCATTTAATTTTCTTTTTGTACAAAAAAAAATAAAGTGCTTTGAGATGAATCTCAGGTGATCATACCTTACGATCATCCATCCAAACGATCAGATCATACGATGGATTACAGGCAGAACCCCCCAATTCACTGAGTTTCCACAGCAGGGAACTGAATGACTATGACTTGCGATGGATGGATGATTGGGGCTTTACGTCCTGTATTTATGCACTTGGTAGGCTAGTTAGGACAGGAGGAGCCCAGGTTACACATTGAAGGTCAAATGTTTATTCACTTATCACATTTTTATGCGAGTTATCTTACAATAAAACTCAAGAATAGATAAAACTGAGTGTATTTAAATAGTATTGTGCCTATACACATTAAGTTTCTTTTATTGACTTTTAAAATTTTGAGCATTAGGCCAAAATTGCAGGATTTCACAGCAGTATTTATAAAATTTTACAACCTGTCAGTGTCAGCTGCATTGGATCTGCAGCATACAGTAAATTATTTTGTTTCTGCATAAGCCCCCCCCCCCTCACAGTGATTGAATCAAAAAAGAGCTATCTCACTGCCCTGGTGTCAGTGTCTGTGATCTGTCAATCAAACGTCTTGGCCAATAGTAAAACACCACTTCATTAGCATTCCTTCACTGTCCCTCCTCCTCCAGGGAATTCCCCTCACTGCCCTGCAGGCACCGGCCAATCACAGCTGAGCATTGCTGTGGCCTGCCTCATGGCTCCTCCCACCAACACATGCAGGCCAAAGGCACATGGCCCTGCTTCACAGGTGACTGACCTCTGTCTGCCTTTTGTTGCTGCCAAAAACCCAGACATAGCCCTTTGTAGCAGGTGACTTGGATTATCACCTGACTTTCTTAAACTTGATGACCTCATGATTAAAGAAAATACCTGTGCAGATCTGAGCTCATTACCAAATACAGAATTGGTGGATCTCAGCAACCAGATGTGCTAGAATTATGTGGTTTTCTGCTAACCAAATTACTTTTTTTTCATAAACATAATGAGTTCATTGCATAATCAGGTCATGCTACCGTACTGTTGCCCCTTTTTTATGAATATACATAATATAGGCTAAACATTATTTTACTGTTAATTGGGTATTTGTTATTTTTCTTCCATTGCACCAAACAATTTTCTTTACCGTTTCTCTTCAGCACATGGTAGAATGACCCAATAACACATGCGTGTAATAATATTCTTTTGTATTTTTATGACCAATTTTAAAAAAAAATCTTTTTTCTTGCTGAACAAACTTTTTTGGTCACTACAATTTATTCTCATTATATTGTCTTAGGTATTTCACAGGCCAAAGTTTGAAGTCTATTCTTAATTGTCATCACCAATTGTTAATTAATAAATAAAAAAGACAAGACTATTCAGGCCTTGGCCTGTGGGTATTTGAAAATATTTAGGACAGTCATCATCGCCGTTTTTTGGTGATAGGGACAGCGTCAACAGAAACCCTGGGACAATGGTATAATCCAGTCAAAATTTCATTGATTATTGGTTTTAAGATTGAATTTTCATAAATTGCACGCAATCTCCCTTAAATTCTCTATTCAGAAATAAACAAATGTTTTCTGAATTTCCACATAATGTCTCCATATTTACCATAAACATTAACAAAATCTTGTCTTTAAAATGGAAATTTCCTGTTAAGTTTGGTTCTGGTATTTTATTATTTCTATATTTCCATAGTTTTTTTTTCATTGCGTAAGACATTTATTAACAATATTATCGCTTATTTGTCTGACCCGAAATCAGCAGAATTATGGTCCGTGATTTCCCTAATAAAAAAAGGTTCAACTCACTGACCGTTGTGATGCAATGACTTTATTGGGTAAACAGTCATACTAGAACTTCTTATCTGGATTTGGATATTGAACTTGAGCCCTTCATAGTTACCATCTCCAACAATTAAGGGGCCGACCAGACAATAGTTGGGGCTATGGACTTAACACCCGGGACGAACTGTTTTTTCGTTCGTGGCACGTCGACGAATAATGTTTTTGCATGCGCACTCACGACAAACTTTTTTATTGGAATTTTAACATTTCGGTACCCTAGCTACAGGTGGAAACAAACTTCTTTATTTTTATTTGCTAAACAAACTTTTTTTTCAGTGTCAAGTGGGAAACAACCTTTTTTTCCATCAAAAGTCCATAGCCCCCCCCCCAAAGATCGTCTGGTCAGCCCTTAAATCCCACACCCTTGAGTTCACAATAGGTGAACCAGAATGAGGTTCAAGACATGGGTTGCTATGGTGACTCTACACAGCCTCACACCAACTCTGAAGCTGTATATTCTGTCATAAAAAAAAATATATATACATTATGTAGTAATCAGTCTTATGGAAGTCTTTCAAATATATTTCAGGAGTTAGGATAGGGGGCTATACGTTTTACCCCCTGGACAAACTCTTTTTTTTTCATGGGAAGTGTCGACAAACAAATTTTTTTATTTGCGAATGAGCGATTTTAACATTACATTACCCCTGAACAAACAAAGTTTAACAACGATCATCTGGTCGGCCCTCTATGGCGATTCCCTTGGCGATTCCCTTGAAGAATCTTAGGCGCCTACCAGATGATCCTGGGAGGGGGGAGGGGGGCTATAGCTTAGTGGTGAAAAAAAAGTTAGTTTCCCAACTGACACTGAAAAAAAAGTTTGTTCAGCACATAAAAAAAAAAGTTTGTTTCCACCTGTAACTGGGATACCGTTATGTTAAAATTGCGCAGAAAAAAACTTGTCGTGACTCGGCATGAGACGAAAAAATGGTTCATCGATGCTTCGCGAATGAAAAAAAAAGTTTGTTCCAGGGGTAAAAGCCATAGCCCCCCCAACTATTGTCTGGTCGGGCCTTGCTAATTATTTGTGGAGATCGATACTGCATGCTGATTGGATATGACGCTTGTGATGTAAATTTATGATAATATTGAGCTTGAGAGGGATTTGATCAATTGTCCAGTAGATTCTCTGGGTGCTCGCTCTATGCTCTGGCATTTACATATTATTTATAACACTGATTCACTGTGTCCCGGTTGGTGATTCACTGTGTCCCCGTATGTTGCCACAGTGAATCAAATTTTTTTTTTATAATTTTGGATTACAACAGAAAATGCTGAAGCTCTGCAAATACTTTGATACCATAGGTGTATAGGGGGCACATTAAACTTTCATTTAAGCCTTACATCAAAAATTTGGATTAAGAACTTTTTGAGATATTAAGGAAATAAACATTGCTGATTCACTGTGTCCCCGTTCCCCCTACGGTTGTGGGACCATGTTGTTATACTATTCTGCTGTACACCATATGGTTATTTTAAAACAACATGTAAACTTTCAAACAAGCAAATCAATTTGATCTGGTAACATATTACTGGTGATATTTAAAACTTTTCCTCGACATATTCAAAAAATTATAAACTATGAGATTTTTGGCACAAAATACGGGCCCCTTCAGGCCCTTCTTTGTTATTGTTTTTATTCGAGGACTGAGATGTTTTTCTGTTGTATTGTGAGTGATTCCAAAAGGCCTCATGACAGGATACACCCCCTGCTCCCTTTTGTTATTCCCGTACCATCGGCTACCCCCCATTTTACCCCCGTGCTTCCCCCCACTTGGCCCCGCTTATCCCCTGCTTACCCCCCACTTGCCCCCGCTTATCCCCACTTGCCCCCGCTAACACCCCACTTGCCCCCACTTCTACCCGCTTCCCCCCGCTTACCTCCCACTTGCCCCCTCTTATCCCCCACTTGCCCCCGCTAACACCCCACTTGTTTAAAAATATTTTGATCTCACTTCTTTGACCCCCTATTTGCGGCGTGTCCCTATATAATGTAATATTTTCCCCATTTTTTCACTATAAATCACTGGGTGGGATCCAAAGAACAATGGGACCCTTAACAAACTATATATCAAATCGACTGCTGTCAAAGAAGCTGTCACCTCATGCAAATTGCAAGAATTGAAGATAGATATTGAAAGACATATGAGCTCCAAAAGCCTGCCACCCTGTGATGGCCCAAATATGTAGGCGTTCCCATGCTACAAGCCTTCACCGAGCCGTCCTTGCCGCAAGATTTGATTGTACAACAAAACACTTTTATACAGTGTTATACCAATGCTGATTACTAATATGTCACACCAGATGTGCACTCAGATTATCAATGGAACTTCTTGCACCGAAATTACTGTCACATCAATGTGGTATTTTTACCTTCAGCGAACGAATTCAGAAGAAGGTATTGCAATTATCTGCTCAAAATTGCTAATTGTTGTCGGACTCACACACTACTGTAAAACGGGGTTACTTTGGCTGTTTTGGAGCACCAAATTTGTGTTCTGAGAAAAACTATCCAGCTAGTACATAGAGGTTTTCATCGTTGGAAAAACTGTCAAAAATCTATGATGGTTATATGTTTTGATAAATTATACATACCTGAAGGGTCGGCCAATGTTACTCCAAAATTGGGGTCACTTCAGCTGCCTTTGATTTTGAGCATTTTTATATGAAGTATGATAGAATTTAATTAGATATGTGAATTTGGCCACCCAACAAGCCGAGGAATGTATTTTTATAATCAGAAATGAGTTTGGACGCATTCGCAGATTCCTAAACAAAAATCATTATTTTGGTGAGTATATCACACTCCACTCACGACTGGATTGCGTTTCGGAAAAACCTGTTTGAACATACAATAGGTGTTAAACTTATTTGGACAAAAAGTTCGTCCCTACACAGAAATTGACAAATGTTACTTTTTTCTTGTCTGATGAGAAAAAGGGTTTACTACAGGAGTATAGGTCTTGTCAATATAAGACATGCGTTTGAAATAATTATGTCAGAACAGTTTGCACAATTTTATTATAGCGAGCGCTCGCTCGCTGGCTGCGAAGCAGCCAGCCGAGTGCGAGCGTCTATGTCAGTGCACGTGACCTTTTTGTCAAAAGGGACTTGATCCAAAAATTTTGTACATCTGCGCAATCGCACTGGCATGACTGACGTTGCGTCATTTGAATCCTACGATAATCTCGGTGGGGGGAGACCACTACTGACAATCTCCAAACATAATAATTTTGTTTTGTGTGCTGTAAGCTGACCAACTCTGATGAAAAGCTATTTTGATTGTATCAAATGTCTGCCAATTCTAAAAATAACCTGCCAAAAATGCTTGGTTACCACGGCGATGACGCCAACCACTGCACTTGCTCTTCCCGCGAGGCTTTTGACATTTTTGACAGCTGGACAGTGTGACAGTGCTGTGTTTGGCATGACTTCGCCACACGCTGAGCACTGCCCCCAAACCCCGATAAAGTACACGTAGCATAGGCCTACTTCAACAATAAAATTAATAAATTATTTATTGTCAATATTTACATCCTTTCTTTGCGACATGGGCTAACTTAATCACTAAAAAGCGATCACCATGTCCATGACCAAGAACCAGTGGCAGTGTTTGGCAGTTGTCAAATAGTCTTATGTAATCATGAGCATCATGAGCATTGTGTACCCGGTATTTGTAAGTTTGTCATTATTGCCTGTAAATTGTGTAATGCTGGCAGGGGTTTCGGGGCAGCCCTAAAATAGCAACATTTTAGTCAACAAAAGACAAAATCATTGTACAGTGTGGTTGTTGTTGTTGTAATTAGTGGCGTATAAATTTGCCCAATGCCCCCCCCCCTTAGGAGTGCAAACACTCAACAAGGTATGCTAAAAATAAATGACATAACTCACTGCTCAGCAACTAGAACAATACCGAATTATAAGTGAGAAACCAACCTGCTATCTTCAATGCGCATAAATGAAAACCCATGGTACATCCAGTATGAATGCAAAGAAAACAAAATCATTTTTCAGTCAGACTCCTCTGACAGTCTGACTGAAAAAAGAAAACTGACAAAGTTTAACATTCATTCTTTTTCTGACGTCATGCAGTGATCGGGCAAATTGCTACATTTGTCCAGGCACCGATCAACAAAACCCAGATGTTATTAATTACTTCATAACTATTTTGCACCTGACAGACAACAACACACATCTTTGATTCCATTGTAAATAACATGTAACTATTTTCAATTTGAGTACAGAGTGCACAATCACAAACATAAAAGGTCGCTGACCAGTAGCCATTTAATTTTCTTTTTGTACAAAAAAATAAAGTGCTTTGAGATGAATCTCAGGTGATCATACCTTACGATCATCCATCCAAACGATCAGATCATACGATGGATTACAGGCAGAACCCCCCAATTCACTGAGTTTCCACAGCAGGGAACTGAATGACTATGACTTGCGATGGATGGATGATTGGGGCTTTACGTCCTGTATTTATGCACTTGGTAGGCTAGTTAGGACAGGAGGAGCCCAGGTTACACATTGAAGGTCAAGTTTTTATTCACTTATCACATTTTTATGTGAGTTATCTTACACTAAAACACAAAATAAAACTGAGTGTATTTAAATAGTATTGTGCCTATACACATTAAGTTTCTTTTATTGACTTTTAAAATTTTGAGCATTAGGCCAAAATTGCAGGATTTCACAGCAGTATTTATAAAATTTTACAACCTGTCAGTGTCAGCTGCATTGGATCTGCAGCATACAGTAAATTATTTTGTTTCTGCATAATACCCCCCCCCCCCCCCTCACAGTGATTGAATCAAAAAAGAGCTATCTCACTGCCCTGGTGTCAGTGTCTGTGATCTGTCAATCAAACGTCTTGGCCAATAGTAAAACACCACTTCATTAGCATTCCTTCACTGTCCCTCCTCCTCCAGGGAATTCCCCTCACTGCCCTGCAGGCACCGGCCAATCACAGCTGAGCATTGCTGTGGCCTGCCTCATGGCTCCTCCCACCAACACATGCAGGCCAAAGGCACATGGCCCTGCTTCACAGGTGACTGACCTCTGTCTGCCTTTTGTTGCTGCCAAAAACCCAGACATAGCCCTTTGTAGCAGGTGACTTGGATTATCACCTGACTTTCTTAAACTTGATGACCTCATGATTAAAGAAAATACCTGTGCAGATCTGAGCTCATTACCAAATACAGAATTGGTGGATCTCAGCAACCAGATGTGCTAGAATTATGTGGTTTTCTGCTAACCAAATTACTTTTTTTTCATAAACATAATGAGTTCATTGCATAATCAGGTCATGCTACCGTACTGTTGCCCCTTTTTTATGAATATACATAATATAGGCTAAACATTATTTTACTGTTAATTGGGTATTTGTTATTTTTCTTCCATTGCACCAAACAATTTTCTTTACCGTTTCTCTTCAGCACATGGTAGAATGACCCAATAACACATGCGTGTAATAATATTCTTTTGTATTTTTATAACCAGTTAAAAAAAAAAAAACTTTTTTCTTGCTGAACAAACTTTTTTGGTCACTACAATTTATTCTCATTATATTGTCTTAGGTATTTCACAGGCCAAAGTTTGAAGTCTATTCTTAATTGTCATCACCAATTGTTAATTAATAAATAAAAAAGACAAGACTATTCAGGCCTTGGCCTGTGGGTATTTGAAAATATTTAGGACATACATCATCGCCACACACTGCTCTAAAAGTGAGTCAATTGCAACAGCGTCAACAGAAACCCTGGGACAATGGTATATTCCAGTCAAAGTTTCATTGATTTTTGCTTTTAAGATTGAATTTTCATAAATTGCACGCAATCTCCCTTAAATTCTCTATTCAGAAATAAACAAATGTTTTCTGAATTTCCACATAATGTCTCCATATTTACCATAAACATTAACAAAATCTTGTCTTTAAAATGGAAATTTCCTGTTAAGTTTGGTTCTGGTATTTTATTATTTCTATATTTCCATAGTTTTTTTTTCATTGCGTAAGACATTTATTAACAATATTATCGCTTATTTGTCTGACCCGAAATCAGCAGAATTATGGTCCGTGATTTCCCTAATAAAAAAAGGTTCAACTCACTGACCGTTGTGATGCAATGACTTTATTGGGTAAACAGTCATACTAGAACTTCTTATCTGGATATGGTTATTGAACTTGAGCCCTTCATAGTTACCATCTCCAACAATTAAGGGGCCGACCAGACAATAGTTGGGGGGGGGGGGCTATGGACTTAACACCCGGGACGAACTGTTTTTTTGTTCGTGGCACGTCGACGAATAATGTTTTTGCATGCGCACTCACGACAAACTTTTTTATTGGAATTTTAACATTTCGGTACCCTAGCTACAGGTGGAAACAAACTTCTTTATTTTTATTTGCTAAACAAACTTTTTTTTCAGTGTCAAGTGGGAAACAACCTTTTTTTCCATCAAAAGTCTATAACCCCCCCCCCTCCAAAGATCGTCTGGTCAGCCCTTAAATCCCACACCCTTGAGTTCACAATAGGTGAACCAGAATGAGGTTCAAGACATGGGTTGCTATGGTGACTCTACACAGCCTCACACCAACTCTGAAGCTGTATATTCTGTCATTAAAAAAAAAATATATATATATATATACATTATGTAGTAATCAGTCTTATGGAAGTCTTTCAAATATATTTCAGGAGTTAGGATAGGGGGCTATACGTTTTACCCCCTGGACAAACTCTTTTTTTTTCATGGGAAGTGTCGACAAACAAATTTTTTTATTTGCGAATGAGCGATTTTAACATTACATTACCCCTGAACAAACAAAGTTTAACAACGATCATCTGGTCGGCCCTCTATGGCGATTCCCTTGGCGATTCCCTTGAAGAATCTTAGGGGCCTACCAGATGATCCTGGGAGGGGGGAGGGGGGCTATAGCTTAGTGGTGAAAAAAAAGTTAGTTTCCCAACTGACACTGAAAAAAAAGTTTGTTCAGCACATAAAAAAAAAAGTTTGTTTCCACCTGTAACTGGGATACCGTTATGTTAAAATTGCGCAGAAAAAAACTTGTCGTGGCTCGGCATGAGACGAAAAAATGGTTCATCGATTCTTTGCGAATGAAAAAAAAAGTTCGTTCCAGGGGTAAAAACCATAGCCCCCCCCCAACTATTGTCTGGTCGGGCCCTTGCTAATTATTTGTGGAGATCGATACTGCATGCTGATTGGATATGACGCTTGTGATGTAAATTTATGATAATATTGAGCTTGAGAGGGATTTGATCAATTGTCCAGTAGATTCTCTGGGTGCTCGCTCTATGCTCTGGCATTTACATATTACTTTTCCTGAGATAGGCCGCAAGTGTAGTTTCAGATTCTTTTCAGTTAGGGTAAAAGTGGGTAATATCATGCACCTAGTTCGTGATATTAAACTGGTGTGTTTCTATGTCTCTGTCAGTCATAATGAGTCCAGTAAATCCTTCAATTGATATTGAACTCAGGCAACAGCACCCTAGATCTCTAGGCACTAAGTTAAGGCCTATCTCAAAAATAATGAAGCCAAAGTGTGATATGACCATCAAAATTTTACAATGTATTTTTTTGTCAAATGACCATGCAGTTTTGTTTGGAAAATATCTAAGTTCCAGAAAATATATTTACCATAGAGTTCCAACCAGTGGAAATAACTGATAACAGTAGAATAATACCGAATATTTAAAAAAAATTATTTTCATATCTACAAAAGAAAACTAAACTAAAAGTCAATTTATCATCAAAGTAAATGAAATTTCCTTATATAATGACATAAGGCAAATAGTGTAGAGTCTTCATGGCAGTTTTCATTGCTGCTGCAACACATAAAATATTTTGTGAGAAACACACTATTTTTGACAATTTTTCACCAACATTTTTTCAAAAACATAATTAAATTTGAATCAGCAACACATGTGTTCCTTTAAAACGATTTCATCCATCCTATGTTATGGGTCTGGATGTTGGCTTCCAAATTAGTACCAAATAAGTGCCACTGAAGTGAGTATTAACTCAGCAAAAGATGAAAGAAGCATGATTTTTGGCCCTTTTTTCAGATAAAATCCTGATTTTGAGTAATGATGTCACATGAAATTGCAAAAAATGTTCTGGTTTTGCTTACAATCGATTTTATATGATATTATAAGTCATAACTGATGGAAAAGTACGACCATTTTGAATGAAAATGGTGTTTTTCGATTGGATATTGCCTTTATAGCCAATTTCGCCCAAAATTTTCAAGAAATGTCATAAATGCCATTATATTATTGGCTAGGTAATGAAACATGTTAAAACTACTAAAATAGTGTAGTAATTGTCACAACAGGTAATATTAGTATCATGGCTCCACTACTTACAGGAAAAAAATTTGAATGAGACCAATATTTTTGTGAGCGTTACTCGTGCGACAAAGTAATTTTTGTATTTTACCACCAGGTATCAGTCACCAACATGTATTAGTTCATAGTTTATTGATGCTTCACTGATTTACTATGTTTCAAGCCAATCCAGGTTAAAATCAGAGCTTTCATAGCTTTTTGCCATATGAAAGTACTTCTTGTGTTACGCGTGTGACACATGCACCTTCCCTCATGTTCATTGCAATTTTTTCACGAAATGAATTTTTCACAAGCATGAAAGGCTACAAAACCACTAAGGAGTTATTATACTAGATCTCAATGGCAAAAAGATTCAACTGACATGTGTAAAAGGGAAATTACAACATCCCAGGTCAGGAAGCTTCAAATTTAATTTGACTCAATTTTTCAAAGTCAACCTTTGAACACAAAGAATTCAATGATGTCAAAACAAGTACATAAATATACTTGTTTCAACGAAGTTATGAAGCCTTTGGACATAGAGATAAAAGGAAAATTAAGAAAATGACAATGAGATAAGTCAAATTTCATACACCTGAAATAATTCAAGCGAAGAAAAATGTGATGTCACGCTAAAATAGTGAAAAATTCACGTTTTTCAATGTACTTTCGAGATTATCTCGACAACCGTTTGTAATATTGTCATGAAATTTTCTGGACTTTGGCACAAGAATGTATTTAAAGCAATAGTGCAATATAAAGTTGTTGCATACATCCATTCCTACATTTTTTTACCCCCAATGAAATCCGGCCCTGTGGCTTCATTATTTTTGAGATAGGCCTTAAAGTAACTGAGGTCATTTTAGCATTTACCATGGGTAATACCACACACTTCAGTTTAATATCACGCAGCAGCAAGTGTTATCCCATGTCTAGGCACATTTTCTCCCCGATACTGTGATTTTCCCTGGGCAATACAGCAGGGAAAAAGTCAGTATAGGGGAGAAAAAGCAGTATATGGTCACCTGACCTGTATACGACGTTTTTTCCCTGTAATTACAGGGAATATACTGAAAACAACCAATCAGAGAGCAGTATTTAGACACACCCCCACAAATCCAGTATAGCGACACTTCGGGTCTCGGGAATATACTGAGGTCTCGGGGACTATACCAGGGATGTACTGCACCTAACCAAGGTATAACCTCATATTATTGGCCAGTGCCATAGTTTCACTTAATCGCATAACATATAAACAAATCTTGTGTAGTGTAAAAACTGTCATATATTATCTTTAAAAATCATCCATAATTTTTGCTGGGTAAGCTTTCACTTGACCTATCCAGAACAAAGTAGACAGACACTTCAAATCGGCTTCATTCCAAAATGGCCTGCATAAGAAGCACTAGTATCGTAATCCGGGAAAAAATTCAATGTACATAAGAGAAAAGTAACCATAGCAGATGCAAAAGGAAATTTGCTGGTATCTATGTTGAGTTGATAGATACGGGACACTGATTTTTTTGCTCATCTGATGGCCAAGGTAGTACACACTCTAAAAACTAAAGTTCTTATAAGAAACCAATATTGGTATTTAAGCTTGTCCCGTATTTTGAACACCTTTTGATTAGTTAAAAAACCATTACCAATTGAAATTTTCAAAAACCAGTTGCATTTGCACAAGAAAAAATCAGTATTGGTTTTTTGTTTAATTTTCAGGAAGTCAGTAGTGAATATTAATGTTTCAAATTGCAGATACTGTAATTCCGTCATAGAAATCCATTTATACTTACATGCATACAATAGAAAACGCAATGGGTTTTTTATTCCTTGACATTTGAAATCTTTGAGCTTTTTCATTAATTGAAATTTAAACCATTTCCTGCACTTACGACATCCAGCATATCACTAAAAATATCAAAATTGATTCTCCCATTATGCATTGGTGGGTATTTTATAATACCTTTTTAAAAATTTTGTGGTATGGATAACGGTCATATTAGTACCCAATTACAGGTTTTCGATATCATTTCATAGAAATTTCTTAATACCAATATGAATTGTAAACTGCAATGAAAATGGTATTTCATAGTTTCTGGATTGATATAACTGGTGCTATTGGAGGTACTGGAATGAATCAAATATGATTCATTATGATCCGAATGCAGGTTTACGGGTATTTCAGCATTAGGATCTTTTTTTCACGTTTCTCTTAGAATATTATGTAGTTAAAAGTAAATAAAAACAATAATGAATCCATGGATCTGATTTCAATGTTTATTTTTACATACACATTCACACACATTCATAATTGTAAATATTGATATTGCTAGATTAAAATTTATTGAAAAACAAATATTGACACTCAGTTTGGCCTTGGAAATAAAAACATAGGCTGCGCAGCAGCAAACCTGCAGCGAATAACACATTTAGAAGATTACATTACATCATAAAATTGGCGTGTTTACCAAATTCTGTATATTATAGGTATGCAACAGTGGTCGAGTAATATGGCGTTCTATTATCTGTTATTTGCCTGCTGCCCTGCGATCTACCTGTGTGCTTGCCAGGGTTTGTAAAAGCAGGGAATTGCCTTATTATACTAACTTACTTATATTATGGTACAGTTTTATGCATGTTCAAAGTTTTTCCAATCATTCAAAAAGTGTTAAATACAAGTCAAAAAGCACTGCTACATTTTATAGGTGATACATGTAGGAAATGCCATTGCTGTATATGCAATAGTGGGCACGTTTTGGCTCCAATAAGAAAATAAGTATTATTAATATTTTTTCTCAATATTACAAAAAGTATAGAATATATATCAGTCAGACCATGAAAAGGCACAACTATACCACATCAGTCATATGTGTACCAAACTTTATCCATGTACATGCAATAGTGACCAAGTCTTGGGCCAGAAACAAATAATTTATTTTTTCTTTCTTTTAAATATTTCAAATAGCATTTAATATTTTCCACCAGACCTTTCAAAGGGCACAACAAGACCTTATGGGCCATGTGTGTACCAAACCTAATCCATTTACATGCAATAGTGACCGAGTCTCAGCCCAAAGAACCAAAAAATACATATTTTTATATTTTCCAAATTTTTGCAAAAAGTATCAAATATCCATTAATGAGACCATCAAAAGGCACAACTAGACCATATAGGCCACATCTGTACCAAATTTCATAAGTGCACATGCAATAATGACTGAGATTTGGCCCGGAAACGAACAAAAATAATTTTTATATTTTCTCAATTATTTCAAAAGGTATTGAATATCTATCAATTAGACCATCAAAAGGCACAACAAGACCATACAGGCTATATGTGTACCAAATTTCATCCATGTACACTCAACAGAGGCCGAGTGCTGGCCCGGAAACGATCTATCCGCCCGCCGCCCGACCGCCCGCCCACCCGCCCGCCCGCCCGGCGGACGGACAACATTTTTACCCAAGTGATTACAATACCTTCTTCGAACTTCGTTCGCTGAAGGTAAAAAACATCACAGCAGCCACTTGTTATCAAACACACAAAATGAAAACATCACAGCAGTCATTGGTAATCAAAACACAGAAAAGCAGAGATTAACAAAGGTATGAATTGGTTGAAATAAAGACACATTACAAGTAGAAAACGTTATATTGTTAAAGACTAGGGTTATATTTCCAAAAGCAGTAAATCAGGGTGAAGGTGCCAATCGAAATGTCAGTGTCATTAGTTTGTATCAAAAGTCTTCAGCAGCCAATCTTGATGATGGATGGATGGTTGGGGCTTTATGTCCTGTATTAGTGCACTTGATAGACTAACTAGGACAGTTGGGGGACGAAGCAATGAGTCCGGCTAGAGCTGGATTCGAACCCCTGACTCAGAGATTGGTAGCCCAGCAGGGCCAGCACGCTATCACGAGACCAACACTATTAATGCACAGTATTGGGATGGTATGATTTTTGGTTGAAAGTTTCCTTCTAGTATCAGTATTCATGCGCTTTAGGTCAATTCGGATGGATGAAAGGTGAACGACTGTTCTTGAATCGAACCTTGCAGTGTACATCATTGGGATCCTGAAAGTGGAAAGGGGATGAGCATTGGAATCCAAATATCACTTTTATGCACAAAAAAAAAAAAAAACTCAGTCAAGGTAGTCATTATATACAAAATCTAATACTTTATCTGCAAAACATTCACTGGAACTTTGGAGTTATAAGTTGAAACTCCACATTTCTTTACTGACTAACATTTACAAAAAATGCATTATTTTGTAGTTTCCCTACACACAGGCGGAACATGAATTCTGAATCCTTGTCTTCTCACTGTGTGCTTTACCAATAAAAGATCTCATACTGTTTGCACTCACCTCAATATTGCAAAAAGGAAGTAGATATTTTCCTTTGGTACTCTAGGAGGGGCACGGTAACCATTTTCTGGTGAGATCTGAAATAGTGGGTAGATACATTTGTAATTTGAGGACTCCCGCTCTCTCTCTCATCTCATCAATCAACCCTCGTGAGCGCCCAGAACTGGGCTTAGAGGGCTGCACTTACCATATCTATCTATCTATCTATCTACATCCATATGAGTTTTTGTAAGGAGGATAATGGAAAAAATATATCAAATAACTTCATTCAATTAAATCAATGCCTTGGTTGTGCAACATCCCCTGTTCACTCATTATTTGACTGAAAATTGGTCAGAACAAGCTCATTATAACACAAGATAATATCAGAATACTATACAATAAGTATTTGTCAATAGGAAAAGATAAGAAAGAGCTGTTATTCCACTTACGTACCTTGAGAAGCATTGTCTGTATATTTATCAACTTGCTTTTTCTTTCCAAAGGTAGTTTTTTGTATTAAGGGTATCAGTCGGAACATGCCATTCTTCATCTGAAACAGAAAGTAAAAAACTATCTTTTAAAATGTCAAAGATTCTAAAAATATCAGCTAAAGTACCATAAAACGGGGTAAAGTTGGTAATCCGGGGTAAAGTTGGCAAGCCATTTTGACCCAATTAAAATGGCACCCTCACTGACATGAATGGCAACTTTGCCATAGATGCCTGTGTCACGGAGAACAGTTGGCATTTGTGCCATTAAGTGGGTAAAAATGGCTTTCCAGCTTTACCCCGGATTGCCAACTTTGCCCTGTTTTACGGTATGTAATTTTGTGTGGGATAAAAATTTGAGGGTGACTGTACGTTTTTCAGAAAAATGTAAGTATCAGATATACTTCAGGGAAAAAATATGTGCCATGTGTATGACATAATTATGGCTGAAGCTCTGATGCTCCAGTACGTAAAATGAAAGTTATCACATAACATAGTTGGCCCACATAAACCAAAAACTTTAAAAGTATATTTATATATGCTTTTTGGAATATGTTTGTAATAATAAATCTTCTTAGCCTTAATTTCTTCACCACATTTACAGGGTTGTGTGCGAAAGAAGCAAAAATGTTTCAAAAATCCAATATCATACCATGGGAACCGCTCACCAATGCACAACTTGCCCAAAATACTACTTTTTTGTGGAAATCTGTCACTCCATCAAATGCCAAATTACACAATTGAAGAACAATAATGCGGGTCTTCAGAGTACATTCAACCAAAAATACTAAATTTCAGATAGACTTTCACATTATAATATTATGCCGTTTTTTTGTTCATAATTTTGATGGTTCTTCAATTCAACCCTGCAATTGGTGGCACAATACCCCAGTCTCCCCTACAGCAGACAACTGGTGAAAATTATGGCACTGGGTATTCCTTGTGCCAAACCACAATTTCATGCTTCCTTAAATTATCATGAATCCTTTTACAAGCAGAATGCAAAATTCACAGTATTGAATGCCTTGGGTCATTGTCATATCAGAACAAGTAGTGGCCCAACACTATCCACGGGTTTGATTTATGTATAATCACTATGATGTCATATATATATGAACCAGACATTGTGTACACATTACCCAAATAAACACAATAGTATTCATAATCCATATTTCTTATAAGTTTAATTAAGGAATTTAAAAAAAAAAACTTACCCAGTTCTTCTCAATATTCTGCACACTTACATGCACACTCTTCAACTGCTGTGTGGATACTGATAAACTCTGCCTTAAACCTTTTTAAGTCTTGATTGATAAACAAACAGCTTTTCTTGTCTGGCGACATGTTAACAGTTTTGTGTTTGTAGATGAGGTCAACCGGTGAGTGAGCCCTGAGGGATTAATAAAATACCTAATTGGATATTCCAGTAGCCATGACTGATATACAGCATAGTTAGTCCTCTCTCTTAAAACTTCTTTATACCACTGTTTGCTTTTTCTGTCCAATCAGAAGGCAGGATTTCGCTCTGATATAATGCATATCACAGCTCATACACCTGACCATGATATTGCATGCTTGGCTTACTACAAGTTGACAAAATTGAAGGAAACACTGAAACAAAACTGACCAACAAAGGATTAAAACTGAACAACACAGACAGTAAACAAGGAGGAAGATTGTATCAAGTGTAACTGGTCTCAATAAAAAGGCTGTATTCACTCTTTTTTATAAATACCATTATCTGAAATAATGATCAAATTTAAGGTCACTTGATAAAATAGTACATTTGAGATGTGTAAGCTGCAAAAAAAAATAGCGGAGCAGCAGACCAACAATTTTGGCCCCATTTGGCAAGCTCAAAGAATTATTTTTTCTTCTTAATTCGGGGGCTACCGCCCCCGAACCCCTGCTTCTTCTTATTTCGGGGGCTGCCGCCCCCGAACCCCTGCTCCTTACTTTCTGTTTTTTTTCAAATGTCCTTCATAATTTAAAAATAACATTTGCAGAGCGACTGTAATAATCAACCTCCCCAAAGTGACCTTGGCTGAGATGGCTGCACTATCGACCTACCTATCTATCTATATATCTATCTATCCGTCTTTCAATTTATCTGTCTATCCATATCTATCTATAAAATTAATCAATGAAATTAATGTATTGTGTTATTTCCATCTATCTATCAATCTTTCTATCTATCTTTCCATCTATCTTTCTATCTACAAAATTAATGTATTGTATTATTTCCTGAGAACAAAGAATTCTGACCTGTTGCCTTCAGGGCTGCCAACCTTCAAATGAACTGAGGAACACGAATGTGCAACAAATACAATGAAATGTTGTCAAACAAGAAGGATTGAAGGCAAACAAAGGGATTTAAATTAATTTGTTTTGTACTTAGTGGTATAAGTTAGATAACACCCTTGTTTGTGACAATATGCAATAATCCTCGGGCTAAAGCCCTCGGATATATTGCATATTGTCACAAACGAGGGCGTTATCTATTACAAATTAAGTAACATGCATGAATTTTAAAAACACGAACCAAAACATTAACATTTTATACATCCCAAATCATTGTTCCACTAGTATCTTAAAAATGGATCATAATAAAGGTGCTTTTCCAGACGTTTGGTTTTTATAAATACCATAATTCCCCATGACCAAAACCAATTTTCATGAGAAATACCACTTGCTCTGAAGAATACCAAATATAGGTGAAAAATACCAAACTGGTTTTTTATTGTACACACTGGTTTTGCACAAAACCACTAATATCCAAATTTTTTTAGAGTGCAGAATGGCTAAAGTAACCCCGTTTTATGATATTGCATAAACATAAAGTCTACCTAGTATTATCGCTCATGGAGAAAGGCAATATAAGAGATTCTTAATAGTTACTGTCGCCCTGAGTATACATCTTCAACTTGTGTGGAATCAAGTGTGTGTGAGTGTCAGAACCTCTACTCCTTGTGTTTATTTTGGAATTTGAGATTTGGCCAATATGAAATTTTAACAAAATCATTCATGTAGAGTTTGAAGTATCACAATCTTTTTTTTTTATGTGAAAACCACTAGCTAATGCCTTAACATAACTTATATTATAACATCGTAGCTCCTCATCAGTGTAAACTATTTTGCTTCGAGAATTTTGATTCCTCTTCATAAATGTATTTTCTTGAAATTACCAAATTATACTGTTATAGCATGGTATGAAATATCATATGAACAAAAAAATCGTGAGCCGTGAGTCGGGGCATAGTTGCAGCTTAAAAGATGACAATTCCCTCTGACAGTTGCAGTGACACGCGCTCTGATAATTCAATCATCGAGTATTTTACAAGTCACAGATTGGTACGTGGGTGATAAAATATTATTCATATCAGCCATCATCTCAAGATGCAGAATAAGGTCATTTATTACCATGGTAACCACGGACAACAATGCAGATTATGTCGTTTGATGAATCACCAAGACAAAACTTTCCATCAAAAGATCGGATAACAATGCAATATTTACTTTGATATTCACTAGGTTTCAGTTATACAAGGACGTTAATCCTAGACTTCTAAGAAAAGTTCTCAAGCCTAATAATATTTGTACATCCATCTGATGCTTATTATAGTTGCACACAGGGGTGCCGGAAGAGGGGGGGGCAATTGCCCCTCCTGCCCTCCCTTGTCCAAGGGGGGCAGAGTAGACCTGTCAGCCGCAGTCATGAGCCGCCAGCAGCAGCCATAACCACTGCAAGCCATAGCCAGCCACAGAAAAGCAAGCAGCAGCCAAGAATTTGCATGGCTGAGCAGCCGTTTTTACAGTCAAAGAAGTCAAACAATTGTTGCAATTATTGTCGCTTTCATAGCTACATGTTTTACAAGTTTGCAATTTACTTCATTCCAAAACTGTGATGTCAGAGATTGGTTGAATAATTTTGTTTATTACAAGCACAGATTTCAGGAAACTGACGAAGTGTATTGACACATGGATAATGTATGTTTCACTTGTTCAGCTTGCCCTGGCTGAAAGATGCTTCAATGAACTGTAACTGAACCAAACAGACTACTTAGCCTCAAAGGAGAGTTGCAATTACTGACAACAAAAGTTGTTTGAAATTGTGATGACTGGTGTCTTGTGAAAAACAGCAACACATTTTGTTTGGAAAACAATGAAACTCTTTTGGTGCGGTGCAACACTCAGCTTAGACTTGCGTTGTTTGTTGTGGTTGTACACATATAGTAACATTGCCTGGCAGTTTTAAATTCCTTTGTCATAAACTGTGATGTCAAACTCTGAACTGATATGTCACAGATTGAAGATTAGACCAATCACAGTGAGGTTTATTCACGATTGGCCATATGGTCAAGACAGTGATTCACAGCTTCAGGTGTCATCAACTGCCAGTTCACTTCACAGCTTCAGTGCTTCTTTTGTATTTGACCACTTCTAGTTCAGTTTTGTTTTAGTCATGGAACAATGACAAACACAAAGTTACTGACAAATGGATGATGGGCTTTGAGCTGAACATCTATTGTTTTAATGAAAAACTGAATGATGCATCAGGGGGTGACCATGAGATTTACAGGAGGGGGGCTTGGAGTTTTCCTTGAAGGGAAATTATATTTATTTTGGTAATGTTGACAGAATTTTTTTATTTCAAGCTCAGTCCATATCCAAAATTTTCATTTTGAAATCAATCAATACCTTGTCAAGAAATACCTGAACCAGAAATATTTATTTTAAGGGTCCAAGGAAGTGTTTATTGTTAGATTTCTTTTAAATCCAAACCGGAGTTCATATGAAATGACTTTCTCAATTTCATAATCACAGATGATAATATTTTGTATTCCACTGCACCCTTAGTGAATGCTGGCACTTGAGTATGCCAAAAGATGATCCATATTTCATGTGAGGCAAAATGTGCAGGGATCAAGTTTTGTTATTTTATGCCCTGTATTTTAGAAACAATTAAGTTACCTCATGGCAGGATACCAACCCTACACACTCACGGTGACTCCTCTAGCCGCAAATTCCCTAACCAAAACCCTTTTACCCTCACCGAATCTCAAATTCCCTCATCTTGCCCAGAATTCCAAATTCCATCAACTTCCCTCAACTACCCTGGGCTACCCTCGACTATCTTCGACTTTCCTCAACTGAACTGAACTCAACTTCCTTTGACTAAGCTCAGCTTTCCTCAACTTAACTCAGTACCACTCCGCTAAACTCAGCTCACTTCAACTACCTTCAGCTTTACTGAGGGCGTGGGTTCAAATCTCACCCCAGGAACTCACTTTAGTCCGAGCCCATAGGACATTAAATGGAGGCGGGTTGTATCCAGTATTCTATGCTTGGGTAACAGAAAGACCCTGGGCATCCCTGAATTAATAGGGTATGTGCTAGACTCACAGTCTTCTCATCTCATCATCATACGGCGATCACCTGCCTCGATATAGCCCACTAAGGTGCTGCAGAGGCGTAAAACACATACAAACAAACAAACAAACAAACAAACAAAAACCTTCAACTTTACCCTCTGTATCCCTCAACTACCCTTGGTTATAGTTCCAACATTCAATTTGGTTGTCCAGACAGGAAAAGAAGTCCAGGTCCCAGAGGTTAGCCTAAATCTTAAGAAAGAGAGAAAAAAATGCTGTTTTTTTTTTAATCAACTCTTTCAGGAGGATAACTATGATTTGGTCCCCATATTTCTTTTGAATGTTGAATATAAGCAAGTTCTAATCCTTCAGTTTGGCAATCAGTCAAAGATTAGCTGTTTCAGGGGGGGGGGCCTTGAAATTTTTCCTCAATGGGAAATTATATTTTATTTTGTGGTAACAGCGACATGAATTATTTATTTTTCAAGCATCCAATATCCATTTCCAAATCAAACAACACCCCGTTAATAAATACCCCACCAGAAATAGTTATTTTAAGACTGTCCAGAAAGAGTTTATTCATTTTTTATTGTTTGTTACAAATTAAAAAAAGTTCAGATGAACTGACTCTCTCTTTTCATAATCACAGATCACAATATATAGCTATATATTTTCATTCAGTAGCAACCTGCATGAATGCGCGGACTTGCCAAAAATTACTCATAGTTCATGTGTCGCAAAATTTTCAATGATTAAAATTTAATTTTCTCATGTTATGTCCTGTATGTTAGAAACAATTAAGAGACCTCATGGTAGGATAGGCCTACACCGCCACATACTCACCAATCCACAAATTCCCTAACCTAAAGCCCTCTTATCCTCACCTAGCCTCAAATTCCCTCATCTTACCTTAAATTTCCTCACCTGGCCTCAAATTCTATCAACTATATTCCCTCACTCAACTGAACTCAGCTCAACTCAACTACCCCCAGCTTTACCCTCTGTATCCCTCAACGACAGTTGGTTACCCCATCATCACAATGGTTACCCTGTTAGACTATTTCGGCACAACACAGAAAAAAGACACCCAAAGAAGGACTCAAAACTTCTAAGGAGGTTATCCACAGAAACCACAGAAAGTTAAAAATTATTTCAAAAGAAATTCAAGCTTTTGATGCACTTTATACCCAGCGTGTTCGAGCTGTATGAACACTTTTGTCAAGCTGAAATTTTATGTTTGTGTGCCCCCTGAGCTTGAAAACAGAGATACGCTTAAGTTTGAGGTTTGGCAATGACAATTGATTTGAGCAATGAGTTAAAAGTGAAATTTTTCTCCTCGCATCCCTGCATCAAGAGTAAATACCAGTTATGCGCAGAATACTTAGCTGTATGAATATTTTTGTCCGCAACTGTATAGATCCATCATTGGTTGTCCAGACAGGATTTCATTAAAAAAAACAAAAAACTCCCAAGCCCCCCAACCCTTGATATGAAATGTGCTCCCTGAATGTTGAATAAAAGCAAGTTCTAATCCTTGAGGTTTGGCAATCACACAAATCTGGGCTGTTATTCACGCTGTCTGTTGGTTATATCTTTAAAGTAACCAGGCATGACTGTTCACCAAACTGCTAGTTGTCGAAAATAAAAGAGAGTTTTCAAACAGTGGGCAAATACAATGAAATTGCAATAACTGTGACACAACTCAAAAAGGTGTCTGGCCATATGGTCAATCGTGAATAAACCTCAGTGACAGATACCCGATGATGTCACGGTTAAACTGCAAAACGAAGTTTTCAAAAAAACACATAGCTATGAAAACGATAATAAGCTCTTTCAATTGCATGTAAAGAATTTACACCTCATGGAATCACCTATAGATAGAATGAAAAAACTGGATTGACCCTCTCTTAATATCTTATCTCAATTATTGATTTAAGCACAAGCAGTGGTTTATGAATTTCCGTCATTCGTACTATTTTCATCAAAATAAAACTTTTTTGACAAAAAATGAGAGCAGGTCATCCACATTTTAGTATATTTTGAGCCAGCTTAAGCCGCAAACATGTTGAGCCACAAATAAACCGAACATCTGCGTCGGAGCTTTTGCGGAGCCTTGCGACGCAGACTGAATCACTTCCATAGAAGAATCAAGAAGTTCAACAAATCAGCTGACAAATTAGTCTCCCATGGCATTACCAGCATCGAACCCGCCCATCAAACTTGCAAGATAGGAGCAGTATAAAGCAATTAACTGTTGCACACTATCTGCTACATTGTACACATGATAGCTTTCTGTCTAACCTTAATTTTCGGCGATTTCCAGTCCTCAGGAGTCCTTCTAACAGAGCAAATGGCGCCTATTTTTGTTCAAAGAAACATGCGCATCAAAGTGACAAATCAGAGCTCACTTGCTGTTGTTTTGTAAATAAAGCCATGTGGCTTCAAGCACGTGTATTTGCATAGTTTGATGGTGGACTACGAGATCCAATGCTGTTCAATGCTATTGGCAGATGCTACCCAATTATGATTGTGTTTGCTTATTTGAATTTAAGAATAGGCCTATATGATAAAAAGAAATCCATGCTAGTTGTTGCGTTCCGTAATATTATTCCTCTGTGATATTATCTCTATGTCATTAATTTAATCTGAACAAGTTAAAAGAAACTTTTAAGAAAGGTGAGAAAAGTTCTGCATAGTTTTGCTTAGGTCCATCCATTTCACTACTTTATAAAAAAAGAACTCAGTACCTAAGCAAAAGAATATCAATTGAATAAATTTCGGTAATTAATTGTAAAAAAAATCTTTTATAAATGTTAAGTTATATCTTCCAAATATTTTTGATTTGGCATCTGTGGTAAGATTGTACAGTAAACATTATTCAACTAACTTATAATGTTCAGTGTGTAAAATTAGTATCATCACTGTGAGGAAAAGTTTGCACATGGACCTATTGAAATTGTGCATTTTGCGTGAAATTCTGTTGTGTTATGGTCAACTGTAGTACTAGTGTCGCCCTCTATTGCATAAACATGCGCTACTTTATCATTGAAAAAGGTACAGATCGGCACTGCACCATCCTGTCACCTGTGGCTTATCCAAATAATTTCATAAATATAGATCTAGCCTATAAAACACAATGTAAAGCAACACAATCAAACAGATGGATCCAATTTAGAGGCAGATGGTAATTGACCAAAATTAATATCCAAGCTCTTTTTTTGTAAGTAGGCCTAATTCACACCTTAGCTTAATTAACTTGTGTTGGCAAGTATTTTAATCCCCTTCAAAGACGGCATAAGATATTCATTTACAAAATATAATTTTTTTAACGTGTATTGATTGAATAGTGTTATTATATCTATAACTTTTAATTCTGTTAACTTTTTGCACAATCTTATTTTTCAAATTCCTTTTATAATTTTTGTGACACTAGCCTTGGGCTAAACTTTACGTTTTTATAACCATAAAGAAATTAAAATTGTCCATTGTCTATGAAAGCCATGCTTCTCTGAGTTATACAATTAGCAGACTGGGATGATCAAAGTCAGTTGAACTTGATCGTGATTTAAATTAGGGTGTAGTTGAAAGAATAGGTCCCCCTTCAAATTAAGAAACTCCAATTGTTTCCCGTAAGTGCCAGAAACAACTTTGATCTCTTGGCCTATTTGGCGCCAAAAATCATATGACAGGGAGGGGAGTAGGAGGAGCCTAACTGCTGGTAATTAGACATGCGCAATCAACAATAACAACAGCAATCAAAGCAATGGCGACAGCGACCACCAAACCACGTTGTGAAGACAACAAGTCTTAAAAATTGTCTGATTATGCAATAGGCAAGCAGCGCCCGCTCATAATTACATAGCGTTTTGCTTAGGCCCACTGCAGAGCATATGAAGGTAAGATTTCAGTCCGTTTAAACAATGCTAAACACCTGTACCGGTGAATTTTCTGTCAACTACTTGATATAAACATGCAATGAGTTGGAACTGCCTAGCGGTGCTAGGCAGTTCTTTGGAGTTAAGCCACAAGCAGCCGCATTGCCACGACAGCCACGGCTCAAGCCGGCTAGCAGCCATGAACTTGTGTGAGCCAGCCGTGCTGCAGCCATGAACTTGTGTGAGCCAGCCGTGCTTTTAAAATTTCATGGCTGACAGGTCTAAGGCAGAGGAGCAAGGGTGCCCTTTAGATCTTAAAAAAACATTATTAGGCTTATTTTAAGGAACTCTTTATTGAATTTGCTGTGTACAACTTAAATTATTATTGTAAAATCATTTTCCATTTATTTTATATATAATATTGTGTAATGCTATACCTCTTGACATGAGTGTATGAAATAAAATATAATAATAATAATAATATAATCCATGTGCTTACAAAAATTGTCAAGGCCATTGCTTGCAGCGAGGTCCATTGAAGTTTAAGGCTGTAATTGTAAAGTTGTAAATTTGCAGATTAATCAAACAATTCTGTAGGGATTATAATAGTTGTCTACTGTGAATGCTCACGAAGCTGCCATTTAGTTAGATTAGACTGGTGAGCGCTGGTGATGGATCATTGGGATCACATCAACAGTCTTCCTTCAATATTTCAATGTTGAAACTGTGATGCGTAGTGTCACTGTCAGCCCATTGGCTATCAAACTGTGATGATGTGGTTGCAGGGGCTATCCCTGTTGTCAAAATGCTCACTATGACACTGTGTTGAAACTGTGACACTCAGTTTTGGTGGATTCACATTGGCTAGAAGCCAGGGAACCTCTGACTGACAAGCCAGTCTGCTGTAAATCAAGCAAGCGAGGCTGCAGACTGATGAAATCCAAGGCGAAATGGGTATCGAATTGGCTTCTAGGTCACTGGGACTGTTGCTCCTAAAGTCCGCGCTGCTGCCTATCAGGTCCACGCCCGGCAGAACATATCAGAACTTAGCTGGGCTGCCTGAGAAATTCATGTGAGCGAGGACGTTTTATAGAGCACCAGCAGTGAAATGTTGTTGCCTGCTTGCTAATGCTCGCAACTGATTTAGCAGGCTACTCTAGCCTGGGGGAACCTGACCCATTTTAAAATTACATCACAGCTTGTAGTTAATTTACATATATTGCAATGCTAGATAATTGAGTCATCTCTGACATCACACTTCACCAGCATAGGAGAGAGTTGAGATTCCACGCAAATATGACAAGGACTGTAATAAACTGAACTCATGTTATAACATGGTCAAATTTTTTGCCAGTAACCTGTTTCGAAGATAAGTTATAGGAGTTAACCACTTTAGGATAACCTGTGTTTTTTAAAAACGTTCATACAATTCAATACTGGTGTATTCTAAAAATATTGTGAAGTCTTGCCAAATTACATCATGGTGATGTTACTGCTAAATGCAAGACCGTGTAAAAATCTAATTTTGGCTTTATTCCACCAAGAGTTTTTAAGATTTTTAATTCTCAAAACATGAGAAAAGCCATGCAAGCTGCATGTTAACAGTGATTGCTGGAATTGCTGTATCTTAAATTGTGAAACGCTTGGATGTTGAGAGCCGGAAGTAACAAGAGAAGTTTAAAAAAAAATGTATTCAATAGTGTAATAAAAACAAGTAAACAAACTGATCCTTCAGCAATCAGCGAGATCTGATTCTCACTCGTGTGTGTTTGTGACTATTAAATTCCCTCCGCTGTCGGCCTTGGGAATTAGTCACAAACACACCCTTGGAGGAATTAGATATCAGTAATAGCCTCATCATCAGTTAATATTTGTTAAACAGCTTCACTTTTGTTACTGCCGCATCTATTCTAGTGGCGGTTGTAGTAATCTGACAATCCGATAATTTGATGTCTATTGAGCCTCTATTTATAATATCAGTGCAGCGAAACAGTGCAATTCCGCGAAGCGAAATTGAGCACAGGAGAGGACTCAAAAATCTGTGCAGTGATGGTCTCAACATAAACAGTCCACAGTTGGAAATTACATCAAGTGGGCCCAGCTTTTTATCAATGATTTAGTTTCGTATGTAAAAAGAATAACATAATTCATCTTCAAAAGTGTCTTAAAAATTCAATTTTCTCCAGTAATATTCCCTGTAGCTGTAATTTTTATGGAATAGTTAATTATAAGCCTTGACAAGCTAAATTTAATTATTAGTGATTCATTTAATTTCAAAACAGACAACAAGAAAACATAACAAAATTAAAGTTACATAATCATTATAAACTGATGATTATGTAACAGTGAGCAATTAATCTACGTGCAAATCATGTTATTGTTTTTTATTACCATTATGTAATTAATGTCAACAATCTAACCTAGACTTAAATTTGGCAGCCTTCAGTAATCAGTATTGCCTGTCTTTTACCATTGAGATATACCAATATTAGGCCTATTTATCTATTTCTAAAATATTTCTATCTATCTATCTATCTATCTATCTATCTATCTATCTATCTATCTATCTATCTATCTATCTATCTACATTGTATCTATTGTATATTTTATCTCTCTATTATTCTACATTTATGTGTCTTTCTACATATCTGTCTTCCTAATTTTTGAAACAGTTACATAACTGCCTTTATACATTGAATATGAAATAAAAATAAAGATTCAGATTCAGATTCAGATTCAGATTTATTTTATTTTCCCATAATTTACAATGTTCAAATATTATTCTTTTAAATATTATGTGTAATGGGAAGGGAGACCTCTCAAAGACTATTTGTCGCTGCAGAGAGGCCACCCTTTTGTAAATATGACATAATATATGGAAAATAAAAAACTTAGTATACAATTGATTCAGATTTAGTGCATAGTATATATACTGAGAGAAGGTAACAAAGTAAAAAAAAAATCCTTAAAATTCATTAGAATAAGAAATTTAAAAGAAAAAGACTGCAAAGGAAATTTAGCAGATAACATCAGAAGCGACAAAGGCAGGAGACCTGGGGATACTAACAACCACATATGTAACAATTATCAATTAAACAAACACTTTCATAAGAGTCAATAATCTTTTTCTTGAAAGGTTATGGTAACAATGTAAGTCCTAAAATGTTGAAGTGCTGCGCGAATTTCATGGCAGTGCCATTTACATATTAATGGCTAATCTTTGTAGTTACCATTGGCATCATCTTATACAAACAGGACATTTTCGTGAGCTGGCAATGACCAGCTGGCCAGGTGTCTCCTCAAGGAAGCTTGTTCAGCCTGCTCACTGGGTTGCTGTTTGTCCCTTGGGTCATGGTGCAGTCCATTCGGTCATATAATCGTAGTATGTGGAAGTTCAGCAGGGCTGCGGGGGCTATACCAGAACTACCTCTGGGTGATTTGGGGAATAACATATCAGAATGGGTGTTATTTTCGCATTTGTAGGACTACTGAAATGGGGCAGAGGCCACCATGCAGAGGCATGTACATTGTGAAACAAGGGTTGACTTGAGCAGGAATCAAACCCAGGACATTGAGGCAATTTAATTTTCCAGCATGCTAAAAATCTTAACTATTTGCTTCAATGTGCAAGTATTATAAATGAAATGACAAAATAACCACATTGAGTAAATCACAATAATCATTAAAAAACGTTTTTGTCGTTGCAGATCCTAACACATTGAGAAGATAAAGATTTAGTAACAGAAAACAATTAAAAAATGGAGGATGCAGAGAGAGAATCCGTCCTGACATTGAACAGTCTTCAAAAAAGACCAAGCACCAGAATGAATAGTCTTGCGTCATCGACAGACACAGAGAAACACATGATAGAGGAGCTGATAGACTCCCAAGCGGGATCCAAGAAACTACTCAAGACATTCAAGATGATAGCAGTGATCCTGCTGCCAATTGTCTCTCTAATTCTCATGTCAGCCTTTGCGTTGTCAGAGGCTGTGACAGTCCGTTCCACAACAAATATCGCCAAGCAAACTATTTATGAATTTCTCAGAATCGATCGCCTTGTGACCAACCTTCAGGTAGAGCGTGGGACTTCTGCAACTTTCCTGAGCTCCGACGGAAAGAACAAAGAGGCCTACGAAAGACTTGAGATAATAAGGTCTCGGACTGATACATTCCTTGACGGTGTCCAATGGCCGAGGGGCATGGTTATCAACAACCAAGTTCTGGTCACCAAAGAATACTTTGCCAGGTATCTAAGTGACTTCAGATACCAAATAAGGGATGTGGAAGTGACAGTTGAAGAAAATATCAATTTTTATACAAATATAACATTTGCTTGGATGGATTATGCTGAGAAATTTGTAATCTTGCCAGAAAGAGGGAGTCTGTGGGAAAGGGTGGTTGCAGCAAATGTCATGCTGAGAGCATCCGATTCTGTGGGCATTCAAAGAGCCCTGGGCTCCACTTTTTTCACTTTGTGTCAGTTTGCACAACGAATTGAAAAATGGTTCATCAGACTGGATGGTCAGTTTTCCGCTTTGCTCTTTTCAGCTTTCAGTTACCAGAGCATATTGGGTGTGAAATACAAGAAGAGATATGTAAATACTAAACTGGAGGAAACAATCCTTATCCAGAAACAACACATGAAGTCATTAACTTATGAAAGCAAGTGCCTGAACTTCACCCAGAAAGTGCAATTTGACAACAGCTTCATATGGTTTCAGAATCTTACTCAATACATTGTTCTTCTCAAGGGTATCCGCGATGAGCTGACTGCAGAGGTATTATCGGAACTGAATTTTGTCATAAGTGAGACGCTGAATGAGGTGGTGACTTATTCTGTGATCATGATCTTTGTCAGTGTGGCGTGTGTGGCAGTGAGTCTTTGGTATGCGCTCAGAATCTTCGAACTCACTCAACGCATGGCTACGTCCGCCAAGAACATGAGCGAGAAATCCAAGCAACTGGAGAGCGAGAAGAAGAAGGCCGACGCCATCGTCTATCAGATGCTTCCGAGGTCTGTTGCTGATGCCCTCAAGTCTCGCCAGGAAATCAAACCAGAGTTTTTTGTAGCCGTCACTATCTACTTCTCCGATATCGTCGGCTTCACCACAATCTCTTCTCGGTCGACTGCCATGCAGGTTGTGGATCTGCTCAACAATCTATACAGGTAAGGCTGTCTCTCTCTTGCATCAAGTAGGTTAAGCAGAGGCCCCAAGGCATTGCCGCCCAAAACAAAACTGACCACTTGCAGATTTGTGACCTGTTCCATATAAGGAAATATGGGTAATACAATCTTAATTGCTCAAGAGAGCTGATTGGTCTGTTGAAAATTATATTAGCCAATTGGAAGAGGGGTACAAATTGCATAAATTTTCCAATGCTACCTTAAACTTCAGAGCTCTATAGAATCTTTGATATTTTAGGCGCCATAAAGTTATCTTACCTCATGACCAATCACATTGAAAGATGACCTGCCAATCAAAGTTGCAAGATAAAATCCATATCAATGCCATATTCTCTTTAATTTCTTAAGACCTATGAACCTTCAAACACCAGAAATAGTACTTTTTATTCAGAATTGTACAATGAAACGAAACCTCTCCAAAAATGTCAGAAGCCCCCCTTAGCCCCCCTCCGTAACTTTAGATTAAAAAAATTCAGTTATGTACATTAAAAAAATCACTCGTTTCTGAAAAGTAAAGCTCAAGCTAACAGGCTTTGAGTGAGTCTGCCTCTGTTTTCCAAATCTGAACCTTTTAATAGATAGATAGATAGATATGGTAAGTGCAGCCCTCTAAGCCCAGTTCTGGGCGCTCACGAGGGTTGATTGATGAGATGAGAGAGAGAGCAGGAGTCCTCAACATGTTACACATTTACCCCATGTGAGGGATCTTTTACTTGCCCAGCACAGACACTGATACAAGGGGCCGCCAATTTAACGTCTCATCCGAACGACATTCAGCTGGGATTTTGCTCATAAAGGTACACTGAAAATTTCGGGTTCCCCAACCGGGAGTCGAACCCATGCAGGCAAAGACCTTCAGCGGAGCAGGCGGGAACCTTAACCACTACACCACCCAAATTCGTTTGAACTTATTATTTGAACAATCAACTGCATCCTTTTCTGTGAAGTGGCTGGTGAATATTTGTTTCGTAATGATACTAATTTGACAATTGAAACATTTTCGTCCCCCTAGAAGCAATTTGAGATCCGAATGAGTATCTTTCGCTATTCATTTTAATTTTTTGGACCAGTCTGAACTTAAAATTTTTGAAAGCATGGTACTCAGACCAACTTCACAAAATCACTACATGTAAAGGCTTTTTTATAAAATTTAAAGTTTCCATTTGCGAACTTATCCTTGTTATACTGTTTATGTTGTCCTTATTGTGTTAAAATGCATGCCCGTAAATATGAGCATCAACAAAAGGGTTTTGCTTAGTTTCTGGCAGCCCCGGCAAATATATTGAAGCCTCTCCTCAGCCCCCCCCCCCCAACCATTATTTCCCGCCATTGTTTCTGACCTAAATGTATAAGTTAGATCCCTTTTCAGAGCTTTTCCTGGCCATTAGCCACATAAGCATTGACTAATGCATCCTTCATGTGGCTAATGAAAATCACATAGTTTGCATGCAAATTAGCCATACAAGGATGTATTTTCCCTCAAAATTGACATTTGTGGCTAATTGTATTGTTGTCCTAGGAAAAGCACTGCTTTTCAATTTTCATTTTTGGGGTTTCCTATCATTCTTACTGTGTGACATTTCTGATCCATTCAATTAGTTCTGCTTTTTCAAGGGCTGCGCAGATTCATTTCAGGTGGAAGCTAAAAGAAGTAATTTTGCATAGAATCCCATTGCGAATATATATGTACCTATGGAAACAGATTTAAGCTGTTTATTCTGGCTTACAGGCATCCGGCTTCTTTATGCAGTGACCCTAATGATCTCCTCTTAATAAAAGTCTCGCTTGTATTGTATTGCCACTCCAACGAAGATCCATGCGCATGGTGCAACAACGTGGCAGCACTGTACGACTTCTTGTTTGATCAAAACATTGGCTTGGAAAAAGCACATGTTTCAGAAAAAGCCAATTCAAATAATTATCAATTGCTGTCAGCAATAGAAAGCCACTAAGAACTGTGTATGTAGTCACTGTGAACCAGACCTGTGCAAAGTATAACCTTAAAACATCTTTGATATTTGATTAAATGTCTCCACAGTTTCAATGTGAGTTGTCAAAAAATTATGTGTTGACATGGCCATAGGAGAATTTGTCTTAATTTGTCTTGCAAATAAGTGTCCTCCGATTTGTCCTGTTAGTCATTCCATTTATTAGATATCCCATGCAATAGCATTATAGTCAATGAACAATTCCATGTGGATAAATGGATGCTCAAATGTTCAAATAATTAATTCTTAGGCAAATTGCAATTGTCCCTGGCTCTGCCACATATTCTTATGTTCTGACAGTGTTTTAAGGGGCCCTGTTACAAAATAGCAAGCAGGATTACCTTGTTTAGCATTGTTTGGCATTGACTGTTTGTTGTAATCACATGTTTTGAACCTCAGTTCAGTGGAGTACACCTATTTTATTGCGAATTCCAGACCTGTGGTTGTGGGACCATGCATGAGTCAGGGCTGCAGTATACAAGCTTGAGACCTAGAAATATTATTGAAATAAAATCGTAGGATCTTTGTAGATTGAAACAAAACTTAATCCGAGGAATTGTTATGTTTCCAAACTTCCCATACACATGAAACTCATATGAGCATACTATTTGTCAGTTATCAACCATTTCATCAACTGTTCAGAGGCTGTAAAAAAATATGGCCGCGTCAATCAAAATACAACATGGCAATTATCCCTTTTTTTCTGAGACGTTCATAAACACCTTTTTTCAGTACGTAAAAATGATTAGTGTGGGAGGGATCTTTAAATGATCACAATTTGCCGAATTTGCAGGAAGTCCCCCTAGCTTATAATTACAGGAATTCGCGATGAATTAGACTTTCTGGACTCCAGTACTTGTGAATTTGACTCTACGTGACGTATGGTAGAAAGCCACTGATGTGTAGCCAATATCCATTCAGTTCTATGCACACAAAGCAACTGTGAAGTTACATATTGTTTTTCTCAGTTTTTCAAGTTTATTTCAGTAGATTGCAAAATCTAAATAACTAACAGTGAGGAATTTCACATGATTATGATTCTTTTATAATCCCATGTTAATCATCCACTCGCTCTTGTATGATTGGTCAGCAACCTTTGATGGGCAAACCTTTTTGAAGAATACCAGTTGACTTGGCCCACATTTGACCATACCAAACCGCATATTCTGAATGTCTTTAGCTCTCTTGGCTCTGCAATACATGAATCAATCAATGAACCATCAATTCATCCAATTATTCATCCATCCATTCTATCTATCTAATTCTATTCTATCTATCTATCTATCTATCTATCTATCTATCTATCTATCAGTTTATCAATCAATTATTCAATCAATCGGTCATTCAATCAACCAATCAATCGATCTATCCATCAATCAATCCATTAATCGACCAATCAATCAATCAATCAATCAATCAATCAATCAATCAATCATCTATTTTCTATCAGTTCTGTCTGTCAGTCTATATATCAATCAATCAATGAATCAATAAATCTATCTATCCATCTATCTATCCATCTCTATCTATCAGTCTATCAATTGATCAAGTCTATCTATCTACAATGAAAGACAAAAGTTATGCATATGTTGTGCATTCAAGCTCGTCAAAATGCGGTCTGGGATGTTCATTTATGGACACATACATGTGTCAATAAAGCATAAGTTTTGTTGTTGCAGAAGACAACAAGAAACAAAATGACTTTATTTCACGGTTATGGTTTGTTTCAGACACTGGGTTTGTCAGTTAGATTGACAGCTTTTTATGTTGATATCTGTGTACAGCAGCTCAGATTCATGGTATGAATGAACTGTGTTGCTACCATACGTCATTTGCAGTTCCATACGTCATGTAATAAATATTTATATTTGCAATTACTCATTAATTTTCCAGTCGTGAACCCAGCGCATAGTAGGTATTGTTTTGGAAGTAATATGCCCATGCACCAGGGCAAAAATTATCATATTTAGCTTGATAGGTTTTGTCTAATGTCAAAAATACGAATTATGCTGAAAATCACATCAATGAAAATCAACAAGTCAACTTCAACGCGAATTCCTGTAATTACCGCTCTATAATTATTAATAATTATGGCGGTCAGAAAAGCATTGCTTAGTAGAACTCAAATTAAATAGACATGTATGGGCCGACACATAAAGACATGTGTAGACAGGCAGATAGACAGCTAAATCGATAAATAATATAATAATAATAATTGTAGTAACTAATATAGCGCCAGTTCAAATAAATTGATCACCGGCATTTGATAAACATAGACAATTGAAGATTCATCATTTTGTGATGTCAGCAGTTCACTACAGTGTGCTAATACTGTGTTATTATTGACAAGTCTATAGATCTTATTCTATATTGTAAGACAGGATGACGCAAGAAACATTTCTTCGCCTTTTAATTCTGTAAAGAAAGTAATATCATGACGCCTGTAAAATCAAGTCATTCAGTTTATACTGCACCGTGTGCCAATACTGTAATGTAGGCCTAGGCCTATATGCAACAATTATACACTGTATTTTTTTTAAAGCGTTATTCTGAGCAAGCCTATTTTCTCAAACAGAAACATGGAAATTTCTTAACGATTTGTTGTCAAGCCTACATGTACCTAACATCTACATGACATGCACATCAACAATGGGAATCGAAGGAACAAACAGAATCATCAACAATGAACCATTGTTTGCATGGTCTTTAGTACATGCCCTAGACAGTAATAAAAGTATGATAGGAGTAATGCACTTTGCCCATCATTTTTACCTTCAGCGAACGAAGTTCAAAGAAGGTATTGTAATCACTTGGGTAAAATAGTGCATAATACCGGCGAACGGATAGATAATTTTAGGGTCAGCACTAGGCCTCTGTTGAATGTACATGGATAAAAGTTGGTACACATATAGCCTGTATGGTCTAGTTGTGCATTGATGGTCTGATGAATAGATATTCCATACATGTACTTTTTGAAATAATAAAAAAAATATAAAAATAATTTTTTTTCGTTTCCAAGCCAAGACTCAGTCACTATTGCATCTGCATTGATGAAATTCGGTACAGATGTGGCCTATATATGGTCTAGTATTCTACACTTTTTGAAAAAATGAGAAAAAATATGAAAAAAAATTTCTTTGGTTTTTAGGCTAAGACTCGGTCACTGTTGCACGTACATGGATAAAGTTAGGTACACATACAGCCTATATGATCTAGTTGTGCCTTTTGAAAGGTCTGAAGGAAAATATTATACACTTTTTGAAATATTGAAAAAAATTATAATAATTTGTTTTTTGTTTCTGGTCCAAGGCTCGGTCACTATTGCATGCACATGGATAAATTTGGTACACATATGGCTTATATGGTCTAGTTGTGCCTTTTCATGGTCTGACTGCTAGATATAAGCATAATACCCGTGAAATAGGGTTGGGAGAGGGGCAAAATATTAATTTTGAACAAAAACCCAGCCTATGTCCTTCTTGTGGGTGAGGAAAGGTTGCATGCAAGTTTTTGTGGATGGGTACCCAATACTTTGGCTGGTAAAGACGAAGGGGTCCATGAATTTATAGTAGGATTATACTTTTTGTAATATTGAGAAAAAATATTAAAAATAATTTTTTTCATATCAGAGCCAAAACTTGCCTATTGCATATACAGCAATGAAATTTTCTACACATATGATCTCTACAATGTAGCAGTACTTTTTGATATGTATTTAACACTTTTTGAATGATTGGAAAAACTTGAGAAAAATATAACAGTGTCATATTTTTTGGTTTCTAACCGACAGCTCATAACCTATACTTTGTACATGCATTTATCCTCAGTCCAGTGTGAATCCTTGATTCTGATTGGTTGAGAGCCGCGGTGTATGACACCGTACACCCTGTCTGTCATCACCAGACAGGGTGTATGAGATAAACAATGATGTCACAATTGCAACCATAGGATTGTTATGACATCATCCTTGTAACAACAATAGTCATGACTTCACAATGCCATTGTTTCAGCCATTGTGACATCATCCAGATGACAGCACTGGTGATGACGTCACAATGCTGTTGCTTTGTTACTGAAAGACATTTCAGACTCAGTTTGCAAGAAAATCCATGGGCATCAATAAAACAAGAAGTCTGAGGATAAAACCGTTACACCCTGCTCGTTTTTCGAGGGTACGGGAATATACACCACTCAGGCCTCCATACACCACTCAGCCTTCGGCTTCGTGGTGTATGGAGTCCTTCGTGGTGTATATTCCTGTACCCTCGAAACGAGCAGGGTGTAACTGATAGTACCATACTATGCCTAAATTAGTCTAATGAGGCCTTTCCTTGGTTTTATAAACCCTGGCAAGCAGATGGGTGCAGATGGCAGGGCAGCGGGCAATATCAGTTACACCCTGCTCGTTTCGAGGGTACGGGAATATACACCACGAAGGACTCCATACACCACGAAGCCGAAGGCTGAGTGGTGTATGGAGGCCTGAGTAGTGTATATTCCCGTACCCTCGAAAAACGAGCAGGGTGTAACGGTTTTATCCTCAGACTTCTTGTTTTATTGATGCCCATAGATTTTCTTGCAAACTGAGTCTGAAATGTCTTTCAGTAACAAAGCAACAGCATTGTGACATCATCACCAGTGCTTTCACCTGGATGATGTCACAATGGCTCAAACAATGGCATTGTGACATCATGACTATTAAAGCTACAAGGATGATGTCATAACAATCCTATGGTTGCAATTGTGACATCATTGTTTATCTCATACACCCTGTCTGGTGACGACAGACAGGGTGTACGGTGTCATACACCGCGGCTCTCAGCCAATCAGAATCAAGGATTCACACTGGACTGAGGATAATATCAGTTACACCCTGCTCGTTTCGAGGGTACGGGAATATACACCACGAAGGGCTCCATACACCACGAAGCCGAAGGCTGAGTGGTGTACGGAAGTCTCAGTGGTGTATATTCCCGTCCCCACGAAAAACGAGCAGGGTGTAACGGTTTTATCCTCAGACTTCTTGTTTTATTGATACCCATAGATTATCTTGCAAACTGAGTCTGAAATGTCTTTCAGTAACAAAGTAACAGCATTGTGACGTCATCACTAGTGCTGTCACCTGGATGATGTCACAATGGCTCAAATAATGGCATTGTGACGTCATGACTATTGTTGCTACAAGGATGACGTCATAACAATCCTATGGTTGCAATTGTGACATCATTGTTTATCTCATACACCCTGTCTGATGACGACAGACAGGGTGTACGGTGTCATACACCGCGGCTCTCAATCAATCAGAATCAAGGATTCAGACTGGACTGAGGACAAACTGTCATACAGCCATGCAGGTTACTAATGAGTAATTACAAAATGCTCTGATTGATGTCAAATTAATCCCAATATGGGCAATTTCAATCCGCCTTTGTTTTCTGTTGCAGACTTTTTGATGGCCTGATTGATGATTATGACGTGTACAAAGTCGAGACAATCGGAGATGCTTATATGTGTGTGTCCGGCTGTCCTACCCCAACTCAGAAACATGCCTCAGAGATTGCTCATCTCTCCCTGGATCTCGTCGATGCGGTTGACATGGCCGTCATTGAACACTTGCCTGATGAAAAGCTCAAGGTCCGCATTGGACTTCACACTGGTGAGTTATCACTCTCAATATATACAGTCAACGCAGAAATTATTTGCACACTTTCATATTTCATCATGCTTCACAGAAAAATGGCAATATGATAAAAAAAACTGTTTCAGAGTATTGTTAGTAGGTTAGGATCACATGCATTTCATTTTTCACTGAAATGAATTTTTCTGGAAAACTTGAAAAAAGTGAATCCCGATGACAAAAAAATTATTTGCACGCCTGAGCCAACTACCAGAAAGAGTATTTCAGTGATGATACTCCAATTTTTTTCCAAAGAAACAATGTTGTTTATGGTATCTTTAACATGTTGACATCAATCTGACATTATTTGGGGTTCACAGTTGGAATTACACTCAATTCCATGTATTTTTTCTGTGTATGGCTATAAAAAATGATGATAAACAAGAAAATTTGGTGAAACTAAGTGATAAACTTCATTATCATTTCTATTTGTCAGGAAGAAATGAATTGGCAGGTTTTGTTTGATTATTTGGTTCTATATTAACTTACGAAATGCCAGATAACAGTGACATCAATTGGTAGAACCAATTTCAACCAAACTGAAAAAATCTTACTTATAAGACATAATTTTGCCCTTGTAGACTATTTTGACAGTGTGTGGGGAAGAATATGTTGTAATAGCACAGGAGAAAGCCAGTTCCCTATCAGCATGCCCGAAGCTGGTCCGATGCTACTGACATCGGACTGACGCTGGGCCGACGTTGGACCGCCGAGGCATGCTGATAGGGAATTGAGATTATCAAGAAAGTAGTTTCAAATTTTGCACTATATCATTACCATCAGCCAGCCTGCAAATAGAGTAGCTTCACGGGGTAGCCCAATGGAGGCTGTTAATGAGTGAAAACTTCACATCAATGTGTTTCCTATGTAAAAAGGAGCAGTGAAATTAAAAGTTATTCACTATTATAATAATTTAAGTCATAATTATTGAATAGGCAAGCCTCAATGATTCTTGATAATTAATGCATGATCAATTATTGATCATGTGTGGAATTTGCCATACTTATGGTTAGAGTTACCAAATATTGTTAAGATTAAAAAGAATATCAATGCGTTTAGTAAACAGGTAGTCATTTTGAAATTAGAATCATATTAGAAATTGTTAAAAAAGATTGTTTAAGCTTATTTACTGTAGTGCACATATTTGATGAATGAAATATATCCATAATATAAATTAACATATATTATTTGGTGTGAATGTTCTGATGCTGTGGAAACTAATATGATGATTTCAATTAAGTTTTATGTTGTGTTAATTTAAGTTTTAATTGTTGAATTGAGTTGTGTATTCGGTTATATTTCAAGTCATGCGTTAAAAAGAATATCAATGCGTTTAGTAAACAGGTAGTCATTTGAAACTAAAATCATATTAGAGATTGTTAAAAAAGATTGTTTAAGCTTTTATTTATATTCATAATTTAAATTAACAAATATTATTTGGTGTGAATGTTCTGATGCTGTGGAAGCTAATATGTTGATCAATTACTTGAGATATAATTATTTATTTTGATTTCTTCTCTTTTTTCCTTTTTTTAAAATAATGTAAATAATTGTTAAACCTAACCAGGGCAGTCACCCCCCATTGGGTACAGTATTCATTTACTCGGGTGCACTGCCCCTAACAAATATATATGTATTCTTATCTGTTCATGAAAATGTCCCTATGTATGATTGTATGTACAAAGTATGTTGGAAAATAAATATGTCTATGTCTACTTACTATAAGGCAGTTTCTTCACACAAAATATAATTCATGAACTTACTGCCTTACATAATTTCGGCATAATATATATAATATAATCATAACTTTACATTGTCTTAAACGTTTACAGGCTCAGCAGTGGCTGGAGTTGTTGGACTGAAGATGCCTCGCTACTGTTTGTTCGGGGAGAACATCAACATTGCTTCAAAGATGGAGTCCACTGGACAAGGTAAGCACTGAGATCCCTTCTACTTTGTAAAAAGCATATGCCAAGTTACAGCCGTTTCCATAATTGTAGACATTCAGGCTAATTTTTTGTCTATGACATGTATTCTATAGGGAAAAGTGACATAAAACAAATGTTTGACTTCACTCTGCCCCATAGAATAACATATCCTAGAAAAATTTCCCATTCAGCCTCAGTGTCTAACTACTGAAATTATCCGCAATAAGGAGAAATGAAATAAATATTTGGGTAAGCTGACTGCGAAGATTCCGTGGTATCCTGAAAATGGCTTGTCCTTAATGCTCACTCTGGAAAGGAAATGTGCAAAATTGTGTTACATAAAATCGCATTATAATGCACTAATAGAATTTATCTATATTTAAAAACATAGACTGCGTAGCGGCAAACCTTCAGAGAAAAAACACCATTTAATGACACAATTACACCATAAAAGTGATGTGAACAAAATTGCACGTAAGTATTTGCAATAGTGGAATGATCTTGGTCTGAAATTATCTTACATATGACCTGCCATGCATATATGGCCGCCTGCCTGCCAGGGTATGTTGAACCATGGAAACGCCTTACTAGAGCATTTACACATATTATGAACCAGTTCAACGCATAAACAAGGAATAGGTTGTGAGCTATGGGTCGGAAACCAAAAAATATATTTATTTGTAGTTTTTTTTAATATTTCAAAAAGCATTAAAAATAACATCAAGCAGACCATCAAAAGGCACTAAAATATTATATAGGTAATGTATATCAAATTTCATCTACATATATAATACGGCATCATTCACGATCATTGCCTTTATGTAAAGGTCAAACTTTTATACAACAGTGGCAACCTATTCAGGTTAATGATTTCCGAATGCCAGCTACACAATTTATCTGTTACTTCAGGAAAATCACGGAGGTCGGATTACACAAAGAACTTTCGGAAATTGCAGCTGCAATTCAGTTCCTTTTGATATGGCATATGGCAATTGCCAATTTTCCAATTGTCTAAAGTGTGTAATTTATCTACTGCCGTTGCCCAACCAATGTCACACACAACCAATGAATGTCAAAAACTCAAAAGATACAATCGAGACATACACAAAAATACATATGTTCCGACGCCTCGATTATCAAATCATTTATTTTTAAGATTGTTATGTTGTTCACTTACAAAATTACATCCAAACTAAAGAAAAGTTCAAATTACAGTACAATGTAGAATTGTTAGCAATTCTGTAAAGTCAGATTTACAGATTTGACACTTTAGCAGCCAGTACTCCTTATAGCTATTTCATAGTTAAACAGGGATGAGGCCAGGTAATAGCGGCTAATAGCCGCCGGCTATCAGACAAGCCATCAACCCAAGCTCCAAGTGCAACAGGAGCTGAGCTATTTCAAAATGTCATCTTTTCGGATGTATATAGTGTGAGTACGTCTGACATGGTGACATTTTTCTTTGTAGCTCAGCCCTTGTTGCACTTGGAGCTTAGGTCGATGGCTTGTCTGATAGCCCCTTTTACCCATCTTCCCCACGCAAGCCCTGCTAAAATGGACAGGGCATTCTGCTATTTCAAACCTCTTCTGTGATTGGCTGCTTATTTAGGTCATAAGCATTTTGCAGGCAGATTTAGTCCGATTATGGACACTTAGAGGATTACTGGCAACTAAGAAAAACAGTGTAAAACAAGCAAACTTTCAAACAGTTTCATTTCAGAACTGTGAAAATACATAATTCATAGAATTTTCGGAACTGTGATAGCACCTTTCAACAATACACAATTTCTCCATTTGTAACTGTTTGAAACAGAAGCAACAATTTTAAACTGTGATGCAGCAGTCCCTGATTGGCTGAGCCAAAACTGGGTCAGTTAATTAAGTATTCATGAATTAGCAAAGGTTATGGGCCATTTTGTCATGGTATGACTTGGGATGATGCTTTTACCTGGCCTCGTGAAATAGCTGAGGTGTGATGGTTGGGCTACACAAGCTGCTAAAGTGTCAAATATGTAAATCGGACTTTACGGAATTGCCCAACAGTGAAGCTGAGGCTCTACTGAGCTCAGCAACATTAATAAAAAAGCCCACCTTTTCAATGAACCACAACTTTTTAACTACTGAGTACTCAATGTGACTTGCCACCAAATTTGAGTATAAACTTCTGAACTAATTTTTCATCAATTGTAAACATTTGAAGTGAATCTATGCATTTTTGATAGCTAGACAAGTTCCGTTACGCCACATCAAATTTGGAAGTTGCAAGTCAAACAAGCATAAGGGGAGTAGTGAATCAACCATACCACGTGTTTAGTGTTTTCAAATAGTCAACATTACAATGATGTCCAACAAGATTTTAACTCAGAAGTTCATCACATGCGGACAATTGTCAATGTTTATTATGCAAAATTTGGGAAAATGGTGTGACAAACAAATGTGATAAACACCAATTTGGCACAATTAAAGGTCTACCAAAAACTCAAGAATGCAGAAAGAATTCACAGAGTGACCATTGGAATCACCTTCATTAATCCCTCTAGCCAGGCTTTGAGTTGTGAACGACTTGACATGAAATTGTTTTTGGGACGATTTTCTTTTATTGTGATTTTGGTTTTTGAATCTGTTGCACTAAAAGTGACCTACATGTAATCCTGCCATTTCACTTTTTTCCTTTATCATGTGTAGGTAAGGTGGCACTGTTGTTCCACTTCCTGTTTGATCATAACAATGTCTTGTGAAAAGCACATGTTTGAAAAAAAGTCAAATTACTATGAATCTAATTGTTGTCAGCAACATACCACCATGCAGAACTGTCTATGTAATCATTGTTGGTTATATCTATGCTAAAGTACACATTCAGACTTCTTTGATACTGAATTAAATGGCTTCAAAGTTGCCAGGTAAGTTGGCAAAAGTTTTCTGTGTTGACATGGTTTTAGGAGAATTTTGATCTCTTACCTTGCATATTGTCGTCTACAGGGCAATACGTTTATTTTGCCCTCTCCAGGTATATCCCTTGCAATGAAGGTTTAGTAAATAGATAATTCCATGTTGATAAATAGACCTGAAAATGTCTCAATTTAGATATCTGTGGCAAAAAGCCCATGGCTCAGCTCTGATATCTTCTGCTTTGACAGAGTTCATGAGGCTCTTTCAAGAAACAGGTGACAAGATTTTAATCTTGTTGTATTGTTTTGCACTGATTGCTGGCTATAATCCCCTGTCTTGAGCCTCAGGTCAATAGACTCTGAACTTGACACACATTTAAATGTGATTAAAACTGGATTCTCATTCAAAGGGTTGTGTGACCATGCTTTATGAAACTCTTCGGACTCTCAAAATGGATGTCAACTCACAACACAGCAATGTTACTTGAAATATGTACATTACAAGTGAGATTTTGAAGCTGTTAAAAATGTGTGCGTTTACTCTTTTATTAAGCATTTTGAATTTTTGGTTGAATGCATCTAACCTTCATAAAATCCCCGAATTCCCATATTTGGTTTTAACAGTGCATTTCCGTCCCTATAACAAGCGTTCAAAGTAGTGTCAATAGAATTTGACTGTTACATTCCTCCAGTAGAAGTAGACGAAGTTTTGAATTTAGGGAAATATTGATGATTTCCATATTTGCAAGTTGGAGTTCCATTGCGACGTGTTATTAATGAGTACACACAAACTAACAAAAAGCTTTTTAACTGTTCACCAAATAAAATTTACTACTTCAAAATGTTTTACACTCTATGTCTATCATAAAATGTGCATGTCTCATTTATAAATATGCTAGGACCTTATTGGAAACTGCTTCGGCTGATATGAGCATCCCTGCACTCTAAAAAATGTGGGGACAAAATTGGTTTTTTAGATTTCAATGCAAAAAACCAACATGGATTTTTTGAAAAATCCATGTTGGTTTTGCATTGAAATTTGGTTTTTCAAAAAACCATTTTGAATCTAAAAAACCAATTTTGTCTGAAATTTTTTAGAGTGTGCTGAAATGAAATATCTTGAGCTTGGACGAAGAAACTTCCATTATCCTAGATAAGCCCCAGGTGAAACTAATTGACAATCTGTCCGCCTTACGAAGACCCAAAAATGAGGCTAATTGGCTTTCCTTGGCCTTTCAATACAGTAAATGTCACATGTCAGCACCTACTGAATTATATGAGCGAAGCTCACTTAGCACAAGGACAGCTCATTCTGTGTGGTGCTCCTGTCTGCAGTGACTACCTGAACAGGAAGTGCCTGTAGTTGCCATAAAAGTGGAGCTAGTAGTTTAGTCAGAGTTTAGTTTGGTAAATAATTAAAATACCTCAAATATCTTCCAAAATATCTTTAAAATTTCAGTCTTGTCGTATACCAACCTCCAATGACATATTTCAGGGATTTAAATCAACATGTGTATCAACATTGGAAATAATTATTTCCATACCCCTGATTGTAAGAAGTGACTGAAAATTAAAAGTCAACACAAAAGTTAATGACTTAAATGGCTCACCAAGTAAGAAATCATAACTACACTTAAGGTTATATAATCTTCATTAACTATCAACAAATTATGTAACAGTCTAACAGTAAACAGTCATCTCTGAATAGCTATGGTTTTATTGATCTCAGTTATGTAACATCAACAATTTAACATAATAGATCCAAATTTATAGATCCAAATTTAACACAGATTTGAATTACACAGCTGTCAGTGCAATCTGTCTATCTATCTATCTATCTATCTATCTATCTATCTATCTATCTAATCTTATCTATAGATCAGATCTATCTGCCCATTTGCCCAGTCCTTTAAAAAGATAAATTGGCCTTCTGCATTGAAAGTTGAAGATAATGCAGTAGTTCTATGACAATGCTGCGCGAATTTCATGGCAGTGCCATTTACATATTAATTTATTTTTCTTGACATTATTTCTCTGCAGCTCAAAAAATCCAGATCAGTGAATCCACACACCTGGCTCTGGTGAGGGATCCAGGATTTGAACTGGAGTTCAGACATGAAAGTGAAATGAAGGTGAGCAATGAGCATACATTTATTTCAGATTTAACCTTCCTGGAAATTTACCTAAGGTGTTGTACATGTACAAGTACTATTGATTAATATTGTTGTCATGGCAACCCACATGTTCACGGGACCCATAATACGAGCAGCAAAACCTCTCTATTAGAATATCAATATTAATTTTGCGGGGTTATATTGAGCGTTTGCCAGAATATAGCTATTCTCCGCCAAAGTACTGACCATGTTTTCCCAATTATTTTTTTTGCTTGATTTTACTCTTTATTGTTTTTATACTATTTTGATACATGTACAGTGTGTTTAGATCATTGTTGAGATGGATTGCACTTTAAATCAATAAATATTATTATTATTATTATTATGCTCGTTAAGTGTCTCACTGTGCCCCGTTGGCAGGGCACAGTGAGACAGCAGGTGGGGCACAGTGAGACAGGGCATCTGCTGCATGACCGCCGATCCTCAGGACCTGCGGAATTGCTCTATCAATTGTTGCTACAGAAAGTACTGTACTGTTTTAAAAGCAGCTGGCTAGGTGATTTTTTAGGTCCTTTTTTCAGCATATTACGAAACTTCATCGCACAGGACACATGCATGACTTATTTAACCTGCCGCACCTGTTACATACTAATCAAAATTCTTTCGGATGCTTCCCTTTGGATATGACTCACTAAAATCAGTAGTTTATAGAAGGCATTTTGTTTTTAATAGTGAATTGTGAGCTATGCATTACATTCAGGTCGTTTCGAGTGCATTTTGTGATGTCTCAATGTGTCCCGCCTCAAACTGTCTCACTGTGCCCCAGGCAGAGGCAGCCCTCTTTATAAAATTTTTGAATCCTGCAGACCGAATGCCTACATCGTGGTTCATCATCTCACTAAACAAAGACAAATAATCAAGGTTTGAATCCCTGGCAATTGATTTGCGTTAAACCATTTTTCTTGGGAATCATAACAAAAAGTAGGCATTCAGGATATAGGACAGTCTCTCACTTTCTTACTTTTTGTACTATACGAAAGAGGGTTGATCTGTAAACAGTACCAGCTAGATGCTATGGGCTTTGTCTCACTGTGCCTGCCGTCTCACTGTGCCCCGCTCTCCCCTATAACCGTATACCATCAAGCTCATTTACTCCTTTGCTTTAACGATGACCTTCAGACCCTCTCAGAGTACCAGGGAAATACAGTCGAATCCATGTAATTTATGTAGTATTTCTGATGTTTTCCCAGATTTTGTCTTTGTATGCGAATAACAAATTCTTGATGGATCTTGGCATGCTATACATCCACTCTAAACTTAGAGCTCAACATGTTCACAAAATTGTGTATGTGCTGCCTCTTGAATCCATAACAGAAACTACAATCGATCTGACTCTTGTCAGTGAGCTCTAAGAGATTTCAGATTCAGCAACTATCACTTTTTTTAATTGAAGTGGAGTAACGACGTGGTCTGTTGAATTAGGTCTAGAATTGAATATTCAATAACTTTTAATCGGCCAGTTTATTCTTAGAATGCTGCTATTGCTGCAAAGTGGTACTTGTTGTGGAACTTTTTTTTTTGGCGGAATCATTATTTTCCTACCCAGGGAATTGTGAGTCATCCCAGCCAGACAGCCAAGCATGAAGACCCTCACTTCTCAGTATAAGCTTATTAAGCTGGCCCTGACCACAATATACATTATTTGTGAAGTTGTAACAAAATGATTAACTCTCCTCCGGTGTGACAGACATAATTACCTGTTTCAGATCTCTCAAAGCAACTGAATGAATGCTTTAGTGTTTCATTGTTATCAGTTTGTTGTTTCAATTAGTTTCTTTGGAGAAAACCACAAACTATCATTTAAATGATGCTGGAAAAGCAGTTAAAGGATTTGAAAACTTCAGAATTTTATGGTACTCATTGGCAGTGCATGTGCACTCATTGATCGTTTAACATTGTTGATTACGATTTGTTTATATCTTGCTGGCAGCTCAGGTGTGCGTATGAGCACAAGTGATGAGGTCCATCTACCTGGACATGACCTGACCTACTTGCATATTGATAACTGTGTCAGCTTGAGGTCATCCGATTTCTGGCAGACTCTCCAGCTGTGCTGTTCGTTTAGAGTCTGTGAGCAGACTGCTATACATCAATCTTCATGCTTTCAAAACTACTGAAGATTCTTACTTTAGACAACAGCCTGTCATCTCTAACACCCTATCCACGTCCTACTCACACCTCTAACTGTCCATTCATGTTGCAAAGTAGCGGTTGTAATTTTCCCTGCACGGGCTCTGAAGAGAGAGGAATGTATATCTTATGATTGTGTTATTTTAATAAATGGATGAACGTCTTCCTTCAACGAAACTGTCGAAAAGCACTCGCTTCAATGGCGTAGCATGCTTTAGATTGCATCATTTCATTTGCACTTTGTATTTTACTATTTCAAACTTATCAGGGATCTGAGATATTTCACTCAATTCCATTGACAATCAATTAATCCCTTAATCAATTAATTATTTTGCTTTATACCAGTCATTACAGATGATTTCATATTTGTAGACACTCAGACCAAAAGTGATTTTTTCCCTACTCATGCTATTCTATTGGGAAAAGTGATGTCATAATTTTTTTGATGTCACTTTTCCCTATAGAATACATGTCCTAGAAAAAAAATTCACATTCAGTCTCTGTGTCTACAAATATGAAATCATCTGTAACTCACATTTTGATTTTGAAACACAATATTCACATGCCCCCGCAGTTCTCGGGCCTCCTCGTGGCGGAGGGTAGTAACACTAAGGTGAAGACCTCTATCCTTCAGTGGCCAGCATGAGACAGTGCGCTTGCACGGTGTGTCCCCAACTACACAATGGAATATCAATGATAATGTCAAAAAACATGTTTCAAGACCGGATCGTTCGTCAACCGGGTAACCAAGGTGCACGTCCCTCAGCGGGAAACCAGGCTGAGATCGAAAAATTAGCGACTGGACTACCAAGATTTCAATGGACAAGGACATCCTCGGATGACCCCATTGACCCTGAACGCCTCCCACACATCTTGAAAGACGAAAATTGCCTTGTGAGGAAAGGTGAAACAAAATCCCTTGACGACCTGTCAGCTATCGATGTTTATGAAGTTATTGCAGACACTTGTGGCAACACTGTAGCTGGAGAAATAAGACGTCAAACTAATGGTACCTTCCTGATTCATCCTCAGAACGATCAACAAAAAGAGAAACTGACATCAGTCAACGAAATTGCCAGAACAAAAATCTCCTTTGAACCTTTTAGAAGACCAGGCAAAGGCCTCATCTTCTCAAAAGAGAGCAAGACATGTACTGATGCTCAGCTAAACAAGTGGGTCAAGAAACATGGCATTGAACACTTCAAACGTCTTTCCCAACAAAATGGATATGAATTACTACACTTGACATTCAAAGACGATAAAGTTCCAAAGAAAGTACCTGTAGCTTTTGAAAAGTGCAGAGTTCGCCCTATCTTTCCTCGCCCAAAACGTTGTTTCAATTGCCAAATCTACGGACATTTCAGCAGTATGTGTAGAAGGTCGACAGTTTGTGCCAATTGCGGAGAACTGGATCACACTCACACAAGAGAGCAACCATGCTCCAAGCCCTCGTATTGTGTTAATTGTGCAGGGGATCACCCTGCATTTAGCCATGACTGCAGAATCTTCAAGAAAGAAAGGGAAATCATACAACTACAGATTGACACAGGAATATCATTGCCTGAAGCCAGACGCTGTGTAGAAGAGGATACGGACAGCATGGACCAAGGATCAGACTACCCCAGACCAGTTTTACACTTATCTCCAAAGAGACGGATTCAACTGAAGACGAACCTCTTCATGGATGTCATGCAGAAGAAATCTTCACCAGAACGACCAAAGAAGAAAGAAACCATGCACTCTCCTGAACCAGTTTCATGCATATCACCCAGGAAACAAAGTCATACATCCTCTACTGATATCCCTCAAACAAAGATGTCACCTGAACAAGCCAAGACGAAAGAAGCATTGGCTTCTGAGAACAAGCATCCTAAAAAATGCAATGAAGTGATGGCTGCATCCAACAAAGATATCTACCTCAAGTTGGTACACAAAGATCTATCACTGACCACGTATGACCGTCTAGCTTTGATTGAGAAGCATGTAGAAAATTCCAAAAGTACTCTGACAAATGCAGGCCTTGAAAATGGATATGCACTTCTCTTACAGAGAACAACTGAAAGTGCAGGCTGGTGGCCAAAAGAAAAATATTGTACTCTTGCCAAGATCCGGGAAGCCACAGCATCACACCTATTCACAGAGATTGAATATGGAACTATGATTCTTCTTCTTATCCACGATCTACTCTTTCTTATCCTGAAATTGGTAGAACATCGCCAGAACAGTTCATGTCAAAAAGAACAGTCAGGACACCTAACTAAGTCAGCTGCAGCAGTTGTCTGCTTGGTGTTAAACAACAAATGGCAAACTAGTAGAAGGAAGCTCACAGAAGACTACCTTGAGTATACAAAAACACTTCTTGCATCATTGAGACTTTACCAAGCACGCACACAACTTGTACAACGTACACAACAAACAAAGGGCCGTTCAACAAAGACAGTTTCAGTACAAAGTCGGACCTCATCAAAGCTATTAAAAATTACAAATTTACCGAAGAAGGAGCCGGTGCTCTGATCATTCTTATACGCCACAACCTGTTTACAACTGCGCTAAAAGTAGGCCAGAAAATCCGTAAATAATTTCTTCAGCAACCTACAAAGTTAGTTCTTCCAACACAGACATGCTATGTGGACAATAAACAAAGACAAATAACACCTGAGCAAGCCTCGATATAGCCCAATAAGGTGCTGCAGAGGCGCAAAACACAAACACACACACACAATATTCACATATTCTTTCACAACTTCACATCTTCCCAAACCGACACACCTTTTCAGTAAAAGTAAAGTAAAGTAAAATTTTATTTAAAGTCGTTGATGACAGTAAAAATTAATAACATAAGCTTTACAGATGATTTCATATTTATAGACAAAAGGACTGAATAGGATTTTTTTTCTAGAAAACGTATTCTATAGGGAAATGTGACATCAACAAAATTATGACATCACTTGTCATGACTTTTAAGACCTAAAATTGGTGAGTGAATGTGTGGAATTGCAAAGAATTTTTCCTCAGACATTAGATTTATGTAAAAATGATGTTATAAACCATTTTTGGTCGCTGAGAATTGATTGAAAACTTTCTTTGGGCCACCCAGAAAAATTGATCATTTATAATAAAAAATCATCAAAAATAGCACCACGGCTCAACAAAACAGACACAAAATTTCAACATATGCAAATAAGTCCAACTTTATCTTGACGTGTACAACCAAAACAACATGACAATATCATGTTGAATGCCACATGCATTGACCTCAGCCTTCACTTGACTTGACATGAATTCCGTCAACCTGTTTTTTTTTGCTTCTTTTTGACCGATATGGCCATTCTTCAGTGCAAGACACTTGCGCCTGATCCAGATCAGTCGGCTGAACCTCCATCTTGTGTGCAATATGGTCCAAGATGTCCGAATAATGTTATTTAGGTTCATGTTGCATGAAGTTGCCGACAATGGCAAGTTCTCAATTTTCTCAATTTCCTGGGTTTAGGAGGATTTGTGGTGCCCTGCAAGCTTGAGCATTGCCATGAATGAATGAAACGTTTAAACTGAAGTGTCCTCTACACTGAGGTATCATTTCCTCTTCCAACAGGCGTACACTCTTGACAAAAATGCCGGAATATCTTGCGAGTTTTTCAAGTAAATTCCATCTCAGTCAATATATCCTGTTACATGTTTCAAAGAGGTTATGAAGAGATATTTGTGTGATTAGAAGGTGGCCGGATACTGCCCAAATACTGCCCCATGGTAGCCCTGGGACCCATGCTACGCGTCGTCCAATTCGAAATCTTGAGATTTTGACATGGTATCGGGAGAATTGGTCTAGATTAAACAATTCTTATCCAAATTTGATGAAAGTTTGGATTTGGGTAGCCTACATATTTTACTGCTGACGGCACCACTTTTCAAAGCATTCAGACAAATATTGGCTTGGTAAAAATTGATGTTAAATAAGGGAAATGTCAAAAAATTGTGAGAGACAGCCATCAGCCTCATTTTGATGTGAGATGTCACCATTGTGACGTCACCAATATGACATCATAAGTGTTTGTTATGACATCACTCTCTCTGGACCAATCAGGAGTGGCAATTTTCTCAATGTATAAGAATAAAAATCACTTTCTGAGGTTTAGAGGAAGATTTCATGCTTATCACAGTCACTATCAAAGTTGCAATGAGGTGCAGTCAGTAGCAAAAAAGTAGCAAGAATACGAGGGGCGTTCAGAAAGTTCGAGGCTTTTTTTCATATGGATACTTATTTTCAATCTAGAACTATGAATTTTTCACAGAATAAAATTCAGCATATTTGGAATGGATTTCCAAAATTTTGGACAATTTGGTCACTTGTATTAGTGAGATTGACAATATTTGACACAAGAAATATGGTATTAGCTTCTAAATATGCTGTCAAGCACACAAAATGTGTGTATTCTTACACTGAACCCATGTAGGAAAGCACTCCTGCATGCCTGATTTTGCGAGGGAAATTCAGGAGGCAAAGGTGTGTTTCCCTGTCTACATAAGGACTTGTGAAAGCATGGATTCACTAGTATGAACTAGAGACCAAAATGGACAGCATTATCCATCCTAGCTATTCCTGTGACATGTGGCTTTACATAAGTCCTGGTTTTCCCTTACTTCAGTCCATGGGGGGTATAGTTTCAGGCAATGGAGGAGAAAGGGCTTTGGATGACCGAAATTCTTTAACAGAACTTTGTTTGGAGGACTTCAAGGAACATTTACTTCAAAGGGTCAGGTGTATGAATCAATGCATTTGGTGAGCTTGGGAGTATTTTTTAAGGCTAATATTATATTTCTTGTGTCAATTTTTGTCAATCTCACTAATGCAATTGATAGAGAGAGGTCTCTCACAGCCAAAATTCATTGGCTTTAGTGGTTTCAGTATTATCTGCCCCAAGAACCCGAACTTTCAGTTTCTATGACAACCACAGAATGACTTTAAAATGTCCAAATTGTCCAAAATTTTGGAAATTCATTCCAAATATGCTGAATTTTATCCTGTAAAAAATTCATAGTTCTAGATTGAAAATAAGTGTCCATATAAAAAAAAGCCTCAAACTTTCTGAACGCCCCTCGTATGTCAAAAAATTAGAGTAAAACACATGGATAAAGGGCTAAAATGTATTTCTCCCAAGCCATGCTCTTCAAATCTCATGATTTTCCAATGGGACGATTTATGACCGCTGTCCCAGGGGTCCAGGGTTGGCCCCATGGCCACAAGGGCTGAGGGTGGCGGTTCAGTGCTCGTTTGGGGTGTCATCCATTATGACGGAAAATTGTGTCTGGTTGTGCAGAATAGAAACGTCCCAGCTGTCTCCTATCTAGTTTGTTGGAAGAGGAAATGGTACCTGGGTATAGAGAACTCCTCAGTTGAAACATTTTATTAATTTCCGACAATGCTGAAGCCTGCAGGGCACCACAAATTCTACAAAACCTAGAAAATTGAAGAAATTGAGAATTTGCTGTTATTGGCAACTTCACCCTGCACGAACAATAGATAACACAATAGGAACATCTTGGTCCGTTCTGCACACAAGATGGAGGTTCTGCCAACTGATCTGGACCAGGTGCAAGTGACTTTCACCGAAGAAAGGCCATATAGGTCAAAAAGAATAAAAAGAAAAGGTTTGCAGAATCCATGTCAAGTCAAGTGAAGGCTGAGGTCAATACATGCATCATTCAACAAGCTATTGTTTTGTTTTTTGGTTGTGTGCATCAAGATAAAGTTGGAATTATGTTGAAATTTTGTGTTTGTGTTGTTGAGCCATGATGTGATTTGTGATGATATTTTACTTAAAATGATCAATATTTCCGAGTCACCCAAAGAAATTTTTTAAATAATTCTCATCAACTAAAAATAGTTTATTATATCATTTATACATAAACCTAATGTCTGAGGAAAAATTCTTTGCAATTCCATGCATGCAATCACAAATTTTAGAACTTTGAAGTCCTGACACCTTGAAAATCCAAATTATTCCAGCAATTTGATCAAGTAGGTATTAGGAAAATCCCACAGGCAACCATAGCCGAAGATGTAATGTTGAAATAGTTGGTACTTTTGGGCACAATTTGGAGTATCCAAATACATGTAGTAACATTGGGTGCCATTTGACCTTTTCAAAGTTACTTTTTTAGAGACTTTGCTTTGGCATCTGAGACTTCCTCGCCAACAACAATGACATTTTCAAATAGAATAATGGATATAATACCTCGGAAATGACCTCAGTCAACAATTAAACTTTTTTTTAAATTTTTGATTGCAGGGTTACGGAAAGATGAAGACTTACTGGTTGAACAGCTATGACAACTCGATAATGTCTGAGAAGAAAACAATCTATTTCGATATTCCTGACGAGGAATAAACTCAAGATAGTGAATACAGACCTCATATTTTACGTGAGGAATTTATATTTATATAATATATATATCTACATATATCAAGAATGAATGAAGCACTGTTTTGCTGTGGCTTTTGTACGAGTTGTTTGGCACATTGAACATTTACAAGAGTTGTTACTTGAATAAAGAATTTAATATTTTGAAACTGTTTGATGTTATTCATTTACATATATTTGCACAATTAATTTATGTCAATAAGGTTCACTGCTGTCTAAAATTTTAAATATATCAACATAATTATCTGCACACAGAGAAACCAGAAGTTGACTGACTAAAATAAATCTTTATAGGTCATTGATCTGAAAAAGTTCTGGGTTGTGGCTATAAATAAAATTTATTGCACAAGAAGCACATAAACTGATGATGTCACTAATGAATATGCATGAGTTGTAATGAGTTGCATGTTGCTTGATTTTGGTGAAATAGTCCGATTGTTTACATGAGAAGAACTTCCTTATCAACAGGCTGAAGCACAGATCTTGCAACATACATGCTATCTGCAAAATGCCAGGGAAAATCAAAAGAAATCCATTAAAACATAAAGAAAGCTTAAAAAAGAAAATTGAAGGAAAGTTCAAACAACCATAGTTAAGTGCCTCCGGATGTTATGCTAATCAGAAGTTTGAATTACAATAATGTAATAGTAGGAACACGAAGCATTGAAGCTGAGAATATAACCTTCTCTTCGTGTAAATATGAGACTGATTGAACAAGAACTCACTGAGTCGGGGCTGTCGGGCCTCTAAAATCAATGAAAAACCGTTTTTCCATGACCGTCCTCTTGCAGAAAGGACTCGCTACAAATTTGCATGCTCTGCAATTCATGCAACTGTTGGGTGCACTGGCCTTCAAGAGAATATCAAATGACTAAAGCATTGACAGCAACAGCAAGCATTATGATAGCATAGAAATCAGATATGGAGTACCAAAATGGCCAATGAATTGAGCTTTTCTAACCACACTCTTCTCATCCTTATTCATTGACAGTTTGAAAGATTTAAAATTGTAAGGCAAATTGATTATGATCACTTTTTTGGAACATTTTTCAGTTTCAAATATCTCCATTAAAAAGGGAAAGAACAGCCTATTTAGACAGAAACTGTCAGGGTAGGGTAGATTAAATTGAACCTGATGAACTACCAGAAATATGCAGTGATATATAAATGTATATCATATGGCTAGCGGAAATACTCGCTCCCTCATTGGTTGACAGCCGTGCAATATTCTACGATATTGCACGCATTGATATTGCACGCTCATTTTAACATGTAAGAGATTGGACGGACCTGAGAGGAAGCACCACGTTTCAGTGCTGCTGCAGCTACAGACTGACAAACGATTTGTGTTTTCCAATTTTAGTAAAAAGTGCACTGTACGGCAACGAAGGCAGTTAGAAAGCTGGTTTTTGCGGCGAAAGATGCGTCTATTTAAGAGCTATTAGGATATCATTTTTTGGTACTGATTGTGTTATTCGTTTTATCAGAATAAAGCAATAAGTGACCGAAAAACGGCATTTTTGCCGATTTTTCAGTGATTTTGTTGTGCTTAGAGGTCTAAAGTCGCTATAAAGTTTTTCAAAAAAATCGGAAGTTAAATCTATCATCAAGTACATCATTTTTGGATTCCTGTAGTGTAACATTTTTTTGGGTGAGTGAAATATTCATCCATTTCTAGTGAGATGCATTTTAAACATGTGGTTCAAAAGAAACACAAATTGAGTCTTGCAGCAGCAACAATTTCGTTTGTTGGTTTTAAATAGTTAAAGAAAGTCGCTGCACAGCCATGGAAATAGATAGAAACATAGGCTGCGCAGCAGCAAACCTTCAGCGAATAACACCTTTAGAAGATTACAATAATATCATAAAATTTGTGAGTTTACGAAATTGCTTATAGGTATGCAATAGCGGTCGAGTAGTGGCCTACAATTATCTCTATTTGCCCGCTGCCCTGCCATCTTGCCATCTGCTTGCCAGGATTTCTAAAATCAAGAAAAGGCCTTATTAGACTAATTTACACATATTATGGTATAGTTTCATGCATGTACAAAGTACAGGTTAGGAGGTGTCGGTTGAAAACCAAAAAATATAACTCTGTTGTAATTTTCTGAAGCTTTTCCAATGATTCACAAAGTGTTATACACATCAAAAAGCACTGCTACATTGTATAGGTGACTTGTTTAGAAAATTGCATTACTATATATGCAATTGTGGGCAAGTTTTGGCTCCGATATAAAAAAAATTATTTTAAATATTTTTTCTCAATATTACTCTATAGAATAGCCATCTGTCAGACCATGAAAAGGCACAAATAGACCATATAAGCCACATGTGTACCAAACTTCATCCATATATATGGAACATTGACCGGATGTTGGGCCAGAAACAAAAAATAAATTTTCATTATTTTTTTTCAATATTTCAAAAAGTATATAATATTTTACATCAGATCTTTCAAAAGGCACAACTGGACCATATTGACCATATGTGTACCAAACTTTATCCATATACATGCAATAGTGACCGAGTCTTAGCCCAAATAACAAAAAAACATGTTTTTATGTTTTTTGTCATTTTTTCAAAAAGTATAGAATATCTGTCAATGAGACCATCAAAAGGCACAACTAGACCATATAGGCCACATTTGTACCAAATTTCATCCATGCACATGCAATAATGACCGAGCCTTGGCCCGGAAACGAAAAAAAATAATTTTTATATTTTGTTCAATATTTCAAAAAGTATTTAAGATCTATTCATCAGACCATCAAAAGGCACAACTAGACCATACAGGCTAGATGTGAACCAAATTTCATCCACGTACATTCAATAGAGGCCGAGTGCTGGGCCGGAAACGATCTATCCGCCCGCCGCCCGACCGCCCACCCACCCGCCCGCCCGCCCGCCCGGCGGACGGACAGCATTTTTACCCAAGTGATTACAATACCTTCTTCGAACTTCGTTCGCTGAAGGTTAAAATGATTGTGGTGGCCAAAAGATGCGTATATAAAAGGGCTAAGTAGATATCAACTTTTAGTACTGGGTGTGTTATTTTTTTAATCAGAATAAAGCATTAAGTGGCCAAAAAACAATCTTTTTCTACCATTTTTCAGTGACTTTGTTGAATTTAGAGGTCTTAAGTCTGCCACAAAGTTTAAGAAAAAAAATTAAAGAAGACCAATCATCAAATATAGCTTCTATGGATGCCAAAAGTGTGAAACATTTTTTTGTGAATGAAATAGTTATTGATACTACATTTCAAACATGCAGGTCAATGAAACACGAAAAGAGTTTTGACATCAGAATTCCAGCCCTTTTCTTAGCATTTCCCAATAAAAACCATATGATATAACAGTTATTGCACATCACCTCGTGCAATATCAGTTTTTATGGCACCTCGGTGACTAATATTGCACTCGGGCTGCGCCCTCGTGCAATATTAGTCACCTCGGTGCCATAAAAACTGATATTGCACTCGGTGCTGTGCGATAACTGTATAATATCGAGATATAGAATTAACAGAAATTAGACATCACCAAGATACTTTTACCATTGGAAAAGCTGGTATCTAACTGAAAATTTTGCATGTTAGCACCATGCTAAGGATTAACACTGTTAACAACAGCAAACAATCAGATTATTGTTTAGTTTGCAAATATTTGAACGTATAAGAGAAGAAGCATATGATGCTTAGTCAGTTAGACACCTCTTTATCGGGTTCTAATGTGCATTTTTGTCAGTTAGATCCCTCCTTCTGATTGGGATCTAGTAAGCCTGGTTTATAGACCTAGCATTTGGCTACCAAGCAGGCAAGTAGATATAATTAAAGGTAGGCAGATATATAGATGTTCATAGATAGACTGGCATAGTAAATGGCATGAAACCATAGATGTGATGAAAGACCGGGTCGATTGCGACATCTCATAAGATAAAAGAAGGGATGATATGAGGTGGTTAGGCAGATAAAAGCACTGCTGAAGAGCATACTCTTACAAGATAATGTCTAAGAGTCTCACACACTGCCAAAATCTATGGCTCGGTCAACTGTGAATTCGCTTCTGTGTTATTAACATGTCGAAGACTATGGAATAATAAACTGCTCACACTTAAAAACGCACACCTCTTAAAAGAGACAGAACTTTAAACTACTAAAGGTAATTCTTTGTAGCCTTCCAAGTCTGCTTATTAACTGCTTGGTCAAAGATTGTGATAGTTTGAAGAAAATCCATTGGTTTTTCCATAGACTTGACGACGGACTCTGGCCTACGTGACGTTATGTTGTTTTATCATGCGACCTCACCGGTCATGGCGCACACTAACTTTAATTAGTGACGTCATAGCAACAGCATTGCAGGTGGCGTCATGAACAGACCAGACTCCTTTCGGTAGGCTTATTTGACGTGCTGCTCTCACACATATCATTATGATATGAGGGTAGAGGTAATATACTGGGGTCGAGGGGAGTATACCGGGGATGTACTGCACATATACCCAAGGTATAACCTTTTTATCCCATGTCTAGGCACATTTTAAAAATTATTCAGAACTATTATGATTGTACATGCGCATGCATGCACTAAGTGACTTCTTGTGATGCTAATTTTGAACTGAAAATTCTTGTTTCAGCAAAGTTTTTTTTAATGGCTAGAGTAGACTTTTTGAGATATGATCTTAAAATTTGGAATAAAAACATTTTGAATATCTTCTACAGTACTGACGAATTTAATAGATCTGGTCTTATTACGGTCTGAGATATAAAGTTAAACGGCCATGGACTAAATTGTAAAAAAACGTGGATTCAAAATTAATCTATGATTTTACGCTTGAACTGAAAAAAAAAGTGAAAATTATTGTTTCAGTTAGGCCTATGATTTTTTTTTTACATTTGTTTTTGAGATCTCGCCTTCAAAATTTGTGATTTGTAATCTATACTATATGTACGACAGTACTGGAGAATTTAATAGGTCTGGTGCATTTAGGTCCTGGGATATAGAATAAAATGGCCATGGAACTAATAAAAGTTTGACTCAAATCAGTGATTTTACGCTTGAAGTGAAAATTCTTGTTTTAGTTATGATTTTTTGGTGGCAAGAGTTTTTGAGATATAGCCTTAGACGTTTGGATTTGTAATCTATACTATATGTACAACGGTACTAGAAAATTTAATAGGTCTGGTGCTTTTAGATCCTGAGATATAAAATAAAACGACCATGGAACTAAAAAAAAAAAACCTTCCCTCAAATCAGTGATTTTACGCTTGAACTGAAAATTCTTGTTTCAGTTATGATTTTTTTGTGGCAAGAGTTTATGGGATATCGCCTTGAAATTTTGGATTTGTAATTCAAACAATGTTTGATATACTGTGTGAATTTGATATATATCTATGTTGTTTAGATCCCGAGAAATAAAATAAAACGGCAGTGCAAGGCAGAAAAACGTTTCTGAAATCAAATATCCATAGTATATATAGGGCTGAAACATTACTAGATAATTAGATAGATAGTAGAAAGATAGACAGATAGTTAGATAGATAGTTAGATAGATAGTTAGATAGATAGATAGATAGATAGATAGATAGATAGATCTATAGACATTCTTCTATCTATCTATCTACCTTTCTATCCATCTACCCATATCTATCCATCTATCTATCCATCTTATGATCTATCAACCTATTGTCTATCTGTATCTATAATATATATATATCTATCTACCTATCGATTTTTCTCTATCACTCAATTTTTTTTCTATAAATCGTATGTGTTTATCTGTCTATAAATTTATCATTTATCTATCCATCTGTCCTTCTGCCAAACTGCTTGTTATCCGACTACCTATCTTTTGATTTAGTTGCTCTTGTTTTTTTGTGCGGAATTTTACTGGCCAGTCTTCAGAATGTGTCTTTTATACCCTCAATACTTTTGGTCAGGCATTTACAGAATGCGTTCTGACTCCTGAGATATCAAATGTGGTCTTGGCCAGTCTGTCAGAAAAGTTATTCATGAATCACTGAATGCCCACCAATCAAACTTGTTCACAAGTTTGAGAATTGACAAGGGATTATGAGGGAGACTTGTCAGTTTGTGAGAAGGTCAAACTGATAGAAAATGTTTTTAATTCACAACATTCATTTGTTTGTGCGAATTCTCAGCTATTTAAATCTCTAGAATTTTGCATGGCATTTAATTAAAATCAGTCACACATGAGCAGCTTTCTACCACACGTCACGTACAGCCAACTTGTTTGGTTTACAACTCAGAAAATCAACTTCAATGTGATCTCTCTGTAAAATATATTCAGTGGTTATCAATGCAGTGAGAAAGGTTTTCATGACGACACAGCTGATCAGCAGGCAGAGTTCATTGACCCGTAGGCCTATCTAATGATTTGACGTCACCAGTTTATACTGTTGTGCGCCATGACCGGTGAGGGCGCTGACCTAAAACAACATAGATGACGTCACTTATAGTAAAATACTCCGAGTCCGACATCCATTTATTGTATCTGGGGTTTTTCAAAGAGCCAGACACAATTTGTAAGATTGGTTCAAATGTGTGATTCACAAAGTTGAATGAGGCTGTAATGTGAGGAATAAGCACCACATCCACATGCTAATGATTTCAAATTGCCAACAAAGAAGTCCAGCAAGAGTGCATTGCAAACGTTGTCACATTGGGGTAAATGCCCAAGCTTATGACACAACTTTTTTGAAATGGATGTGACAAACAAAATGTGAAAAACACCAACTTGGGCTAAAATTCAACCCAAAACCAAAAATGCAGTAAAAATGTTTGAAGGAGTCAAGGGAACAACTTTCATTATCTGTGAACTCCAAGAAAGGGGTTGCTGATGGACTTAATGCAAAAATGTTTTCTGGCTCGATTTGCAGTGGTTGTGATTTTGGTTTTTGAAGCAGTTTCACTAAATGTGGCCTGATACAGCCGGTTCTCGATGTTTTAGTACTTTGCAGATCCAAGAACGGGATATTCAGCCAGATCAGTGCAAAGCTTCATGACCATACCTCAATTAGAATTTAGTTTTTAAGCTGTTTTAATAGGTGTGCGTTTTCAAGTGTGAGCAGTGTACTATTAATAGGAACATGTGGCATTATAGTCACTTGTTTCCCTGCAAACACTCACCCCCGATCCTCGCCAAAGCAAGAAAATTCATTTAGTAAGAAAATAAATAAAAGTCTGGCATTTTTTGCCTGGAGTGATGTAACCCACAACCATTATCAGCATATAAAAACAAATCATTGAGGTATGGCACGTGGGCTCCACATGAGGTATCTCGTAAGATGATGTGTACTTGAGGTACACAATTTTGGGCTGGCAGGTAAAAAATAACAAATGATATGCCAAATTTCACAACTATGAGGAAACTAGACACAGCAGCAGTTTTGTAACAGTTTGGCCCACTTGTCCTGACAATCAAACAATATGAACCAATGATTCCAAATTTAAGTAGCTTTATTTGCAATGAAATGAATTAATGCAAGCTGAAACAACCAAATTATGAGCGCTTCAAAACACAAAGGTAGCATTATCCTACAGCCGATTTCATAATTGTAGACACTGAACCTGAATGATACATTTTTCTAGGACATTTTATTTTATAAAGCAGAGTGATGGCAATCCTTCTTCAATGTCAATTTTCCCTATAGAATACATGTCCTGGAAAAAAAACATTCAGGCTGAATGTCTACAATGATGAAAACCACTGTAATGATAGGAATTCCTTTAAAAAGCTGTAAATCCAACTTTCTGATGCATTATCTGGCTTTACCGCAACATAATCAATACATGGCAAATGATATGGACTATAACGTAACCTGATAAAAAGACAGACTGTGCGCGGCACATAATAATAGGGAATAATGACACTTCACAGCTGATTAAAAATGGTAATTACACACTGCTCTGTATTACATGATGGTGATTTGGCAAGGCGCAAGGTGACAGATCACAAAAGGTTCGTCATTACTGGTAAATAACTGAAGAGTGACTGAGTGAAGACACACATTATAATAAGCTATGGACATCATTATTTCATTAATCAAAACATATTAAGATGATGACAAAAATAATCACAAATAACTAATTATTATCCTTCCAAAAAGTATGTAGAATTTGAAAAATCTTGCAAAGTTGGTATGTGACCTCACACTGTTGGGACATAGGGATTGGCTGTGGTGAGGAGTGTGATGCAGTGTTGGTGTATGATTTGGTGTGGAGAATAGCCATATATGGTATGTGACATAGTATGAATGTTTTATCAAGCATAACTGAGTAAAAGAAGAAGATTACAAACTGTGAAATTCAATGAATAACTGTTACTCATGATACTCATAAACTGTCTAATCTGAATGTTGTTTACAGTTGGCTGCCAGTGGCACAGCTAGAGTGTCCCAAGAAGGGGATACACAGTTGCACATTTTTTGTTGGATGGATTCACCCTTGTGTGTATGCCCTTGTTTCAGGGTTGACGGGCAAGCCCCTTACCCCTCATGCCCAAAATTGGAAGAGACAGGAAATGCAGAGCACTGCATTTTCACCAAATGTTATTTCCCACCAGGTCATTACTACATTGTAGATACGCCCCTGCTGGCCACACCTTTCAGTGTTTCATTTCTGCACACATGACTTGAAGTCATATACCTGTATACTACCTCACAGATGTGATATGACATACTATGCAGAGTGAGCCATGATTGGCTGAACAACCTGTGACCTCACATGGAACACCTGATTTTCAATGCTTACCTATGGGAACTGACATATGATGTCACACTTCAACATTACAAGAAAAAAATCACTTTCTACATACTTTTTGGAAGGACAATAATGCTTGTAATGTGGCCTAAATTTCTCAATAGTGAGACGAGCATTCATACGATAGGGAACTGTGACTGCAGCAGTTGGTTGATGTCTGGGGCACTGTAAATTTGAAAACTGCTATGAAGTATACCGGGTAATTTGAGCCATTTCAAAAAGAGTAAAATGGTTCAACTGTGTTGGCTTAACGTTATGAGTTTTCCAAAAGAATCACAATTCAAAGTTATGAAAACATGAAAGTTACAGTTGAAACAGATGGCTGAGTTAGGCCACACTCAGCGCCATTTATCATGTTTTTAACAAGAAGTTCGTCATTGCTTTTCATAGGTTTTAAACGATTATTTAAGTAGGAAAAAAGGAAACAGAGCATCCAAATTGCACTATCTAGAAAATTGAGTAACACACCATTTCAAGTGGTTGCTTTTCATTTTCATTCATTTCAACACAATTTGTACCAGTTATTAGATGTACACTCTAAAAAATGTCGGGACAAAATTGGTTTTTTAGATTCAAAATGGTTTTTCAAAAAACCATTTTGAATCTAAAAAACCAATTTTGTCCCGACATTTTTTAGAGTGTTCACAACAACCCAATATTTTTCCAAGCAGATCCTCACACTTGCATTCTCCAACACATCCATGTGCTTCCATGCCTCTGCACTCCCCAATCCCCATGCAGCCCTCCCCTTCACTCACTTGTCACTAAAATGATTACAGGCGATTTCATTACCATGCGATTCTTGTCATTCACACTTGGCTGTGAGGAATCAATGCTAAACAGGCACTTTCTACGTTTGATATATCAACTGTATGACGTTCTTTTGTTTCTAAACCAATCAGATTAACTAAAAATGGCATGCATTTGGTGGATCTAGAACCTAAGAATCGCGTACTAATGAAATCACCTGTAAGTAAATTACCATGGATAAATTGAAATCTTTTATTCAAAATGCTTTTAACATTAACATGGCGAAAACCTTTCAGTAATAACGATTTTTTTGGTTGATTTTAGCTAATTTAAAGTGATTTTCCTTTAAAGTGAGCTGGGAAGTGACTCAAGTGATGGAATGGAGGGGTGAGGGTAAGGACTGAAGGGTGTGGAAGGGTGAGGGTAAGGACTTAAGGGAGTTGAAAGGTGAGGGTAAGGACTGAAGGGAGTGGAAATGTGAGGGTAAGGACTGAAGGGAGTGGAAAGATGGGGGTAAGGACTGAAGGGAGTGGAAAGGTGAGGGTAAGGACTGAAGGGAGTTGAAAGGTGAGGGTAAGGACTGAAGGGAGTGGAAAGGTGAGGGTAAGGACTGAAGGGAGTGGAAAGGTGAGGGTAAGGACTGAAGGGAGTGGAAAGGTGAGGGTAAGGACTGAAGGGAGTGGAAAGGTGAGGGTAAGGACTGAAGGGAGTGGAAAGGTGAGGGTAAGGACTGAAGGGAGTTGAAAGGTGAGGGTAAGGACTGAAGGGAGTGGAAAGGTGAGGGTAAGGACTGAAGGGAGTTGAAAGGTGAGGGTAAGGACTGAAGGGAGTGGAAAGGTGAGGGTAAGGACTGAAGGGAGTGGAAAGGTGAGGGTAAGGACTGAAGGGAGTGGAAAGGTGAGGGTAAGGACTGAAGGGAGTGGAAAGGTGAGGGTAAGGACTGAAGGGAGTGGAAAGGTGAGGGTAAGGACTGAAGGGAGTGGAAAGGTGAGGGTAAGGACTGAAGGGAGTGGAAAGGTGAGGGTAAGGACTGAAGGGAGTTGAAAGGTGAGGGTAAGGACTGAAGGGAGTGGAAAGGTGAGGGTAAGGACTGAAGGGAGTGGAAAGGTGAGGGTAAGGACTGAAGGGTGTGGAAGGGCGAGCATCTTCCAGGGGGAAAGGGATTTAAGAAAATATTTTGGGTTGCACTGATAGACAGGGCAACTAACATCGCTAATCGACTAGAATGAATGAGATGATATGAGAATTCAGAGGAGCAATGACTTTTTATTTGAACCAGACGCTACAAGTCAAATGAGATTACAGGTTCTCTTCCTTCTTCAGTGTGTCCAATGGGGCTAAACAGGGAGGAGTCCTGTGTCCTCTTCTTTTCTGTATTTACGTTGACAATTTGATGCAACAGTTACGGCTCAGTTCATATGTATGTTATATGGGCTCCCATTTCGCAAAAGCATTATGTAATGCAGATGACATTGTCCTGGTTTCACCGTCAAGCTTGAACAACATGCAACAGATGTAATTATACCCAAGTTTATCATAATACAATTAATGCGCAAAAAGGTCAGTTTGTAGTTTTCAGAAGCAAGCCGGATAACAAGTGTGTTTTACAATTATCTTTAATGGTGTCTTTCTTCAGGAACAATGGAGTGTTGCCCATCCTGGGCACATTATAAACAGTGATCCTAAGAAGAGTGATGTTGACAGGATACTGAGATTCTTCTGCAAACAATTCAATCCTTTCCATGCAAAATTTCACCACGTTTCATTAAGTATCCAAGCAAAGCTGATTCACCATATATTACTCTTCTTTGTATGGCTCTGTTCTCGTCCCACTGTCTCATCTACAAGTGGCATGGAGGAAGTGCCTACGACATCATTTGATTTAAATCGTGATTTAAATCAGTGATTTTAATCAATGATTTTTATTGAAAATCACTATATGTTAGAGAACTGCAAATAGTTTGCATATACAATAGACCGAGGGCACAGTCTTCACGTTGCTGTAGGCAACGTAGACTGAGGACATTGCATTTGCTGAGCACTCTTGAAAATCATTGGAAGCAATAAGTGATAATAACAAACAATCAAACAAGACCACAAACAGAAAACTGTCATCTGCAAACAGAAAGCAACATAAGCGTTTATCTTGTTTTGTCTCCAGTCCTGAGGTGTTTGCAACACAAAGAACAGTCTCGATATTTAAAAAGTGGGAGGGAACTATTATTTCTGGATGTCACTTTTAAAATATCAGAATAATTATGTGGTAGTTCTCATCACTTGTGAAAGATATGTATCTCGGGGAATTTAAAATTTTCACATAAAATGCAAAGGACTTCAAAAAGCTGTCCCACAAGAGTTTTGAAAGCAATATTGAGGATAAAGCAGACTTTGAATGAAAATCTCAAAATATAGGCGTCAGTATCTGGAAATGATGCTAATGAACCGAAACCACTGAACAATGGGGTTGTTATGCACATCCAGGATGGAAATAAAAACACAGACAACCATTCCATAACAAAACTCTGAATAAAACGTCATTTTGAAAATTTTAACAAAAAGCTCCTGCAGGGGGCAGGCCAGCATCGACACTAAAATTTTTATTAATTTCATCATCTTTAATTGTGGTTGGATCAAATATCACTTTTTTCCATCCCATCAAACAAGTAAAATTGTAAGGTAACCTGACTAATCAGGAAATATAGTGGAAAGAACAGCAACGTTATTGTAATTAATGATCACAGGATCTTGAAATTTTGTGACTTGCCATTTTCAACAATAGCCACAGTGATTTAATTTGACACAAAAGTTTTGCTCAGAATTCTGCAAGTACTAAGTGTGTGCAAAATTTCATCGTGATATTTTGAAAGGAAGTACCTTTTCTTAGCCATTTTGCAATGTTGCATTTTAAATGGAGCTCAGTGTAAATGCAATATGCATTTGTCAAATGTGGTCTGAGTCAATCACTGTTCACTAAGGTGTGTTTGGAACTAACCAATCAGATCATACATGAAATGCTTGACTGAGTGTGATTGACTGCTTAATGTAATAGTCTGATTCTATTATTGGGAAAACAATAGGCATACAAACTGAAATAGCAACCTATGAACAACAGAATGATTAAAACAGCTATCAGTTTTGGAAAGCCCCCTCTCTTCAGCCTGAAACTCCTTTGATTTTTTGGAGGTAAATTGTTGAAAATTGGCCGATTTTGACACTTTAAAGTAGAGGAAAGTTCTGAAAATCGCACACAATACATTTTAAACCATTTCCTATCAGCCCATACCTTTATTTTTGATGGGAATAGGCCCTAAACTGCCGCGACACGCTCCTTGTCGCTGGTCTATAGATCTCAACCAGTGTTTTGTCTCCCATCCTTCTCAGCTACACTGAGAAGGTGGGTCTTCCAATCTACATATACAATATGTAAATGCTATAATGGATCAGTTGACACCTTCACACTTGAATTGGTAAGGAATCACTGCTACGATGCTGGTTTTTGGCCTACTTTAATCCAGTTTAAACAGCAATCCTCTTTCATGTGACAAATTCCTAATCTCATGTCAAAAGTAGCACTCATTAAACAAGAAAATAACAAAAACAAACAATAGTAATTATAAAATACTGATTCTGTGGTCATTTTAGTAATTTCAATCATTCCTTTGCTCCAAAGTATGATATTCTACGGACAGTTTCTTCCAAGTATTCAAAAATTGTGACTTCGGAATAGGATTAAACCCTGTTAAGTCTCTTTTGGAAGCCAAGTAAAACTTTTCCTATTTCATCGGTCATTCCTAGCAATAGTAGCTCCAAAAAGTTGACAAAATTCCACACTTGAATTGACGTTAAATTCATATTCTGAGGGAATTTGTTGCAGCTGGGAAAAGTAAAAAATATGAACAATCTACAACTTCGAATTTCAACTTGATTACATGACTTTTGGGGAGTGAAAGAAATTTTTACCATTACAGAAGACCTAATTAAGAACAGTTTATCATTTATTATGACTTCAATTTCTTCGAAAAACATTATATTGAAAAAAATACGACTGCGTGATTTAAATCTGATTTAAATAAAAAGTGAGTGAGTGAGTGAGTTTGTGTTTTACACCCCATCAGCACCAGTGTGGGCTATTTAGAGGCAACATTTAAATAAAAAAAATCTGATTTAAATCAAATCCGATTTTTTGGATTTTTTTGATTTAAATCGGATTTTTTTGCAACCCTGATCCTATGGCAATTTTTTTTGCGAGCTCATTCAGCCTAAAAGTTATTTCTTAGGTTCTTCAATCATTTTTAAGGCATTCTATTCACTTTTTCTGAATTTCAGAATTTTTCTGTTCAAACTTTTATTTTTTTTAATTTTTTGCCCTATTTCAATTTCAGGCCAATTTTTTTTTCTATTTTAATTAGCTATTGTATCAAGATTTAAGGTAAAGCACACATTATTAAATGGTTCCGGAAGCAGCTTCGACCTCCAGTGAAGGGGGCCTCATGCCCCATATCATGTGGGGCCTCTCGCCCCAATCCCACATATTTTAGTTTGACCTCTATATTTTGAACTAAAATGCTAAAAACATGATCCAAATCATATTTATGTGATGGTCATAATGTGAAGGAATGCAAATATCCATTATACTTCAAAAAATTTCCAAAGCTATTTCTGACAACCCCTTTCAAAGGATTAGTCAAAGTTACAAAAACCATGCAAATTTTTTTGTTTCTTTAATTTCTACTATGGTTTGGTGCTGTTTGCCCTGAAAATTTGTGACGTCACCTAAAACGCCTCTAGCTTCAATCCTATCAATAGATAAACGCACCAAAAATGTGAGTTTAGATATAACCCTTGGGGGGCCTCTCACCTAACCGGGGCTTCTTGCCCCGACCTACTCTAATCTAAAGTGTCGGAAGTTGTGAAGACTCTCAAAATGCAATGCAAGACAGAATGTAAGCCCGATCATCTGAGTTGCTTGGCTGGTTTTGCTTATTAGCTCTTGCTGGTCAGAGACTCAGTATTTAGATGAAATTAAATGTCTGTTTGATGAAATCTGCTTATGCCGTGTCAAAAGTCTGCGTCTTCACAGACAATACCATCTGCTCACAGCTCTTTGCGTAAAATTATCCCAAACAGTTTCAAAATAACATTCAACTTGGTGTTGCGATGTCATGGGCTTAAAATGTTTCCTGATTTGTTTATGTCAATTATAAATCTTTCAATCAGATGGCATATATTATATCTAACAACTCAGGTGTCAATAAACAAACGCATTAACTTATTTATGGTATGTATCTAATGAGAAGATTCGGAAACCAACAAGTAATTTTCAATAACGTGGAAAAGCCAGTTTTCAAATTTTTAAAGGATGAAAATATTTTTTTCCAATCTGCAAAGAGCCAAAATCAAAGAAGACTTAAAGATGCCAAAAACCTACAGGACGATCAGGACAAGCTGAGTAAGTGGAAGAAAAATGGCATATGGAATTTCATCCTGAAAAATGTGAGGTAACCCATTATAAGTAGTGGATGATAGTAGTAAAACTGAAAATGTATGGGTAACCAAAACAAATTATCTGATGGAGCCAACATATTGAAATCATCCCCAACAATGCGAACGGTTGCCTATCATTTCTTAGGCGCAACTTAAAAAGCATCTCCCCATTTTTCAAATGTAATGCCTATCTCACGCTTGTGTGGAAACACAAATGTTGTACAAAATGGATAAAGGTCTAATTTCAATCAAAACTATCACAATAATATGAGCCCACCTGCTTACCATCTTCACATTGCCTATTACGTACAAGTCTAACCATACACGTACATACCACAGGGGCTTCTACACCAAGTTTAATGTGTTTATACATATAATAATATAAAGGGAAGTCACGATGTGACTGGACTTCCACTTGATAAACGTTTGCCTGTCATGCTGTTAATGAACTTCTAGAACCATAAACTGTCCCAATATGAAGAAAAATGTCCCATCTACCTTTGTGTGAAGTTTCATGGACCTACGACAAGTATTAAGGCCTCTAATGACCTCTGAAAGTCATGAAAAGCCTTCAAAAACAGAACTCAAAATTTTTTCCACAAGCTGACGTGGCCAAAAAAATGCTCCATAGAGGATGAAAAACACTTTATATTGAATTGTTCAGCATATAATGATATTAGAACACAATTATACAACAGTATAACCTGTAATAATTTTACTGAATTGGAACCAGCACAGAAATTTGTATATATGTTTAAAAATGAGCCGAATCAATTATGTAAATACATTGAAAAATCATGGGAAATAAGATGTTTGAAGTTATACAATATATAAGCTGTCATTTGTTTGTTTGAAATTGTAAGTTGTCACTTACGTTAATTTGTTTAAAGTTGTAAATTTTGACTCTTTGTGAATTGTTGGCACTGTACGCCTGGATTTTTATTTTGTAACTGTCATGAAGTGGTAGATAAGCCCTATTAGGGCTGGGTATTTTTACTATAATGAATTTTTTATGAAATGTAAATGTACTGTACCTGCCACTATAAACAATAAAAAAAAAAGTTCAAAAAAAAAAAAAAGTTGCTGTTTTTCATGAATTAAGGCAGATTTTCAAGAAAACTGACCTGTGCCAGTGGTGGAAACATAGCAGCGAGTTGAACTGATGCCTAACTGCATGTGAAAATACCAAATCCAGTCACCATTGATCCTTCAGTATTCTGACCTGAGTGTTTTTATTTATTTTCAGTCCCTCCAACTTTCCCTCAGACTCCATCTTGGAAAATGAGGAAATGCATCAAGTAATTTATGATTGGTTGAAACTATAGGCCTGTTTAACAGAGGAATAAAATAGGCAGATCGAATTGAATCAATTGATATTACTTATTCTATCAATTATGACAAGCTTCTGTTAATAACAATGGGTTTGTGAAGCTTCGAACCTGGAACTATTTTGTGAGTCTTCATCAGGGAAGAAGACATCATTTTTCAATCATGTAACAAAACGTGACGTCACCAAGCAAACTGTGACGTCACTTTAGACAGTGAGGTCATTGACCTGAGCTGACTTGAAATTCCATAAATAGGCTGTAATGTTGGATCTGAGACATTTGGTGTACAGTACACACTGTGCAGCCTCCAGCCTGCTGGCAGATCTACTGACATGTGACAGTGTTAGGGCTGGTGAAACACAAGCCATTCTCATTCTGGAGCCTCATCATTTTGTGCAAATCACAACATAATTATGTAGGCCTATTTGCCCATTCAATATAATTAGTATAATATATTGTATGTGTTTTCAATTCATTGTTGACAAGTAATTGTCACATCAATCCCTTGACATGCCCCAGAATTATGAAACCAAATTTAACCCCTTTTACATGTATACATCATGCATGCTAGGTATAATTCTATCATGCCAGTTCTAATACTATGCGATTTTCTTTATAATTTATTTAATTTTAAAATATGGATCCTTTGCACTGGATGACCTCAGTGGGCCTGATTGCCTATTAAGTATATTACGCAATCCTGCATGTTTGATACGTAACCACTGTCCTCCTTTGAAGTCCAGTGAGGAATGTGATGACTCAGCACTTTATAAAAATGCAAACATGCTTACAAAATTTATGTAAACCAAACTCGCAAATTACTGCCTGGGGTATCTATAGATTTAATTTCTCACTACTTGCGAAGGTTTACCAATAGCTTAAAAGATAGGCCTATATATATATGCATGCCAATATGAGTAACTTGCAGTTTAAATTTGAAGGGGCCCCTAAAAATAAATCTGGGGTAGGGGGCCCTTAAAAGGCGCTTGGAGATAGACTGCCTATCTACCTTCTGCCTGTCTGTCTAACTACTACATGGATCTTGCCCTGGGACCCATACATGAGCAATTGAGCATGGGTCATGGGTCCTCACATTCAAACTCTTGAGATTTTGACATGCAAGTAGGAGAATTGAGCTAGATCAGTCAATTTTCTATCAATTTGGTGTTCAGTCTCTTCACTCAGGGAAATATTTATAAGATATTTTGATATTCCATGGAATGGGAGGATTCATGACCCCTGTCCCAGGGGTCTAGGGCTAACATGGATATCTAATCTATCTATCTATCCATCTATATATTTTATCTTCCGTCCTTCCTTTTATCCTTCCTACATTTGTTTCTTCTTTCCCTTCTTTCAGTGTACCAGAAGTTTTTCAACACAATACAGTTAACTGAAAGTTGAGACTGAATACCCAGTGCAGTTGGGCTGTGCTGACAATTGGATTGAGAACTTTAGGCTTGCAATTGAATTTTTAAATAAGGCTAGTTTGCAATTAACCACAGCCATTGGTTTTTGCCAGTCTCCATGAGACTGCTTTATGTATTAGGCAGTGCAAGCATTGCACTGCAGTCTCCGGATATTGGCCATGCAAATGAGCACAAGCAGCATGCAAATCAGCAAGATATGGCAGAATGAACTTCAAACAAAATTGTTTTCTTTAGAGTGTGGGAATTTTTGAATTATTAGATAACAAGGTATTTGTTTATAATTTTAGCTTTCAGTCCCAACTGCAAGTTACAAGGTGACATTAGCAGAAATGAAACAAAGTGACATAACAGGTTTATAGATAATTAATCACACAAGTGTTTTTGGACATAAAAATCCTAAACAAAAGCCAATGTTTATGAAAAGTTATGTAACCAATCAGTAAACGTTTTTGGAAAATAATCATTGTGAATGAAAAGTTATATAACCAATCAGACCACATTTTGTCAACATTTTTGGACAATCCAATATCTGGAGTCCCTCTGACACTTCGTGTCATCATCGCAAAAAAAGGGACTCATGGAGTCTGGGTTTTTGCGTACTTCTGCTAACAACTTAAGCAGCAACTGAGAAAAACTCCTTTATTAATTTGCCACTTAATATGTTCTTTAGAAGCCAGATATTTGCTTTGTGCAATAATAAAGTAAAGAACAATTACATAGTGTAATTCAAAGAGCATATAATTTATATGAGTCTATATGATTTTGTGATTGTGAATTGATGCCATTCATCTCATAGCTTAAAATCTATCTATCTATCTATCTATCTATCTATCTATCTATCTATCTATCTATCTATCTATCTATCTATCTATACCTGCAATTATCTCTGTAAACTATCTATCCCTGCAATTATTTTACAGAGATATTAATTAAATTTTCTTGCTGAGTCAGAACACTTTCCAGGAGGGGGGGGGGAGCAAGACTCCAAACGAGCTGGCCACGAACCATTGCGTAACATAGTTAATAGGCAATCAGGCCAGCTGGGTCAGCAAGTGCAAAAGATCCAAACTTAATAAAAATTTAAAAATAAAAAATGGAGGGTGGTTTTAAATGAGCACGGTAGCAGACATACATGTGGCTTTTTTCGGTCCAAACTTCCCTTCAGATTTGGCTACTGAGTTGTGTAACACTGCACATGATTTTAGTTCTCAACATATTCCTCTAGATTTTTTTTTTTCCCCTTCTGAAATTAAATTATGTTAACATTTCGAATTAATAATGCTGAAATATGAACATTGTAAATATGTGTGAATTAATTGGTTGTTATCACAAGATTGGTGGGAGGGAGGAAAATCAGACTATACACAAAGGTAGTCTAGATTTCAATAATTTCTGCCAGGTACGACATTTCTTTATAGACAGATTGTTCAAAGCACTGACAGGCATCCTTGCCAGTCCTTGGGCTTGGGAGATCAAGATTTGTAATCAGACTCAGCCTCACTTTGAAACTAAAAAAGTGACGTCATTGTTTATGACGTCACAAGAGCGGATTAATATCTTTAACCAGCCAAAAGGTTACATGACGTCATATCTGCGAGGTTGATCCAAAATGGCGGAGCATGTCAAGCTTGGTGACATTTTTTGTTACAAAATGTCATAAATAAAGAATGTCAAGAAGCAGATGACTTTCACAGGGTGCGTAACTTGTGTATAGAGAACCAAACTATTGATTGACATGGTTTTGGGGGCTGTCAGATGTTCAGGAATTTCAAGAGGACATCAAATAACCCAAAATCAACCATTTCTTTGGCCACGTCACTTTGTGGAAAAGACCAAGCCAAAACAGAGAAATCAAGCATTGCTTTGACTGGCCAGATACTGACACCTATTTGACTGAGGCCCTTCAAACTTTCAGGACTTGTACTTCAGGGCATTTGCTTTTATCGTAGATATTTACTGGAATTAACTGGTGTGTTGGGTGCCTATACCAAGTGGTTGAAAACAGGTTGTACAGACAGGCATTTTCCGTGATTTCCCTTTATATTATAATATATATACACATCAAAACTTGGTGTAGAAGCCCCTGTGGTACATACCATAAGGATTCCGGACTCTGCCATCCTCCCATAGCAGGGCTCGTTTACACTCACCCTGCCAATAAGTGCCATAAAATTCTGAAGTTTTCAAGTCATTTTACAGCTTTTCTCCGGCGTGATTTAAGTGATTGTTTATGGTTTTCTACCAAGAAACTAATTGAAACAACAAACAGAAAACAATGAAACACTCAAGCATTCATTCAATTGCTTTGAGAAAACTGAAACTGTTAATTATGTATGTCACACCGGAGGAAAGGTAATCTTTGTGTTACAACTTCACCAAAAAGCATATCATGTGGTCAGGGTAAGCTTTACAAGCTTACACTGAGAAGTGAGGATGGACTCTGCTGCCTTCTAATTTTTTTTTTTCAAGTATGCCCATTGTGCAGGCTATCACTCGCTCAGCAGGCCAGTAGCCTAGATATGATAATAGTCAACCTGTTGACTGTATTTAGCAAACAACGGAAGCAGAAGCAAAAGAAACATACATGTATGTCAGATGAAGCCTATATAGTGTGTGTTCCAGAGATATGCTTGTTGTGGATGACAGTTATTTCCAGCTACAGCAGTTTTGATGTATAAAAGTTTTCTCTTTTTTTTCAGATAGAGATTTCATAAAAATCAATCTTTACCAAAGTGGAAGGAATACATTGTTTGTTGAATAGATTATTCTAGCCACAAGCAACTGTCAATCAAATTACCGAAGAAGAGGGCGTTGTCTCAAAGTAGTAATAATAGTCTTTTAGTGCTTGGTCATGAGTGAAAATGTGTGATGTGGCCAAGCTAAATGAATGCAATGCACATGATCATTTTGTTGCATTTCTTGTTTCCTTGTAATAAAGCATATTTAGGCGTATTGCCAATGTAAAAGACCGACTACATTGAGCACATTTTGTCTCAAGGTATCATGCAATAGAACTTAAATTTATACATACTAGACCTGTTCAGAATACACTTTTGACGCAAATTCATAGCCTGTTGCACTTATTACTATGCTTTTAGGTCTGAGCAAGCGACAAAATACAAATATTTTTATCTATGATCATGTGAGCCTTTGCCTCAAGAGGCCGGAAGTTATAATGTTGATTTCTGTCGAAAAACGCCCAAAATTGTTGGATGGGGTTGTGGTTTCTTCTGTGTTGATCAAGATTCAAAAATTCAACATACATCATGCGAAAGATGATAAAATTGCCTCTTAGAATCTAACAAGAATATACATTTTTATCTCAAAGCTGATACTTTTCTCACAAAAAAACATGGAAATTGGTGTTTCAGAGGTCATCAATTTAGCAATTTATCTGATAGTTCACAAGGATCCGAGAGAAAATAAACCTCAAATTCTTGCAAAATATTTGAAAACACAAACCATAAGATTGTATGATGATATTTGTCATTCAAAACAGCCATTAATTGTTTAAGCTTTTTAGCCTTAACTCCAAAAATGATGATCATATAAAATTGTCAAAACTTCTTCACACAAATTTAACACAAATTATTCAGTTTGAATTACCCTAATATTGCGTCTGTAGGGATTTCTACAAACACTCTCCTTTTGTTGGAAATTGGCCAAATGCCTCAAGTGAGCCATCAGCCCAACAATCCAAAATCCGCTTTGTAATCATTATCAGTCCTGAGCTATTGTTATGAATATATGATCACACTACTTATGCTGCCGCTATTTCCAGAGGAATCCTTATAAGGGCCCTGCTGGAAAAAGCTATATATGTCACACATTCGCTGTATATGTACTGATGAATTTTTTTAATAAAAAAATACCTGCTAACGCAAGTGCTACCCTCGGCCTAAGATACTGTTCTTATGATGAGTTATCATGTAGGGCCTACATAAAGTTTTAACAAATATGGCCACCGAGGTCACAAAAATAGTTCAAGGTCATTTATACTAGAACTCATTTAAGGTCTTAAGGATAGGATAGGATAGGATATTTTATTTGCACAACTTGAGTACTTACAATAAAATGGAACATACATAAAAATATTATATGCAAAAAAGTAAAATGTTGTACAGGTGGGCACCTGAGCAGAAACTGCTGTAACCCAAAGGGTAGGTGGCACTAGGTGCACCCCCTCCCCCCCTTTAGATAAACCCCGGATATACTTTAAATATTATGAATCAATACAAAAGATGTTATCCTGATAACATATATGAAAAAATAATTAGTAAATATGTGTATAGACTATTCATATTCAAATACATCATACAAATAGATATATGAATAAAATACATTATACAAATAGATATATGAATATAATAGTACACAATTACTGTACATACCACATAATTATTTTAAAAAGTAAAAAGTTCTGCACTATCCCTCGTCTGGTTCAAAGTTGAACAGCAGAGTTGGAATAGCCAGGACAACTCATGCTTTCTGTTTATACACTAATACAGCTATATGAATATAATAGTATACAATTAAATGTGATACATAACCCCCTGTCTACAAGTTGACTGCTATTTACTGCCACCTCGGGTGCAAAATTCGCGAGCTCCTGTGAGCGGTAAACAGAATTTCGATCTCTGGAAGAAACCAGACAGTGTGGAAGAAACCAGGACAGTTTCATCATTTAGTGATGGTCTAGTCTATTTCCAAATACTCTGCAAGGGTCTAATCTGACTTTGGTTGGCTTCGATTTTAAGCAGACAGCTTGTAAATACCAAAATAAGTCGAAAATATTTTTATCATGGAGGATGTATACATTGTAGCTCACATATATTGCCAGTATAGAGGGGGCCACTTGTGGCATGGACAAGACATTTTGTTGAGTGTAACACAGCTTTTATGAAATTGTGAATTATATTGTTGTCCTAGTTCATAAATCTCCATAAAGTAACAGAATAAATACAATTGAGCATTTTTGATATCACAAAGCAAAAACATTGGCTTTGTATGGACACGTGAATAAGTGAGAATGCATTCTTTTTGGACCCTTTTCTGACCACAATTTAACATGCACAAAATGGCATAAGTAGATCGAATACCACCAAACTTCTGATGAGTAAAATTATCAATTTCACAGGCAAAGTGTATGCTAAAGTTTCAAAACTTTCTTTTTGTCTCATGATTTCCAAACATTTTCATTCAAAGCAGTGGACTGGATATTTGCCAGCAGCCATGCTTTGTGAAAGCAGTTTGACGTAGTAATATGGACAGCTGTTGTGCGACCTGATCTGTGATCTGTCCAAAACAGATCCAATTATTGTTGACCCAATTCGATTTTCCAGGGACTGTCAGCATTCTGCTGCCACTTGACAGTCCCAAACAGAGACAGATGTGTGCCAAAATCTTGGACTGCAGGTAAAGATGCTACTGTGACCTATTTAATCACAACAGACAAAAAAGGTTGATGAAAGTGTACTTTTACCTTTTGTCCCACATTCCCCTTCAGGTTATCCACCCATATCAAATCCAATTCATACCATGAAACATGTTTACAACTGTATACTTCACATGCAATTAATTGTCAGTTTCTGTGTAGAAAACCATAAACAATCACTTACATGTAAATAACGCCACAAAAAAGCTGTTACTGCAATTTCAACAAGTATGAGTTTCTGCAATATGATAGTAAAACGTATCAAATTCAGTTCATGTGATTGGTCCAGACACAAAATTACATTGTAAAAATGTGATATGAATAGCATCAAAAGTTTTTCAGAGCCAGTGACGTGTCTGGAGAGGAATTTGACTGTTGGTGTTTAACTGCTAATCTTGTCAACTGACCAAACTCAGCTGCTCACTGAAGTGGAATAATACATATTTCATTGTCTCCCACATATTAATTCCATATTTGGAGGGCTATTTTTGCACATGGGCCAATCAGGGAAGTTGAAATGCTACGTAGACAGTGAGAAAGCCAACCATAGAAACTCATACTAAATGAATCTGCAGTAAATGAATAGCCAGGAAAACTCATGCTTTCTGTTTATACACTAATACAGCTATATGAATATAATAGTATACAATTAAATGTGATACATAACCCCCTGTCTACAAGTTGACTGCTATTTACTGCCACCTCGGGTGCAAAATTCGCGAGCTCCTGTGAGCGGTAAACAGAATTTCGATCTCTGGAAGAAACCAGACAGTGTGGAAGAAACCAGGACAGTTTCATCATTTAGTGATGGTCTAGTCTATTTCCAAATACTCTGCAAGGGTCTAATCTGACTTTGGTTGGCTTCGATTTTAAGCAGACAGCTTGTAAATACCTAAATAAGTCGAAAATATTTTTATCATGGAGGATGTATACATTGTAGCTCGCATATATTGCCAGTATAGAGGGGGCCACTTGTGGCATGGACAAGACATTTTGTTGAGTGTAACACAGCTTTTATGAAATTGTGAATTATATTGTTGTCCTAGTTCATAAATCTCCATAAAGTAACAGAATAAATACAATTGAGCATTTTTGATATCACAAAGCAAAAACATTGGCTTTGTATGGACACGTGAATAAGTGAGAATGCATTCTTTTTGGACCCTTTTCTGACCACAATTTAACATGCACAAAATGGCATAAGTAGATCGAATACCACCAAACTTCTGATGAGTAAAATTATCAATTTCACAGGCAAAGTGTATGCTAAAGTTTCAAAACTTTCTTTTTGTCTCATGATTTCCAAACATTTTCATTCAAAGCAGTGGACTGGATATTTGCCAGCAGCCATGCTTTGTGAAAGTAGTTTGACGTAGTAATATGGACAGCTGTTGTGCGACCTGATCTGTGATCTGTCCAAAACAGATCCAATTATTGTTGACCCAATTCGATTTTCCAGGGACTGTCAGCATTCTGCTGCCACTTGACAGTCCCGAACAGAGACAGATGTGTGCCAAAATCTTGGACTGCAAGTAAAGATGCTACTGAAAAGATGTGACCTATTTAATCACAACAGACAAAAAAGGTTGATGAAAGTGTACTTTTACCTTTTGTCCCACATTCCCCTTCAGGTTATCCACCCATATCAAATCCAATTCATACCATGAAACATGTTTACAACTGTATACTTCACATGCAATTAATTGTCAGTTTCTGTGTAGAAAACCATAAACAATCACTTACATGTAAATAACGCCACAAAAAAGCTGTTACTGCAATTTCAACAAGTATGAGTTTCTGCAATATGATAGTAAAACGTATCAAATTCAGTTCATGTGATTGGTCCAGACACAAAATTACATAGTAAAAATCTGATATGAATAGCATCAAAAGTTTTTCAGAGCCAGTGACGTGTCTGGAGAGGAATTTGACTGTTGGTGTTTAACTGCTAATCTTGTCAACTGACCAAACTCAGCTGCTCACTGAAGTGGAATAATACATATTTCATTGTCTCCCACATATTAATTCCATATTTGGAGGGCTATTTTTGCACATGGGCCAATCAGGGAAGCTGAAATGCTACGTAGACAGTGAGAAAGCCAACCATAGAAACTCATACTAAATGAATCTGCAGTAAATGAATAGCCAGGACAACTCATGCTTTCTGTTTATACACTAATACAGCTATATGAATATAATAGTATACAATTAAATGTGATACATAACCCCCTGTCTACAAGTTGACTGCTATTTACTGCCACCTCGGGTGCAAAATTCGCGAGCTCCTGTGAGCGGTAAACAGAATTTCGATCTCTGGAAGAAACCAGACAGTGTGGAAGAAACCAGGACAGTTTCATCATTTGGGTCATTTTCACGAAAACGCGCAGTAACGGTAAAGACATAACAAATTTTTTGATGTCAGGAAGCTGAGCCAATAATACTCAACTACTATTTTTTTCTGTTTACATAATGTAATATGTGGTACTACCATGCTGCATGTAACAGGATAACTAATTTGGGTGAATATTTGACATTTTCAATTATTTGGAAAAATTGTCTTTACCGTGCACAATGAAATCAAAGCAAATTTACTCAGATGTCTTTACCATGGCCAGCCTTGTCTTTACCGTGTCACAGCATATTTGCATTGATTTCACCACGGTAAAGACAGATTTTGGCCACGGAAAAGACATGTTATGCAGCATTTCTTCCAGAGAAAGTGGACTACATAATTCAGAGTACCACAACTACTTCTGGAACTGCCACCTGAAGCAATGATGTCATTTACATCCTCATACCTTTTGAACTCCCTCCGCTGTTGAGGGTTCGGTAAAGACGAAGTTAAGTTGCGACGAAGTCAAGATAAAACCTATTTCATCGTCTGACCAACAGATGGCAGCTCTGGCTTTCCCAATAATGTGGTTAAAAAGTAGTTATATCCTGGTTCTTCACACCCTAGTGGCATCTGGAGACATCATGCCCTGTTAACTTACTCTGGTGGCAACTTCAACTCTTTGGTCACGGTAAAGACGGTGGTAATTTCAAAACTGGGACACACCTTCAAAACGTCCTGAGATGTGGATAAATTAGTTATATTTCAGAAAAAAAACTTCTAGGTAGTTAATTTAACAAATATCTAGAAATACACACCTTGCATGTCACATTTTATGCAGTAATTTTCAATTTGCACACGTTTGAAATTAAGATGTTGAGTTGCGGACATGCCACGGTAAGGACATTTGGACTACTTAATGAGTGATATAGCATGTTCAGCATGGCAGCACCCACGTAAATTTTTGTTTTCTTCTAGGAAAAACGTTATTCTAAATATTTGGCCAAAAATCAATTTCAGTCCTACGAAGGCAGGCACACAGGAATGCAGGACATCAAATTGCGCGTTTTTGCGAAAATGACCCATTTAGTGATGGTCTAGTCTATTTCCAAATACTCTGCAAGGGTCTAATCTGACTTTGGTTGGCTTCGATTTTAAGCAGACAGCTTGTAAATACCTAAATAAGTTGGAAATATTTTTATCATGGAGGATGTATACATTGTAGCTCGCATATATTGCCAGTATAGAGGGGGCCACTTGTGGCATGGACAAGACATTTTGTTGAGTGTAACGCAGCTTTTATGAAATTGTGAATTATATTGTTGTCCTAGTTCATAAATCTCCATAAAGTAACAGAATAAATACAATTGAGCATTTTTGATATCACAAAGCAAAAACATTGGCTTTGTATGGACACGTGAATAAGTGAGAATGCATTCTTTTTGGACCCTTTTCTGACCACAATTTAACATGCACAAAATGGCATAAGTAGATGGAATACCACCAAACTTCTGATGAGTAAAATTATCAATTTCACAGGCAAAGTGTATGCTAAAGTTTCAAAACTTTCTTTTTGTCTCATGATTTCCAAACATTTTCATTCAAAGCAGTGGACTGGATATTTGCCAGCAGCCATGCTTTGTGAAAGTAGTTTGACGTAGTAATATGGACAGCTGTTGTGCGACCTGATCTGTGATCTGTCCAAAACAGATCCAATTATTGTTGACCCAATTCGATTTTCCAGGGACTGTCAGCATTCTGCTGCCACTTGACAGTCCCGAACAGAGACAGATGTGTGCCAAAATCTTGGACTGCAAGTAAAGATGCTACTGAAAAGATGTGACCTATTTAATCACAACAGACAAAAAAGGTTGATGAAAGTGTACTTTTACCTTTTGTCCCACATTCCCCTTCAGGTTATCCACCCATATCAAATCCAATTCATACCATGAAACATGTTTACAACTGTATACTTCACATGCAATTAATTGTCAGTTTCTGTGTAGAAAACCATAAACAATCACTTACATGTAAATAACGCCACAAAAAAGCTGTTACTGCAATTTCAACAAGTATGAGTTTCTGCAATATGATAGTAAAACGTAGCAAATTCAGTTCATGTGATTGGTCCAGACACAAAATTACATAGTAAAAATCTGATATGAATAGCATTAAAAGTTTTTCAGAGCCAGTGACGTGTCTGGAGAGGAATTTGACTGTTGGTGTTTAACTGCTAATCTTGTCAACTGACCAAACTCAGCTGCTCACTGAAGTGGAATAATACATATTTCATTGTCTCCCACATATTAATTTCCATATTTGGAGGGCTATTTTTGCACATGGGCCAATCAGGGAAGCTGACATGCTACGTAGACAGTAAGAAAGCCAACCATAGAAACTCATACTAAATGAATCTGCAGTAAATGATTTGGAAACTTCAGAATTGTATGGGACTTATTGGCAGGGTGAGTGTAAACGAGCCCTGCAATGGGAGGTTGTGGTGTTGTGTTATCGGCCAGTTTGGCCATGACTTAAAATTGTAAGGCTATGATGAAGTTTTCCATAAGGAATGCCATTTGCCAGTTTGGCCTATGGCATCACAGGTGGTACTAAATTCACATATGCTTCATTGCTAAGCAATGGAGTCTTGAGCTATGACATCATAGGTCCACACTGACAAAAAGGTGATTTCTTCAGAGCAATTGCGAGAGCTGTATAACAGTAACTGCTGGCGATGTCCTTCAAATGTCTTGCTAAGAGATCTGTCAAATGAGTTGTCAGTAGGCTGCCACAGAGGTTTAGTCCTGAGAATAACACGTTTTCGTAATGTGTGGGAAAATTTGAAGGAAAAGATTCATAATTGAAGTCATCTTTTTTAACCATCTAATGGGGAGTTATCCATGCAACACAAAAGACCACATTCATCTGTTCCAGATAACCGAGTGGTTAATTACCTTGCCTCCTATAATTACTGATCAGCCTTTGTCAGTTCAGGATACAGGTAGCAGGTCTTTGTGTATAAGTAATGACACTATTTGCATTATGTCTTTTTTCAAAAGATGCATTATAGATCTTGGTGGATCAGCGGCCCACATTATTTTCAAAATTAACTTTCAACTTGGCCGTGTGATGTCACTGGCTTAAAAATGGGAGGCACTGAGTACTTTGAGACTAGGACCCCTACTATAAGAGGTAAGCCTGAATTGTATAAGGAATCACTAAAAAATGAACTAGAAAATATTCCTATACCATTTCATGTTGTTAAATGTAGAAAAGTCTGGTCTACTCAACACACTGATTATTTGGATTTATTCCATGATAGAATTGTAAATGCCTGCTTTCTAAGAGCAAGCGAGGTTCTGGATCGAATCGTAGACAGAATAGAGTACCATTGCCAGGTTGGAGTGAACATTGTGCTAATAAGAAAAAGAATGCTCTTTATTTGCATTGCCGTTGGAAGGATTGTGGGAAGCCTCAATCAGGTTGCATGTTTGATATGCGCAAGTTTACTAGCACTCAATATCACCGAGCTGTTAGGATGGTTCAAAAGAACTGTAATAAGTTGAGATCAGAAAAAAATGGCAAAATGCATTCCAGAACATGATAATAGAAATTATTGGAAGGAAGTAAGAAAGATAAGAAACGGTGCCCGAAAGGTCCCATGTATGGTTGATAATGTAACTGGTGACCAACAGATAGCTGGTTTGTTTGCAGAAAAATTTAGAAAATTGTATAATGTTGTTGGTTATGATAGCAATGACAAGAAGGTGGTAGACAATATTGATAAATGTGTCGCTGTGTATTCAGCCAAAGTTAAATTGAAGGAAACATTGTTCAGTTTAAGTGATGTAAAAGAAGCTATTAAGAGAATTTTACTAGGAAAGTCTGACGGTAACATTGGTGTGTACTCAGACCATATTGTACATGGTGGTCTTTTCATACAGAAATACTTACTGCTATTGTCAAATAGTATGGTTATACATGCATGGTTGTTGTCCCGATGTTATGAATGTTGGTACATACTATGTTTCCTATACCTAAAAGCAAAAGGGCAAATATCAGTTCATCTGATAATTTCCGAGGTATATACTTGCAGAGCATCTTATGTAAGGTACTAGACCACATGATATTTCACAGGGAGAGAGTCGCTTGCTACCTATGAACTTCATTTCGGCTTTAAATCTGGTTAATTAGTTTTGAAATTTATTGAAAAATTACTGTTTTGTCATAGAAGTATAATAGAAATGCAGTTTAGGTGAAAAGATGATTAGCCTGTGATGCCCCATTTCGGAGAAAAATGGAATGAAAGGGGATATCCAGAGGGGGGCTAATAATGTTGTCCTCAACTGTATGTAATGATGAGATTTATATAAACTGTGAGTCACATGAACCATGGCAAAATATAAATTATTATACTATCTGACACCTCTGTCATCCAATCAGAAGCCAATATTACGTTGCAATAAATCCCATATTCACCATTGGATCAGGAAAATGTGTTCATCACAGTTGGGCCTAAAGCCCTCGCTGGATAAATCACATATTCCTGATCCCATTGTGAATAACCTGTAGTGAGGCAACTGGAATTTTAGAGCAACTACCATCTCTTTCTGTAGTATGGCTCCGTATGACACAAAACAGCTTCACAGACATTGAATTCCAAAACTTTTATAAATGAATTGAATTTTTCTTGGTGTCACAGATTTGCAAGCAGCAACATTTATTGTTTCTCTTTCCCATATCCAAAATAGCCTCAATGCTACAAGCTGTCTCGGCAATGCTAATTCATCATTGAGGCAATGGAACGCTCTAAATACAGGGTGGTCGAAGTGACAACTCTTGAGTGGTATTCCTGGTGCCTAACCTGGCAACTCTTTGAATCACAATTAATAAACGGTTGTTGATGTTACAAATATTGGATTAGTAAGATGTACCACTTTGGTAATCAAGACTACCGGATGGTGATCAAATTGACTACTTGCAGAATCAACTTAGTAATTTTGATTATGATAGATTTAGATTTATTTTATTTTCTAACACCAGGTACATTATTTTGCAAGTATAACTATCGTTCCATTAAAATGTTTAACTACAAGGTGGTGTGAAAAGGGGGTGCATTCGAGTATATATATATAATCCGAAGGTGAATGCACCCCCTGACATAGATTACAAATAAATAAATACAATTTCAAAACTAAATATCATATCATCAAAGTTAAGGATTTACAGTCAACACAGAAATTATTTGCACACTTTGATTTTTCAACATATTACACAGAAAAATGGCAGTATAATAAAAAAAACTGGGACTATGTTTTAGAGAAGTGTTAGTAGGTTAGGATCCCATGCATTTAATTTTTTACCAAAATTCATTTTCTTGGAAAGTGAGAAAAAACTGAATTTTGAAAACAAAAAAATATTTGCACACTTCAGCAAACTGCCAGAAACTGAATTTTTAATGATGATACTCAATTTTTTCTTTGGAACTACTGTTGTTTATGGTATCTTTAGCTCATTTACATCAATCAGACATTATTTGGCTTAAATCGCCATAATATTGCTTCCTGGTACAGGCAGCTTCGTCGACACAAAACTACTGTCATGACAACGTAGCATAAAATACTTTTAGTTTTATACAATAGAATATAAGCATAATTTTTTTACATGATTGGCATCAACTCCTGGACTTTAGTCTTCATTTCGCCCAAACAGTCCTTAGCAAAACTTACCCCATGACACAACTTACCCCGTTCCCCACTAGCTCTGCAGAATCACTTATAGAGTGGGTCGGGGCAAGAAGCCCGGGTTAGGTGAGAAGCCCCCCCAGGGTTATATCTAAACTTACATTTTTGGTGCTTTTTCTTTTTGATAGGATTGAAGCTAGAGGCTTTTTAGGTGACGTCACAAATTTTCAAGGCATTCAGCACCAAACCGTAGTCGTAATTAAAGAAACAAAAAAAGGTGCATGGTTTTTGTAACTTTGATTAATTCTTTGAAAGTGGTTGTCAGAAATAACTTTGGACATTTTTAAAAGTATAATGGATATCTGCATTGCTTGACTTTATGACCATCACATAAATATGATTTAGATCATGTTTTTAGCATTTTAGCTCAAAATATAGAGGTCAAATTAAAATATGTGGGTTTGGGCCGAGAGGCCCCACATGGTATGGGGCATGGGGCCCCCTTCACTGAGGCCTCGAAGCTGCTTCCGGAACCATTTAATAATGTTTACTTTACCTTAAATCTTGATAGAATAGCTAATTGAAATAGAAAAAATTTTGGCCGAAAGTGAAAAAGGGCAAAAAATATTAAAAAATAATTGTATGATCAGAAAAATTCTGAAATTCAGAAAAAGTGAATAGAATGCCTTAAAAATGATAGAAAAACCCTAAGAAATAACTTTCAAGCTGAATGTGCTCGCAAAAAAAATTGCCATAGGATTATAATAGGGGGGCTTCTTGCCCGATGGGTGGGGTAAGAAGGCCATTTTAATTTTTTTACAAAAAGGGCCGTAACTCCTTTATTAGAATTGGTAGACATTCGTTTCACTAGTTATAAGTAGAGTCAAGTGATCCCTTCCTGACAGCATAAGCATTCAAATAATCGACCACAAAAAGTAGGTCAAATCGCATCTCGAAGTTAAGGAGGGCTGCATGCCCCGCGCTACTCTATGGGTTGTCTTCAGCTTAAAGTATACTTTCTTGTGACAAGAACGTGATTGGTGTTATTTTTGTTCAGATGCTCCAAAAACGAAATAAAACCACCAACATAACAAAAACATAGCCCACGCCATTTTCATGCTTCATAAGGATGAGATTTGAGTATGAAGAAGCCCTCCAAGCCTGCATGATTTGTAGGAATTGAAGATGGGTCAAAGCGGTTAACATTCATCTGTGTCAGAATGATAGGAATCGTCGAATATCCCTATGGTTCCCTGTCTGATCTTACCTGTGCAACAACAGCATGTATGGCTCTTGTTGTAATAAAAAAGACACGTGCACGCCCTGCAAAGCCCTTTCTTGTGTTTTTACCCTCGGCAATGTAAATACATTGCTGACGGGTATTGTAGTTACAGTGCCGCCTGTAAGTAAGTGAAACGCATAATATTGTGCCATTGCATCAATGTTAAACAACCTTAACCAAAACGCTTCTGGAAGGACGAATTCTCATCCGATGAGAGGAAAACATTTTGGGTCATAAAGGCCGATATGTGAGGCATGTGGGATAAAAATATCAGCCAATTTTCGTTGCTGTAGTCGGAGTTAGGTATGGGTCAAAGTCTTTGATAAGTAAGTGAAACGCAGGCCCAATGTTAAAACATAGGGAAGGGTGGTTCACTTACTTATCAAAGACTTTGACCCATACCTAACTCCGACTACAGCGAAGAAAATGGGCTGCTATTTTTATCCCACTTGCCTCACACATCGGCCTTTATGACCCACTTTGTTTCCCTTTCATCCGATGAGAATTCATGCCTCCACAAGCAGTTTGGCTGAGGATGTTTAGCATTGATGCAATGGCACAATGTCATGCGTTTCACTTACTTACAGGCGGCACTGTACTTTTGGGAAATCTGTCCGTCTGGTGGGCGGGCGGGCGGGCGGGCTGGTGGGCATCCAGATAACGGGCGTCCCACTTGTGTATTGGCCCATTGGGCAGTATGCCAAAACTATTAGTCCAGCGGCTAAACGACAATTTTTGGTCATTTTGTGCACTTTTTGTTACAAGTATGAAACTTTGCACAATGTTTCTCTAGGGCATAACAAGTGTTTTTGGATATGGAGCCATTTTCAAATATGGCCATATTCAATATGGCAGCTATTCCAATATGACTACTCAGAAACTTAGCAAACCGACGCTGGAAATTTCCGTCTGTTCAGATCTATATTGATTCCTATCATTCTGCTGCAAGAATAGCTTCACATTATTGTTTGACCCCCCAAATTAAAGCTTTCATTCTCCACTATCATTTGATACCACATTTCATTGTGCTTAAATTTTCATTATTGTTCTAAAATATTTTGAATAGGATCAACTTTGATATCACAATAATCATTACATAATTTCACAAAATCGTAAGTAAAGTTTACCACAACCTGTATATATACACAAAATCTACCAAAGTAGTAATATAGTGTAAAGTGCGTGAAACAAGGGATCATTTGATATCAAAATTATCCTTCTAGGTCCAGTAGAAGTCAAGTTATAAGGCTTAGGGTCAAGCCAGTGAAGTTAGATTTTGTTTCGTTCTTCTCATGACATTTACATGTACTTATGTCATTATTTTTATCAAAGGTGACAAAAGATAAAGCATCCATTTTCAAACATGACTATAAGCCTGATAGCTAAAGAACATGAACAAGGGATAACCTGAAAAAAATCTACTAAGTACTAGTCTTGAAAATAGATTCACTCATCAATCATAATACAATCGAACATGAATCAATTATTTGGGGTTACCATGTATTCCTCTGCTAGTAGCCTAGTAGCTGATGTACCAAAGAAGACAAATGCCTTTGATAGTTTAGTTTCAATTCTGTGCAGTTCAGTGCAACCTTAATCACTTGCATCAGCAACAACACTTTTTTTTGCTACCACAAGCCACAAGCTTGATACATGTGGATGAAGCATCTTCCTCCATTATCCACAGAGGCTTCGAATAATGGGCTTGATTTTGCTTCCAACACCAGTGTCCAGCATCAGGATTATCAGAATATTATAATGAACACCTCTCCACTGAGTGTCCAGCTTGGTAAGCAGCTCAATGAATGTTCTAAGTCAAAGCAGTTGAAAGCGCCAAGATTTGGAGGAATGGACTTGATGTATCCATTTTTTGTCATACAACAGGACTGAAGCACTGCAGAATTTCTCAGATGTTGTCTTTTGGACATTCCAGAAGGTGAAAATGATGCAGTGCAAATCTCAAATGCAATCCATAATTAATTCATCTGCTTGAAGAATTGCTGCTGTGGACACTGACACATAACTACAACTGTGTCAATCATGATGGTCAACTTTATGCAGCTTCATTTGTTAGCATTAAAATTTTGCAAAAATAGTCTGATTTATGCTTCTTCATTTGTTGTGATTCTTTTGTTTTAACCAAATGCTCATGGTAGTCAGTTGAGATATCATCTGTCAGTAAGTATTACAGTTCTGTTTTTATTTGCTTAAATTTACAGGAACCCATTCTATTTTTTTTTTGTACAAGAGTTTCAGATGGAACTCTATGACAGTCACCTTGACTTCTCATTTCATCTGCAGAAGGCTTCAAACACAATGTCCAAGTGAAGACTAAGTTGGCCAATGCTCTTCCCAGATAAGGCAAAAACATACTTCTTCGGTAATCCTGACAATTTGCAGGTTCTTAATGGTATTATAATATTATGGACAATTGCTGCTCCATCAATAGTCAGTGCATCAACTTTTGGCTAATCTGCTTGTATTTATGTCTTAAATGCATGGAATGGGTTGAAATTTGTGATGAATATGAAGATTACCAATATAATAGAGTGCATGGAGATAAGATTTATTTTCATGGGCAAAAATACGTAAATTCATCAAATTAATAATGGTCTTGCCTGAACACACTAATTTGTAAGGCAGATTGATGACAGGGATTGACAGTAATTACAGTTTGATTGGGTATGACGGTTTCATTCAGTTACTTGGTTAGGGATCCAATCTGCTGCATGTTGTTCAGTTCTTCAGTAGTGATAATGCTAGGAGTCCGAAGGCTATTTTAGCATAAATATATGCCATAGTGTACAAATTCAGCGTATTGAGCCAGTCTTCTTGACTCAATTGACTGGATGCTTTCTGTTAGTGCACGATTAATGTTTTTTGTTTTTCTTGGAAATACAAACTGATCCTGGGTATGCTAAAGAAAGGATTGCCGAACAAGCAAACTTGGTTACGAAGGGCTTATACATCATTCAGGAATGCAGACTGGATGAGGACTGTTCGTATGATACCGTTTTGCTGCCTGTCCACTTCATTATAATTGCTGGAAGGATGATTCAAGATCTTGAAAAGCATGGACTGGACTTCAGGACAGCCAACTGGCCATGTATGCATAAATTGTATATATCCAAGTATGCAGGATTTTGCCGATAGCCCAAACATGTCTCTTATTTTGTTCTTGGGCACCATCCAATGGAAGGGCTGAAAGGTTCCCAGAGTCATTTTCGCAATTAAGTTTCCTTTGATGTACATTTCTTTTGGAGTTTATACATGTAGGAGTAACTACATGCATATTTAACACGGTCTTTTAGCATTCAAAGTTAGAAACTTAGACATTTGTTGCACACACCATTTGCTGATTGTATGCACACTCTTGGCATTTTAAGGTGTAATGGTATGCCTTGTAAGTTTCCTGAAGGAGTATGTATAGGGATCCCTGAAGGAGTGTGTAGAGACTTTAAGGAAGGACTCTCCTCAACTACATTGTATGTAAGACAAGGTCAGCATCGATGAGACTTTCTACCCATCTGCTTCCTTCTAGCAGCCACTGGCCTGAAGCTTTCTACACATGCATACTTTCCCAGTTTGATAATAAATTAAGATTCTTCATATGATTCAGGGAATGGCCGCTGAATCTTGTTTTACTCAGGGGAAAGGTTGTTGGTTTGCTGCCAGCACAGGAACCTGCATGGCCGGGATTTACCAATTCTTTTGATCTCTTTTTCAAACTCATGCCATGCACAATCAAGACAGCTTGTTTACAGTCATCTGGAAACAGTAGTAGGAAGGAGGGAATGGCAAAAGTTGACATCTTTTTGAGCACTCTGGGAGGCATGATATACTCCCAAGGAGATGTCAGAAACTGCTTCTTCAGAGCCACTACACACTATCAACTGACGCTTCTTGAGCCACCCGTAATAAAAGAATTAAGCTCACGGCATGAGGTAATAAAGAGTTCAGAAGATAATCAGTAAAAATTAAAGATACCTGCAGCAAAGCTTTGTATAACCTGGGCCTCATCAAACTTAAATGCCTTCTTGAAGTGATGTGCTTCGGATTGGGCATGTGGTGAAACAGCTGATGGCATTGTGTTTGATATAACAGGTTAGAGAATTCCTTGATCTCAGAGAACTTTGAAGTCCTTGTGCAGGTATGATATATAGTGTTTGGTAAGCCCAGTCACTCAGCTGCAATGGTTTGCAATTCTTGATTGTCTGTGGGATGCTGAAAAACTTATATTCCTCTCCCCTGAAAATGAGCTACACATATTACTGGCACCAATAGCCAAGGGGTCTGAACAATATTATCAGTCACTGATAGACACTATCACACAATTTTCGCTGGAACTATAGCGCCAGTGATTCAAATCAAGCACATGCTTACTTGGTTACCTCTGATGATATATATGACAAATTGTACATTGATATTCCCAAGAGAGATAAGCTATTAATAACATGAAAACATTTTGGCTGTTGTGCTGCTATGACAGAGTAAGCAAAATGATATTCAAAGAAGTAGATGAATCTTCCACCATACAGCATCTGAAAATACTGTAGATGAAAAGCACATCCGATATCACCAATGCACAGCACATGCACAACATTTTGTCAGACTTAATGGACATTAGCTTGGTTTAAAAATCCACTGGCAATTGACTTGCACAAGAGAGTTAATTTAACATATCAAACAAACCTACAGGATGACACTCACATTTAATGCATCAAGGACAATTCAATGTCCTTGCAGGTATTTCCTTGCCATGCCCAAAACTCTGTTCCATTGATTTTTCCTTATAGCCCCAAATGCAGGAGAAACACACCAGAGATGTTTGTTACTTTGTATTGATAATGACTTATCCTTGTCCTTATCATTACGACAGCAGATTCATTTGGACATCGTTTCATACACAGTTTCCAATGATTAGCAAGCTGGAAGTACTCCTATCTTAGTTAAATGATGAGTTATCACCAAAATGACTGCAGAAATGGGTTTTGCTGATATAAAAAACCCAAAATTGATGTGCTGCATGATGTGGTAGAGCTGAAGGATAGCATAGTATCATTTATACAATAAAATCCAAGATGGCCGCCAACCGCCATCTTGAATTACATCAGATACATGTGTCTGCCTTTGTAACATTATCATTTGATGCTTTTGACCATATTATGCCACATATGTGACTTCTCAGTTATCATATGGTATATAATTCACAGTTAGTTGAAATTTCATGGTTGCCATTTTGAAATGGCGGCCATTTTGAATTTAGGGATTTTTCAGAATGGCTCCATATCCAATTTTTTAGAGTATATTCAGAAGATCATCTGTGCCAAATTTCATGCTTGTAACACGAAGTGCACAATGGTTTCAGCTATCTGCTGGACTATATGGCATATATGTTTTATTTTCGGCAATTTATTGTATCTTGTATCCTGGTTGTGCCCTTTTGGGGTCTAATCACACATGACATTAATGCTTTTCTCATAATTATGGAAAAATGTGAAAAAAAAATTTTGTGTATTGGGCCTAATGCCAAAACTATTGCACGAATTTTTTTTCATTTTGTGGAAATTATTGTATCTTTTATCTTATTTCTGCCTTTTATAGGTCTTGTCCTCATGAAACTAATGGTTTTCTCGCAATTATAGAAAAATGGGAAAAACTTTTTTTTTCCTTTCTGGCACAAAACTAAAAAATGCTGCACTTGTGTCACTGAAATTTGCTCATAGTATGCATTAAATACCCAAGATGTGCCTTTTGGGGGTCTAAATGCTCTGAGAAAATTGAACTGAAAAAAATATAACACATTATTTCAAACCTGCACAATTCAGTCAATTTTGGAGTTACGTCTATCAGATTTTCCAGTTAGGTGTCTAAATTATGGCTCCTTAAGCATACCTTTTGCTTTCAAAATGAGCTCTGGGTATAGTATTGTTATTCTGTAATAGGTCGCCAATAGGCCAACTTGCCTGAATTTCATTATCCAGATTTCAAGTGTAATCTTTTGGTAACCATTGATTTTCAATACCGTAAAACGGGAATACTTTGGCCGTTTCGGAGCAACAAATTTGTGTTCTGAGAAAAACTGTTAGTTGAATATCAACAGTTTTGTGCCATAACATAGCCAGTACATTGATGTTTTCATCTGTTAAAAAGCTTTCCAAAATCTATTATGGTTCTATGTTTTATTACATAATTAAAGGGTCGGCCAAAGAAACCCCGGAGTTGGGGTAACTTTGGCCGCCTTAGATTTTGAGCATGTAATACTATATACCGCAGTAGAATTTAATTAGTTATGTAATTTTAGCCACCCAACAATCCGAGGAATGTATTTTTGTAATCTAGAATGAGTTGTGACTCATTCGCAGATTTCTGAACAAAAATTAAGTAGGTATTGATACGTGTACCACACTCTGTGCACTACTGCCTCATAATTCAGAATGACATAGTGTGAACATACCCCAGTTTTTAGGTCACAAGAATGTAAGATACGCTACAAGTCATAAAGGTGTCATTTTAAAACAATGTATATCAATCATGAATATGACATTTTACAATTCTATTCTGATTTCAATTTTTTGCGTAATTCATCAATGTAGCATTATGTTGATAAAGACCATAAAAATAATCCCAAGAAGAAATAACTTTGTCTCATGCTATTTTGGATGAAATAATATGTCTACGGTGGTTCACAGCTTCCCTGGCAGCCAGTACATCATCGCTATGTTATGCTAGTTAAAAGACATAAACTGCAATTATTGTATTGGACCATTTTATGGTATTTATTTAAGCATCTATGGCAGTAAACATAAGTTTCAGGTTCATACACCTGTTTATCAAATTAAGGTTTATACCTCCTTGACTGCTATTAACTACAAACTGTTCCAACGCTTGCAAATTGCCATTTCCAGGGGTGGCCAAAGTAACCCCGACACTGACTTGGAGATTTGGGGTAACACTGGCCATAGCCCTAAAGTCACTAAATTGCATAACATATATTTACAAATCCTATGTAGTTTGAAACTGTGATATATTATCTTTAAAAATCGTCCACAATTTTCACTGCATAAGCCTGCACTTGACCCACCCAGAACAAAGTAGAAACTTCCCTGCAAAATCACACTTTTTTGCAAATCTGCTTTTTCCCCGAATGGCCTTCACAAGAAGCACTGGTATCATGATATTGAAATAAAATCAATGTGCATAAAAAGTAGACAAGTTACTCTAGCAGATGCAAAAAAAAATTCCTGGTATCTCTATTGGATTGAGAGATACAGGATACTGAATCTTTTTCTCATTAATTTTGGCGGCCAAAGTAGTACAGAACGGCCAAAGTAACCCCGTTTTACGGTAATGTTCAATTGACCAAGTGTTCAAACTTTTTTAGTCTTAGCCCATGTTCTATAGCCCCTCTCTGACTCCCATGTAAAATTTCAGCTCATTTAAAGGTGTTTTACTTTTAGAACTTCCGCAAGAGCCCAAAATAGATAGGTGCTTAACATTGAATTTTCATGCGAAAATGGCTATTTTCGCTAATAGCTCACAAATTATTGGTTTCACTGCACCGTAATGCATGGATAGTTGATACTTTTGACAATTTAGGATAAAGGTAGTATATCTTTTGTATAGGTAATGATACTATTAGCAAAGTGTCTTTATTTACAAGATACATTATTGTTGAATACAATCATTGTATCCTCAACATAAACTGCTCACTCTTAAAAACGCACACCTCTTAAGAGTGACAGAACATGGAAAATACTCAAGATAATTTTGTGTAACCTTCCAAGCCTGTTTATTAATTGCTTGGTCAACGATTTTGAAAGCTTGAAGAAAATCCATAGGTTTTTCAAAGAGACAGACACAATTCATGATATTGTTTCAAATTTGGGATTTGCAAAGTTGAATGAGGTTGTAATGCAGAGAATATATGCATCACATCCACATTTTAATGATTTCAAATTGTCAACAAATAAGTCCAGCAAGAGTGAATTGCATAAAAAAAGTCACATTGGGGTAATTGTCCAAGCTTATGACATACTTTTTTGAAAATGACGTGACAAAAAATTTTGAAAAACACCAACTTGGGCCAAAATTCAACACAAATCCTACAAAATGCAGTAAAAATGTTTGAAGGGGTCAAGGGAACCACTTTCATTATCCGTGACCTGAACTCCTAAAATGGGATGCGGTTGGACTTATCGTCGTTTTCATAGTTGTGTTTTTTTCTAGTTTGTACTTCACGTTATCCTAAGCCTGTGGTGTCACAGATTTTGTTGCACAACTGCATTGGCCAACATTATGTTCATTGTACAACATTATGTTCATTGTACAACATTATGTTCATTGTACAACATTATGTCCATTGTACAGGCAGAGATTTTATGAAACTGACAAAATGCATTGAAACAAGGATCACGTTCAGCTTGTTTGGCTTTGATTGCTGCTCTGGTTGATAAATAATTTCAATGAATTTAAACTATAAATATTGTAAACTAAGTAAGATATGAATTAGTATAGTGGCTGCCCAAGAAAACTGCAGTAGCAGATCCGGACCGGGTTACCATGGTGGAGGGCAGGTGTTTTCGGCATTGACGAACCTGCCAAATTTTTTCTTCAATGTGCTACTTTTTTTTATTTGATTTTAATCATATCAAAATTGATGTAAAAATGCTTAATCCAGTTCAAAAGTTTAGTACTGTATTAGCGGACTATCTGGTTTACAAAATTAAAAATCAGGTACATCAGCATGTTGCTTTAAATGTGAATGATAAGCTTACAACAACTTCAATGATTATGACCAATAATGCAATATTAACATAAAATAATTTCAAGACCCAACCAACGTCTTTTTGTAAAAGGAAAATTTTAATATTCAAATGCTTTTGGAGAAATCACATAAATGACGAGGAGTTATGACTTGGCACTCAGCTATGAACAGATAAACAGGAAAGGATTCTGTCATTTTAAAGTAAGATATATTTAAGTTTTAAAATAGGCTTTCAGATTAGGTAACTAACAGAAAATTAGATTGAAGTTGAACTGACAGAAAAATCTTCTGTGACTGCTCTAGCAAAATTGTACATTTTTTTGTCTGGCCTCGGGCATTCCTTGGACACACATTGTCTATCTGAAGCCATATTTTGATTGCCCCGGCCTCATCTTGGATGCTGAATCCTCGGCCTTCACTCAGTTTCGGACCCCTTTGGCCTTGCATATTTGCCAGAGCGCCGAGACACGCCCAAGGCATGCCCGAGGCCAGCCAAAAAAGTACAATTGTGCTCTGGAGGACTCGAGGATTCCAACACAGGTTCTGAACAATTTGCAACATTTTCCAATGTTTCAGTTTTGCTCAGTGGCATTTTCTCGGTTGCTGAATTCCTGACAGCCAGGAAATTTGATATGCCAAAAGAGTGCACTGTTGCACTGTGATAATGGCACTTTGTGACTCATGATAGCTGATAAATCTTCTCAGCATTCAACATGGGAAACATAGAGGTTGTTTGATTAGTCATGATCAAAAGAAGGCCTTATGGACATAATATACTCGCCTGCATGTTGGCTTCTAGTACTGATGCATAGGTCTGTCAAGGCCAAAGGAAGTTACAGGTGATTCAAAATCTCAACTATACTTCGGTTTTAGGGATTTCCAGTTTTCGAAAACAAACTACACCATATATGTATTCATTACAGCCAGGAAATTTTATATGCAAAAAGAGTAGACTGTTGCACTGTGAAAATGGCACTTTGTGTGTAGTAATGCTGATGATTTGTCATGTTCATGCTCAATACTTTCAATTTTAATTTGATCAAACTAATCCTGTTTGTTGGTGACAGGCAAACGAAAGGATTATGCATCTTGATTTTTACTCTAAAATCCGTTACGATAAATCAAATGGCCTTCTCTTGATCATGACTAATCAAACAGCCTCTATGTTTCCCATGTTGAATGTTGAGAAGATTTATCAGCTATCATGAGTCACAAAGTGCCATTTTCACAGTGCAACAGTCCACTATGTTTGCATATCAAATTTCCTGGCTGTAAGTCGAAAAGCAATGTAGCTGAATATTCTGAAGAAAAATAAATAAACAAGCGACCAATCAATGGAATTGTTTACTCAGAGCACACTCCTCTACTGTGTCTACGCTGCACGTCACAGTTCGTCACTGTTCCATGGTTATTATATGTTTTCCACGACATCTCTGTGACATGTCGTCAATCTTTTAAGTGGCTCCTTTCTCTTTCATATCTGTGCGCCACAAAGCTCTTCAAACAGTTCAAACTGGATGGTGGGTATCCCTGTCATCCAAAAGACTCGCAGCACAACACTAAGTGCCAAGTTCTATAACTTTTGAACACAGCAATGAAACAAAATTCAATAATATACTTCAAAAGATCAACATTCCTCCTTGCCAATAATCTGGTCATTTAGTCGGAAAAAAGGCTGCCCTGTTTTGTTGAAACTTTTTATCCTCTTCCAATTTAAACTTCCAGATCTCATTGACCAACTGGCCATACATCAGTTGACCTCAACACAAACATTCTGATCACAGAGACATTATGACATGATCCGTGCCAAATCTCCTCACGATATGTTGAATAACAGAGCAATGACAATCCTTTCAAGTTCCAACCGTTTGTTTTTGTCTAAAGGATTGAATCTTCAAATGTTTTCAGATCTGAAAATGCTATGAATTGAATATAAAAAGAAATGTCTTGCATGCCTGCATTGCTTGTGATAACTTTCATCAAAATCCGAGAACATAACCTGGGAAAAGTGATTCAACCTGGTCATAAATCATCGAAATGATTCAGCTCTTCACTCCTTGCACACAGATCTAAAATGAACCAAGAAGGCAGCCGCACAGGCACACTTTATAAATATTCAGTGTACCAATAATTATCAATTTACGATTTCAGTACTACGGCCTATATGACGTTGTATTATGATCATGACAGCGAGCTCTCTTCATTGAAGATGTTGTTGAACTGAATTGCTATTACAGGTGATTTCATCAGTATGCGATTCTCAGGTTCTTGGCCACAAAATACATAGCATTTTTGGTTGATCTGGTTGGTTTAGAAGCAATAGAACGTCACACATCTCATTTATCAAACTTAGTAAGTCCCTGTTTAGCATTGATTTCTCACTATCAAGTGTGAATGACCAGAATCCCGTGCTAATGAAATCACCTGTAATTAAGAGGTCAGTAACAAATTCCATTTAAAGAACTAAAAGAAGTACACAACACCTGGCACGGCGTCTTATTTATTGATCTATTTCCAAAGTAGTTATTGATTGGTTTAGTATATATCATAATTTATCATTATATATTAAATGTCCATATTTTCCATCTCCTGTGGGGTGAATAATTTATTTTCAAAACATGTGAGTGGGCCATGCTCATAAACCAGTCATGCTGCATTATTGTATTTACTGCAAGACTTTTTGGTTCGTTGTAATTTTCTGGGTGACCAACTAACCATTCATCTCTCACCAACAGGTCGTTTTTCAGACCTAAGCCAATTTTTTTAACTTTTCCCTCAGAAATGATTTTTAAAACAATGCCATATTTAACAATACAATGTCATTCTTTTAAATCGGAGCAATTGAGAGGTGACATTATCTGTTATTTTATTGGCTGCATTTGACACAACTTCATGAGTGCCAGACAGACTGAACCACAGATATACATTTGTGAAAGAAATAGCCAAGGATGATTATGAGATACACTTCAGGTTGCCCAAAGCTTGGCCGTTTCATTAACTGAGAGATTATAAAAGAAATCATGACATTGTTAGACTGTTGGTATCTGTTAGCTGTAGTAGGAAACAATTATATCTGCACTGTAAAATTCAAAATTTTTTGTAAGCTTAAATAATTGAGTGAGATGGTTGCACAATTCTTTTGAGCTAACATGGCTTGTTTCAGGTTAAGATAGTCTGTCTGTTGTCATAACTTAAAATAACAGGTTAAGCTCAAAAGAATTGTGCAACCATCTCATTCAATCACTTTAAAAGCAGACTCAAAATTCACATTTTACAGTGTCAGCTCTGCACTGATTGTCAATTTCAGCAAGAGTTCAGTTCAAATTAACATCTAAGTTCAACATGCATGAAAGGCATCAAGCACCACTGTGCATTCAAGGACATTTCCAAGTCCAATCTCAACCAGAACATAATAACCTGAGATCAATCACAAGCTGCTGTTGTCATGTGAACCGGCCCCATGCAACAGGAATAATTTTGAAGACCGGTCTTTTTGTATGCAGCTACAAAACTCTGGGATTGTTTGCCTGAAAAATTGAAAACTGCGAAGACATCAGAAAGATTTAAGAAGAATCTAAAAACCCATTTGTTTCAGACTTCTTGAAAAGTGATTTGATCTGAAAAATCACTGATAAGACTTTATTTAAATATGTGCTATATAAATCTGTATTATAATACTATTATTTATCTTCATACCTTATATCTGTACAATATGAGGCCATTTGTCTTCGCTAATTTAGGAAATATGTTGTTACATAATTATTCAATTAGACCAGCATCATAACTATTATTCTGTACATATGTATAGCGTGAATGGTCATTGGCTAACCTTGTTGACCTCAATGTCATCATAAGCAGATGGTTATGGAAATCTCCTTCACATAATCAGCTTAGAAACAATGAAATAATAACATCCAGCTCAGAAGTAATCAAATAATGAAATAATAGCATTTAATAATTTCCCTGAATCAGAACAATTTACCATGACGCATATAGCCTTGGCTTCTTGCTAAATTGTGTAGACCATTGTTACTTTAGCAGTGTTTAGGAACAGGAGGCACTAAGTATGCTGTATTTATTTATTAGACATCCTGATGTTACAAGCATTAAATATTCAACAATCAAAAGATTTGGCGATTCTAGTAAAAAAATGCACTAAAATTTACTAAAAATGTCAAATTTCCCAGAAAACTTAACTGATAGCTAGATTCCATTTTTTGGTATGTGTATTACTTTTACTATAAGACAGCATACTGGCTATATGGCAAGTTTGTTGTTTGCTCTATATATGATAACTATCAAAGATTCAAAATATAAGCAAAAAAAATCCTTAATTAGGTCACTTGGTGAGTACACAGTGTGAGATGGAGAATTGAGGTTATTCATACTTGTTAATAAAAAAAATTGGACAGCAATAACTGGGGCTTTATCTTCTTATAGTCACTAACAATTGACAGCCACTAGGTAAAATGAGTGTTAGGCCCACCTACAACTCATAGCAAAAAGGACATCAATTTTAAATCATTGCTTCATTACATGATGTCTGTGCGAAAAACCTTGCTTACAGGTGACATGCAGTCGCCCACGATGAGAGCATAAAAATTCATAAATTTATATATAATATTATATTTTTCAAGTATTCAGCACCGGAGTTCTTGATGTTAACATTCATGAAAAATTATCAGGCTTGTAAAATTACTTAAATTTGTCTAGAAATGCCTATTTCTTAAAAATTTGTTTGGTTAGAATGTATCGTTTGACATTAAAAAAAACTCAAATCAAATTATGCTGAACAACCCAACAGTCAACAATGCCAAGGTAATTTTTTAATATGGCTTTTGTTACTTCATTGTAAAATTTGAAATTTTGAGTCATCTTAAATGAATGGGTGAGTGAAATGGTAGAACAATTACTTGTTGTTTTAAGTTATGTATTGACTGCTGACGTCAAAAGCACAGACTCAGAAATCACTAACCAAGTCATGCTTTAGTTGTATCACACTGTGTATAGAATGGTTACGTATTCAGCAGCTTTTGAGTCAATTTTTTGACTTCGACTGTAAGCTGACTCAACATTCTAACTTTTACAGTGTTTATAAGAATATGTGAATATGTGTAGACCTACCACATTACAATAAAACGTCGGTGAGTGGCTTTAATTTTGTCTCTTCCTGCATTATGCACTCGTTACAGTCTGTCACTTTGATATAGAAAAAATGAGAACCAGTTCACTGTGAAAAATGCACTTCTTGACTCATGATAGCCTATGAAGTATCATCTTCTCTACTTTCAACATGGGAAACATGGAGGCAGCTTGATTAGTTACAGTATGATCAAGAGAAGCCCATTCGACTTGTAATAACTGATTTTACATTGAAAACTCAGATGCATAATCCTTTCGTTTGCCTGTCACCAACAAACGGGATAAGTCTCCTTAAATCAAATTAACATTGAAAGTATTGGATATGATCATGACAAATCATCAGTATGATGACACACGAAGTGCCATTTTCACAGTGCCACAGTCCACTCTTTTTCTATGTGTGACAGACTGTAATTAGGCCAAGTAAACACAATTTATCTGCAATGCATTATATCTCCATTTGCTTCACATGGTCATGGAATATTGCATACATAGCTTCATTGTCATGCAGCCCCTTAATATGATGACCCATATATCACGTGACATTTCAGGCAGGCAAATATCTCCATTACAATGATTTACAAGCATAAATATGAATCACTAAGAATGGCTTCAGGTAATTTATTGCTCTTGAGCCTCTTGTTACACGAGGATATTGGGAAAAAAACAACAAGAATGGACAGAGAAAAAAAACTAAGGATAATGACAAAATGTACTTTACTTATCTGGGTTTTTTTTCTAAGCAATAATACTGAAGTTTATAGATTTATGCATATATGATATTTTCTAAATTAACAAGGCGATATTGTATTCCTAATAACGCGGCTTAATGCTTCTGCAATTACAAATGCTGTCAAGCCAAGCTGCAAGCAGCACAACAATTATTTGCACAAAGAAGCAGTTACGCAGAAAATAAAAGCATTTCATAGGCCTATTCTAGAAATTTTCATTTATTTGGGGAAAAAAATCAATTTTGGAAAACATTATACGGACACATGAGGCAATAACCAGAAGCATTATGATTCTTTGTAAGACAATTATAGTCTGGTTTCACAAACGTAGAAATTAATGAAATAATTGAGATTGTTGCCACATTGTAATCTATTTATCTATACATATAGTTATCATATTGTGGGGTGTAAAACTTTTTAAAAAAAATTATATACAAAAATATGTTCCCTGTTGTTTTGAAGGATTTTGCTTTTCAATTTCAGGTGAGTTTCTCAATTCTTCCCATATATATGTCCATATATAGATGTATGTTGGACTGCCATACACATCAGAGAAGAACATGGGATAAATTTATTATCCATCCAATAACTATACATCCTGCAAATTTGCAGGATCATCCTTGTGTCTAACAATTCACAGTAACCAAACCAACCTGTAGATTAAGATTTTCTTTTGTGTAATTGGATGCATATTATTATCCATACAATAACTATGTACCTGTCCTTCAATTTTTTCCTTCAGACTGACAGCATGATGTCATGCTGGTTCAGGATCCCTATTGGTCTGGCACCTCTGTGTGATGTGAAGCTGAAGAGCATGACAACATGCTGACAAGCAAATCTTATACCACTGTTTGCCTGTCTCTGTTCAGGACTGACAAGTGGCAGCAGAATGCTGACAGTCCCTGGAAAATTGAATTGGGTCAACAATAATTTGATCTGTTTTGGACAGATCACAAGATCAGGTCGCACAACAGCTGTCCATATTACTACGCCAAACTACTTTCGCAAAGCACGGTCACTGGCAAAGATCCAGTCCACTGGCACTGCTTTGAATGAAAATGTTTGGAAATCATAAAACAAAAATAACTTTAGCATAAACTTTGCCTGTGAAAGAGATGATTTTACTCATCAGAAGTTTGATGGTATTCAATCTACTTTTGCCATTTAGTGCATGTGAAATTGTGGTCATGCCATTTTTGGTGATTTTTTACTAAAAATGAGCAACTAAAAATGGTTTATGATATCATTTAAACATAAATCTAATGTCTGAGGAAAAAATCTTTGCAATTCTACACATTAAATCACCAATTTTGGAACTTTGGAATCCTGATACTTTGAAAATCCAAATTATTCCAGCATTTTGATCAAGAGTGTAGTAAAAAACCATCAAAAATGGCATAGTGGTTCAACAACACAGACACAAAATTTCAACATAATAGTTATGCAAAAGATGCCAACTCAATCTTGATGTGTACAACCAAAAATCATAACAATATCATATTGAATGCCACATTCATTGACCTCCGCGTCCACTTGACTTGACATGGATACCGCCAATCTTTTTACTCTCGGCAATGTATACATTGCCGACGGGTATTGTAGTTACTTTGATAAAATTTGTCCGTCCGGCGGGCGGGCGGGCGGGCGGACCGGCGGGCGGGCGTCCGGATAACGGGCGTCCCGGATGTGTATTGGGAGTAATGCGAAAACTATGGCATGTACATATTTTATTTTTTGGACATTATTGTGTCTGTCATCCTAGTTTTGCCTTTTAAGGGTCTTATACACATGACATTAATACTTTTCTCACAGTAATTGAAAATTGTGGGAAAATATTTTTTTGTGTATTGGGCATCATGCCAAAACTATGGCATGTATATTTTTTATTTTTGAGACATTATTGTATTTCTCATCCTTGTAGTGTCTTTTAGGGGTCTAATCTCTCTAACATTAATACTTTTCTCACAATTATTGAAAAATGTGAGAAAAAAAATTTTTTTCATTTTCCGGATGGACTCAAATACTCTTGTACTTATGTCACCGAAATTTGCATATGGTATGTATTAGAAACCCAACATTTGTCCTTTGGGGGTCTCAATACTCTAAGAAAAACTGACTGACGTAAATTCATTAAAAATGTGATAAATTATGAATTTGTTAAACCTGCATTATTCAGTCAATTTTGCAGCTACGTCTATGAAATATTCCAGTTAGGTGTCTAAATTATAGCTCTTTAAACATCTCAACTCAGTTGGAATGTTTATCATATGATTGTTTTATGAAAAACAAAAACCAGAAAAAATCAGGATTTTTGCCACTTTGCCAACTTTTCTGTCTGAAACGCCAAGATAGGCCTATTCATGATTGAATTTAAAGCATATTATAGCTAAACATACAATAAAAGAATACTCACAGCCGCTGAATGAATTTAGAAAATTTACGATTTAAAAAGCAAAAAATTACTCAAATGTTACTTCCTCCACAATTTCATTTCTGATGTCACACTATGCTTTTGAATATTTAGCAAAATAAACATGACAGTGTATCACATCATCATGACGCTAATTTCAGCTATATGAATCTTTTTAATTCATACCAGAGGCCAATATTTGCAAAATTTAATAAATATTACGGATTTTCAGATTATCACTTATCAGTCAATTTTTGCATGGTAAGTCAAAATTTCTACAAACATGTTTAAATTTTAATTTTTACTATTCTTTATCAAATATTATCAATTGGAAATATATAAGTGCACTTTAAAGCATTAAGAAAACAATGAAACATGCATTTGCTTGTTACTATTTGAAGATTTTGACACCTGAAATCCCAATTTTAACCTTCTGTAACATGCCAAATAACTTTCTTTAATTACCCTGTATTCAGTGGTCTAATTCCTAAGCCTCTCTGTCTGATTTGTTCATATTTAATTTTCATGGAAAAAAAAATCAAAATAAAAGTAGGCTGACATTTCTTTATTTTTTAAATTCAATATCACCAATGTTAGATTTTAATCCATACTCTATTTCTGCAAATTTCAATATATAATTTTACATCTTAAGATATTATTTAGATAAATCTGTCTTTTAATTATTGATTCCAAGACTCCTCCCAATTTATTTTAACATTTTGAAGAGAACAAATATCTTCATAGGTCAGGTAGGGGGGAGAATTTGTTGAATGGAGCTTTGTTGCCAGGGAGTCTGCATTACATAACATGATGTCAGAGGCTATTGTCTGCCCTGCTGATCCACTCCCATGACCAAAACCAAGAGGGTGCCTACAATCAGTAACATAACATCCTCAACTTTCTAACAAAATGTCCCCTTTTTAAAGAAATGAGTCCAAACTGCATGATTTCACCTTAGTTTTTTAAATTTTGAACATGAATTGAAATTTGAATCACAACACTGGGCCAAGTAGATGCTGAGATATGACTTTTGATTATCATTTATCAAGCCCATATGAGGCTTATGGGCTATGTAACATGTGCAACCAAAGTGTTGGTTACAGAATTGTGGAAGAAGAAAAAAGTAATTATTTAACAATTTTACTTAAAACACATCTTTATGTTATCTGTGTGTCAGCCGTGCCATTAGTGTCATTTTGTATAGACAGTTCAGGTATGGATCTTTTGTTTTTTCTTTTCAGCTATTGTTATGCCCCTATTGTGTTACCCCCATGACCATGTTTAAACAACATTTAACCCGCTTTAGTGCATGCTAATATTTTCAAATTTATCAGTTATTGATACAAATTAAGTTTAAATTAAAAATAGTAATGTTTTGTTTTTCTCAAAAGGTATGTATTATGGGCTTATACATCTCTTTAGTGTTTAAATACTAAAATAGATTGAATAGGTAGAAAGCCTAGCCACTATATCTGTTAGTCATAATCTTATTCGTAATTTATGATAGAAATGGGTAAATAGATAGATAGATAGAAAGATAGATTGATTAGACAGATAGATAGACAGTCAGATAAATGGATAAGTTTATTGTTTGATATACTGATTGAATGATTGCTTAATTGATTGTTTGACTGATTGATCCAATATGAATTTGCTTGCGCAAAAATAATCTCTCTATTGCTGTGAGAATCATAGCTGTATGAGTTATGGCTTTATCCAAGTTAAATTGGCTAGAAGAGCATGGAAATGTACCCAACAATAATGGCCTTCCTACAGAAAAAGTCATAAGGTCATGTAGAAAAGTCACATAATTCTTGTAAATTAAGATAAGATTCAGGGCCATTTTAATCATATTAATATTTGCGGATTGTAAAAATTAAGAACTTTTTTAACAAGTTTGAAAAGTCTAGTTTTTGGTTCAATTTACGGTTTTGCAAAATATTGAGAACTCTATTCACAGGAGGCCAAAGAAGGTATAAAAGTAATTTTGTCGTTTTTCAATGTAAATTAAGTTACTATGCCGTACAGGAAAGACAAATAAAGGTAGAAAGCAATTATTTTGCATTTCAGTTTGCCTTTAATGTCTGAGATGATCTGGCAAATTTTATGAATTTGTGATAATTGTTCTCCCACTGAGAAGGGAAAAACTGTGCAAATGTGTGTATATTTGTTCCAAACTGTGTTAATTATGTTACTATTTCTGATTTTCACCTGTAAAATTACATTGGAAAGTTGAAAAATAAAACTTTAGATTAGTGAAAGATATCCCAGAAACTGCTGCTTTTGACAATATATGAAAGATATTCAGCAATATTCTTATTTCCGTGATGGTCACTTTTTCACTTTTTTTAGACAGCAATTTGCTAAAGTTAATACCGGCAAAATTGGTGACACAGCAATTGATTTATATGACCATCACGTGCTATTTTTCCGTTTTCCGGGAATTTAACATGGAATTTAGCCCAGTTGCTATCACAAATTATATGTATACAACACAATTGTGAAATCATTCTACTTGAAATGACAGCCAACAATCTTCAAACATTCTTTCTTTTTGGAATTTGCCCATTTAACTGAGATTGAGCCGTATGTGCTCGAATCAGCAAATTCCGCCTCATCTGCATAATATGTACGAAGGCCTGTTCAGCTGCTGATTAGCCGATGGTATGCTGCCGCGCAGCCTATGTTTTTTGCTTCTTTTTGACCAATATGGCCATTCTTCAGTGAAAGTCACTTGCACCTGGTCCAGAGTAGTTGGCTGGACCTCCATCTTGTGTGCAGAATGGTCAAAGATGTCCCTATAATGTTATTTAGGTTCATATCAGGTGAAGTTGCCAATAACAGCAAATTCTCAATTTTCAAGGTTTAGAAGGATTTGTGGTGCCCTACAAGCTTGAGCCTGTTCAAAGTGTTCTATACACTGATGTATCATTTCTTCTTCCAACAAGTGTACACTCTTAACAAAAATGCTGGAATATTTTGCGAATTTTTCAAGTAAATTCCATCTCAGTCAATATATCCTAGCAGATGTTTCACAGAGCTTATGGAGATTTTTTGTGTGATGGGAAGGTGGCCAGATACTGTCCAAAAACTGCCTCATGGCCACAAGGGCTCAGGGTGGCGGTTTAATGCTTGTTTTGTGTGTCATCCATTATGACGGAAATTTGTGTCTGGTAGTGTGGTATAGAAATGTCCCGACAGTCTCCTATCTAAGTTTGCTGGAAGAGGAAATGGCACCTAAGATTAGAGAACACTTCAGTTAAAACATTTTATTCATTTATGGCAATGCTCAAGCTTGTAGGGCACCACAAATCCTTCTAAACCTTGAAAATTGAGAAAATTGAGAATTTGCCGTTATTGGCAACTTCACCTGATATGAACCTAAATAACATTATAGGGACATCTTTGACCATTCTGCACACAAGATGGAGGTCCAGCTAACTACTCTGGACCAGGCGCAGATGACTTTCACTGAAGAATGGCGTAGTACACAGTATGCTTATTATCATTTTCATAGCCGTGTGTTTTTTCAGTTTATATACTTCGGTTTATGCTATGCTGTAATGTCACAGATTTTCTTGCACAACTGCATATATTATATAATGAACGGTCAGAGATTTTAAGAAACTGACAAAATGCACTCACACATGGATCACGTTTAGTTTTTTTGGCTTTGATAGCTGCCCTGGTAGATAGATGCTTTCAATGAATTGAAACTGACTCAAACACAGGTTTTTTTTTGCATGACCAAGCCCCACTAGACCCGCATGTTTCCCCTCGTGGCCTAATTGTCAAGCTCGCTTGTCCGCTGGCTTTGAGGGTGTGGGTTCATGGGCGAGTTGTATCCTGTATTCTATGCTGGGGCAACTGAACGACCTTGAACATCCCAGTCTTCTCATCTCCTCATCATATTCTCCCTCCATAAAAGATGGAGGTTGAGCTGCCCCGGCTGATCCGGGGTATACTAGCACAAGATAGTTCAATTTAATTCAAGTCTGGATCCCCCACTGAATTTTGTGTCCCCTCTTGAGACCCTCCAGATACATTACTAGTGCCCTCCCTGAAACTAAGTTTCACTAGTTCCTATTTCTAGAGCTCTAAATGCCATTCATTTTATTTATATATATGGTACATTTTGACATCATTTTATGAAATTCATCACCATACTTGACAATTTGTTACCCATCTGAAATCATCATCAAATCTTTGAAGACTGTTCACCCAGCAAACAATTTGCCTATGTTCCAGCATGCGAAATCTTACACACAAAACGGTGAGGTCATTGCTGAACAGTGTTCATCAATTTGGCATGAACTGTGATGTGAAATTCTATACCGAGTGTCACAGGATGAGGATTAGACCAATCACATTCACAGATACTCGATGATGTCATGGTTCAACTGAGAAAAGAAGTTTTCAAAAAACAAACAGCAATGAAAATGATAATAACTACAATTACCAGGTATATATTATATTGTGAACAAGTCAGAACAACTGAGACATCTATGTGACTATAAGTTGAATGTATATACATTCAATTTAATATGTATGTTGTCTCCATCCCTGTTTCTGTTTTAGTGTCTTTTCGTAGAGTTATAAAGGGAAGTTGTAGATCCATGGTCTTAGTCTCTTTTTTTTTGGTCAAATTTGTAAAAACAAAACATGGATTTCAATTTAGATCTACACCGGACTAAATTAAAGACAAAAAAACTAAATGAAAGACAAAAAACTAAATGAAAGACAAAAAAACTAAATTAAAGACAAAATAACTAAATGAAAGGCAAAAACAACTAATTGACAGACAAAAAAACTAAAAGAAAGATAAAAAACAACCACAACGACCAAACAAATTTTTATGCCAATTTACACAAAACACCATGTACAATTACAGATTCACATAAAACACTGTATATAATGACATGATGGTAAATGGCAAAATCAAGTGTTCCCAAGAGTATGTTCTGAAATAGATTAACGTGTTATGGTGAAGGTGCATATGGGGCATTGGCTAATAAATGACATTTATATGGTCATCAAAGCATATGATTACACATAAATAGGAAATTAGATTCGTTTGGGAAAGAGAGGGGGGTGGTCAGCATCCCTTGCATCTTTGCATGCTGCTGCAACAGTGGCGCCGCATCCCCAGCTACCTGCAGACTGCAAAGTGTGTCAAGCCAATCCAGTCAACTCTTCCTGGAAGCCTCTTCTTTAAAGGTAAGAAATTCACACAAGAATCAGTTTTGCAAGATTGTACTTCATTGCCTGCCAAATGTATGTATATGCATATATAATAACATGTGTCCTTTCTGTCAATTCTGTCATTTTCCCGGTTTTTGTCTGTATCATTTATGGCACACAAGTCAACAGGTATACACACACAACCCGATCTGATTTGATGATATTCATATTTCCTACAACATTGAGAAGTATAAGAGGCCTTCATACATGGCACACACTAACAAGTATTGTCTTATACCAGACAATGAGTGCCCGATATATGTCAATTTTATGGGAAATTTTTGTCAATCTCAATGTCATTATTGATTTTGTGATGAATATTGGATGTTTTGACAACAGTTTGGCATCACTTCTGTCCAGCAGATCTATCTGCTCCCCTTCTGGTGGAACTATTTTTGATGATTTATACAAGTTTGTGCCATACAGTGGCAAAATTGTAAAGTGACTGAGTCGAGTTTTATTTTAGGGACAGTAGGGGGAACCGGGGCACATTGGGACGCTTTTAACGTCTACTAATTTGCTCAATGCTGAAAGCACTGAAGAACTCAGAAGTTAGCATGAATAACACCAAGACTATTGAGCTTAAATGCAAGGCAAAATAAACTAAACCGCACATACCCTTTTGCAGCCAGAGAGCAAAATGTGAGTCGTAAAAATGACTGTCCCAATGTGCCCCGGCGTGGCACATTGGGACATCAGCCGGGGCACATTGGGACATCAATTAAAAAATCATTTGAACACTTCATTTGCAATAGATATTACATAATACATATAAGTAGTGCGTAAGACAATATACAGTGCATTAACACCTTGTAGTGCCAATAGTTAATAACTTTAAACAGTTTTAAACATTTAACATAAACTGTCCTTGGTACGGACATCTATGTAAGTAACACACAGTGCTTTGTGACAAATTTGTTCAAAGAGCATGGTAATCCACTATAACTCTATTCACTGTGGCCTGAATACCTGTTGTGTGCTGTCCCAGGTCATTCAGTTGACTTGGCCACTTAAATTCTGCCATATTAAGTGCATCCCAATGTGCCCCGAATTCACTGTCCCAATGAGCCCCGATATGAGTTTACACCAAACTGATAATTACTCAGGCACCAGTGAGTGTGTTTATCACGATAGCAATTCATAACTGTTCGTTACGATATATAAAATTCATACAAGCACTGAGAAAGCCTCATTGTTCAATGTTCATAGTCCAGGGTCTGACCTACAACCTCGTATACAATGCGAGCAGCAGAGAATTTGATGATTGAATCTTGCAGCTTAGTGTCCTAGCTTCCAAAATTACACAGGTGGACGTTCTGATTTTACTGCAAATAGCCATTTGGGGGCGTTTTTCAAAATGGCCGCCATTCTCACTCTCGCCATTCTATTTTCCTTGATTTTTAAGATATAATTTCATGCAACACCACTTTTTGGGGGTTTTCTGACATGCAGAATCCATTTCTGAACTTACTTTTGTGGTACAGTGTGTTTATCATGTGATATTGCAATGGCTTATTTACATTTATGAAGACTGATGGTCAAATTCACTAATATCGCCATAAATCTGCATAATTCTTGTATCTAATCCTACTCCAGCAGCCAGACTGGTGTAATATGTGACTTATAAAGGTCTGGGAAACTTAATTTGGGATTGAACCAGGTCTGGGAACATTTATTTGGAACGGAACCAGGCCCATCTTTAGTTTTGACTGGCAGAGAATGGCCGAAAAGTGAAAAAATTGCTTAATAATCACAAATCACGTTATTTAAACAGCAAATAAAGGATGGAAATGCATAAGATGCCGTCAACGAAATGAGGGTAGAACTAGGGCACCCCCCCTCCCCACATTATATATTCTTGGTGTTTTATTGGAATTTGACTAATCTCTACCAATAGTAATCACGGTGTTAGAAAATGTTTGGATTTTACGTAACAAAAAAAAGTAAAAAATGTTCAAAATTATTTAAATGTCATACTCTCATTCTTGAATGTAGACCAATCGCAGTTGGTGGATAGATCTATGTGTTCTTTTGTTAGATTCCTAGATATACATTTGGGGTAGTCTATCTATTGTTTTGATAGACATAAAATTACTACAAAAAAAAATTACCCCTCTTAACAAATTTGGTTATTCGAAAAACTTAATCTGCCATTGTTCCGTCAAACTGACTCTGAAATAATAATGTATTCTTGGCTTCTTACATAAATTTGGATTGATTAATTAAGTGACCATGCACATGCCAGTTATGTTGCAATGTTCCAGAATATTATCTGAGAATTCATTGAAATGTGACAAATAAATAAATTAACTGTCTATGTTTTATTATAAATTACACTTAACTGATGAAATGTGCCATCCCTCTGATGTCAAATGCGATCACATGCTCAGTGGGAACATTCAGGTCATGATGCTTAATTCTAATATGAGCATCCAATTGGACAAAAAGCAAAACTTACTTGGCCGACATGAGATACTCAATGATGAGTCAATATCCATACTTGATACCCGTAACTAACTATTACCATTCACACAAAGGCTATAGAACCCTGGCTGGATAGTATAATGCTACTCGCACAAATGTCTTCTGTTTTTTTGTGGTTGTTTTACATGTCAGCTATTTCACTGCTGCTATGTTGTTCCAGTGAGGGATATGCTGACCAATGAGAGTGGTGGGATTATGCAATCATATGATTCCGAAGTGACAAGGTTGACTGTACAGAAAAAAGTGGACCAAAACATCCAATGTCTTTGGTGCTTTTTTTTTTCAGAAATGTATTTCAACTTAATCAGAACAGTTTCCAGGTTATTATTTTCTATGATATGCATTGCTTAAGCAGCTTTGAGGGTCAAATGGTGTGAAACTGACAAACTTGCCTAATGCTTAAGTTTTTTCTAAAGGTAAGGAATTCTTATGACAATATCCTTTGTCGTGTACATGCACACTGTGTTGGTATATTTTCAAACATCATTTGTGTGCTTTTGAGGGAGCATCACAGGATAGTCATCAACTTCAAACTTTTTATTATGAACTGTGTGTTAAATCCCCAATAAATGTGTCATTGCAAGCAGTGTGTGTCATTCGTGCTGATAAACCTTGGTGTAGAAATCTGATAAACCAACCCCACTTTCAACTGTATGATGATTTTTCCATTCTTGTTTTCACTTTTGTCAATTTTGACTGCCAACCCCATATATTTTAAAAGCAAATATTCTGTATCTTTGAGACAAAGATGAAAGCATGTGCAAAGGATTTTTTCAATGGTCAGTCAGTTGGTGATTATGATGATAATTAAAACAGCCGATGTTTGCAGCAACGCTGAACTATTTGCACTATTTTGATAGGATTACAGCATGGTGACTCCTACTGCAAAGGGTACTCTGTATTTGTTTCAGAACTGAAGTATTTTAAAAGACTAATTGGAAGCGAGTTTCAATTTTAAAAAAGTAGACGTTGTTGTTTAAATAAATACCCAAATTTCTAAAGTTATCATTTTTTGGTGGTTGTTTCGCATTTCAGCTATCTTATGCCCATCAAAACGAAAGATAAACCAGTTCTACCCAAATAAGGGATCAGAAATCTTAATAAGTCATACGACAAATCTATATATGCAGTTGGGAGTAGGTTGAATAAAAAAATGAGAGTATAATGTTTGACAATCTAAAAAATAATTTTGAACGATTTGCCAGCTTCTTAACATTATTTAGACACTTAAAGTCGTATTTCCACCACAGTAACCAATCTTTTCACAAAGAACACTCTGAAATCATGCAAGAATCAAAATGTATATTAATTTTAGGCAGTTCCATCCTCTATTTAATGTTTTGATAACCTAATTTGGGTTTATTAGACAATTATTTTGAATTTTGCAGATTCTTTGCCAGTCAAAAGTGAAGATAGGCCTGGTTCTGGTCCAAATAAAATGTTCCCAGACCTGCTTCAACCCCAACTTAAGTTTCCTATTATGCAGGAAGCAAAGAATGTATTAATGTTATGCATTTCCATCCTTTATTTGCTGTTTAAATAACGTAATTTGTGACTATTAAGCAATTTTTTCACTTTTCGGCCATTCTCTACCAGTCTAAACTGCACATGGGCCTGGTTCTGGTCCATATAAATGTTCCCAGACCTGGTTCAGCCCCAAATTAGTGAATTTGACCATCCAAATGGCTATTTGCAGTAAAATCAGAACGTCCACCTGTGTAATTTTGGAAGCTAGGACACTAAGCTACAAGATTCAATCATCAAATTCTCTCCGGCTCGCACTGTATACGGGGTTGTAGGTCAGAACCAGGACTAAATCAAGCAGCACCTTATTCAGAAAAAACCCCTCCAGAAATCATTTATTTCAAGTCTGCCCAAAAAGAATTTATTTATTTCACCAAAACTGAGCAAGAAAGTATTTATTTAGCGAGTTGCAAGGCAACTTGCTTTGCAGCATTTTAGCTTCCTCTGATTGGTCCTTAACTGACCATGAGCCCATTAGAGAACAAAGCAAGTGGTAAGCTGTTATTTCCTGGGTGTGAAATAATAGACAACAATTTCCCGCAAAAATCCGCCAGGGACATATATACATTGTAGACAGTCACATTGCCTGAATAACAAATAATCATTTTTGCAGTGTAGAGCCTCATTTCAGTCAGAAAGTTTCTCCCTTTATCGTTTTCGCATAGTTTTTTACCTCCATATATGCCTACATACAATTACAAGAGCTCAGTTCAGGTTCATGTAGTAAATGATGTACAATGAATTGCAATTTCCTACCAAACGCCTGTATTTGCATGGGAACACCTGCGAATCATCTGGTTTGGTTTCTTTCACTTCTTTGTCCTTGGACAAAATTAATCTGAGTCGACAAATGTATATCTGATCATGAAAAATTACCATCATCCTTCCAGAACACGGGCCAGTTGGGCCTATATAAAACATAGGCTGCGTAGCAGCAAACCTTCAGCGAAAAAACAACATTTAAAAAGGAGACCATTACACCATAAAAGTGATGTGAACCAAATTGCATGTAGTATTTGCAATAGTGGCCCGATCTTGGTCTGAAATTATCTATACGCCCCGCCATATGCCGGCCTGCATGCCACGGTATGTTGAATGATGGAAAGGCCTTACTAGACCAATGTACATATAATGACCAGTTTCATGCATAAACAAGGAATAAGTTGTGAGGTATGGGTCAGAATATTTGAAAAAGCATCAAGAATAATAATCAAGCAGAGCAACAAAAGGCACTAAAATATTATATAGGTGATGTATATAAAATTTAATCTACATGCAATGATGGCTAAGTTTTAGCCTGGAAACAAAAAATAATAATTTTAATATTTTGTTGTCAATATTTCAAGATGTATAGAATATCCATGAATCACACCCACAAAAGGCACAAATTAATCATATAGGTGACATGTGTAACATATTTCATCCATGTACATGCAATTGTGGCCAAGTTTTGGCCCGAAATGCAAAAAAAAATTTGTAGTACATTTTTCTCAATATTCCAAAAAGTATGGAATATCAATCAATCAGACCATGAAAAGGCACAACTAGACTGTATAGGCTACATGTGTAAAAAATTTCATCCATGTACATGTATTAGGGGCTGAGTTCTAGCCCGGATATGAAAAAAATATTTTTTAAATATTTTTCTCAATATTGGAAAAAGTATAAAATATCCATCCATGAGACCATCAAAAGGCACAATTAGACCATACAGGCTACATGTGTACCAAATTTCATCCATGTGCATGCAATAGGGGCTGAGTCCTGGCCCGGAAACGAAAAAAATAATTTTTTTATATTTTGCTCAATATTTCAAAAATTACAAAAGTTCCATCAATCAAATCATCAAAAGGCACAACTAGACCATATAGGCTACATGTGTACCAAATTTCATCCATATACATTCAATAGGGGCTGAGTACTGGCCCGGAAACTATCTATCCGCCCGCCGCCCGACCACTTTTGACCAAAGTGATAACAATACCTTCTTCGAACTTCGTTCGCTGAAGGTAAAAATGCTCTCGTAGGGTGTGACCATTTAAAATCCAAGGGGGAGGGGGGGTTGGAGTTTTTTTAAAATAAATAATTACTTTCTCAGTTTTGATGAAATAAATACGTTCCTTTTGGGCAGTCTTTAAATTAATAATTTCTGCAAAGTATTTCTTAATAAGGCGTTGCTTGATTTGGGTAATAAGGCGTTGCTTTATTTAGGTAAGAATATTCTGTGATTTGCACACTATAGAAATAATGTCGCTGTCGGGGTGCAATTAATTGTTTTCTACCAAGGAAAACTCCAAGCCTCCCTGGAAATTAAATGGTCGCCCCTTACCACTTTATTATCCTCCCACACAGACTCTGCCATATTCAGTTGACATGCAGCTACTAGCCAGTCATTCTGGGCGACTCATTCCACTGAATGGCCAAAACATTGGCGGCACTATTCTGCAATTCTTCTTAATTTGCTTTCCTCACTTGGGAGATGTATACACTTATGATCCAAAACAACAACTTCCAAAATGTAATACATATGAAAGAATGACCAAGTGGCCTTACATTGTAAAGTTACAAAAAAATGCACTAGAAATACTCCAGCTTGACGTCACATTAGCTGGACCAATTAGAAACAAAGGCAGGAAATCTATCAGCCAATCAGATTTAAATTTTGAGTGTTACTTGATGTTTTCAGACTTTAGTAAAATTGTTATACATGAAAAATGCTGCAGTGTGCCAGGTTCCCCTTGCTTAAATACACCCTTTTTGTATTTTTAACAGTTACCAACTTACCATTATAAAATGTCTACAGTATAGATTGTTTTAAAACATCAGAGGCAGTTTGAAAATGTTTAGGGTGCAGTATTTGTAAAAGTGATATGGCCTAGGTCTGGTCCTGAGTGAGGTGGTTTGGTTTTGTCACTGGACCAGTCTAGAGATGTGGTCAATCGGCATTTCCAAAATCATGAGAGAAATTAAGTTTGAACTTTATATGGCATAAATTCGTCTTTAGAGATGATGAAATTCATATGATAACACTGAAACCATAAAATAGGTGTGTACGAAATTGCATACAGGTAAGTGAATTAGTGACTGAGTCTTGGCGCAGAAACAAAAAATAAATTATTTATTTATTTTTTCAATATTTCAAAAAGTATAGAATTTTTAAAAAAATTATTTTTTCAAAAAGTGCAACTAGATCATAAACGCCATATCTTACCAAATTTCATCCATGCAGATGCAATAATGACGAAGTCTTGGCGTGGAAAAAAAAAATATATATATTTTGTTCATTAAAAAAGTGAGGCATGTCTATCCGTTGGACCAACAAAAGAACTAGAGCATACAGGCCATATCTCTACCAATTTCATCCATGCAGTCACAATAGTGACCGAGGGTTGGCCTGGAAATATTTTGTAAATTTTTCAAAAACTATAGTTCTAACATCCATATAGCCTTTCACTTTGATAAAGAAAAAATAAGGACCAGTTCACTGTGAAAAATGCACTTTGTGACTCATGATAGCTGATGAAGTGTCATCTTCTATACTTTCAACATGGAACACATAGAGGCAGTTTGATTAGTCATGATCAAGAGAAGGCCATTTGACTCGTCATAACTGATTTTGGATTGAAAATCAGATGCATAATCCTTTCATTTGGCTGTCACCAACAAGAGGGATAAGTTGTGTATGCCCAAAGCATATATAATCACTCACAAATATCCACAAAAGACCGTCATGGATTTTGGCTTGGTCTTTTGACTTTGACCAAAGAGCCTATTTGACTATCAGCCTATTTAATATAAGGCTCAATTTTCATTGGTTGTTGGATATTAGATTGGAATCTCATTGAATTCTCAGTGTATGAGCGAAAAAAAAACTGAAATTCAGAAAAAGTTAATATTCATGCCTTAAAAATGATAGAAGAACCCCAAGGAATAACTTTTAAACTGAACGCGCTCACAAAAAAATTGCCATAGGGTTATAATAGGGGGCTTCTTGCCCAATGGGTGTGGTAAGAAGGCCATTTTAAATTTTTTACAAAAATGGCCGTAACTCCTTTATCAAAATTGGTAGACATTTGTTTCACTAGTTATTAGTAGATTCAAGTGATCCCTCCCTAACAGCATAAGCATTCAAATAACCGCCCATAAAAAGTAGGTCAAATCGCACCTTGAAGTTAAGGGGGGCTGCATGCCCCGCCCGGAAAGGATCAATTGGCCTGCTGCACAAACGCCTGGTTTCCCGCCCGCAATGCCTTCTTTGAACTTCGTTCGCAAAAGGTGAAAACGTTTCTAAACTTTAGGTTGTAAAAAAGAGACCTCCAGGAGGGAAGTTGGAACATTAATGCCAACTGAAACTACCAGTTCCTACAAATAATTATTTTCATACACGAATAAGCCTGAACCAACAACAATTGTGTTCTTAGAATGGTAAATATCGGTCCAACTTTTTCAAAATCTGTTGTTAGATGACAATGATCTGCTTACAATAAGAGCTTCTTCAGCTAAAAGTCTCCTACAATGACAAAGTTTGGAGATAACGAACTGCAATGAAACTCTGGAAAGATTCACAGAGAGAGAGAGAGAGAGAATCTTTTATTTGTGAATGGGCTCATAGCTTCCGCTTAGCCCCCAGCCCTCTTCAGCTTACAATCACTCTTACATTGCAATTAGAACAGTGAACAAAAATACAGAATTTTAAAAAAATGAATGTGGAATAGAAAAATACATGTATATTTTTCACAATACAAAAATCTACTGATTTAGCTGAAATTTTCAGGAAGTTGGTTCTTTGAGACATTAAACAACATATAATTCTTTCAGTCTGTTCGCAGAAGGGGTGGTGGAAGCCACTTGTTGATCTGACGCGCAATGACCCACGGCCTATGAGAAAAACACAAGAACGGCACATACAATGCTGATGTTAACCTCTGGAACTCAACAAGCTCACTTTAATTGCTCAATTACGGAGAAATATCGGCAATCATAGTAGCATGAAAATTTATTGAATACAAAACTTTTCAGTGAATCTGCGGAGAAGTGGGAATGTCATGTCTAATAACGTGTAATATCATATTTAAAAAATCTAATCTAGCTCATACATGTAATAAAGTTCCTGTGGCTGATATTCAAACACAAATGTTTGAAAAGCAGGACATCATACTTAAATTATGGCCTATCTCAAAAATAATGAAGCCAAAGTGTGACATGACCATCAAAATTTTAAAATGTATTTTTGTATGAAATGACCTAAGCAATGTAGTAAGCATATTATAAGGAACATATTTATGTTCCAGAAACTATATTTACCTTGATGCTTTGATGAGTGGAAATAATTGATAATAGCTGATTTTCATGGCAGTGAAACTTAACTGGGCTGTACGTTAATTTGTCATGAAATTAAATCCATTTTCATTATTTGACAACAACTGGAACAGTTCTAAAAGTCTTTTGGCCGATTGTCATTCAAATACACCTAATATAATTTGAGAAACACCCAATTTTTTTTTTTTAATTTTTCGGAAATTTCATCTCAAAACTTACATATATTAACCCCAGAAGCTTATGTTTTCATTTAAAATGATTTTAACTGCCCTATGTTATGCGTCTGTATGTGGGCTTCAAATTGATACCAAATAAGTGCCACCGAAGTGAACGTCTGCTCAGCAAATGATGATAAAAGTGTGATTTTTGACATAAAAAGCTGATTTTAAGTACTGGTGTGATATGAATCTTCAAAAAATGTTCTGGTTTTGACTCAAATCGATTTTTAATGAATTATCAATCATAACTGAGTTAAAAAATACAATCATTTACAAAATAAAAACTATTTTGTTCATGTTTATTGCCTTTTTAGTCAATTTGGCCCAAATTTTAAAGAATGCTCCATAAATGTTATAATTTTTGTAATAAGACAATGAAACCAACTCCAACTTCTGAAATTATATGTTTATTTTCATTCAAAGTAATATTAGATTGATGGCTTTAATGTTTGTCAGAAAAAAAATTGAATACGATCAAAAATTTTCAGAGCATTAGGCGTGCGACGAACATAACTTTTGAATTTTATCACCAGAAACCAGTCAACAACTTGGATTAGTTCATAGATTAATAAAGCTTCATAGATTTACTATATTTTGAGCCAATCCAGATTAAAAACAGAGCATTAATAGCTCTGTGCCACTTGAAAGTACTATTGGCGTTACGCGTGCGACACATTCACCTTTCCAGCTATTCAACTAAGTAGATATAATGAAGTTTTTCAGGATAAGGGAACTTAGCTGGCTACTAAGAACTTATGTCCATCAAGGCTTAGTGGAGGTCACTAAGAGGGGGTAATCAAACTGTTTGTTGCAAATTTTTTTAATAATCTTATTGAATATGTGTGCAAACATATGTTTCGCTTGAGCAAACCTGCAGTGTGATTATTATGTAATGCATTACAGAAATCATAACATAAGCATTTAAGGGGACCTTCTTAGAAGTCACCTTAGTTCCCTTATCCTGAAAAGCTTCACTACTAGATCTCAATGGCAAAAAGATTCAACTGAATTTTATTAAAGGGAAACTAGAGCATTTCAGATCAGGAACATTCAAATTTGACTCAATTTTACAAAGTCAACCTTTGAACACAAATAACTCAATGATGTCAAAACAAGTGGATAGAAGTGCTTGTTTCAATTGATTTATAAAGCCTGGGGATGTGGAGATTGCAAAAGGTATAAGAAAATAGCAATGGAACATGTCAAACTTTGTGAAACTGAAAGAATTCATCAGGTGAAAAAGGTTATGTCACGCTAAATAAGTGAAAAAATGAATGTTTTCTGGTCTTTCATCTCTATCTCAATAACATTTTGACAAATTGCCATGAAATTTTCAGGATTTTGGCATAAGAATGTATTTAAAGCAAAGACTGTAATATGAAGTTGTTGTATGCAGCCGTTATCAAAATTTGTAACCCTCAGTGAAAACCAGCTGTGTGGCTTCATTATTTTTGAGATATGCCTTATAAGTTATTTTACCTCTTGAAATTTTCAAAGATCACTGGTTTTTTTGGGGTTTTTTTTGCTGCGGTTCCTTTCGTCATTCTGAAAGTTCTGTCATACATGCCCATAATAATAAGTCAAATTTTGTTGATTTGCCTTTATATTAGGCCTATCTCAAAAGTAATGAAGCCAAAGTGTGACGTAACCATCAAAATTTTATAATGTAATTTTGCATCAAATGACTATGTTATATTGTTAAGAAAATATCTGATTTTCGGAAACTTTATTTACCATGGAGTTCTGACGTGTTGAAAAATGATAGCTGAATATTGCCAAAAGTTACAAAGTTTTTATATCCATGGCAACTAAAGAAGAAAAATAAACTAAATGGTAATTCATCATCAATACAAAGGAAGTTTAATTTTTTTCATATGATGACATTGGGCACATATTGTAGGCTAGAGTCTCCTGGGCAGGTTTCATTCAGTTGCAACGAATACAGTGAGTCCCAAATTATTACGCAAGTTGGTTTTTGTATGACATCTCAAAAAAATCTAAACACATATTATAATCCTTCCCACATAACAATTTAGTTTCCATGAAGGCAATATCCTGTAAGTTTTGTCCAATTCTGACAGTGCAGTGAGGAGTTACGCCACAGAGCAGCCAATACCCTGTTTTTCAATGTCCCAAATTATAACGCAAATGCAAGAAAAAGTGGTCCAAAAGTACCAAAATGATCTTGTTATCCTCTAAACACTTACCTCTTAATATTTGATGAAAAACAGAACCTTCATTTCCAAAATGGTTGCTTTAATGACAAAGAAATCAATATAAAACCTCTTCATTGGAATAAAATTGAAATGACCATTTTTCTTGAATATAAAGCCTCTGTTGTTTTTAAAAATGTCATATCACAACCAATTCACATTACAATATATCTGTGAGACTATGATGGTATCCTGTGTAAAGATGAACCAATTTCTCTTTCTCTACAAAACATAACAATAAGTCAAAAATGTGTCAGGACTTCTTTTTACCATCAAATTAGCATTGCCGTCAACGCAAGCCCAATCCCCCATCATTTTTATTTAAAGATATTGTTCATGTTAACTGGTCGAAATGGCTTCTCTTTAATTTTGGGAAGAGTTCTAAACCTAAGGAACAGAGAGAGAGAGTTTCATAATGATAAAAAATTTTGTTTGTCTTGGAGAAGCTTTTTATTGCAAGAAGTTAGTAATTTCAATGTTATTTCAATGCAGGGTAATAATATGGATTTCTTCGTCATTAAAGCAACCATTTTTGAAATGAAGGTTCTGTTTTTCATCAAACATTGAGAGGTAAGTGTTTAGAGGATTAAAAGATCATTTTGGTACTTTTGGATCACTTTTTCTTACATTTGCGTAATAACTTGGGACATCGAAAAACAGGGTATTGGCTGCTTTGTGGTATAACTCCTCACTGCACCACCAGATTCAGACAAAACTTACAGGACATTGCCTTCATGGAACATACATTATTATGTGGTAAGGATTTACAAATGCGTTTAGTTGTTTTTGAGATATCATAAAAAAACCAACTTGCGTAATAATTTGGGACCCACTGTATGTTATGAGTAACACACTATTTTTGACAATATTTCTGCGATATTTTTCAATAACTTAATTATGTTTTCCCCCAAAACATATAATATTGTGTTCCCTTAAAATGATTTAAACTGTCCTATGTTATTGGTCTGAATGTATAAGCTTCAAATTCATACCAAATAAGTGCCACCGAAGTGATTATTAACTCAGAAAATTATGACAGTTCTAAGCCTCTTTTTTGGCCCATTTTTTTTTCAGAAAAAGATCCTGATTTAATATTATATCATCACTCATTACTGAGGGAAAAACACAACCATTTTTTTAAAATGACAAGTGCTGCCCTCTGGTTTTTCAACTGAAAATTAAAATAAGTCATGTGATCATCTTTTCCTGAAAGTTACGTTACAAGCGCCGGTATTGCAGAATAAAAACAAGTATGAAGACTGAGCCTTCTCTTACTGGGCACCAAAGCTTTGGAATAGCCTTCCTGAAAATGTGAGAATATCCACAAACCTGGAAAACTTCAAAAAAGAGACTGAAAACTTACTATTACAGCGATGCACTTTGATACCGAAAAAGAGTGCAGTGTTGCACTGTGAAAATGGCACTTCGTGTGTCATCATACAGATGATTTGTCATGATCATACCCAATACTTTCAATGTTAATTTGATTTAAGGAGACTTATCCCTCTTTTTGGTGACAGCCAAACAAAAGGATCAAGCATCTGATTTTCAATCCAAAATCTGTTTTGACAAGTCAAATGGCCTTCTCTTGATCATGACTAGTCAAACTGCCTCTATGTTTCCCATGTTGAAAGTATAGAAGATGACACTTCATCAGCTATCATGAATCACGAAGTGCATTTTCACAGTGAACTGATCCTCATTTTTTCTTTATCAAAGTGCATCACTGTAAGGAAGTTTTATAGTTAACTTACTCAGATTCCACAATCCTGGATTATGATATTATTAGGCCTACATTGTTTATTGCTGATATCTACTTCACGTCATTTCCACTAAAGTCATGCCATGCCTTTGAATGTGTACAAAATGAATAAAACGTGAATGAAAAATATGGTTTTCAAAACATTTCTGCTTGTTAACAAACTTTTTTGTACAATGATGAAAGGCACTGATTTGTCGCAAACATTTGTAACTTCGTTTCTTCCCATTCTGCCCAATATGAAATTCCATTTTTCCCCAAGCATGGGGCAAAATAAAATTAGCATTTTTGAAAATTTGGAAATTACAAAGTTGCTGTAAAAACAATCACTTCTCTGTTTCGGTGTTTCTTCATGGATCAGAGTTTGACCTCATTTAAGATTCGAATTATACATACAGGCCTACAGTCTTAGTACAGGGAACCTTCAAAGCTAGACTCCACATCAAAAACGTTTCTTAACATCTAATTTGCATTTTTACTATTGCTTATCACATCTATGAATACCATATTGATGACTAATCCATAAGTTATAGCACAATTGCAAAGTGGGCAAAATGAGATTTTCAACATCTCAAGTAATTTTTTACTGATTCAGAAGAAGTAAAGTTTAATATCTCAAATGAGTCTCGATTCGAGGCAATATATTCCCAATGACAATTTTCCCTATATATATTGGTGGCAATTTACACAATGAATTTTTTGGAACAAGAACCATATTTCACCGAAAAGTCATATATTTGTTTATTAATTACCCAGTCCTATATAGATGTGAATTGCCCATTTCCCCACCTACAGGGGTCGCTTTTTATTGTGCCACAATTTGGACCAAAATCAGTGACTAAATTTTTTTTTCATGGCTTCATTTTGGGATAACTATAAAAGGAATGCTGTGGTGTTTCTGTAAATGGTGACACTCTCAACTATTAAAAAAATGCATGATTGTGTGCCTTTAAACCTTCACAGATTTACTATGTTTCACGCCAATCCAGGTCAAAAACAGATCTTGCATGGCTTTGTGCCACATGAAAATACTCCATGCGTTACGCATGCAACACTTGCACCTTGCCTGATATTCATTGAAAATTTTTCATGAACCGTATTTTTCCCGAGCATGAAAAGCTCCGAAACAACTAAATAGATGTAACGCAAGATGTCAATGGCAAAAAAATTCAACTGACACATGTCAAAGGGAAACTACATCTTTACTTCCCAGATCAGTCAGCTTGAAATTTGACTCAATTTTTCAAAGTCAACCTTTAAACATAAAGAACTAAATGGCTCAAAAATGTACATAAATGTACACGTTTCAATGGATTTATGAAGCCTTGGGATGCAGAGATAAAAAGTATATTAGGGAATAGCAATGAAAAGTGTGAAATTTCATGTAACTGACAGGAATAAAGTGTGGAAAAACTTTATGTCACTCTAAATTAGTGAAAAATGCTCATTTTTTAACATTCTTTTAAGATTATCTTGACAACCCTCAGCTATATTGTCATGAAATTTTTAGGACTTCGGCACAAGAATGTATTTAAAGCAGGAGCATAATACTATGAAGTTGTTGCATATATATATACGTCCTTTCTTAAATTTTGTGACCTGCAATGAATATCCTGCTGTGTGGCTTCATTATTTATGAAATAGGCCTTAAGAAAAATGTGAGCATACCATGATTTTCTTAGTTTGTCTTTTTGCAGTATTCAAAATTGAGTTTGTTATGGTTTTGTCCGCAGAGTAACGAAAATGCCTCTTCTGAAGAACAAGGTTGGCGACAGCCGAGTCCAGTCCATGATTTCGCTGGGAACCAGCTTCACAACGAAGAAAACTAGTCGAAGCACCATGAACGACAGCCAAGATGAAATACACCAAGAACCAGACATCAATGCCTCAATGCAAAGCTTGAAGATGATAGCAGTGTTTGTTGCTCCAGTCCTTGCATTTGTTGCAATTACATCAGTCAGAGTCTATTCGAGCATCTCTTCCAGCGTGGTCGTCAATAATGCTTTGGATTCAGTGAGTCAATTTCAGGAGATCAGCCAACTTTTCAGGTTGCTCTGCACAGAAAGGTCTTTGGTAGTTGCTTACTTGGCCTCCTCCTGGAAAAACTTAGAAGTGAACGGCCGCCTTTACTACTTGACCCAACAGGTTGACCAGGAGTCGCAAGACAGAATGCCTTACCTGATGAGTTTCCCAAGCCACAGAGAAGACCTCACAGCCTCATTGAAAGCCTGGAAAGAAGTGAGGTCTTGTGTTGACGATCCATGCAATGCGACTCTCGACACAATGAGAACCACTTACAAAAATCTGATCACTGACATTATTGACATCAGCATATCTCAAACAACAATGCCGCAAGAATCGAAAGCCAATGACATATGGACCGAATTTGTCGCTGCAGCTACTCTCGTCAGACTTTACGAAATCGTCAGCAACCGGCAGTCATACTTAATTGAGATAATGACAGTGTGTAATGCAGAACGAGAAAATGTATTTACGTACAATGAACTTGATGGACAGTACGCTTCGATGATAAACATGCTTAACAACTACAGTCCCAGGGCAAGTACGATGTATGCCAATTCGACTAATTACCTCCCGAAAACTTCTACTTTGGAGGACACATTGATGACCTGCAGCAACAAGACCTCCTATGAAATCTACGTCGCTGCAGTGGACCTTCTGGAGAGCACGGACTCCCACTTGTTAGCCATCAACGAGCAGGTGGATAATCTCATTGGGGTCGTTCAGACCAGGTTGAAGGAGAAGAAGACAAGATCAGACAGGGCTGCTGCCGGTTACTGTACCGCTCTGGTTGTGGTGTTTGTCATGTGCATCTTCGTCAGCATCTGGTACGCCCGCTCCATCACCGACATGCTGCTCCGAATTCAAGGCATGACAGCCGACATCACCAGCAAAAGCCGCCAACTCAAGAAGGAGAAGAGGAGGACTGAATATCTTCTATTGCAGATGCTGCCTGAAAAGGTTCTTATTTCTTTTCTTCTTTTTCATTTATCTGTACAGTGTACATTCGGCTTTTATGCAAAAAGGGCACTTGCATTTATTGCATTATTTTTAGTTCCAAGAATATATTTAAAGAGGTCTTTACGCATATGACAAGTATCAAAAGCTGTTACAAATACACAAAATCTCATGAATCATAGTTGACTTTCTTTTTGTGATGCCTCAAGGAGGTCATATTATATTGCACCCTAAATTGAATTGAAGACATAACTAAAATTCTACAAGGTGTATAAGCTTGTTCAAAAATCTACTCCTTGAAGAAATATAATATTCTACATTTGACCTTTGCAGGTTGCCCACCAGCTCGCGAAAGGGATCACGCCATCTCCTGAGCCTTTTGACAGCGTCACCATCTACTTCAGTGACATCAGTGGCTTCGAAGACATCTCCTCCAAATCAAGCCCTCACCAGATAGTGGACATGCTCAATGGCTTATACAAGTAAGAATTATAAAATATACGATTTTCCTCTTTCTTTGGTTGGTTTTCACGTCATCATTACAATCCCGCACTGTCCCGCAGAGGTGAGCATTTTACGTTGAGCAATGCTAGCTCCGATCTGATGGCGTATCTTCCTAAATTTTGGCACTGAAATTCCGACGATGTGATTGATATAGGCATTTCAAGGTGCACAGCGCAATAGCATCGAAAACCTATATACAGCAATAGCGAAAGGCTGAGATGTTGTCGGAGCTAAAGAAACCTTCTTTAAAAGATTTCAGTAAATAATTATTAATGCATGTTAGAACCCTCGGAATCGGTGTCTATATAACTATAACATGTTATAGTATGCAGGGAGAGCCAGGGAACTTCAACACGTGCACCTATAGCCTGATTTTCGGTAATTCTGACAATTACAGCCTTTTCATGAGGAAACTCGATTAACATACATTGCCTTTCATATATGGACTTGTGCGCGTTCCCAATACCGAGCAATTAATTTGTAACGTGTCTTATGTAGCTGACCTTTGAATACTCAATATGAAATAATTACAGGAATCCACCTAAATGCAGGTTTCCACCTGATCCACGTGACCACCTTTTGTGTAAGCTCAGTGTTTGCTAAATCATCAAATCACAGGGATTGCACAACCATTATTTTAAAACAAAAGTAATCGTTTAAAAATCAAGACTATTCATAATTACAGTAGACGAACATCCAGGCTCAATCCCGGTTAAATGGACAAATTCCATTCTAAAAAAAGTGAAAAAGTGACCACCACGGAAATGAAAATTTTTGCTCAATATTTTTTATACATTGTCAAGAGGAGCAGTTTCTGGAATATCTTTCACTAATCTTAACTTTTATTTTGCTAATTTCCAATGCAATTTCACAGGTTAAAATGATAAATGGTAACGTAATTTACACTGTTTAGAACAAATTTACACAAAATTGGACACTTTATCCCTTCTCAGAGCAAAAATAATCATCACATATTCATGAAATGCATATGATCTCAGGCATCAAAGGCTTACAAAAATAGAAAATAATTGTTTTTCTACCTCTATTGGTCTTTTCTGTATGCTATGGTAACGTAATTTACATCTAAAAACGACAAAATCACTTTTTGACCTTCTTTGGCCTCCCGTGAAGAGAGTTTTCAATATATTTCAAAACCGTAAACTGCACCAAAAACTAGACTTTTCAAACGTGGCAATGAAGTTCTTAAATATGAGAATTGGTAAATATTAACATGATTAAAGTGGCCTTGAATTTTGGTAACGTAATTTACAAGAATTATTTGACTTTTTAAAATTACTTCAAAAACCAATTTATAGATTTCTAAATGAGTTACGAATTTTTTTGTTTGAAGGAAATTATTGTTAGGCACATTTCCATTCATTCCTCAAGTCAATATCAGCAAAAACAGTGCCATGTGCAGCGTCATATTATATGAAACCACACAGCCATTGGACATGCAATTTTTCCCGTTTTTCGGCCATTCAACATGGAATTTACCGCAGTTGCTATCACATATCACATGTATATTGCATATGACTAAATTTCTATAAAAGTATTCTAAATAACTGCCAAATTTCAAAATTGTAAAATGATTTTACTAGAAATGACAGCCAATACTCTTTGAACATTCTTTATTTTTGGAATTTGCCCGTTTAACTGGGATTGAGCCTCAAGTGCTTACAGATTTGGACTGAACTGTTCCTTGTGAGGTCAGAGCCCTATCCATGCCATGTTATTCTTATGAGTCATAAGGAATTTATGAAGTCAGAGCCTATACTTGCAATGCTATAAAAGTAGTGTCCAACTAAGTGTCAATGAGGTCACAATTACTCAATGACAAGTTAACAACTTATTTCAATGCTGTGGATAGGGCTTGTTGTGAGGTCATTGATGTTCACCAGCAGCCAAATGTAAGTACTCGTCATTCGTCGACTGTAAAGATTCAATCCAAGTTGTGGTCCCAAATATGAAGGTAATGATTATCAACAATCACATTGCCCGTGAAGAAACTTTGCGATCATGTGAAATTGCCTGCAGTATGATCATGATGAACTAGCACGAAAATGTGAGAAACGTCTTAATGGTTTCCAAACAAACCAAAACAATGGAATAGAAATATTTACTGACATTGTTGAATAAGTTTAATAAACCTGATCATCACACTTTGTAAAATTTTAAAAGCTAACCTAATTTTTAAAAAGTCTTCTTTTGGTCTCATTTTTAACCCCACTGTTTCTTTAAGGGGCACTGTGCAATGGTAAATATTATGATAAACTTTATTTGAAGAATCTAATTGACATGATTTCAACTTTACTTCAAACGCTAGTACATGACAGTGATGTTTTTGTGTTCAGGTCTTCAGGAGTGTGCACAAAATAGTTTCCCATTTTGAAGATATAAATAGGTGAAATGTACGAAGCTCCTCTAGGGCAAAGAAATGAAATATAAATCTCATTCTTGCAACTTGTGAGGCACACTCTAAAAAATGTCGGGACAAAATTGGTTTTTTAGATTCAAAATGGTTTTTTGAAAAACCAAATTTCAATGCAAAACCAAAATGGATTTTTAAAAAAATCCATTTTGGTTTTTTGCATTGAAATTTGGTTTTTCAAAAAACCATTTTGAATCTAAAAAACCAATTTTGTCTGAATTTTTTTAGAGTGCACTTCGCGAAACCCTTCTGCTTCCTAATGGAGAGAAATACGACTCTGATGGAATATTCGCTTTCATCTCTTGAGTTCTTTTTCTCATGAAGGCACAGCACGAAAGATACTCAATTAGCGTTTAGTGTAGCAAATATCGTCAGCAAAGATCAAGGACTCTTACATCTTATAGGTGGTTCGGGTGGTAGCCTGTCAGGGTCTCTTTCTTGAGTTTGAACTATTCTGCTGGAACGGTCTTGCATTTACACAAAACCATGATGCAGCTTTGGTTGCTTTACTTGGTTAATGTACTTTTGAGCATCTTGTATTGAGGGTTCATTTCCACTAAGGGAAGTATACACATATGCTTTCAAATGCCTCTCTATTGCCATGCATGCAATGCAGGCTTGATGAGAATTTGTAACATGAGGCATTTCGTAAAAGAAGTCACAAAAAAAAATTCCAATGTTGTCAGATAACTATTGTGAAGTCATTCGATCCACTAAAGAAGGAGTCCTTCATTTCACTACGCGCATTAACTGTCACTGTTGCTCCTTACCTCATTAAATGTTGATATCGATGAACCTACATTGCAAACATACAGCGATCGAAACATAATTTTCATTACCATGGAAAATTCAAAACTTAATAAAAGCAAATGTATAGAACATGTATTAGATATCAAAACAGCAAACTGACCAGGCCTATATGTTGAAAGAAAAAAAAAACTGGTGAAGTGTTGCAATATAACCACTAACTAAGCTGATAAATTATGGAAAATCTAATCCTGGTCTCCACATCTAATTTCACTTCATACCTTCATACACCAGGTATTGTGAAGGAAATCCAGTTTTCGTTTCGCTCATTCAACTCTGAGAGGTTCTGAGGAGACGGCAAATTTAACGTCACTTATCCAACCTAAATAATTAATTGTGCTGAATAAAGGGGAAAGAATATACGTTGTTGCAGGTTGTTTGATGAGGCCATAGAGAGATACAACGTATACAAAGTGGAGACAATACGTGATTCCTACATGGTGGTCAGCGGCTTGCCTGTCCGGTACGTCCCTCATGCCGCAGAAATTGCCCATCTCGCCATGGAGTTGCTTCTGGCTGTCAACGAGTTCCAGGTCTCCCATCTCCCTCAAGTCAGCCTGCAGTTGAGAATAGGAGCATGTTCAGGTAATAAATAAATATAATAATTGAGTAATAATTCAAATCTGGATGACGATAAATAATCATTATTCCGTTTTACAGTATACTAAAGTATTAATGGTTTTATGACACATAATCAGCATCATGTTACGGACATAACCACTTATTGCAAAATTCTCCTCTCTTTCCATGTAGAGTGGGTCAGGGCAAAAAGCCCGGGTTAGGTGAGAAGCCCCCCCAGGGTTATATCTAAACTTACATTTTTGGTGCTTTTTCTTATTGATAGGATTGAAGCTAGAGGCTTTTTAGGTGACGTCACAAATTTTCAGGGCAAACAGCACCAAACCATAGAAATAATTAAATAAACAAAAAAAGGCGCATGGTTTTTGTAACTTTGATTAATTCTTTGAAAGTGGCTGTCAGAAATAACTTTTGAAATTTTTGAAAGTATAATGGATATCTGCATTCCTTCACTTTATGACCATTACATAAATATGATTTGGATCTTATTTTTTGCATTTTAGCTTAAAATATAGAGGTCAAAGTAAAATATGTGAGTTTGGGGCGAGAGGCCCCACATGGTATGGGGCATGAGGCCCCCCTTTACTGAGGCCTCGAAGCTGCTTCAGGAACCATTTCATAATGTGTACTTTACCTTAAATCTTGATAGAATAGCTAATTTAAATTGAAAAAATTTGGCCGAAATTAAAACAGGGCAAAAAATATTAAAAACCAAATCTATGAACAGAAAAATTCTGAAATTCAGAAAAAGTTAATAGAATGTCTTAAAAATGATAGAAGAACCCCAAGAAATAACTTTCAAGCTGAATGCGCTCGCAAAAAAAATTGCCATAGGATTATAATAGGGGGGCTTCTTGCCCGATGGGTGGGGTAAGAAGGCCATTTTATATTTTTTACAAAAAGGGCCGTAACTCCTTTATTAAAATTAGTAGACATTTGTTTCACTAGTTATAGGTAGAATCAAGTGATCTCTTCCTGAAAACATAAGCATGTAAATAATCGACCTCAAAAAGTAGGTCAAATCGCACCTCAAAGTTAAGGGGGGCTGCATGCCCCGCACTACTCTAACTGATGACACGGCTGTAGTGGGTGTAGTTATAATCAAAATAACACACCTATACACACAGGATACTATGCAATGAAGGTCCTTTACCAGTGAAACTTGGATACACTCTAAAAAAATTCAGACAAAATTGGTTTTTTAGATTCAAAATGGTTTTTTGAAAAACCAAATTTCAATGCAAAACCAACATGGATTTTTAAAAATCCATGTTGGTTTTTTGCATTGAAATTTGGTTTTTCAAAAAACCATTTTGAATCTAAAAAACCAATTTTGTCCCGACATTGTAGAGTGTGAACATCACTTTTCCAAAGTTTCAAACAGAACTTCCCTTTGTTTATTGTTCCAGGACCATGTGTTGCTGGCGTGGTCGGTCTCAAAATGCCGCGCTACTGTTTGTTCGGAGACACAGTCAACACCGCATCACGAATGGAAACAAATGGCATACGTAAGTAAATACATATATGTGAAGGTGTATCTGAACAATGAACATGTCAAAGGGGAAAATGTGGGACTTTTATGTATATATACAATACAGTGGTCCCTGCGTTATTAGACCGGCCCTTCTGCTGTCAAGATGAGGTCTCTCGTGCAGGTGCAGTCTCTCGTCGGGGTGCAAAATGCACCAAAAAATACTACTTAGAGCAGGATGTCACATAAGGCAAGTCGGTCTTACAACATGGGGTGTTTCCAATGCAGGTACCACTGTGTATAAAATACAAAGCTTACTTACTTAAGGGTGGAGGCTTGGGGTTTATTATTTCATGGAAACGCCAACCTCAATATTCTTTTGAACATACACCTTAAATGTTCTTTTTCGTTATCCATTATCCAACAATACAGTGTTTCTAAAAAGAAATCCATTAAATTAATTTTTTCACCAAAACAGGACAAAAATTGTTTATTTAAAAAGATCCAAATCTAATGTCACCTGAGGTTAAAAAATAAGGTTTTATCTTCCACAGCCCAAAAGGTCCACCTGAGCAACAGCGTGTGGGAAGAACTGCAGAAGCATGGAGGAGGATTCGTGACAGAGAGCAGGGGGGAAATCGCCATCAAGGTAAATACTCATCAGTGGCGTATTTAGGGGGGGGGCCATGGTGCCATGGCCCCCCCCCCTCAGGCCCAAAATTAACATGGAAGAGATAGGAAAAGCCGCAGAGCGCCCCGTATTCACCCCATGTAATGGCCCCCCCCTCAGGCCATTTCTAGATACGCCCCTGATACTCATCAATCTTAAGGCACACATGGAGTAATGGAACACAGGAGCATTTAATGAATGTTAAGTAAGGTCTCTTGTCTGTTGTCAGCAATCTGTAGCAAGGTCACTGAGATTCAGACAGCCGGATAGACAAATAGATAGATATATATATATACGCCTATATTCATAAAGTTTAATTTGACAATCTGAATATCAAAACGATACATGTGTCAGCAAAATATTAAAATAAAAGAAATCAACAAAGTTCTACTCCACTTCTACAGAAAACGAATGCAATATTAATATTAAGTCCAATCTTAGGTTAATTATAACAAGTTGGTCCCAGTTCGTTAAAGTTTAAGTTTTAAGTAATGTAAAATTTTCAAAAATTCACGAGTTCAATTCCAATGTACAGTTCAGAGCTGTCTCTAATGTAATGGGTTATACACCTGTTAGTGTATCATTGAACTTCTATCTACCAGATAAACCTATTTTGAAATCGTTTGGATGATTTTAACTGTCATTTTGGCATTGAAGAATGAACCATGTAAATCATGAAGAAGACTTGAAGTGGACTAGCTACAATTTTATAGTTTCCACTTGGTGATTTAAATTGAGGGTAGGAATTGGCTTAAAATCTCAGAGATTGATGCCTAAGCTATGTAGAAGAGTGTAGAAAATATTCAGAAAAAAAAAATCAGCTGGTAAATAATGTTTTGGACCCCATCTAAACTGGTATGTTTTAGGTACCTTCTAATGCTGCATGCTACAAAACTGAAAAACAGACTGCGTGAAGTAAAGTCATCTAGAATGGTACCGAGTCCAAAATAATTGTTGTATTCTGGCAAGACTGTTGGAACATATGTCTAAGGACACAGTGGATCTCCCTCAACTTGAATTCTTAATTTGTGTGCCCAATTACTAATATAATTTCGAGTTTTATTGATTTTCATGATTTTGCAAAGAAAAACGAGTTCATATATAGCTGTGAAGCTCAATATTTTCGATGGAGAAAGATAAAATGTATGGATATGCTTTAAGAAGAGTCCCTTTTATCATTTTCTGACAGCGAAATACCAAAACTTCATTTTGCTTAGCCAGCGTCCATAAATTGAATGGAGCAATTGACACAGAGTGGTCCTAAAGCACCACATGACCCATGAGAGATATGGCCTCAGTTATTCACATACAATGGTGAAGAGCCTAAATAAGGGTATAGAACTCATTAGTACCTAACTATATTTAAGATACACAACAAGATTTCTTACTTAATAATGTTAATAATAAACCGCTTCAAAAGGTCACCAAATATAAATATCTCGGTGTCATCCTTGACCAACATCTGGACTTCAGCGTAACAGCCGAAACTCTAGCTGGAGCTGGAAGTAGAGCGCTTGGTTCTATTCTTTCAAAATATAGAAACCTAAATGGGCTTGGGTACAGCACATTTACAACACTGTACCATGCATGTGTATGCCCTGTCCTGGATTACGCCAGCTGTGTCTGGGAATGCGGTCATTTGATAAAATTGACCATGTACAAAATACAGCTATTCGTTCATTCCTGGGTGTCCACAACTTTGCTTCAAATCTTGGGGTTCAAGGTGACATGGAATGGACCCACAGCAGTGTAAGGCGAAAAGTCAATATGGTTCGCCTATGGAACAACCTTGTGAACATGAAAAAAAGGTTTTTCTATGGGACATGAACCAACGTACAAATGCTTGGGCTTTTGAATTGAAAGATCTGATGACAAGGCTAAAAAACCCACTTGTGGGTTATCCAAAACTTTTCACGTATATTACATTTAAGGAGACTTTCTGTATAGAACCATAATATGTAAATACCAACATGAATAGGAAATACAGAAGTATTGTTGCACAAGTACGAACTGGAATTCTGCCCCTTGAGATTGAAACTGGCAGATGGAGAGGCATAGAGGTTGACCAGCGTATCTGTAAATTATGCAATTCAAACAAAGTTGAGGATGAAGCACACTTCCTCTTTGACTGTGATTTTTACATTGATCAGAGGAATCTGTTCATATCAAGTCATTTGCAGGTCCAGGATTTTCATACCTTAAATAATACTGCAAAATTTAAGTTAATTATGCAAAAATGTAACATACTGGAAACAGCAAAGTACATCAGCATAATTTATGAAAAAAGAAAAAAGAAACTTCGATATTTATTTTCAAAATGTTGCTTTTGATAGCCATCAGTAGCTCTGTTGTTACCCTTGTTCCCTTTTCGTATGCTTGTTCATACTGAAGTCTTTCTATTTTCCTAGCAGTATCTATTGTATTTGATCCAAGACCTATTTATCTACCCTGATCACTAACCCTGTTAACTTTAGTTCTATTTATAACTTAATTTTGCCATTCCAAACTGTTGTTTATTTTCAATTTAGTATGTAGGAGGGGCGTTTCAGTTTCCATGGCAACCACAGAATGACTTAAAGATGTCCAAATTGCCCAAAATTTTGGAAATCCATTCCAAATATACTGAATTTTATCCTGTGAAAAATTCATAGTTCTAGATTGAAAATAAGTATCCATATGAAAAAAAGCCTCGAACTTTCTGAACGCCCCTCGTATCTGACATGTAAGCCCAAGTGGGCTGGGTGCGTTCTCCTTGTTCTTAAATTACTCATGTTATTTCGGTTGTAAATTATAATCATGCGCACATGTCAATAAAAATCATACATACATACACATACATTTAAGATACAAAAATGGTTTCGCAATAAAGAAAAATTAATAAACCTGGATGAAATCCAAAATGAAACATGACATGTCACATCGCGGAATGGCTTGGGTCAAGCATGTTGTAATTTTGCAAAACAAATAATTTCTAAAGAAGATTTTTGAATGTTCTATATGATGACAAAGATCTTGGATAGTCATCTGACTTGATTTTAAATCAAAATCTTTGATGTTTTTAAATGGGATTCCTTTTTGTAACCCCATCCTCACTTTCACAAAACAACTTAATTTGGGGTCTCATATTGAAGGCTCAACTTCATCCCTCAAAAATTTCAAAACTGTGATAAATTCAAAGAAAAAACACGATATAATCGTGTATTGTATAACAAGTAAATCCCGGATAGGCCTATGTAAAAAGAATTGGTTCTTTTGCCATAATTTTAGAGAACAAAGAGCCAAGTATGAGGGGAACGAACTTTTGGGACACAGTGTATAATCTAGCACACTGGTTATATTGAAATTTGATTGAATTTACTTGAAATATGTACGTAAGTTTGACTTAAGGAGCAACATACACCTGTCAGACTGTCTGAAGTGTTCAATAAAGCCAAACCCACACCTTAACTGGGTCGCTTCGCATAGAGAAAACGGTACACAGTGATTTGGAGGTATTCAGTTGAAAAGAGACGTGCAATAATCGCATAGATAATGTAGAGAGATCTTTTTAATTAAGATTCTTTATCTAATCAGCCCAGGTTGCAACTCATGCAAAATTGGCAAAACAGATATAAATTATTAACCAGAATCATTTGCCATAAGAAGAAACATGCCAAATCTTAATCATGGACTGAAGGACACCAAAGAACTAGTATTATTCCACTGATTTCCAATTATAATTCACACGTTATATGATTGTAACAGTTTGATGTTGCTTGTCATTGTTATCATTGTTATCGCAGTTTTCTGTATTCAATGCTTCAGCATGCTTCATCCTCAATATTCCTGATGATGGTCAAATAATTAACACCGAAACACTGAAGAAAATGAGATTCCCTATTTTCGGATTTACCTTCATATTATCATTTGTACATTTTTTCGGATATCATGAAAAGGCCATATTCTCGCCATGAATATTGACTTTACATTTTGTGAAACATTGAGGCATGGTATTACGTGGAGAATGAATAATAAGGGTCCATGAATGGACCCCTGTGGAACACCACATTTTACACTGTCTGTATGAGTGTCAAAGACCATACATATTTACTTATGTGCATCGGGGTGGGACTCAATCTGTGACAGTTCAACATCTCTGATCCGTATTGAAAACCTTTTTTTTTAGATCCTTATCTGACCATACTAATTACCATCAAATAAATCTGTATAAAAGTTTTCAGTAAGTCAATGCAAACTTGTTTATTAGAGGAGCCAACTCCCAAAAAGTGCTTTATTTCAGGAGTTAGTTCACCCCGAGAGGTGAACGGACCATCTGCATACCGTCGGAACCGGGAAATTCTCAATTTTCAGAAAATGCCTGTTGCAATGAAATCTTTATGTTCAAATTTTTGCAAATCGGTTTCCATGGCAACCAAGTCTGGTAAAAAAGTATTCCATATGTAAAATTTTAAAATGTCAAAACAGCAAGGTTTGCATTACCTTTGACTCAATTCAAAAAGTGTATTACATTGAATATCAAAAACCCTTTAAAATGGTCATGTGATTTTGAACATTCCATATAAGGCCATATGCAAATTAGGTGCCATATATGGAAAATTGCGTTATTTTTTGGACCATTTTGCTGTAGGCCTAATTATTTGATGCTGCTTACCTAAATTTGTTGTTCAGTTCAACTTAAGATGTCACATGATAGTCCCCAGAATGGGGATTTCTAAAGAACTAAAATCATATAGTTGGTTACCATGGTAACCAGAACGGCTTTCATGCAAAAATATTTAGGATCTCAGTGATATTTATGCTTTTCCGCATGGCCTTATCTTGATCTTATTTACACATTTATTGATTATGTATTGGGAGTTTGATTGGAGTGCCACATTTTGCATATATTTTTGCATAATTAATGATATTCAGGTATGCCCAAATAAGGAATCATAGGCATTTTTCAACATTTTTTTAGCTTCCTTGACCTAACATCTGGGTGAATAGGAAATAACAACTTTTTTGTTGTCAACTTGTCATGAAAAAAATTGATGCCATAACCTTGTTGAAATTTTTTTTAGTATTTTTGCCTTTTTTTCAATGTGGTTGCCTTGGTAACGGAAATATAAGAATTGACAAATGGCATCACAAATGCGTCCTTTTATCCATGCAGAAATTATGCTGGTTTGGCTATACGTGTGTAATGCATGTTGAAGATGATTGCTTGGACCGTCTTTCAGAACTTGTTCCAAAATACCGAATAATTAAATTTAACAGCAATTCAATGGGCACTATAATTGTCATGACCATATAAGGAGATAACTGTAAATTTTAAAAAAAATCACAATAAATCACCAGATTCACTGGATTCCAGTTGGTGTCTTGAACACCTTTGTGAGATTTTCACCAGATATTAATTTTGTATCAGTTTGTAGAAATTTAAGAAATTACTGTTTGCCATGCCAACATGATGTTAACTAAACATGACATTTGAAGAATACAAGTTGATTTATAAAACAAGAGAATGCTGCCACTACAGCTACACTTAAACATTAAAGGCCTATGATGCAAAAGTACCCACTATATGTCGATTTATGACTATGATATAACATTTTGAAGATAATCAAATGAGAATTTAAATTTTGAATGAATAATACCTATGTAATGGAATATGTAGAGGTAGAGGTGGGAGTTATTCAGTTTATATTCTGCTTCCATGCTGATAACTGCAACCACATGCTCAGCCGACTTTACACCTCTCCTACACTGTCTACAAGTTGACTGATATTTGCTGCCACCTAGGGGGCAAAATTTGTGAGCTTCAGTGAGTGGTCAACAGAAACTGAGTGTGAGGAACTCATACAACTTTGTCTTGAAGAAACCAGGACAATCCTATCATTTAGTGACGGTCTAGTCTATTTCTGAAAACTCTCTAAATGTTAGTCTGACTTTGGTTGACTTTGATAGGTTGTGAACACCAAATTAATTTGGAAGTATTTTTTTTATCATGGTGGATGTGCACATGGTGGCCCACAAACAACACAGTAAAGATGGTGACACTTGTAACATGGACCAGACATTCTGTTGAGTATTACACAGTCTTTACAAAGTTTTAAACTATATTCTGTAGTCTTAGTTAATCTATCTCCATGAAGTAAATGAATAGATGCAAATGGTACATATTTTGGTATCACAAAGTAAAAACGGCTGCTTTTTATAGCCCTGTGAATAAGAGAGAACATTATTTTTGGACACTTTTCTGACCACACTTTAGCATGCATAATTCGTTGAAGTAGATTGAATGCCATCAAACTTCTGATGTTAAAATCATCCCCGGCCTTTCTTTAACAAAAGCTAAAGCTAGTGTTACTGTTTCTTTTGTCAGCTGATTTCCATTCAAAGCAAAATACTGGATCTTCACAAGCAACCATGCCTTTTAAAATTAGTCTGGCATAGTAATACAGACAGCTGTTGTACAGCCTGATCTTGTGACCTGTCCTATATATGTAAATGTTCACCAAATTCCATTTTCCTAGGACTGTCAGCATATTGCTGCCACAACAGGGACAGGCTCCTATGGCTGACAGGCTCACTGATCATCCTCAATCAGTCTCACAAACCTGGTGATATACAGCTGGCAGCCTCACACGGCGCCATCACTGATCAATCGTGTGTCTTTCTCCGCCTTTAGCCAACCTCCCCATTTACACCTGGGTGGAGCAGTGATTCAAAGAGGATCAGCTCAATTCCTCCATGCCCCAGGAGGTTTGAACCCACAACTTTGTGCATGTGAGTCCGGCATCAAACTCATTGGACCATGGTAACTCACATAATGAGATTGGTCATTCTTCTTTCGACCAAAGTTCCAAAATAGGTTGTTTTGCCATTCTTCTGTCTCCTGGGAGCAGTTTGAGTTTCTTCTCAAGCTAAAAACTGGGAATTGTGAGAGACATTTACAGATTTACAGGGTTTATTTCCCCGATATTGTCACTGTAGACACAGTACAATGTCATATACTTCACTGCTTGATGGTTAGTAATTTGTTAAATTTCTTATTTATATCTCTTGTCAGTAGATTTTTTCCGAAGTGCTCTCTAAAACACATTTACTCCAAGGGGCGGATCTAGAAATAGCCTGAGGGGGGGCCATTACATGGGGTGAATATGGGGTGCTCCACGGCTTTCCTATCTCTTCCATGTTAATTTTTGGCCGGGGGGGGGGGCATGGCCCGATTCCCCTCCTAAATACACCACTGTTTTCCCCCCATATTTTCCCTCTAATGACGACATCAGCCAGGAAAAAATGCGGTATCAAGCAATAAGACATGGGATCGTTTTGAAGATAGTACATTTCTAGACAATGTAGATAACTTTACATGGTCGTTAATGACTTTGGTGCCATCTCCCCGGTATTGAAAGAAATGGATAATAATTATTTACCTGACACCCAAAGGTTCATGGAAAATAATTGTTCAGAGAAACACAGCCTAAGCCAAGGGACTAGCAAGATATGCCTATCTTTTGTCCAGTATTTTCCCATCTAAATTGTATGTTTGTATCTTCTCCCTAAATTCCGTAGAACTCCCCTCCCCCGCCAAAATTCCAATCCTGTCTCTAAATTTCATATCTTTCATCAAAAATCTGTATTTCCCTTGATTTTCCGATATTTGCATGGAGAAGAGCACCAGTATTGATGAAAATTTGATCTAGGCACATGGATTGTGTCTTTCTGCATTCCTCAATCCACAAATATTCCATATATATATACAGTAAAATATGGATTACACATTTCAGGTAGTCATCTTCATATGATTTAGATTTTCTTCAGGAAACTCCATTATATATTTAAGGCAGTTGCATGATTTGCCGCATGCCAGGAGAGGCTCAGATCTGAACCTAGTCCAGACCTAATCTGAACCAAATAAAAGTTATTTCATGTGAAAATTCCTTATCCAAAAGAACATAGGAAATCACAAATAATTTTTTCATTTTGTGGAAATTTGAGAAGATATACAAGCCTACGTCTTTTTAAGGGGCTAGTGGCCATCCTTGATACTGTCATACAGATGGTAAGATCATTGAAAATTCATTGAAAGGGGATATTTTGAATGTACAAGATGCATTATTTATCCCTAGAAACATTGAAATTGGCAAAAATGTGCTTCTGGCACAATTTGAGGGTAACATATGATATTTCATGTTTCTGTTTGTGTTTTTGGCTGTGATGGTGAATTCACCTGGTAAGTAGCCAGTGTTGATAAATATATATATTAAATTTTTTTTTTGTAAATCCTTATTTGTTTACCTTCAAAATGACGTATCTTAGTCATTATATCGACATATGATGGGTGCTTCTGCATCATAGGCCTTTAATATTTAAGTGTACTGTTCGATGACGCAAGACTGCAGTGGCAACTTTCCTGTTGTTTAATAATCAAGTAGTGTCCTTCAAACGTCATGTTTAACGAGCATTATGTTGTCATGGCAACCAGTTAATTTCCTAAATTTCAACTATCCGAATAAAAAAAATTATGTTGGAGGAAAATCTTGCCAAGGTGTTCAAGACACCATCTGGAATCCAGTGCCTCTGCTGATCATCTTTTTAAAATTAACCATTATATCCATTTATGGTCAATTGGTCATGACCCCTTTAATGCCCATTGAATTGGGGTAAAATTTAATTATCATTTGGAAAAATATTTGAAAGAGGGTCCAAACTATCATCTTCAACATGCATTATTCACGTAACCAAATCAGAATTCCGGATAAAAGGACCAGAGGTGATGCAATTTGTGATATCATTTGTAAATGCTTCTATTTCGTTACCAAGGCAACCACAATAACAAAAAAAGCAAAAATTCTTTAATATTTTTAAACCAGATTATGGCATCAATTATATCATAACAGGTTTGACCACCTAAAAGTTGTTATTTCCTATTCCACCAGATTGTGAGGCCAAAGATGCTAAAAAAATGGTTGAAAAATGCCTATAATTCCTTATTTGGGCATATCTGAATATCATTAATTATGCAAAAATATATGCAAAATGTGGCACTCCAATCAAACTCCCAATACATAATCAATAAATGTGTAAATAAGATCAAGATAAGGCCATGCGGAAAAGCATAAATATCACTGAGATCCTAAATATTTTTGAATGAAGGCCGTTCAAATGCATTCTGGTTACCATGGTCACCAACTATATGATTTTAGTTCTTTAGAAATCCCCATCCTGGGGACTATCATGTGACATCTTAAGTTGAACTGAACAACAAATTTAGGTAAGCAGCATCACATAATTACAGTATATGGTCCAAAAAATAATGCAATTTTCCATATTTGGCACCTAATTTGCATATGGCCTTATATGGAATGACCAAAATCACATGACTATTTTAAAGGGTTTTTGATATTCAATGTAATACACTTTTTAAATCGAGTCAAAGGTAATGCAAACCTTGCTGTATAGACATTTTAAAATATTACAAATGGAATACTTTTTACCAGACTTGGTTGCCATGGAAACCGATTTGCAAAAATTTGAACATAAAGATTTCATTGCAACAGGCATTTTCTGAAAATTGAGAATTTTCCATTTCCGACGGTGTGAAGATTGTCTGCTCACCTCTCGGGTTGAGCTCATGCTCAACACCAAATTTTGGGAGCTGGCTCCTCTACTAGTTGGACAAGATTAAAGTTGAATCCCACAGAATACAGCTGCTCCATCTATTGTACTCCACAGTTCAACAAAAATACCCCAGCTGGTGGCTCCCCCGCTTGGTCAAATTGTTCATATGCATTGGAAAAGCCACAGATTTTTGAAGACAGTGGTCGGCTCACTCGAAGGCTGCTGGCTCAGCCAGGAATAACGGCACTAAACTATAAATGCACACATTTTGGGTCAATATATAGGCCTATAATCCAATCCAACTTTCATAAAAATCAGAGAAGGAATCTTTGAGATATTCAAGTTTATTTTATAGGGGACTTATTTTTGTTGAACTGTTTTTCATAATTTTCTCATATTGTACACCACGTAACTCTCAAAATACATTGGTAACCCCCCTTCAAAGACTTGTTTTTCAATAAAGTGTATGTTCAGCTATATTCCTTTAATTTTTCATAAATATCTCATGGATATTGTTCGAGTGATGCTGCTTTTTGTTATAAATCCCACATGTTTTTAGTATTTTACTGTATGTTTCAATGTAATGACAAAAGATTTTGAAAAGATCATAGTTCGAAAAATATGTTGGATAGCCCGCCTTTTTTTTTTACATTGGAAAGCCTTCTTTTTGAAGAACTTTTTGGCAAAGTTTCATGAATATCTCATGGATTTTAGATTTCTTGCCAAGTGTGGGATTCAACTTTAATCTCTGTAAAGCCTGACTATAGCAAACACAATAAATTGTTATAACTTCAACAAAGATAAGTCCTCACTTATAAAAATTTCTGTAAAACTGACTTTCATTTAAGGTGGCCATATTGACATTCTTTTTGTGCATCTGTAGCTTGATTGTTTTAGTTTGGTCTGTTGAAACATAAAGCCAAGCCAGAAGGTGACTTTAATTGCCCGTATCCGTCTTTTAAAGAATATTAAAAGTTGAGGCTCACTTAAAATTAATTTTAACAAAAGGTGCTTTATCTGGCACTTAAATGATTTATATAGTTACCAGAAGAACCAAATAGCAAAAATGTTGCCAAAGAACTCACCAGTTGTCAACAGAAATTGTCTGAAAATGATTCAAAAGTATATTGTCACCAGCGACTCAACAAAAACAATCCCTCGAAGGAGAAATCTTGAAGTTACAAGTTTGTTTTTAAAATTGAAGGGACTTATAATTTGTTCAAATATTTTGATGGACATGCTATGCTATAGATTTGAAAAGGAACTTCCATGTTATATTTTAATATATTCACAATTTTACAGTATGCTCCTCTCAGTACCGGAGCTTATACTGCATTTACACACTCATGTTTTTTTTATTTTTTCAGGGAAAGGGCAGTATGTCAACCCATTGGCTGCTCGGCTGCGAACATGCGCCTACCTTCCATACGCTCACTCTGGAAGAGTACAAAAACCGCCACAGGGACAATTCTCTAGGCTTGCCAGCACAGTAGTCAACAGAATACATTTGTCCAGAAGTCGCCCAATTCTCTTTGGTGTTTTCCTTTGCTGTAAAACTTCTGGCAACGATTTTTTATGTATATATATGAATGTTCTCACCAACTCAGTAGATAATGTTAATTTATCCAATATGACCCTGTTTAAAACAAAACTTAGTCAGAAACATTTTGGTGTGCAGTGAGTGACCAATTCTTAATCTTTTAAGTCTGTTTGGTGTGAGCAAATTTTCCTTATTTTCAATAAATAAGACATGCAAACCAAATTCAGAAGTATTCTTTATTTACCATGACGCAAAAAAATAAATAAACATTTGCACTATAGTAAGCATCCTCACATGTCAGTGTAGACTGGTGAACCTACCCTGACCACATGATACACTTTTTTGTGAAGTTGTAACATAAAGATTACCTCTCCTCCGGTGTGACACACATAATTGACAGTTTCAGATCTCTCAAAGCAATTGAAAGAACATTTGCTTGAGTGTTTCACTGTTTTTTGTTTGTTGTCTCAATTAGTTTCCTTGTAGAAAACCATAAACAATCACTTAAATCACGCCGGAAAAAAAAGCTGTTTAATGATTTGAAACCTTCAGTATTTTATGGCAGTTATTGGCAGGGTGAGTGTAAACGAACCCTGCAATGGGAGGATGATATTACTGCAATTTCAAGAAGTATGAGCCAGAGAAACTCATACTAAATGAATCTGGATTAAGAGACTCTTTCAAGGCACGCCACTGAGGGGCCATCCTTGACAAAAAATGCATCAGCGCAAAAGTGGCAGCTTCCTCTGTGTCTTGGAATCAAACAACCTTAGACCGCATCTACGACACAGGCATAGGAAAAGTCATCAGTGCGGGGCGATGTACCGAAAGGTAAGGCAAATTTTTTTCACTCATGCAGAAAAAAAACACACCAACAGTTCAACAAAGATACAGTGTGAACCCATCGCCTCCAAATTAACTTGAATATCTCAAAGATGTATTTTCTAAAATTCATGAAATTGTCGAACTTCATTGGCCTGAATATGGACACTAAGCATCAGCCCTACTTTTTACAGTGTTTCCAAAACCTTTCTGTCATCCGCATACATAAGGTTACCATGATATGTATGATATACAATGTTTGGTCGAGTACGGTCCCTTGTAGTACACCTGATATAACATTGACACTTGAAGACAACAAACTATTTTTAAGATTTTAACAAACTGTTACCTGTCTGTCACAAAGTTGCACAGCCATTCATGAGCTGGCCAGAAAACATATTCGGACGATTTAAACAAAAGCTTGTCGCGTCAGTCTCGAAATGTTTCGACTAATCTAAGAAGACAATATCTGTACTTATCTTATACAAGCAAATCCACTAAAAATTGGTTAAAATTTGTCAAATTTAGGATTCTACAATGGCCTGGACAGTTTCCCGATCGGAATCCAATAGATATGGCTTGGTCATATTTGACTAAGCAATCCATGTCAGACGACCCACCAGCTTACGACAGTTAAAAAATGCTCTCTTGAAGAATGGTCAAATATCCCACAGATAATCTGCCAATTGTTGGTCCATAGCCATAAAAAGTGTTTTGAAGACTTTCATTATAAAATAATTTCAAAATGCCATTATTTGTGATGAATAGTTGTTTACATATAAAAGATGATATTCAGTTTTATTATTAACTCAATTTCTAAGCTATTCCTGTGTTTGTTAGAGAGTTGTGCACAAATAAGGTAAGAAGTGTCAGAGGTTCAGAAACTTTCAGGAACAACTGTATGTACCAGACACATATTTCAAATCTCAGATTTGAAAAAATCATCCCAAAAGTTGTTTTGCTTGTGACAAAAGATGTCTTGATCTGGTTTTCTCAGTTGCAGTTCGCAATTCCAACCCTTTAGTAATATTTACTGAAGGAGTTGTAAGAATAGAATATAGAATAGAATAGTTTATTGACCATTATAATATACATTAGCATAGTACCCGTTAAACGGAAATAAACCAATGTGTTATTGATGATGGATACATTGTTATTTCACAGCTGTATTTAAGAAAACAGTATAATTGTGTAATGACTTATGATAAGGTAACAATGAAGGTTGCATTGTGGCATGACATAATTAGGTTACATGAGAGGGTATTTCATTGAGGTGGTTTTAAAAGCAGACATATTATATGGTGCATTATTTTATCCCTGTATCTAAATATTTAAGTCTGTAGGTGCACTGTATTGCCATAGAAAAGATATGCTCGTAATAATTTCATATGTGCAATTGTCATCAATACTGACACTGATAAGTATAATCATCTTTGATGTGGTGGGGCTTATGAAGACTTCCCAGTCAACATTTGAGTCTGCACAGCACTCACTGTGAGATCACAAGAAACTCACATGGTGATGTCATGCTTGAGAGTGTCATCAAGGCATCACAGTGTTATCACACCTTGTGACCTCATGCATTGCTACCTCCTGCAGAGCTCTCTGAAATCTCACACTCTGAGGTCAAAATGTGAGCCCACTACGAGCTCACAGTGAGCTCACATATGATGGTGTCACTATGAGATCTCTCAGGGAGGTGACAAGGAAATCACACAGAGATGTCACAGAGAACTCATGTTGTGACCTCATGCTTTGCTATCTTATGCAGAGCTCACAGAAGTCTCACATGCTGAGGTCAAAATGTGAGCTCTCTTTGAGCTCACAGTGAGCTCACAAATGATGGTGCCACTATGAGATCTCACAGAGAGCTCACACTGTGAGCTTTTTGTGACAGGAAGTGACATCACATGGCCATCACAACATTCCATCCACCATTTTGAATCAACATGTAACAGGGAAATTTGGGAGATGAAATATTGCATGTAAGTACACTTTTTTATAGTTTGTAGATTTAGAAATTATGTTAGCATGGGTTTAAACACTTAGTGATTCCACAGGCATAGAAATTAAGCATCCGAAAATGACAACTACGAGGGGTGTCCCAAAAGTTCTGACCAATTTTTTTGGCAGACCTTTCTATTTGAAGTAGATGTATAAAATTTTCACAGAATCAATTTCAGGTATTTCACTATCCATTTTGAAAATATGGTACCTGTTCGAACATTTTAAATAACTTTTCTGTTGCCATGGAAACAGAAGGTCAGTGCACCTAGCGCAGCTCAATTTTTTAGGCAAAATCCAAGTGTCTAAGCTTATAAATACCAAGGAATTTACTGTAAATATGCAATGGAAGATCATGAAAAATATTGTTTGGAAACCTTACAGTATCTAAAAGTTTTTCATTTACATTTAAAGTCACTGTGAATCAGTTTAAACCATGTGCTGAGGCGATCACCTGGGTCCTCCAAACTGGGCTGTTCCTAAATTGTGGAATTTCAGTGTATGTGGAGACTGCTTCATTTCTCGTTATGACTGTTATTTCTTTAATTTTTGAACTGGTATATAAATGTTAGTATCATGCAAAGTTACAGAAGGCCAAATCTGGTAATTAAAGCAGATGAGATTGGGTTTTGAACCAAAGGTTATTGAGCACTGCCTCTTGACAGGAGATTGTTTCAGCCAAACCATCTCAAGCGCTGTCAGGCAACTGCCGGAAAATGTCTTTGGTAATTGCCTCAGCTGAGCATGTTGAAATATAAATAAATGTTTATAATCTAATGGAAGATATCTTAAAAGACTGCAAGCCTATCAGGAAATACATTTTCTTGCATTAATTTGCCTTTTTTACGATAAATTCTCTGACTTTTAACACAGCTAATTTGCTGACTTTCGTGTGAGAAATTGAGCTGCGCTGGGTGCACTGACCTCTCGTAACCATGGTAACAAAACAGTAACTTAAACACTTCTTACAGTCTTTGTTTTTTCAAAATAGATGGTCAAATACCTGAAATATATTATGTGAAAATTTCATTTTGCTATTTCAAATAGAAAGGTCTGCCAAAAAAATTGGTCAGAACTTTTGGGACACCCCTCGTATATGTTTTTGACAGTTAAATTATACAGCAGTTTTAGCACAATGTTTTAACTGCCATTTAGTATCAGGAGCCACTGCGCTAAACAGACGCATACAATTTTGACATGTATGAACTAGTAATGTTTTCCACTTTAATTGACAATTTAACTTGTAATAATTATATAATAGACATCAACCACAGACATAATATAGGATAATTCAGCCTATATATATATGGGAAATTATTGAAGTTGCTGATATATTATATGTAACACATACATGTATTTTATATTATTTTTATTTTGTTTCAGGTTGCTGGTTGATATGTATGGGTTGGAGTACAGGAATGAAGATTGAAGAGATTTGAATAAAGCCCCCCCCCCATCCAGCGATGTGATTTGACAAATAAAATGAGGGAACAAACTTGCTATTTTGTATGTGTATTTATCTAACTCTTGAAGAGGTCAATGAGGGTGATTTGAGGTCACAGGAAGTTCACCCTGCAGAGGTCACAGAAAGTTCACCCTGTAGAGGTCACAGAAAGTTCACCCTGCAGAGTTGACCTCAGAAAAGGCTCACAGAGAGCTCACAGAAAGCTCACAAGAGGCTCACATGAATCTCACTACGAGACCTCACATTAGGCTCACAGGGAGCTCAGAGTGTGACCTCAACTTTCGAGCTCAAATCACCCTCATTGACTGGCTTCAAAATGAGGTTGATGTGAGGTCTTTTCTGTGAGCTTTCAAGGTGTCTTTGAAGCTCACATATATATCACAGTGAGGTCAAATTGTTGACTGGGTTTAGGCGTAATTGCACTTCAAGATAACACTTACAGAAAGTTGACACGTCGACACCAATGACAGAGACTTCTGGCATGATTCAACTGAGTTTTTGAGTCAATTCAGGAGCAATTTGGAGCACAGAAAGCACGTGGCTGATAAGGCTGCTGCAGGGCGGGAATCTGTGATCATTTGGATCACAACAAAAAAGGAAACATGGCGGGGGTAGGCGCTCGATAGAAAATGCATCATTGAAGGATTGTAAAAGTTAGAGGGTTGATTGGAGTGTATTTGGCCTTTATTGATTGAAACAAGAAATTCTTTAAAAAAAGAATTGTAGGGACCTGAGGTTTCTTCAAACACATATTTTATTTTCCAAATGTTCAAATAATGTTTTATGTATGTGTAGTTGCATCTATACCTCCAATATACCACTGTGAATGTGTGATATGACAAACCTAATACATGTTACCTCATGATTAGGCATGCCTAATTACAGGTGTTATTAACATAGACAGCAAACCAAGCAATGAGAAGCCCTTTTAAATTCTTTGTCATGAACATGAAATTTCTATTTCCATTACAACAAACTAATTGTGGCTTGCATAATATTTGGATTATGACACTTTTAGACTGGCCAGTTTGTGAGAAGTTGAATATCTAATGTTCTCATACAGTGTTTTCTTTTATCACTTGTCTTATGTTGTCTCAAATGTTTATACACTTAGGCTATATAATTTTTTGAAGGAAATCTCTATGGGATAATATTATGCTCCAGGTGTGCTTTGGATATGGTCCCCAATGTATTATGCTCCAGGTGTGCTTTGGATATGGTCCCCAATCACTCAACCATGACAGCTCCCAAGGTCATGCAGTGAAGGAGCTACTGAACATAAAGAGGGGCAAATATATACTTGATTTGTAAATTGTAGTCACAGTTACCTTTGCTGTAGCATGAGTATCCTCCTAATATTGGGGGTAAATTTGGAGGGTACTCCTGCTATAGGGAAAGTATATCTGCAAGGCCAACTTCCTAGTGGCCCCCTCCAGAAACTCAAGAAGCTCCGCCAATGCAGTACACATAAATTGATGACAAGTAGCACTTGGCTGATTATTTTTGCCCCTTTAGTTAGGGACCTCCACTGTCAAATCTTTCCTCATTTGGAGCTTATAACACAGATCTGAGATGGTCCCTACAAAAAGTGTGATGCATGCGGAGGGCTACTTGAGAAAGATGGAAAGTCAAAGATGATAGAGAAATTAAGGAAAACAGTGGTGGGACATAGCTGTGACGTCATGTATCCCATGTCCCGTATTAATATATAGATTGACAATTTGACATACAAGATAACAAAGATTGTCAGCATTAATCATGGTAGGCTGACGCCAATACTGACGTAGCCTAGGGGAGAGTCCCCTCGATCGGAACACTTAACTTCAGAGGCTCAGTGTGCAAAGGGTATTAGTGATATGAAGTTTAAAACTGGCCAGAAAGATGAGGATTGAGTTGAAATATATTGTGCCACCGTGTTTTGTCGACAAAGCTTGATCTGTGTTGACACCAGGCCATTTTTTAAAAATGCTTCAAATTCTCACATCATGAACTTGGTATCCTCGATTGGAACAGTGAGTTGCCTCGATCGGACCACTTCAGAAAGTCATTTTTTTAATAGCCCGAGCTATTCACATCATTTTGTAAAACAGAAACAACAGTCCCTGATCGTTTTATGAAATTTGGGCAAATATAAAATTTAAATTTTGATGTATTTCACATTTCAAGGTTGTTCCTGAAAAGGCCAATAGAGGGCATGTCAGCATGGGAGATAAATTCACATAATTGATTTTACGTATTCCTGGACCATAATTTCTTAATTTCAGGGATTTATGCTTCATAAAAATCTCAAATTATCACACTGACAGGCTGTCTTATCAATAAAAATACATCAATGAGGTGGTCCAATCGAGGACACTCCACTGGTCCAATCGAGGGAATAATTGTCATTTTCTAAATTTAAGCCAGTGCCCTGAATTTTATAGACGGAGGAAGTTTTCTTCTTCGTTTTGGCAGACTATTAGTTGGAGGTCACTGAAACAGATTCTGAAGAATTTCCCAGCAGTATGTGGATTCTGATTGTGTGAGACCTGCATCACAATGTTAGATCAAACACTATCATTTTTTACCTATTATGTTAAAGAGTTCTCCGTGGCCTAATGGTTTAAGGTGCTTGTTTGTGCTACCAGTCTGGCTTTGAGGTCGTGGGTTCGACTCCCACTCCTGGAACTCAATTTGGTCCGAGCCCATGGGACATTAAATGGAGGTGGGTTGTATCCAGTGTTCTGTGCTGGGGCAACTGAAAGACCCTGGGCATCCCTGAATTAATAGGGTATGTCCCAGACTCCCAGTCTTCTCATCTCATCATACGGCGATCGCCTGCCTCGATATAGCCCACTAAGGTGCTGCAGAGGCGTAAAACACAAACAAACAAAACAAACAAACAAACCTATTATGTTAACTTCAAATGTCAATGATTTTCCCAGTCAAACATTCATGACCATTTCAAAGTGATTGAAAATGAATCACTCCAGATAGGACACCTGTTCATAAGTTTTATAATTATGTCATAATTAAAGTGTTCCAATCGAGGCACCGGTACGATCGAGGGAACTCTCCCCTACCTATCCATTTCATTTTATTTTCTGTGCCGCCCCTCGTGGACATTCATACACTGAGCATCATCAAAAAAACGCAACATTGCAAAATGGCTTAAAATGGTACTTTTAAAAAGTATCAACATGAAAGATTGCACACACCAGGCAATATGAATCAGATAAATTTATGACAATTTACACCTCTCTGCAATACTGTAGTGTCAAATTAAAGTTGAATCCCACACTTGGCAAGAAATCTAAAATCCATGAGATATTCATGAAACTTTGCCAAAAAGTTCTTCAAAAAGAAAGCTTTCCAACGTTAAAAAAAAATAGGCGGGCTATCCAGTACAGTTTTCGAACTATGATCTTTTCAAAATCTTATGTCATAACATTAAAACATACAGTAAAATACTAAAAAAGTGTGGGATTTATAACGAAAAGCAGCGTCACTCGAACAATATCCAAGAGATATTTATGAAAAATTAAAGGAATATAGCTGAAAATACACTTTATTAAAAAACAAGTCTTTGAAGGGGGGTAACCAATGTTTTTTGAGAGTTATGTGGTATACAATATGAGAAAATTATGAAAAACAGTTTGTTCAACAAAAATAAGTCCCCCTTAAAATAATCTTGAATATCTCAAAGATTCCTTCTTCGATTTTTATGAAAGTTGGATTGGATTATAGGCCTGTATATTGACCCAAAATGGCTGTATTTATAGTTTAGTGCCATTATTCCTGGCTGAGCCAGCAGCCTTCGAGTGAGCCTACCGCTGTTTTCAAAAATCTGTGGCCTTTCCAATGCATATATATGAACAATTTGACGAAGCGGGGGAGCCACCAGCTTGGGCATTTTTGTTGAACCATTTAATTATGTGGAGAACAATAGGTGGAGCAGCTGTATTCTGTTGGATTCAACTTCAAATCGTTGTAGATGCTGTCGCAAATGCAAGTCACGAAATTGCAAGATCCTATGATCATTATATGAGCACAGCTCATGGCTGCCAAAGGCAGCCATGAGCGAAGCTCACTTAGCACAAGGACAGCTCATTCTGTGTGGTGCTCCTGTCTACAGTGACTGCCTGGACAGGAAGTGCCTGTAGTTGCCATAAAAGTGGAGCTAGTAGTTTAGTCAGAATTGGTAAATAATTAAAATACCTCAAATATCTTCCAAAATAGCTTTAAAATTTCAGTCTTGTCGTATAACAACCTCCAATGACATATTTCAGGAATTTAAATCAACATGTGTATCAACATTAGAAATAATTATTTCCATACCCCTGATTGTAAGAAGTGACTGAGAATTAAAAGTCAATGCAAAAGTTAATGACTTACATGGTTCACCAAGTAAGAAATCATAACAACACTTAAGGTTACATAATCTTCATTAACTATCAACAAATTATGTAACAATCTAATAGTAAACAGTCATTTCTGAATAGCTATTGTTTTATTGATCTCGGTTATGTAACATCAACAATTTAACATAATAGATCCAAATTTATAGATCCAAATTTAACACAGATTTGCATTACACAGCTGTCAGTGCAGTCTGTCTATCTATCTATCTATCTATCTATCTATCTATCTATCTATCTATCTATCTATCTATCTATCTATCTATCTATCTATCTATCTATCTATCTATCTATCTATCTATCTATCTCCATCTACCTATCTATCTAATCTTATCTATAGATCTGATCTTATCTATCAATTCTGTCTATCTGGCCATTTGCCCAGTCCTTTAAAAAGATAAATTGGCCTACATGTAGCTTCTGCATGGAAAGTTGAAGATAATGCAGTAGTTCTATGACAATGCTGTGCGAATTTCATGGCAGTGCCATTTACATATTATACATATATTTGCAGAATGGTGGTCCAAGCAGTTTCAGAATTAACTTTCAACTTGGTTGTGTGATGTCACTGGCTTAAAAATGTTTTGTTTGTGTCAGTTATGGAAGGCCTAAATCAGTTGATTCAGTGCTTATCATATGTGGCAGCATAGCTGCATAGGTGACAATAAACAAACTAATTACATGACTAAAGGTACTTCATCAAATAGGAAGATAAGGAGACCAACAAAAAACTATGAATGATGTGGCAAAGCCAGTCTGGTTATTGAAAATAAGAAAAAAAAAAAATTTTCCAGGGGACTGCCAATCTGCAATAACATTGTTGTTCTTTCCAAAATATTTTTTGTTAAGTTAGGAAAGTTTACCATTTTACTAGCTTAATAGGGGCGGAAAGGGGATTTTTCACCCAACCACAATTAAGATTATCAAACTAATAAACTAGTATAAGTGTCAATGCTGACCTGCCCGCTGCTGGAGCATTTTGTCAAAATCTTTTAAAAAATATGTATTTTCTAATCAGATTTTTCAGAGTATTACAGATGATTTCATATTTGTAGACTTTTATCAAATAACAAAATATTTTGCAAAATTTCTGGTCTGACATCAGAAAATCCTGCCAGGTGATTGGTCAAGTTGCCCATTGCGTGTCACTTTTTTTCAGCTTGCTGCAAGCAAGTGATGTTTGCTGGAAAACTGTTGGGAATCATATCAGGGACCCCGCGATCGGTAGCCCATTGTTCTGGCGCCGGAGCTGAGCCCCTCCTCTGATAAAATGTTACATTCACAATTATACATGTTTATTTTCTGTATAAACAGTCATTACATGGATCACCTGATCGCAATTGTCTGAATGCACAGTATTGGACTTGCAGAATGTGTGTACAAAAAATATGTGAAACGCAAACTGAAACTCTCACTTGAAACTGCTGAAGTCAGTCCCTGTTAGGAGATCAATGGCTTAGAATGCCATGGCCACCCAGGTAAAACGCTATGTCACTTTTCAGGAAAGATTTTTGTCATACCTTCTCTTGACCAATGAGATGATTATTTTCTACCTCAAATGTCTACAAATATGAAATCATCTGTAACGATTATCTGTGTGTATGTTTCTATCCTGGGTAATGGGTATACGTAAAAACCCGATTGCTCTGAAGTTTTGGTTCACACACTTCATTTCCAATGGGTGATTCCTAAAATTTGAGCTTTTTATTCAAAATATGCTTTATCCTTAATATATTTTTTCAAAAGCACAGCTCTGAGACCACTAACAATTACTTCAAAATAGTTTTCAAATTTTCATTGTATGCTGGGCAAAAAAGTCCCTGTTATAATCTGGCCATTAATAACTTTAAAAGTATCCATAAATTGAAGGTGATATTATTTACGGTGATAACGACAACATATCCTCCTGAAGAAAAGTTTTTATGAATATAACTATGCCACCGATGAAAAGAGTTTTCTTTCCTTTTCGCAAATCTTGGGTAATGAGCATCCTTTTTCATGCAAAAGTTTCGCATTACAGATTATACAACCACAGTTGAAGAAAAGGAAGTCTAGGTCTAAAAGCAGCAGTGAGCAGTGTCATATGACTCATATAACGTCTTTGTCATAAAAAGCAGTTGTTCTGATAATTCCGAAATAGAATTGAGCACCGCAAATTATAAAGCAGAAGATCATTTGACAGAAAGATCACCTTCCACCTGCCAGCTGAACTCATCATGTAACAACGCTTCCAGACACGTGCGTATCCCAATTTTTTGCCAAGCAGCGAGACTTCATTTATTTACACTACTTAGACGAATGACGAGTACTTACATTCAGTTGCTACTGGCCATCAGTGACCTCACAAGAAGCCCTATCAAATACATTGATATGAAGTGTCAATTTGTACAGTTTGTCTCACAACATGAGAACTGGTGTTTGGCCTGATTGCTCAGCAGTGACCTAACCAGGTTTTTTCCTGAGGGGGGCAAGAGGGGAGCAAGCGGTCTTTCAAGGGGGGCATTCGCGCCAACTCGCGCAAGCGAGAAATTTTTAAAATCTATATGCTTAAAGGTATGCCAGACGAAATACTATAATGGAAGCAGTACATGCGATTAACATAGCAGAATGAGACAGAAAACATAGAAATAGAATGCAGTAAAGCGTGTGTATGTATAGCATTGGAAAAGCATATTAAGAATTGCTAAATTTTATCGATCCTCACAGGGGGGGGACAAGAGAGGGGGGCAAGGATGGCTACAGAGGGGCAGTTGCCCCCCTGCCCCACTCTGGTTAAGCCACTGTTGCTCAGCATCTATAGGTCACACAGCAGAAATACACATACTCACGGGTAGATTAGCAAATTTGTAATTTTTCTGTCACATTTTTGTGATGTTTTGCTGCTTTTTTTGTCAGATTTTTGACGATGGACATTCATTCCAGAAATGAGACAGATTGTAGTTGAGCAACTTGTGACCTCCTTGATGAGTGATGCGGCAGGTAAAAAGACTTTTCCTAATAAAATGAAAGAGTAGACCTCACAAACTTATTGTGAGTGTTACAGGTCGATAATGAAGACTTGGTAGAGAATGTAATACTATACTGTATAGTTTCCTTTAAAAAAATATTTTTGGTAGTCTATTTTCAGGCTAGTGAGTCCATTTTGGCATAATTGTTGAATCAACTATTGCTGCATCTTCGCGGTTTTGCATGGCTGCTCCAATTTTTGACATTAAAAAAATTAATTGCATATCTGGATTCCTTACAAGAAGATATTTCAAACGAGTAACCACATCAACATGTTTCCTAAATTATGTGTCAATAGGGAAATAATTTCTTTTTTCAGTCTTTGGTTTGTTTTTAGCCTATTGTGGTGCTTTTTTTTTCGGAGACTATATATTAATATTTATGCTATACCATTCATTTGAAAGCTATTTTCACAATTCAAATATGTTATTATTCAGAAATCAATCAATGGATATATATACATGTTTATACCAAGTTGACTCCTCTGTCAGCCAATCACAAGCTTGCCTGTATTTAACCTGCATTTAACGACAATAAATCCCATATTCTTTGTTGCCCACTGATAGATTCATGTTTGACTGTTTGTCTAATGGCATATAAGCCGTTTATTCACCATGGGATCTGGAATATGTGTTTATCACACCAGGGGCTAAAGCCTAAATATGAAGAGAGAGATTGATATAGCATGTTGTAATCACAGCAAAATTCAAAAGTGAAATAACCAATCTGACTATTTTTCAGCAGACGGAAAACGAGTGCTCAAAGATAAGCTGCTGGTGGCCATCAATGACCTCACAACATGCCCTATCAAACATATTGAAATAAACCGTCAACTTGTCATTGAGCAACTTGTGCCTCATTGATACAAAGTTGGTCCTCGTTTTGATGACATTGCAAGTATAGACTATGACCTCATAAATAGCTTATGATTCACAGGGAATAACATCGCATGGATAGGGCTATGACCTCACAAGAAACATTCCAGGCCTTTTCTGTAAGCACTCGTTCTTCGTCTACTCTAAGACAAGATGCAAAAGAATAGTCCGAAAATGACAAAAACGACATTGGATAAAGTAATAGTCACTCACACCTTAAGAATCTTGGATCTCTCTGTAACTGTTGTACATCAAATGTAATCACAGGGTATTTCGCTTTGGTGACACAGTGTACTCTGTGCGACCACACTTTCTTCCTGTGATGTTCTGCGGCCACTGCACTCAATTACTGATAAAAACATTTTGGTAGTGGCTATAAACCAGAGCTGATTCTAGAAAGTCTCCAAAGCGCTAATGAAATGAAGAGAAACCACATCTTCTCAATCACATCATTAGTTCCTTTCTTCTCTCAAAAAAAGAAACAAAAAACATTAAGGTATCAAATTGACTCAATTAGACTTTCTGAAGAGCAGGCACTCAAAGTAGTTCTATGTCACCGCTGTATTTTCCTCACAAGAAGGCCATCCAGGATTCCAGGGCATTGCTGGGGTGAAAAATGCTACAGTCAAGTTGTCAAAGGCTCATGAATTTTTATTTTTTTTGTGACGACAGCTTTTATACCATTTAACACCTCTGTCAGCCATTCACATGCCAGTATTTCAGGGTGATAATTCCCATATTCTTTGTCGTCCCCTTAACGCTTCATGTTTGAGTGTTTGTCTCATAGTACAAGCCATTCATTCAAAATGGTATCAGGAATAATAATATGCGAATATGTGTTTATCACATCTCGGGCTAAAGCTCTCGAGTGATAAATCACATATTCCTCTTTGAATAACCTACTTACCCCCGCCACTCTCTCTGTGATTCCAGTTCATGCTGAATTTTCCCAGACTGCTCACTGTCGTTCGCAACTGGGGAGCATACCGTGTTTCATTAAAGGGAGCATCCGATTATCTTAATTGTTGTTAGAAATAGTAAGGGAGGTGGGTAAAGAAGCACTCTGGTTCCAGACTGATATTGTTAGCTGCTCAACTCTGAGCATTTGCTTCTTCTTTCAGTAATGTTTATCTATAGATTTGTGCAGCTTCTCCACCAGACAATGTTTTGATTATATCACGTCTAAAATCACGTTTTGTTCAACATAGAAAAGTTTATTCTCTTTAAATTCAAAGGTGTTTTCCCAATGCTACAATGCACATTGAACAATTGTTGATGAAGGATTACATAGGATGACACAACATGGTTAGCCCAGTACAGTGCAAAATGACTAGTGTTTCCAATGAGTCTCGATCGACACCTCTCGAGAATGGTCATGGTCTAGTGCACCAGAATCGAGAATTTCTCGAGAAATCTAGGACACTGTCCTGCCATTGGCACAATGATAAAACAAGAGAGATTTAATCTTGCAATGCAGCAATGGATCAAATTTTTTGGCTTTTATGATATCTTTTATAGTTTTAATGTTAATCTGTGTGTTTTGTTTCCTATAAATCACAGCTAAACATCAAGATATTATACAATTGTAAAACATTTGTACAAGTTCAACTGCAGCATTTATCAGGTATACAATGGGGATTATCATCAACAGATATTTAAATTTAACAATGGAGCAAGTACACAATAACAATAATATCAAGCAATACAAAACAACAATCCAAAGCTTTGCAACCGTTATAAACATAAACACATGAACACCATGTCGAACAATGGTCAACACTTCAATTCTCCAGAATCACTCAGCGAGACGAGAAAATGCCGAGTCATTGCTGATCTCAAGACTTCTAGAGAATTCTCGCTCTCTTTGGAAACTCTAAAAATGACTGCATGCACTTCAAATCCAGCCACGCCTACAATTTGAATTAGGCTAGAAACATCTTCTATGCCATTTCAATTGTACCACAAAATCATTACATTTAATTTAATTACTATTTTTGGCATATAGATTTTCTGTGCTAAATCAAGTGTTCTTAATCTTGGGAATAACCATTCACGAGTGATTCCATGATCCATATATCTTGGCATAAGCCTCAAGCTATACGCTGCATTTCAATCAACAATATTACCTCAAAAACGGCAGCATCAAATCAATGTTCATGCTCTGATGAGAATTGGCTATACATAATCTTGTTTATACATTTTTATCCTCAGCAGCAGACAGTCATGTGCAAAATAATAGCAGTGCATAAGAAAAGGTGAATATTCAAAATCTTCAGACAAGAATTATTTCCAGAAACTCAAATAGGACCAATGTCTTTCTATTTTGGAACAAAAATGATGAAATATCTGTTGTTCTTTGCCAAAGTATTGAATAATAGGATCATGAACATAAATGAAGCCTATCAAGACAATAGATATATATTCGTTGTGCATATTGCAGCCCCTGTCCACAATAAATACTCATCAAGGAGTATTTCCTCCTCAGTACTATACACCAACGCTAGAATTAACACTGTGCATCAACCAAGTGACCCAATTAAGGATTTTCTTTGTTTACATTTTGCTAGTTTGCATATATAGAGCAAGCAACAAACGTTGCCATATGGCCAGTATGCTGTCTTATAGTATACACAATACACATACAAAATTCAGAATCAACTAGTTAAGTTTTCTGGGAGTTTAGGCAGTTTTAGTAAATTTTAGTGCATTTTTTACCAGAATCACCAAATCTTTTGATTGCTAAATATTTAAAGCTTTAAATTTCACATCACAATTTCTGATACATAAATACAGCATACTGACCATGTTATATTGTAATTACATTGTTTTCTGGTCTAAAATGTAAGATTTTATAATTAACTAGGTCGCTTCGCATAGAGCAAATGGTACACAGTGTTAAGCCTAAAAAACGGGACACCAGCACCAGACTGAATTGAACTACACCAAGAACTAGGTAAGTGGTCCGAGCCCATGGGACCTTACCAAAAATGGAGGTGGATTGTGTCCAATGTTCTATGTTGGGGCAACTAAAAGATCCTGGACATCCCTGAATTAATAGGAGCATGTGCCAGACTCCCAGCCTTATCATTATCATGATCATACAGCGGTCATCACAAGACTATAGAATAGAGTAAGTAGATGCCCGATAATATATATACTGCTCCCTGGAAACAGGTCGAGCTAACCCAGGAACCCTGGACATTGCATACCTCAAGAAGAAGAAGAAGTACCTATTTATATTGAACATCAAAATGTATAGCATCAATCATCTCGATCACAGGCATGTGAGCATAACTCCTTCACCTGAGCTGTTACACTAACAGTAGACGAAACACGGCGGAATTTGACTGAAATGTTCCTTGTGAGGTCATAGCCCTATCCATGCCACGTTATTCACTATGAGTCATAAGCAATTTATGAGGTCAAATCATATATAATATATATATAATAATACTTGCAATGCTATTAGAAAGAGTCATATAACTCATCAATGAGCTCACAAGCTACCTTATGACAAATTGACAGTTTATTTCCATGTGTTTGATAGGACCTGTTGTGAGGTCATTGATGTCCTGACTCCATCAGCAGATAAATGTAAATACTCGTCATTCGTCTAATGTAACACCTTCTGGGAGGCACCCAAGAACTGATGATATGACGAGAAACTGCAACATCATTAGTTCCTTTTTTCTTCCATACAAGAAACCAGTATCAGTGCAGATCAATAGGATGTTCTGAAGAGCAATTGCTGACTATCTTCATTAATCAAGACACTGTACGTAACTGCAGGGGCATATCTAGAAATGGCCTGGGGGGGCATTACATGGGATGAATACGGGGCGCTCAGCGGCATTTCCTATCACTTCCATGTTAATTTTTGGCCTGGGGGGGGCATGGCACCATACCCCCCCCCTAAATATGCCACTGCGTAACTGCTTCATTTCTTCAACAAAAAAATCCATCCAGAACTTTGCTGAAGTGAAACAATGCTGGTCAACTGCACATGAAGATTTTTATTTCTAAATTCTTCAAGCATTATTTCTGTAGGACAGAATACTATGAGGTACAATCCAAATCTGGGTGCAGCATGATAGCTGAGAGCTTGGAGGTCAAGCCTACTCTGCTGAAGGTTTTTTCCCGCATGTGTTTCAACCCAACATAGTCAGGGTATGAGCAAAACCCAGCTGAATGTCATCACAGAGAATTGCACAAGGGTTCATACATGTAGTATGAATCCTGCATCAGAAGCAGATTTGCCTCTGGACATCTATCTAAATAAAAGTGTAATGTCAGTGGCACATTCACCCCTAAGGCTCACACCTCCGACACCATCAAGATCACCATCAAGATCACCCATTTTCACCTCCTTCCCATTCACAAACCCCCATATGCATAAAATTATTACAACTTGCCATATCCATATTGTCAACTGACCTATAGCACCCTCCTTTGAAACAATACCCTTTTCATCCCCCTTACCTCAACATGACTCTGCCCCTGGCTGGCCTGCCTGTGCTTCGTTGTCCACGGTCTTCATGGTCCCTGCCAAGCCTAACCCTATCTAATATACACATTTGATATTTTTCCAAACACGACTTTCAGATGACTTAATGTCCCAATCAATTCTTGCTTCCTCCTTGCCTTCGATTCAAACACCCATCCTCTGATTCTGGAGGATTCCTCTCCTTTCCACAAACCTCCATTCCTTCGTCAGCTTACTTCCGTTTCGTCTGCTTTGTTGTGATCCAGGACGATCCAGATATTCCCGCCACTTTCAGCCAGCAATTATGTGTGTATTTAATGAATTTGCATTCATAATATCCCAATCAAGCCTGCTAATTGCTGTCAAAGTCCCTATACTCCTTTTTATTGAACCTCATATTCCCATTTGCCTTTTCAAGTGCACTTCAGTTTAACACCTCCAACACCAATTAACTTTGACACCCCAAAGACCAATTAAGTTGGCTGAAGAAAATCCTATATTTTCAAGTGAAAACAAGGAGTTTTATCCTACAATAGCAACGATATTGCTCGGGATACATTCTAGAACAAGTAAGGAAGACGCAGTATAAGCTTTTTGTGACGTTTCAGTGAGAAAACTGACTTTTTCTTGATATTGTTGTGTGGAGTGTGTCAAATCCACCTATTATCGCTCAAGCAAGCATGGGTGATGTGGAAGATGGATCCACTCGTGAAAATGAGACTGAAACACAGCAAGTTTATGGTGACATTGTCTTGTGTGAACTGCTATGCTTTGCTCAGTTCTACCTGGACTGCAGTACTCCCGAAAATGTAAGACATATTATACTTGGACACTTTACTGAAGACGAAATTTTGAATGCCAAAAAGGTGCTGTGGGATGAGAATAACAAACCACACCTGCCGAAATATGCAGACAGAAGAACTACACCTACCAGGTCAGCAGCAGAAGCTAATCTTGATGACATTATGCTTGCTTTGTCAACTATTGACAAGCTGGTTGACCCTGACTACAAGAGGACTAAATATGCAGCATTCAACTGGAAGAGAATGCCAACCCAGAGACCCGAAGAACTCAATCAAACCTCAATGTTGCGAAGAATATGTGAACTGGAAAAGAAATTTCATGTTCTGGAAAATAATCTCAGTGAAAACCATATCGAATTCAGTGATCTTCGGACTAATGTTGATACTATGTCTCAAAATATCGCCACTCAAGCCAAACTTATTGAAGAAGTTGCTCAACCCAAGTCTAAGGAAAAGAGTAAGGATGACAGGACCGATGTTGGCGCTGATAAGGCAGGCGAAGAGGGATCAACGACTAACACCTCTGATGAGACCGACAGCAGCACGGATGATGGTGTCAGTTCAGACGAAGCTGACGATGAAGTCGATGATGAAAAAGAAGATGATGAACCAAGTCGCTCAATGGTCTCAGAAAAGGAAAGGAAGACATCCAGACACCTGAAGAAGAAAGGGAATGGGAAGCCAAAGGTTCGTTCTTCTGAACGCAGTGTGCATCCCCTATCTCGTACCTTGCACAGAACAATTCGTGATAAGGAAAAAAGAGCTCAGAGTTCTCAAAAACGGAGCTGGTCGTCAGCACTCAAGGATAGGCCTACCGTAAATGGCAGTGCCCTAGGTGGCATCGGAAAATGGAGTGGTGTTCAACATGTTCAATCGTCCATGGAAATGCCTCGTACCGATCGGAATGGATTCATGTTGCCAAGGTACAACTGGAAGAAGCAGAATCGACACAATGACGTATTCATATTCAATGTTCCCAAGTCAGTGAAAACGGACGATGTGAAGCGATTCGTAGCTCAAAAACACGTGACCGTCACAGATTTGTTACAAAGATCGCACCCGGAAGCTCGTAGGAAATCCTTTGTCCTGAGAGTACCATCCAGCCAAGCAAGGAAGGTCATGACAGCATCCTTCTGGCCTCTAAGCATCAAAGTTATAATAATAATAATAATAATAATATTAAGAACTTATATAGCGCCAATTCCAGTAAACTGCTCATTAGCGCTTGGTCAGATTAGCCAATATTTCTATAGTATTTTTCGAAAAGATATGTTTTCAATCGCTTCTTGAAGTTATCCAGTGTTTTTGATTTGCGTACATTTTCTGGCAGGCCATTCCAAAGTGTTGGCGCTGAATAGGAGAAGGCTCTATCTTCAAACTTGTTTTGATTTTGTATGGCAGGTACCTCTAAGAGCAATTTGCCATTGCTGCGGAGGTTCACATTATTTTCAGGTTTGAGTCGAATAAGACTTTTGAGATATTGAGGTGCTTCATTATTCACAACTTTCCATGTGGATGTCATAAGTTTGAATTGGATCCTTGCAGGGATTGGAAGCCAATGTAACTCTTTCCTAAAATGACTAACTTTGTCTTGTCTTTTTAGTCCCTCAATTAGACGTACAGCAGAGTTTTGAGCCACCTGGAGTTTATTTATCACTTGTTTGGATGAACCATAGAGCAACCCGTTGCCATAGTCTAAATGAGGAGTGACTAATGCATTGACAGCTGTTTTGATTGACTCTTTGCTAAGTGACTTACAGAGTTTCGAGATGTTTCGAAGGTTATAATAAGCATTCTGACACATTTTGTTTACTTGCTTATGCATTGACATGTGTTTATCAAAGAATACACCTAAATTTCTGGCATAGTCTGTCGCCTTGATTTCAACATTGTCCACACTGATTGACGACACGTTAAGTTTCTTGAGTTGAAATGGTGAGCCAATCAGAAGTAACTCCGTTTTGTCGCCATTGTTGCATAGTTTGTTTTCATGCAGAAAATTCCGTATTTCTGTGATGCACTTTTCCATTTTCTTTGTTGCATTTTCCTCATCAAGAAAATTCGGCTTGAAGGAGAGGAAAAGTTGTTCATCGTCAGCATACTTTTGATCATCAACTTCATTTTGTTCAGCTACTTTGCTTATTGGAGCAATGTAGGAATTGAATAAGATCGGGCCAAGTTTTGATCCTTGAGGGACACCGTATTTTAGGGGCAGTTTGTTTGATTCTGTGTCATTTATTTGTACAGACTGAGATCTATTAGCGATGTATGATTTGAACCAATTTAAAGCAAGGCCGTCAATGCCATATTTGTTTCTTAACCTTTTCAGAAGGATGTCATGATCAATTGTATCAAATGCTGCGGATAAGTCTAATAGTACCAGCATTGTAACTTCACCGCGGCTCATATTCAAGATGACATCATTGTGAATCTTTGTCAATAGAGTTTCAGTACTGAAGTTTTGCTTGTATGCAGACTGTTTTTCATCATCGAGGTTGTTTAGTGTGAGGTGATTGGTGAATTGTTTGATGACAGCACCCTCAATGACTTTACTCAGAAAGGATAGGTTTGAAACTGGTCTGTAATTTTTCTTAATAAGATCAAGGCCATTTTTCTTCAGGAGCGGTGTTACAAGAGCATGTTTCAGTTCACTAGGCATTTCCCCTTGTCTGAGTGATATATTGACTATTTTAGTCATGATAGGGAGAAACTCATCGATGCATTCCAGCAGTAGCCATGTTGGTATCGGGTCTAGGTTACAGTGCTTCACAGGCATATCAGTGATGATTTTTTTAATCTCAGTCTCTGAGAGTGTTTTGAATTGACTTAGTTTGTGACCGGAATAAGTCTCAACATCATCTTCAGTACTGGTGTTGTTTGTGTCCAATTTTGATCTTATTTTCTTGATTTTTTCATCAAAGAATTTGTTGAAATCGTCTGCTAGATCTGCTTCATTTTCATGATGTGGCAGAGGTAAATCTTGTTTTCTGTTAAGACTAGAATTGAGGATCTTAAACATAGCCTTTGAGTTGCCCTTTGTTTTCTCAATCTTTGTCTTTAGCTCATCTATTTTTAGTTGACTGAGTCTCTCATTTAGCTCATTTCTTTTTTCCTTGAACATATCCCAGTGTGCCTGAAGTCGACTACGTCTACATTTTCTTTCTGCCTTTCTTTTGCTGGTCTTGAGATTCTTGATATCAGCATTTGTGAAAGGTGTTGGTTTCCGAAGTGTTACTTGTTTGATCTTCATTGGTGCATGTTTGTCCAGGACCTTTTTGGTTGAGTTATACATGGACACAAGACTGCTCAGATCATCAGTCATTTGTTGTTGTGGACAATTCTGAGCAAGATGCAGACGGATATCATTCTTGAATTGAGATACATTGATGTCATTCGTTTTTCGAAATGCTATTTTCTTTTTTGGATTCTTGTCTTTGGCCAATTCTATGTTGAAAAGGATGCAATGGTGATCTGAAAGCAGGTCGCCTACAACACAATCTTTGAGACTGGAATTTTTACGGGTTATAACTAAGTCCAGTGTATTTCCACTTTTGTGAGTCGGAGATGTAACATGTTGTTCAAGGTTGAACATTTCTAAGATATTCGCAAATTGAGTTGCTCTGCTATCGTCTTGTTTATTCATGTGAAAGTTGAAGTCACCTGTTATGATGAGTTCATTGTGACATGTCTGATAACTTGCGATAAAATTTGTGAATTCTTCGTAGAATTCGGTCAAGCTGTACTTATTATGGTTAGAGGGTTCGGGGCGATACACAAGAAGAATTGTCAGAATTTTTCCACTCAATTTTACTTGGACTTCCATATGTTCAAAAGTCCTTGTCTTCACACTTTCCATTTTAATTGCGTGCAGACCAGATTTGACAATGCATCCAACTCCACCACCTTGTCTGCTTTCTCGGGGTGAGCTTAGAAAGTAGCATTGACCGTTTCTTTCTAGTTCACCAATTTCAACTTTATCATCAGCTTTCAGCCATGTTTCAGTGAAGAGGAAAATATCCAAGTTAAATTCATTTCTGAATCATTTACCGATTGGGTTTTTTGTCTAAGACTTTGGGCATTTCACACGCAGGCTCTTAAAATATTGTTTGATGGATGATTGTTTGACGAATTGGTAAGTTCAACAGATTCAGAAAGGATGTCAAATCGGTTTGCAAGTTTGATTGAGTTATTGCAACAAGAGCTATCTCGGTTCTGAAACCTTGCCAGTGGGAGTGTCTTACATGATTCTTTTAACCCAATACGCAGGACATCAGAGTATAACCTTGCTTTATTTGACATTATGATGCGACTACGATGCAACAGAGGTCTTAGTGAAACACTGGTTGCTATTATGCTTCACAGGTCTTTCTGAAACACTGGCAGTAGTTGTGAGTCTCTCAGGTCTGTGAGAGGCAAGCGATGAAGAGAGTGAGGCTCTGAGGTCTGTCAGGGTTTAGGGGCAAAAGTAGCAAGTCTCTCAGGTCTGTGAGAGGCAAGAAGGGAGGCTCTGAGGTCTGTCAGAGAGTAGAGGCAAAAGTAGCGAGTCTCTCAGGTCTGTGAGAGGCAAGAGGTGAGAAGAGTGAGGCTCTGAGGTCTGTCAGAGTTTAGAGGCAAAGTTAGCAAGAGGTGAAAAGAGTGAGACTCTGAGGTCTGTCAGAGTTTAGAGGCAAAAGTAGCGAGTCTCTCAGGTCTGTGAGAGGCAAGAGGTGAGAAGAGTGAGGCTCTGAGGTCTGTCAGAGTTTAGAGGCAAAAGTAACTAGTCTCTCAGGTCTGTGAGAGGCAAGAGGTGAGAAGAGTGAGGCTCTGAGGTCTGTCAGAGTTTAGAGGCAAAAGTAGCGAGTCTCTCAGGTCTGTGAGAGGCAAGAGGTGAGAAGAGTGAGACTCTGAGGTCTGTCAGAGTTTAGAGGCAAAAGTAGCAAGTCTCTCAGGTCTGTGAGAGGCAAGAGGTGAGAAGAGTGAGACTCTGAGGTCTGTCAGAGTTTAGAGGCAAAAGTAGTGAGTCTCTCAGGTCTGTGAGAGGCAAGAGATGAGAGGAGTGAGGCTCTGAGGTCTGTCAGAGTCTAGAAGCAAAAAAAGGTCAGAGGCAAAGATCGAGTCTATAAAACTGAAAGCTTTCACAGGTCAATGTAGATTTTGAAGTGTGTCAGATGCTGAGGGTTTGCTGCCGCGCAACCTATGTTCCTGTTTAAATTGAAACAATGAAGTAGAATTATGTGAAAGGTAAACAATTTGTGTAGTGATAATAAAGTTCCAATGTAGAAATTGTCCAGTTGTGCTGAGAAAACAGGTACGTTTTATTGGGTAATTATTGGGTCAGCTGGTCAGTGGAGGTCTGAGTTGAGTTGTGTATTGGCAGTGTATTGAGCTCTTCAAAAATTCAAATTCCCCAAAACTAATGCTGTCTGGTGCTGTGGTAAGTGTCTGGAATAATAAAAGAGTGCTGAAGATAGAAAATATGATAATTAGATAACTTTTCAGGTGCAAAAACGAAGGCAAAATGAGCGAAAATCGGGGTCAAAACAATGTGTATTGGAGGCAAAAACGATGTTGAAGATAGCAGGTAGTGAAATTACGAAATTTTGCACTAAAATCACTTGGAAATAGCACAAAAACGTTAAATAATAGGTAAGAAACACTTTAGAGAATATACCAGTAGAGACTAATTTTTAGTGATTTATAAACTCTCAAGATGGCGCCACTGCAATTGGTATCATACAATTGTAAGAACTTTGCTGGTGTTCACTCTGATCTCAAGAAGTTATATATTGAGAAACTTTTTAGTACATGTGATTTTATGCTTTTACAGGAGCACTGGTTGCTTGAATCTCAATTTTATTTGTTTGAAAATTTACTTGATGATAAGTCAATTGTTCATGTGAGTAAAAGTTCTATGAACCCATCTGTACAGCACTCAGGTAGACCACACGGTGGATGTTCTATCCTTTGGAAATCTGATATTGTTTACAAGGTTAACGAAATCACCACTGTCTCTAGTAGGTTAACTGCTGTTAGTGTTGCGTTGAATGATGATACTGTGTTCGCAATTTTTAATGTTTATATGCCATGTGATTACAGAAATGATAATGAAAACTTTGATGTATTGCAAGATGTTCTAGCAGAAATTTCATTGATATGTAACAGTACTGTTTTTAGTTTTGTAATAATAGCTGGTGATTTAAATGTGGACTTCTCCAGGTCAACATTTCATACACAGGAAGTATCAAGGTTTTGTGATGCTGAAGACTTTGTGATCTGTAAAAATCTTCCATCCCTGCCGGGTATAAGATGGAAAAATCATGGGTGACATGCTCACACCTGCAACAGCTAAAAACTCCTCCCCTAGCGATGCTACTCACCTAAACTATCCACCTATCCTTATTGACCTATCCTCTCCTTCTGATAACAGCAAATAACAGTGAAACAGCTCCCTTATTTACGTTTCCTGCCTCTACTGTTTTTCTCCACCAGGGGCGCATGTATCTCCATTGTAGTTCACTGACTGCTCACGCCAGAGGCTGGCGCCACAGTCTCTCTTCCCGCCAAAACCATCTACACACTCCAGCGTCACCTGCTTTCCATGCCTGCACACTGGCTGACCCATTTCTACTCTCATTTTAACGATTTTCATCATTTCCCTGTCCATATTTCCACTGCCATCACTGGCAATCTACCTCTTCATTTTCACATATAATGGGGGGGTCGGCAGGGGTGGGGCACTCCATTCCCCCTAAAAATTCCCCTCAATGGCTATGTCTATAAGTAATATTTAAAAACTCTTCACCCTCGGCCATGCAAGGTTCACTACGACGGCTAAGAGGTCAACAATTAGGACTAAACCAATCCGCCTGTTTCATCAATGTGCACATTGCTCACATTAGGCATACCAGACAGATTCCACATCTGCATCTGCCATTATCGTTTGTTGGGGGGGGTCTTTATCCCCCTAAACATGTGCCTCAATGGGCATTACTAGTGTTCAGATATTATACATACATTTGAGTGCAAAGCTAATGGCTCAAGAAGTCACATTGATCATGTATTAGTATCTGCTAATTTAGCTAGGTCAGTCACTAGTCACTTTACTGTTGATAATATCTACAATGCCTCTGATCATTTAGCAGTTGTTACTCAATTTGACATTGAATGTAAATATTACAAGCAACAAGAAGTCAAACGCTCTCCTCGAACAGCATGGTATAAAGCTTCAATTAATGACATTGAATTGTACAAACAGAATCTTGATGTAGAACTAGGTAAAATCTGTGTTCCCAATGATTGTGTTAGTTGTATAAAGATTAATTGTGAAGCACATTGTAGTGATATAGAACAATACTGTCAAGACATTGTCAATGCCTGCTTGCAAGCTAGTAAGGTACTCCCAATGACAGGGAATACAAAGGTGTCAGGTAGAAAGTCAGTTGCAGGTTGGTCTGAATTCTGTGAGAGTGCAAGAAGATTGTCTTTAGAATGGCATTGGGCCTGGATAAACTCTGGTAAACCTCATACTGGATATGTTGCTTATATGATGAGAAAAAGTAGGTCTGATTATCACAGAGCTGTCAAACTTGTAAAAAGAAAAGAAAATGTTATTAGGTCTGAACGTATGGCCACACATTTGTTGGAAAATAAGAGCCGTAATTTTTGGCAGGAAGTTAGGGCAGTTCGAGGCAAGAATGCCAAAAAGTTGCCACATACTGTTGATGGTGTATCAGGTAATGATAAGATTGCGCAGCTTTTCGCCAATAAGTTTAATAATATCTTTAATTGTGTTGGATATAATCCAGAAAGGTGTGTTGATATTTTGAATGAATGTAAAAGAAGGTCTAGTTACTTGTCATGTGAGACTGTGAATGGTTGCCTCATGAACTTGCAGGATATGAAGAAGATTGTACAAAAATTAAAGAGTGGTAAATCTGATGGCCAGGTTGGATTCTATTCAGATCATGTGATCCATGGTTCACAATTGTTGTTACAACATTTAATTAAGGTATTTAACTGTATGATCATTCATGGTATGAGTCCTCATATGATGCTTGTTGGTACTACTGTTCCAATTCCAAAGAATAGGAAAATTAATGACTCAGATAATTTTAGGGGGATCTGTCTCCAAAGTGTATTCTGTAAAATGATAGACATTTTCATGTTAGAAAAAGAAGAATGTAAGTTTAAAACTTCCGAGTTACAATTTGGTTTTAAGAGTAAACATTCTGCTGGTATGGCGAATGCCGTTGTTACAGAAACAATTGATTACTACATTAATAAAGGTGGGGAAGTCTACTTTCTAGCTTTAGATGCCTCAAAGGCATTTGATAGAGTGCATTTTATCAAATTATTTAAGACGATGTTAGATAGAAATCTTAATCCATTGTATACTAGACTGTTGATAAACATGTATATTAATCAACTGATTAGAGTTAGATTTAACGACTCTGTTTCAGACTATTTTTCTATTTCCAACGGTGTTAAGCAGGGTGGGGTCTTGTCCCCAATTCTATTTACTTGTTACATAGATGGTTTGATAGAAGATGTAAAGAACTCAGGGTACGGTTGTCATGTTGGTGATCTTTTTACTGGCTGTGTCGCATATGCCGACGATGTGGTATTACTAGCACCTACTTTGAACGCGTTGAATGCTATGGTTCACAAAGTAGAAAACTTTGCGAAAAATTTCGATATCAGCTTTAACGGTAAAAAGAGCAAAGTCATGTATTTCTCTAAAAAGCATGTAAATTGTAATGTTGTCATCAAGGTAAATGATGTTATTGTTGACCAGGTTAGTAAAGTGAATTATCTTGGTCACTGGATTGACACAAACAGATGTGAACCGTTAACTAGTGAAATCATAAATGATTACAACTGTAAGGTTAATAGTGTACTCGCAGATTTTTCAGGTATTAGCTCTGCTGTTAAACATAATCTGTATGAGAAATATTGTACATCCTTTTATGGTTCAAATTTTATAGATTTTTTCAATAAGGCAGCAGTTGATACACTTAGTAAACAATGGAGGAAGGCAATGCGCAGAATTCTCGTTTATCAAGGTATTTGCCTCATATTGTTAGTACTGTACCAGTTAATATTGCACTTATGCAGCGTTTTGTCAAATTCTTTTATTCTGGCGCCAACAGCAAAAATAGTATAGTTAATTTTATATTTGAAATGGCTGTAACTTCACAATCTAGGCTTGGTAATAATTTTAGATTTATTCTGTCAGCCCATGGAAATGTCCATGTTACAATTTATCACAATTTAAACAAACTTTGTAAGCAGCTTCAGGAGCAGTGGTTTAAATTATGTTGTGAGGAAGATATTCGAGTTGGTGCTCAAATTGCATAGCTCTTAGAGCAAAGGGACAATTTGGTTGTAAATAATTTCACACAAAGTGAGCTGAAAGATATGATAGAGTTTCTATGCATTTCTTAACTATTTTTTTATTCATTTTTTGTTAATCTTTTTTTTTTTTTTTTCTGTTTTAATCTGTTAAATGTTTTTATTTTTGATGTATAATGTATTTTTATACGAAATAAATATTATAATAATATAATGACTATAGTAACTACATTGCAATTCAACTTTCACATCTTCAATTACTCAAGTGCATGAACAAATTGATGTCTGTTCAAAATCATCCAAGTTATGTAATTCCACACAAGTGCATGCCTCTATAGAAATGCATACATTGTGCGGCAGCAAACCTTTGCCATCACCACTCTCACAAGTCATGCCACTACATTTAATGTTTATTACATTATTTATCAAATAAAACAAATAAATCACATATTTATGTATCCATTCAACTAGCCATCTTAATTAACTACCCTTGATATACAAGGTCAATGTCAATCATCTTCCAATCAAACTACTGGCCTATCTTTCATAAATAAATAAAAAGTCAATTAATTTTTCATCACTTCTCTGTAATTCATATTTATATAGTTGTCAAAGTAGTATCTATTCAGACTTGAAGTCAAGTGATCATTCATTGGTACACACATGTCATATTACTTAGCAAACATCAACACTTCCCATTCATCAGTTTTTATTTATTTCCATATTTCAACCATCTAAATTAACTACCATTATTATCCTTTTAGAGGACATTGTATGGCCATTAACGCCCAGTTCGCGGGCGTTAATGGCCGTTAACGCCCGCGAAAACGCCACCTGGTGTATTGTGATGTCATCAGAAGTGACGTCATGGTGATGTTGCTGTTTGTTTTGGGGCTAAAACGGCCAAAAATGGTCAGAATTGAAAAATTTAAAAGCCTAAAACTATCCCCACAAAGAGGAGAACACTGTTATGTAGTCGGTTTTGCTCTAGATTCAATAATAAGAGCGTGATAACGCGAAAACGGAGCGGGCGTTAATGAATCCAAAAAAATAGGGTAGCTTTCTTCTTGGATATGGATATTCTTCAAAATGATAATAATGATAATAACATTTATTTGTCGGGCATTATGGGGTATTAATCAGTTATGGCCCTCGGGCAGAAATCATTTAATGCCCTCGCCTGGCGGCTCGGGCATTAATTTAATGATTTCTTTCCTCAGGCCATAACTGATTAATACCCCATAATGCCCTCCAAAAAAACGTTATTGACCAATTAACCGGCTTACAAGTTAGATAGATAGACATACATGGGGATGTTGTAATCACAATAACCCATTCTCAAACAGGTCTTCCTTCACATTACAAAAAAGTTTGCCCCGCTTCATCATGCATGCTGTACCACAGGGGCTGTTGAAGAAATTGTCGTACACTTTCCTTGATTTTCCCAATTACAGTCTTGCCCTTATAATGGGTAATTCTAGTGGTCAATAATTCTTCAAGCGGCCCATCGGTCCCCACTGTCCCCTACTACATTTCTTTTGTTGTTTACCACATTTCAATTCCAGCCACGCCTACAATTTGAATTAGGCTAGAAATGCAATTTCAATTGTACCACCAAAATCTCATACAACCTAATCACAATTATTGGCATCTTGACTTACTGTGCCATTTCAAGTGTTCTAAATCTTGGCAATGACCATTCACGAGTGATTCCATACATCTTGGCATAAGCCCCAAGCATAAATTTATACATTTTTATCCTCAGCAGTAGACAGTTATGAGCAATATAATAGCAGTGCATGCAGCGGAAAAGGTGAATATTCAAAATCCTCAGAGAGGAAATATTTCCAGAAACTCAAATATTAACATTGTCTTTCTATTTTGGAATAACAATGATGACAGATTTGTTGTTCTTTGCCAAAGTATTGAATAATGGGATCATGAACACAAATGAAGCTATGCTCAAAATAATAGATACATATGCCTATTCTCTGTGCATGTTGTGGCCACTGTCCCATATAGAAATACTCATCAAGGAATATTTAATCCTCAGTACCCGGCAACATAAAATTGGGACACCTGATCCTGTCTTTTGCAACATACCAATCTATATCGTACATCAAAATGTATATTCATAGCATCAATCATCTCGATCACAGGCATGTGAGCATACCTCCTTCTACTGATATTCTGCGGCCACAGCATTCAAGAGCTGCTAACATTTTCTGGGAGGCACCCAAGAACTGACAATATCAAGAGAAGTTGCAACACAACATCATTAGTTCCTTTTTTCCTCCACACAAGAAACCAGTATCAAAGCGAATCAATTAGACGTTCTGAAGAGCAAGTGCTCACTGTCTCTTCAAGACGCTGTGTGTAACTGCTTTAGTTTTCTGCAAAAAGCCTCTAGAATTTTGCGTGAAAAATGCTGGTCAAAGGCTAGTAGATTTTTATTCCGAACAGGCATCAATCCTAATGTCTGTAAATACAGACTATTTTGTGAAAAAAAAACTTGTTCCAAAGTTATTACCTCTATCAAGCTTCACTCAGATGTTCTAAATATGTTTTAAGAAGGTAGTGCTCATCCGAAAGATCACCTTCAATCTATAACCTTTCTGAACACCCGTAACAGGGCTGCGTTTAGTTACCATATCAATCTATCTATCTATATTTCATCTACATGTACAGTCTATATCTATTTAACCTGAGTTGATTGTATTTTGAAATATTTGCAGAAAGTTGTTATCTGAGTGTGTTACAGCAAATAGAACAGTTACAAGGATGACAAAACATGATGATCCCAGTGTAGTGTAAAAGTATTTCATGTCAAATCTAGCCACACCCACAGTTTGAATCAGGTTATGACATCTTCTACGCCATTTCAATTGTACCGCAAAATCTTCACTTAATCTAATAATTACTATTTTTGGCATACTATTATTGATTTTCTGTACTATTTCAAGTAGCGTTCTTTAAAATCTTGGGAACAACCATTCATGAGTGATTCCATATTCGGGGAAACAACATGTTAGATGCAAGCCATCTATACATAGGCAGATCCGGGGGAGGGACACAGTGTGGGACCCCTTTCATCAGATAAATCCTTTATTTTACTATTTGGACAAAATTGAAGTTCTAGAGACTCCAATGTTATTATCAATTAGGCCTCTATAATTATATTATACACTATACAGTTATTGCCTTGCCCCCTGTCCCCTATTGAAAAATCCTGGATCTGCCCCTGATCTAGGATTCATACAGAGGAAAAATATAGCCTAACCATAGATATAACATACATTTTCCACTTGTTGAGAGGCATTTATAATAATTGACGTTTGCAATAGGTCCATTCATCTTTACTGATTGAGGACTACAATTCTTGTATAGAGAGGATGTATACAATACTATACATAGGTACAGTCTACTATAGATATGGAAAGTTTATTTTAGATATTTCCGAGCATATCTTTCATCGCTTGACAAATGACTTCAAATCAAGTAATCAGGCAGAGAATATAACCAAAACAAGCCAAAAGAAGACTTGATATCAGAAATCTCTTATACTAAAATGATAACGTACGGGATTTATCTCAACTTTTACTTATTGCCTAATCCTCTAATTCGGTCTCAACCATCCTGAGGATACTAAGGCAGAACTCTCCCCTTTTCAGGTCCATCCAAGTCTTCTTTATGTCCCAATTGATACTATTTACATTTTTTGCGCAGCAGACAATCAAACAGCTCCGCCATTCCTATCATAACACACAGTGGCTCTGTCATGCAATACTGACACGCCACCTGTTGTTTATATATTGTACAGATATTCAATGATCGGGGAAAACTTCCACTTAAAACGTTTTCCCATCTCTTCTCTTCAATCTACGGGTACTCTTAAGTATTCATTAATCAATGGGTCTATCATAGCCCTATCCATCAATAAAGCCATCTTTTATTGAGTTCTATTTTGTTCCCTCCAATCTACGGGAAAATTCCTAGTGCATAATAAACATGGGTGGAAACAATGTCAACTAAGAAAATGGCCTTAACATTCATTGAAGATAGTTTGCTAATTTTAGGTGAAAAGCTAACATTTTCTGATCAGAGGGAGGTCAACTTAAAATACCAAAAACTCAAAATGTACCTAACCGATTTTTTTTTTGCAGGACCTATATCCCTGAAATCAGCAGAATCCTCTACTATAGATAGAATTATCAGACCTTTTGCCAAATAATCACAAACAAAACTCTGCAAGCTGACGGACTAAAATATATGCACACGAAAAGCAAAAAAATAGAAAAATAATCAGCGCTAATTGATTTGCTTATAACTTTTGACTGAACATCATCTCAGCTTGTCAACATATATTTCCTTGAAGCTTGAAGTCCCCTCTATTCACTTATATACTTGGTTTGCTTTCACCACTAAAGGCCCACGGGACTTTATTAAGCTGCAGATGCTCTCTGACTACAGGGCTCAGTATCCTTCCAACCTTTCCTTGTGCAATTGCTGCTTAAATGACGCAGTACGTTACAGCACCAAAATCTCATTTCCTACATTTTGAGGTAAGTTTCTGTATGACAATTATTTGCATGTGAAAAGTGCTCTCTGACGCTCAGTTGTTTCCCTAAAGCCAGTAGTTTCTTCTGTTCAGGGATAACTCCTCCCGTGGGAATGTCTCAAAAGTGACTGATTATAATTACAAGCCGTCCAATCAAAACATGTTGATTTCAAATTTTCCCACGGATAATGAAAATATGTTATTTTTTACAGTTCCTTGAGTGTGCCCAATATGTCTATTGGGCACAATGGTGGATATGTGCATTAACAACAGCATAGGGAAGCCACCTGAAATCCGAGATTATCATTGCAACTTACCAAAAATTGCTTTTAAGGGCATGATCAAAAGTAAAAATATGACAGAATATTTTTAAAAAGTAACAAAAAATGTTACATTTTATTTGTGTATAATAAACAGGAGCAACGCCTTAAAAGGCTAATATGTCGCAAACTAAAATGATACATAACCAATAACAAAAGTAAATATCAGAGTTTACGGATTACAAATTCAATAAGTGTAAATATATAGTATGTAAATGAATAATAAATGTAATCAGACAATTAATATCAGCACATTAAAACACATGCGATAACAAATCTCTAGACTATAACTATCTGAAGAGTAAATGTAAGTACACAGCTTATCATATCATATTTAACAAGTCAAAAGTATGAACATAGGATACTTTGAATGAAAGGAAAAGATCTAAAACTTATCAGAAAATAACAACAGACCCCGTCACCTCAAAATGAGTCAAACAATCTCTTCTACGCAGTTATCTGTGTCTGCTCATAATCCCATTCATCTCCTTATTTGTTCAAATCCCGTTCTTGCCATTTTTCTTGTGTCTCAGAATGGAAATCATCGTCTTTTGCTTGCATCCTCCGTCGAGGTTACTCATCTCGTCATAATCGGCAATGCTGAACCTGAAAAAGCATTTGAAATATGTAGTATTAGATCTTTATTTGTGATTGTCAAAAGCAAAAGAACATCTGTGTCACATCTCTGTTTTTAATCTAAATTAAATAGAGCTTTTAGGACTCGGACGGCACATTGGAAATTGTTTTTCATTTCTAAGCTTCCAAACAGGCTTTGCCACGTAATTGTTAGTTACCTGTTATTACAGATCTCATATTTACGTGCCATGTTCTTTTCAACTGCCACAGTGCTCATGTGATGTCAGAATGAGCATATTGATATCACGGTGGTATATTCACAGTTTCAGCTGTGTTACTGGGGACCTTCTCTGATCGCATCATTATAAATCCACAAGAAACTGCTAAAATGTTGGTCAGCACTGACCATTCTGCTTGATGTTTTGAAAACACCCAAAAATTTCTTATCCCTGCCAACATGCTCCAACTGAATAAACTGTCACGCACAATAATTATTAGACATATATGAAAACATATCAATCAGTTGTTATTCACACTTAGCCAGTAAGCTTATTTTGTTATCAGCAGTTGGAATCAATAGTTGAGCTGTGGTCTCAAATGCTCAAAGGGAATACCCGGATATAATAGTGATGTCAGTATCAATTGAGATACATGGGACTCTTATATGAGATCTGTAATAAGCCTTCTATTCATTGTAATGGGTACATACTTTGCAAAAGTTAATAGCTTGTTTCTTGACCTATGCTGATAGGTATATGACACATGCTGACTAAATCATTAAATGGCTTAGCAACAGCATAAGGTCAAGTTGAATGTTCATTTGAAATCGTAACAGTCAATGAATGACAAGTACTTATATTCAGCTGCGAGTTGACATCAATGACCTAACAACAGTCAATTTTCCATTGAGTAACTTGTGACCTAATTGATCCTTAATTGGCGACTTGGTTTGATAGCTTTGAAAATAAGGATATGACCTCATAAATCAAGAGCATCAAGGGTAATTACCATGCAAAAAAAAGTTCCACTTAAAGTTGAATCCCACAGAATACAGCTGCTCCACCTATTGTACTCCACATAACTAAACGGTAAAAAAAAAATACCCCAGCTGGTGGCTCCCCCACTTGGTCAAATTGTTCACACGCATTGGAAAAGCCACAGATTTTTGAAAACAGGGGTAGGCTCACTCGAAGGCTCAGCCAGGAATAATGGCACTAAACCATAAATACACACATTTTGGTTCGATATACAGGCCTATAATCCAATCCAACTTTCATTAAAATCGGAGAAGGAATCTATGAGATATTCAAGTTTATTTTAAGGGGGTCTTATTTTTGCTGAACTGTTTTTCATAATTTTCTCATATTGTACACCACGTAACTCTCAAAAAACATTGGTAACACCCCTTCAAAGACTTGTTTTTCAATAAAGTGTAATTTCAGCTATATTCTTTTAATTTTTCAAATATATCTCTTGGATGTTGTTCGGGTGACACTGCTTTTTGTTATAAATCCCACACTTTTTTAGTATTTTACTGTATGTTTTAATGTAATGACATAAGATTTTGAAAAGATCATAGTTCTAAAATTATGTTGGATAGCCCACTTTTTTTTAAACTTTGGAAAGCTTTCTTTTCGAGGAACTTTTTGGCGAAGTTTCATGAATATATCATGGATTTTAGATTTCTCGCCAAGTGTGGGATTTCTTGTCGAGTGTGGGATTCAAATTTAAATCAAACAGTCTGAAGGTAGCTTAAGCACAGCATGGTAATTGCAACATTCAAGTGGACTTACGATTGCCTCAGTTCACGTAAAAGGTTGGCGGGGTTCCAGTAGCCAGAAGATATGATCACAGCAATCCCATCCGGGTGGAGAACTTCCCTCAGTCTCAGTAGCCATGCTGAATATGAGACAAGATTCAGTTGAAGATTTAAGTACACTCTAAAAAATTTCCGACAAAATTGGTTTTTTAGATTCAAAATGGTTTTTTGAAAAACCAAATTTCAATGCAAAAAACCAACATGGATTTTTTTTAAAATCCATGTTGGTTTTGCATTGAAATTTGGTTTTTCAAAAAACCATTTTGAATCTAAAAAACCAATTTTTCAAAAAACCATTTTGAATCTAAAAAATCAATTTTTCCCGACATTTTTTTGAGTGTACCGCAAAGAAAATTCCAGGTTATTAAAAATTACAACAGTCACCTTTTTATTCTAATAATCCTTTACGTGCAATGTGTCAGTTCGGCAAAGAACGTACCAGTGGACTTTCCTCTTTTATTCCACATTCACACGTTCTAATCTGATAAAGTACACATACAATATTTAGTTTGGATTTACAAAGGTCAGTACCAAACGCATGTCTCAGCAAGGTTTACTTGTGCAGTATGGCGGCTTTCATATTCGAGAACTGTGGTTACATATAACAGGGAGGTTTTTTGTGGGGGCGCTGATGTTTTTCATTCTCGGGAACCAATGTTGCATATCACAAGAAGATTATAATAAATCATAAAAGTTACACCTAACAGATTCATGATTTACACAATATTTCAGCTTAATTCAACCATCTTTCGGTACATAATGACACTTCATTGGTAATGGACAGTAACATGTTCGGAGTAACATTTATGATGTATTATATCAAATTAATCAGTGTACTAGCCTTTATGGATACAGGAAGATTCGTTTGCGGGGTTATGGATGTTTTTCATACTCAGGAACAAAGGTTACATAATCACAAGGAGGTTTTTTGTGGGAGTGCGGATATTTTTCATACTCAGGAACAAAGGTTACACTGGTTACATAATAATAGGGAAGTTTGCTGTGAGGTGGATGGATGGATGGTTGGGGCTTTCCTTCCTGTATTTATGCACTGATTAGTCTAATTGGGACAGGAGGAGGACAGGAGGCGATTGGCAGACCAGCAAGCTAACACTGGACCAACCCCCCCCCCCTCCCTGGCAGTAGGGTTGTGTTTTTCATACTCAGGAAGCAAGGTTACGTAATAACAGGGAGGTTATTTGTGGGAGTGAGGATGTTTTTCATGATACTTGGGAATAGTTGCATAACATTAATCACATGGAAGTTTGCTTGTGGGGTTGTGGGTGTCTTTCATACTCGGGGAACAAGGTTGGTGCTCAAAGCAGGGACCACTGTGTCCTTATAGTGAATTCTTGGGCACATGACCTGAGGACCTACCTTTGGGGTTGAGCAACCGATCGATGCTTGTAAAGAGCACAAAATCATATTGACCAACTTCGTTGGGAAGCCAAGTAAGCTGCAAAGGAAATGAGACTATGTCAAACTTCTGTTACATACCGTAGAACGGGGTTAAGTTGGCAATCCGGGGGAAAGTTGGCAAACTATTTTAACCCACTTAATGGAAGAAATGCCAACTTTCCTCACTGGCACAGGTTGCTTTGGCAAAGTTGCCACCTGTGTCAGTACCATTATGTTTTTCTGTAATTTTTCCAGTACTGCATTTTCGTTTGCAGATTTGATATCATATATCAATTATCTGCAAAAATGAAAGATCAACAACGTACCTGCTTGAAAAGTATGTTACTTCTGTCCTCATTACCCAGAGTAATATTGGACAGCTTAGTTTTGTAAGGTCCCGTCTTTGTCAAGAAGACGACTTCCTCACCGTTCTGCAGCTTTTGAGCAGTTTCTATGTAAGATGCACTGTAGTCAATAGCCAGGATCTATAAATACAAGGCATCATTTGCAGCTGATATATTCAATAAGTGTTGTTACTTTTTCACACTCTTAGAAATGTGCATGGTAATAGCAGAATCACATTTACAACTAAGAGCAGAAAATAACAACAGCAACAATTTTGCATTAACCTGAACTTACCTGTTTGAAACCTGTCGCCATTGCAAATGTAGCTCGTCCTGTTCCACAGCCGATATGCAATGCAGTTCCTGACTGAATGTCATACTTCTTGGCAACAGCCATAGCTCGAGTTCCAACGACCTCGGCGAAAGGAGTGGTATTCGAGGCATATTCCTCAGACAGCATTTTGCCAAGGGCCGCAGTGGATTCAGATTCAAACTGCCAGTTGGTGCTGGTCACCGGGACAAAGTCAAACTTGTTGGTGTCAAGCAACACTGGATTATCTGAAATTATCAGACATTTCATTTCCACTTTCAAACTTTTGTACACAGCCTCTTCAAAATATGTTTAAAAGTAAACCATCAAATCAAGTGTCTTGCATAACAGAAATTACAGCCTACTAATTCAGTCTATATTAATTTCTGAACAGTGATCAGTTTTGGGTGAACAAGGGCTAGTGTAACAGCCTGAAAGCTTCCAATGGAGGTAAATATAGCTGTTTGTATACTATTAATTGGAATACTAATTTCTGAACAATAGATATGTATTGGTGTAAGATGAGAAATAATTGTCAACAAGCAAAATTAAATGAATTGAACCATTGATGTTACCATTTCTGTACCTTAGATAACACTCAATGTTAATTAGTATTAATTATAGGCCAACTATGCTTTCATGAGAATTAATATTCTTTGGAAACAGGAAAAAACACAAGAACTGAGCAGAAAATCAGTGTAAAAAATGTCCTGAAGACTTTTGACAGTACTGAAACATCACTTTATCTCTCATTTGCATATTTCACTGCCATCTTACCCTGCTGCAACACTTCATTGGTGATCAGTCGCAGAGGAAGAGAGATTTTTTTGTTGTCCTCACTTGGAATGTTTCTCACAACTCTGAAGCCACAGTGTTGGAAGAAATGTCGACGGAAGGCATAACGAGCGAATCGGGAAGCCTCATCGCCAGTGGAAATCCAGGATCCCCCCTACAAACAAAAAACAGACAAATTAATTCTAAGTGGATATTACTATTAGCTCCATTTTCATCTGGAAAAATAAAATATTTTAGACGCCAAAATAGTGGGAAACCAACTTGCAGTTTCTCTACAGTAGAGAGCCTTTGAGTTAAATGTTAGGTAGACTTTGACCATTAATAACTTTTTTTTTTCACTTTATTCAATGTTCAACAGCCTTACATAAAAAATTGATGTCCATATAAATACATTAAAAAATAATTGGTTTCCTAATTCTCACATCTTACCAAGTCTACCTTGGAATGTCAGTACACTCTATGACATTTCACAGCATCTAATATATAACTAATATATGTTTCCGTAAAGTTGTAAAAATCTCATAAAACAAACATCAGAAACTGGCCCAGCATTTGCTCCAAGAAGTAGGGCGTTCACCGATAAATGCCAGTCTATATATATATTTTTTTTTAATCTTTGATATTCGATCGCTCCGTTCTGTTTTTGGTTTGTGTTCTTTTTTCTGTCTGATGCATATTCTTCTTCAATCAACATATCCAATTTCAAAACAATAAATGAAAAACCACAAACCGAAAGCCTTTATAAATATTCACTGTGGTTTGTCAACTAGAGCCTTTATCAAAAGACTGTCATAGATATAAATTTCTAAATTTCAACTAAAAAGGTAGTTTTCTTACATCTCTGAAATAGTGATTTAATTATTGCTTGTTTTATGAAGTTTAGCTTTGATACATTAGCAAAGAAAACAAAAATACAATAAAATTATTGCACTTCAAATGGACCAAAATTTAATGTTTTGAAAAGTTGCATATGACTATCAAGGTCCACTAGAAAGTCTGATTTCTAGAAAGTATCAACTGACCATGATGACATTATGTCTCCCGTCGTAAGTTGGAGATGAGAAGTCATCATAGTAATGATGCGTGTCATAGCCAGGCAGACCGTTGAAATGGTCTTCCAGCCATTCCCATACATTGCCAAACATGTCGTAGAATCCTGCACTGCTGGCCTCGAACATGTTCACAGGCTGAAAGACATGATGAAGAAAATAAATGTCAGGCAGATCATTTGATAAAAAAGATCATCATTGTATATTTCAATTTTAATGCATTGTAATCATTGCAATAGATATATTGAAGTGTGATTTTTGTTTGAATTTTGAGTTTGGTGACTGATGATGGTAAGATGGGCAAGCAAGTGGTCAAATTGGCATAAGGATTTTATGTTCTCATGTAACAACTTGGGCAACTGACCAATCAACTGACCAATCACTGACCAATCAACTGATCAATCACTGGCCGATCACAGACCAATGAACTGACCAATCACTGACCAATCAACTGACCAATCACTGACCAATCAACTGACCAATCAACTGACCAATCACTAACCAATCAACTGACCAATCAACTGACCAATCACTGACAATCAACTGACCAATCACTGACCAATCAACTGACCAATCACTGACCAATCTACTGACCAATCACTAACCAATCAACTGACCAATCACTGACCAATCACCTGACCAATCAACTGACCAATCAACTGACCAATCACTGACAATCGACTGACCAATCACTGACCAATCAACTGACCAATCACTGACCAATCAACTGACCAATCACTGACCAATCTACTGACCAATCACTAACCAATCAACTGACCAATCACTGACCAATCACCTGACCAATCAACTGACCAATCAACTGACCAATCACTGACCAATCACAGGCCATTATCCCTCATGATGTCATATTCCATAATGATAGAGGGATGGATGATTGGGCTTTACGTCATGCATTAATGCACTTGGGACAGGAGGCAGATACAATGAGGCAAAGACGATGAAACTGCTGTCCAACATAGTCCAGGTGACTTGGCTGGAGTGAGAATCGAAACTGGAGCACACGTAATGAGCAAATGAGTACTTACTGTGGAAGTCCCGTAGCGAAAATTAATGTTGTAGGGTATGTTTTTTTGATAAATTAAATCACAGGAAACGTCAATATCCACACGTGGCTGCAATAAAAAGACATATATTTATGAATAATTTTGTAATCCTGAATACCAACAGTTGCTCTTGAAAGTAAGTACAACCTAAATGATTTTCCATTGAAGACCACGTTAAAGTTGTTTCACGTTATTGGCTAAAGCATCACTGATATTACATGATTCATTGAAAAGATGCTTGTATCATAGCTTAGAGGTTTTCTACCACATGCACTAGCCTGGCCATTGAATTTGTATATGGTGTCTTTATGCCAGATAGGGGCCATAATCTTGCAAAAGCAAGTACACCTTGTCGCTCTTGGCTCATGGGAACACATAAGTGCACCACCTTACAAGTGTATGTACCATTGTGTATTTCAAAGCATACTTCAGGCTAGGGCTTCTGATACTGCTAAAGTACATGTTAGGACAATTTGTTATATTGTGTCTTTTCTTTAGTGATTTCATACTTATAGGCCTGATTGCAGGATATCGCGAACCAGCATGGCTGGTAGGTTGGGAATCTCCCTTGTCAGTAAAGTGATATCTACTTTATTACATTTGGGAATAGGTATGTGATTGGAATGACCTACCATCTGACCCCTCATCACATGATGCTCAGCCTCAATAGGAAGACGGAATTCAGGGCCTCGCCATGCGCAATAGGCTCTCGCTTCATGATAGTTCACTTCCACCGGCCAATCCCAGGGCATTGGCAGCACTTCATACATGGCACGGTATCTGCGCAACAAAAACAAATATTTTCTGAGTTGGGCTTTCATTTCTGGCTTACACAGTTCTATAGTGTGTTATACAACATTGTGCTTCTATAAATATAGACTTGTTTGAATATTGGTAGATATGAGCCACGATATATCTCACAAGCAACGTAAACTTTGACGAACTGCTTTTTATTGACAATAAAATATTATTGACTAGAATTATATGAACTGCTACTACATTTATCAATCATTCAGAGAAGGACAAAGTCTGACAAATAATCATATGGCAAGCGAGGTGACCTTTACACTTTACAAGAAGTCCTGAGCCTGTACGTGTTATTGTACAGGTCTCAATATTGCCTCGCCAAGCTTCCATGGCCATCCCCCAATAACTTCAAAATGTCTGCAGAAAATTAAAGTCAATTTCTTCTGAAGCCTGACTATTGGTCAGACCTATTTGCTGTGGCTTACCCTGGTAATCACCAAACTAGAATGCGCAAATAAAATTTGCAAATCTAGGCGCTGATTGTTAACTTGACAATTTAAGCATGAGATGAACCTCTGTCTGCCATTGTAGATGCTCCATTGTGAATGAACCATCCAGCTGGTCAGAGATCCTATCATATAGCAATTTATAGCATGTATATATTGTATAGGTATATGAAATCGAATGGGTCACCAAAAGCTGTTTTCATCTTATTTACATTTTGCTGCAGCCCGTTCTAATATGCTAACATGTTCCGCTTGAGTGCACACAGTCTAGACATTGCATAAATCTAGGACAGTGACCTGATATTTTGTGACCAGAAATAGTTATTTCTGCCAATTTACAGCAAAGAGGACAGCTATTTACAATCAAAGTCCATAGATCTGTTACTGATCCATCATCAATAGCAATTACAGCATCCAAGCTAGAAGGGTTGACTTGTTTACGAAGTTAGAAGGTAAAACGCATGAAACCATTGTATTTCATGTTCACCACAAACAGGAAGTTGAAAAACACACAGGAAATGGCAGGTTGTACAAGCATGATCTAGGCGCAGCAGCGCCTAGATAACAAGTCTGTGACTGAGTGAGATGCAAAAATGACTTCACTATACACATAATAAATGCATTTCAACAGAAATTCTGGGCTATCCTTAGATACTAGAAAATGTCAACATGTTGGCTACCTATATTCCTGATGATGGCCACCTCCCTCATCCTTGCCCTGATGGCCGTTTGCATCCACCTGACTGTGTCCGTTGCAATAGCTGTTTTGGCCGTTGGACAAATGGCTAGGCGGATGATGTCGCTTATGATGCTCATATTCTTTGCAATGGGAATATCCCGCCAGATCAGCTCCACAACCAGAGACACATCCTAAAGAGGAACAAATTAAAGCAATTAACTCACCAAAAATAAATCTCTTTTGTTCATTTCATTTAACAATTTTTAATTTATCGAGAAAAAAATCTAAATTTAAAGAAAAAATAAATTACAAAACAATGTTGTGGCTAAAACTGCACATGATGAAAGCATTCCCAGTGATCTGAGAGGATAAAATGGAGAGAACCATATCTCTATAGGCAAACTCATTAAAATTTCAGAGATGCACAGACAGAGAGTGGGAAGGAGGAGTGAGATTTTCTACAGGCCTAATGGATGATCATCAACACCACTAAAAATGGAATCTTTTCTGCGATCTCGCATTACAATCAAATTGACACCAATTAAAAGTCGCTTTTTTGGACCTCACCTTTTTTTTATTTACTTTTAGTTGTGAGAAGCTGGACTTCAACTGACACCACAGAATAAAATGGAGTAGCAAATGAATACTCACTAACAAGTTACTTCATATTACATTTTGACAAGAATTACCATTTAAAGGTAGATATATTGTAAGTGCAGCTGCCCCCTAAGCACTCAGGAGGGTTTTCAACTTTTTACACTTTTGGGTCCACGTGTCATGCAGGAAAGGACCATAGGGGAGCAGGCAAAGAACATGTTCGAGGAGACCAGGAAATGGCCTTCAGCGGAGCGAATTGAACACAAGAGAGGACACAAAAATCTGTACAGTGATGGTCTCAAAATCAACAGTCCAAAGCAGGAAATTGGGCCAACCTTCTTATCACTGACTTAGTTTTTTATTTAAAAAAACATGGCATATTCATCTTCAAAAGTGTCTTAAAAATTCAATTTTCTCCACCAATTTTCCCTGAACCTATAATTTTTATGGAATAGTTAATTAGGGGGAACGGGGGCACATTGGGACGCTTTTAACGTCTGCTAATTTTGCTCAATGCTCAAAGCACTGAAGAACTCAGAAGTTTGCATGAATATCACCAATACTATTGAGCTTAAATGCAAGGCGTAATAAAATTTAGCTGAACCTACCCTTTTGCAGCCAGAGAGTTGTAAAAATGACTGTCCCAATGTGCCCCGGCTAAAACAGCCGGGGCACATTGGGACATCAATTAAAAAATCATTTTAACACTCCACGTGCAATAGATATCACATATAAGTAGTGTGTAAGATAATATACAGTGCATTAACACTTTGTAGTGCCAATAGTTCATAACTTTAAACAGTTTTAAACATTTAACATAAACTGTCCTGGGTGCGGAAATCTATGTAAGTAACACACAGTGCTTTGCGACAAATTTGTTCACAGAGCATGGTAATCCTCTATGCCTCTATTCCCTGTGGCCTGAATACCTGTTGTGCGCTGTCCCAGGTCGTTCACTTGCCGTGGACACTTAAATTCTGCCATATTAAGGGTGTCCCAATGTGCCCCAAATTCACTGTCCCAATGAGCCCCGATATGACTTTTACACCAAAATGCTAATTTCTCGGACACCAGTGTGTGTGTTTATCACGATAGTAATTCACAACTGTTCGTTATGATATATAAAATTCATACAAGCACTGAGAAAGCCTCATTGTTCATGATTTGTCCACAGAATGGTTCAAATTGAACCCTTCCATATTTACTTTAGTGGTAGGAAAACAAACTTTTGATCGCCATACTTCTACATGTGGCTGTAATTTGTCTATAAAACCATGGAAACATCAGCATGTGAAATTACAAGATATGGTGGCACTACCATATCTTATACCTTGCCAGGATCCAAGAAAACCCCACCGTCCCACAGTGCCCCGCGTCCCAATGTGCCCCCGTTCCCCCTATTAGCCTTGACAATCCAAACATCCAAACATAAAAGTGCTATCTCTCTTGAGTTCATGTCTCACTCTGTCCCTGTTCTCATCACACACATCAAATTCTGCATGTGCAACATCACTGACATTTACTTTGTTTTGCAACAGTACCCATACTTAAATAATTACAACCTTCTGTAAAATACACCTTCATTGAATCTGCTTCAGGAACCACTTAATAATGTGTTCTCTACCTTAAATATTGATAGAATAGCTTATTAAAATAGAAAAAATTTGGCCAAAATTGAAAAAGGGCAAAAAATATTAAAAAATAAAAGTATAAACAGAAAAATTCAGAAATTCAGAAAAAGTAAATAGAATGCTTTAAAAATGATAGAAGAACCCCAAGAAATAACTTTCAAGTTGAATGTGCTTGCAAAAAAAATTGCCATAGGATTATAATAGGGGGGCTTCTTGCCCGATGGGTGGGGTAAGAAGGCCATTTGCAATTTTTTTACAAAAATGGTTGTAACTCCTTTATTATTTGGTAGATATTTGTTTTACTAGTTATAAGTAGAGTCAAGTGATCCCTTCCTGGCAGCATAAACATTCAAATAATCAACCATAAAAAGTAGGTCAAATCACACCTCAAAGTTAAGGGGGGCTGCATGCCCCGCGCTACTCTACAATACCTTGGGTGCAGACCCAGAAGGTGGGATGCTGGGCTTCTCTGAAGCTTCTCCATCTCCACCCCTCGTCAGTCCAGAACTCCTTCTTCTTGTAGCCTCCGGCAAGCACAAACTCAAGGAAGTCTCCGTTCCTGATCAGGTACTTGCTGCCCTCAAACGCGGGAACACTGCGAAATATTTCAAACAATTAATTCTTAGGTTCCATGACAGTTTTAAAAAGTTTATGTGAACCAACCCAAACATAAGCAAATTATTCTTCTTACTCTTATGGGATGAAAAGTACATTTTCTCTAGGATCCTCAGGATACAGCAAGACCAATACAATTTACAAACCACCAGTCGCTCACTCAATGATTTGATATCAATAACATCGGAAATTCATATATTTTGCTTGATCTCATTATGCTAAGAATTTAAAGATAGAATGTTATGCAATATTCTGAAAAGTTCATATAAATTGAGTTTCAAGATTGAGACGAGAGGTGAAAGCATGGTGGGCAGATACCAACAGGTAAGCGCATTTTTTATATATTAAAATCTACCTAATAGGCCCGATTTCACCGACAGAGCAAAGCCAGGTCTAAGCCTTACACCTGCACTAAGTAGTTCCAAAATTAACACAAGGATCAATTTCAGTGATAAAATGGCAGCACTGCCTAGCAAAATACTTAATAACAGGTTTAACATTAAACCTGATCTTAGCTCTGTTGGCGAAATCAGGCCTTATTGACTGTTTGCCACATCGGATCATGTAGCCTAAAAATTGTGCCACAGACGACTAACTGTTAAGAACATCATGTGTAGTTAGTCAGACCCACCTGCACTTATACAGTCCGTACTCATTGTCCCAACCATAGGAGGGAAAGTCAATGGGTTTGCCGAATGTCACTTCGCGTTCCTCCATTTTCAGAAGAGTATTCTTTCCTGCCCCTCCATCTTGAAATAAAATTAACCACTTAGTATCAGGTTTATACCATGGAAGTAAAACAATTAAATTGAAATGGATAGTTAAGTCATCTTTCAGTGATGCGGGCATCGACAACCAATTTTCTTGATACTCGCGAAACAAACAACACCTTTTTTAAACAGCTTGTCAATATCTATGAAGAAAGAGATGACCATTTCACTGTGAAAATTGTACTTTATGAGCCTGATGATGCAGATTATACATGGCATGATAAAAGCATAAGCTTGTTGTTTTCAGCTAAGACAATCTGTCTGTTATCATAACTTAAAACAGCAAGCTGTGTTAGCTCAAAGGAACTGTGCAATCATCTCACTCAATCATTTAAACTGACTCAAAATTCAAATTTTACAGTGCAGCTTCTTCGGTTTCCATGCTGAAAGTGCGATGTGACACATTGACTCACGAAGTGTAATTTTCAAAGCGAAATGGTTCTATATTTCCCCATAAATATAGAAAGCGCTATAAAAATTGGGTCTTTACCATGACTGAGGGGAGCAGATTTCCATCCTGGAGGATTGGTCACCATGGAGATTGGCAATTGGCGAATGAGGACACTGGACGTTTCCAAATGGATTCGCTCATGTTCCATTCCCATAAAAAGACTCCACTGAAAAGGTTAAGGGAAAATTACATACTGTTACTGGATACTTTAAATATCCATAAACAACATGGGTCTTGAATTTGAACCATACAATATAACAAGTAACCACCTTTAAGAATGTTACAATTTTACGAGTATGTATACTTGGCCTTATTTTCTGCTCAATATCGTACGTTTTGTAGGCGTACATACTGTCATACTGTAAGTTACAAGATCTTTGTTTTGAAGAGATAAAGATGTGGAAAATAACACAAGGACATTTTACAACAGCTACTACAGTCATTACGCAATTCAACAAACCATTCTAACTTTTCAACCACACTTGATAAAAGTGTAACTTAATGATAGCCTCATAACATCATGACATATGACAGAAGTTATAAAAGTAGCAAAGAGCCCCCACCATCCCATCCTAGGAGAAGGTTCAAGGCTGCTGTACAATACATCTATCAACTGTTTGGTTATTACATAAACATGAAAATTGTTAAGTCGACATTATGTAAATGTTTGCCATGATCTTATTTAATTACAAATGCACATGTAGTACATTGTTTTCTGGCATGTAATCTCTTTTCTCCAATTTTTAAGGATGTTAGGTACAATACAGCCTGCATTTCGACACTTGCCATATGTATAAATTTGTAGCCTATTGGCATTATATCTATTTTTATTTTGCGAGTGGACTGTCAGTGTATCGCTCCTGTTTTTCCAAACCTGAAGGGTTTTTAGTTTTCAGAGATCTGCACCTCAGAGTTCACTCAGTGCAGCCACTGATTGGCCTTTTCTAGTGGAGTGGTTGATGAACCAGTGAGTACAAGTTTATGCTACTTCTTCTTTGTCTTGGTGCATTGAAATATCATTTGAGTGGAGTTAAGATCTTTTTGGTAAAAGCATGAAGTTTAAAAATGAAACACTTAATGAGCTGTCTCTGAGAAAATCAGGCGGGGGTGTCCGGATGGCCCGACTCGGATTTTGATGAAATTTTCACCAAATGACCTTCAAATAGATTAACGAGTACCGGTGAAGTCCATTTTGTCATCGGACAAATTTTTCCATGCTATTGGGCCTATTCAAAAATAGATGTCAAAACTGCCTAAAATATATTTAAATTAAAATATATAGTAAAAATGCCCAACTTTGACGATGTAATTCTCAAATCCGGGCGCGTCGTTTGAAAAAGTGACCATGGGGCATCTTCAGGTATGCCTTGAACCTCCAAAAACCAATGTCCGCCCGGTGGAACTTTTCCGTATATTTTTGTAATTGACACAATAAAAAACGGACAATTTTGAGGCAAAATGACGGAACCACAAAATTCAAAATTTTTCATATCTCAGCTAATAATACCTCTATTTCAACAAATAAAGTGTCAATTCCTATGTTTTCAGACATGGGGAACTGATTTATGGGGTTATTTTGATCATCAAAGGTCAAGGTCACCACGAAATGTCAAGGTCAAACACCAAAAAATCCAAAAATTGCAGTTTTTTTGGCATCTAACACCCTCCAAAATACCCGAATCATGTAATATTGCCAATAATATGATGCATAACTATAGGATAGGTTATATTCATCAAGTAGAAAAAGGAATTATCCTTAAATATTATGCATACACAGCACAGCTCCTGTCAAAATACGGATAATTCCGAATTCTGACGACAACAAAAATCATGAATCGATGACGTAGATCAGGTCCTGATGTATATATTAATTGTATCTGTTCATCCATTCATTTTGAGAAAGCTTAAACACCAAGGATTCTAAAAACTGGTATTTCCATATATTATTATATGGGCTATGGTGGCCATCTTGGAGTTTCCCAAAATGGCCATCCGAAATACTTTTTTGCTCATATCATCAGATCTATTTGAGCTAGACTGATGATTTTTGGGTCAAATTGTTTGTATTCAGGGCAGGGATATTCAGTACTTTTTCGCCTTACACTGCTAGTGGGCTATTTTCCACAAATTAACATAAGCACTTTAATTTGCTGGGGAAAATATTGTCAAATGAAATAGTCGTTTGAAGATACATTCCACGTTCCTGATGTACCAAAAGAAATTCAGAGCTTTTGAAATCAATGCAATGTGTGCTGCTCTGCTTGTATTAAGATAGCTTCATGCCATATAGTATTATTGGTGTTATGTAACAGGAATGGTTGGTAAGAAGGACAGAATTGATTTATGTTTTTAAGAAACTGAGCCAATTATAATAACAAATTGTAAACTGAAGTTCAACAATGCGTAATGAAGCTTCATCAATTGTCTTTTTTTCCTGTGGCATAATACTTAGTGGCAGTGCCTTGTTTCCTTTAGGATACTCACTTGTACATCACTCACACTTTTTTTAGAATATATTTCAACTCATATTTTGCTATTCAACTACTTCGAATATAAATGGCAATGATAAAATTGCTAAAACCTTTTGTTTATGTATTGATCAACAAAATATCTCCTTTTAACTTAATGGTCATATCAATAGAATTAACGCTTTTATTCATTTATCCTTGATACCCAAATTTCCAACTTTAATTAAAAATCAAACTTTCAGATACACAAATAAACAAAACCAGAAAAACTTATGTCATATCGAAAGGAACATGTATGACACCAAAAAGTATTTTAAATATTTTCTTAATTTTTTGGTTTTAATGAAATCTGTATTTGATTTATTAACATTTTCATAATTCTGTTCATATTACGAGTAAAACATGATTCTATAACTTTCTTTTTAAAAAAACCAATGAAAAACTAATTTTCACATTTCTCATCAGCAATACATGTTTCTTAAACACAAAAATATGAGTTTATTGCCATCAATGCACCTTGTGTGGACATATAAAGTTGTAGTTCTTTATTTGAATTATTTGCCTTTGAGTGTCTTTTCCAAAGAAACCTATATGAGTATAAAAGGTTACAGTGCTGTCTGTAAGTAGCCCAAGTGAATGGGTTATTCTTTGCCATTGGGACAACGCTAAACATCCTCAACCAAACTACTTGTAAACACAAGGGTGCTCATCCAATGAGAAAATATTCGGGTCATAAAGGATCATATTTTATTGGATACAAACGGCTGCCTATTTTCTTTTCTCTACCAACAGTTACATATGGGTCAAAAACTCAAAATCTTTGATAAATAAGTGAACTGCCCTCGTCAATGATGAAAAAATTGGCAGCTTTTTGCATCCCATCCCACATTCCTCAAGAATTGCCCTTTATAATTCAATTTATTTACATCTCATCAGATGAGAATTCATGCATCCAGAAAATGGTGTGGTAGAGGAATTTTACCATTCAGCCACCTGTTCAACTTACACGCACCTCCTTTACAGTTTTGTATATATAATATGTTTATGAAAAAAGACACCAAAGGCAAATTTTCCTAAATTAATTTATAAATAACTACAACTTAATATGCGGACATGATGGAATACATTTTTTACAATTTTAACCAACAATCTGATCAATTTCAAACACTAAATATACATGTGTTTTATTACCATAAATGTTGGTAAATGTACAACTCACGAGAAATTAGAAAATTTGCTGTTCAATTGTACAATAATAACAGTTGAAAACATGTCAAGTTACCTGTTGGTGTCACACCTGTTCAGTTCGATTATGATGTCGGGTTTTCTGTTGTTGTTTTTTGTGATTCTAAATATTTGACTTTTAATAAAATTTGGGTATGAAGGATTAAAATAACCAGTTTAATAAATGTGACGCACTAGATTGGCGCACTGTATATTTATAGGGAGAAGATTTACATGAGGTAGGTGTGAATGCTATACAGCTACAAACAAGAAAGTCGGAAAACGTGGCAGCAACACGAGTCTGAAGTGAATAGAAACTAGAATGAAGAATAGACGATGGAGAATAGCACTGGCCAGGGTCACTCAATCGCTCTTAGTTTTAAACTAAGCCATAATTATTGCAAAAACGCATATATCATATTCACTTTACAGAAGATTCTGTGATGATCTGTTTATTAAACGAAAGTTTTTAGCAGTTTGTCACTGCCAGGCAGTTGATCGAGTGGCCGAGTGCTCTACTGAAGGCCTGCATGGGTTCGAGCTCCCAGTGGGGAACCGAAATTTTTCTGTGGATCTTCATGAGCAAAATCCCAGTAGAACTGGATGTTGTCAGGATGAGAGGTTAAATTGGTCGCCCTTGTATCAGTGTCTAGTAAGTGAAAGATCCCTCACACTGGATATCTAAATGTGTAGCATTTGAGGACTCCCGCTCTCTCCCATCTCATCAATCAACATGCCTGAGTGCCAAGAACAGGGCTTAGAAGGTTGCACTTACCATATCTATCTATCTATCTATCTATCTATCTATCTATCTATCTATCTATCTACCTATCTATCTATCTATCTGTCTATCTATATATACCTATCTATCTATCCACTTATATTCAGAAAAGTTCAATACCTCCACCGTATTATGTAAGGAGTCCCTAATATATCCGACCTACCATTTAAAAAGCAGGTTGTAATTAATAATCTGTACTAAGTATGAGTTGAAAAATCTTCTAAAAATAGTGTCAGTGATGTGCAAGTCACTGTAGCCTGCCTGAAAGACACCAGGTACTTCACTGATACTCAGTAATATGCCACAGGAAAAAAAGACAGTTGATGAAGCTTCATTGCGCATTGTTGAACTTCAATTAACACAATTATCATCAATTTGTTATTATAATTGGCTCAGTTTCTTAAAAACATAAATCATTCTGTCCTCCTTACCATCCAATCATGTTACATAACACCAATAATACTATATGGCTAACAAAGCTATCTTAATACAAGCAGAGCAGCACACATTACATTGATTTCAAAAGCTCTGAATTCCTTTTGGTACATCAGGAACACAGAATGTATCCTCAAAATGACTTTTTCATTTGACAATATTTTCCCCAGAAAATAAGTGCTTATGTCAATTTTTGGATAATAGCCCACTAGCAGTGTAAGGGGAAAAAGTACTGAATATCCCTGCCCTGAATACAAACAATTTGACTCAAAAATCATCAGTCTAGCTCAAATAGATCTGATGATATGAGCAAAAAAGTATTTCGGATGGCCATTTTGGGAAACTCCAAGATGGCCGCCATAGCCCATATAATAATATATGGAAATACCAGTTTTTAGAATCCTTGGTGTTTAAGCTTTCTCAAAATGTATGAATGAACAGATACAATTAATATATACATCAGGACCTGATCTACGTCATCGATTCATGATTTTTGTTGTCGTCAGAATTCGGAATTATCCGTATTTTGACAGGAGCTGTGCTGTGTATGCATAATATTTAAGGATAACTCCTTTTTCTACTTGATGAATATAACCTATCCTATAGTTATGCATCATATTATTGGCAATATTACATGATTCGGGTATTTTGGAGGGTGTTAGATGCCAAAAAACTGCAATTTTTGGATTTTTTGGTGTTTGACCTTGACATTTCGTGGTGACCTTGACCTTTGATGATCAAAATAACCCCATAAATCAGTTCCCCATGTCTGAAAACATAGGAATTGATTTGTTGAAATAGAGGTATTATTAGCTGAGATATGAAAAATTTTGAATTTTGTGGTTCCGTCATTTTGCCTCAAAATTGTCCGTTTTTTTGTTTTTTTTTATTTCAATTACAAAAATATACGGAAAAGTTCCATCGGGCGGACATTGGTTTTTGGAGGTTCAAGGCATACCTGAAGATGCCCTACGGTCACTTTTTCAAACGACGCGCCCGGATTTGAGAATTACATCGTCAAAGTTGGGCATTTTTACTATATATTTTAATTTAAATATATTTTAGGCAGTTTTGACATCTATTTTTGAATAGGCCCAATAGCATGGAAAAATTTGTCCGATGACAAAATGGACTTCACCGGTACTCGTTAATCTATTTGAAGGTCATTTGGTGAAAATTTCATCAAAATCCGAGTCGGGCCATCCGGACACATATATGGCTATCCGCCTGATTTTCTAAGAGACAGCTCATTAAGCCACAACAGACATAGTCAACATGAAGACCTTACAAGACAGTTTTCATTCTTAAAAAGGAGTAGATGGCTTTCTGAACATCAAAGTTTATATTATATTCTAGGTGAAGGGGGGCATTTTGTTGGACTCTATATCTATTTAACTGTTTGAATAAACTGTATATACATAATATTATTCAAATAAAGTTCATGAAACTGACAAAATCAAACATTGCCTCAATTTTGTGTGTGAGGTTCACTACAAGTTCACTGACCCAAGGACTGTCATGAGTGACAGGAAGTTCCAGGGGTGTTTCTTCAATGACCTTGAGAATGAGTTCCTTGACCTTTTGTCTGTAATCCGCTACCCTCTTCACCGATGGCCAACTGACCTTTCCTCCCATCCTGTAATTTTCCTGTAACGTAAAAGTGTTACAATCAAATGAATGGTCCTTGAATAGCATTTAGACTTATGACGTTAGCAAATTGAGTATTGTCCTGTGCTACATGAAGGCAATGAGATCTGCATATTGGTGTTTATTTTAAGGATATCTCATTGACACAACAATTGAGGAGTGACCTAATTACAAAGTAACTGTCACAAGAAGAAATTAAACATGCTTATTTACTGGAGTCACATAACACTTTCAGAATGAATATATACGACCTGGCCTTGTGATGTCACTAATTTCATTCATTTTTTATGTCAGTTATTGTTTCACTCAGCATTCGTCAGCCTAATTAAGCAAAATTGGCCTAAATCAGACTTAGGCCATTTTTCATTTTTGGTACCATACGAAGGCCCTTATGATAATACATGTGCTAAAAAAATTGGACTCCTAAATTAATTATAAACCCCTCAAAACCCCAACTCAATTTTCGCACAAATGGCCTAAGTCCTGTTGACTTAGGCCATTTGGACTTAGGCCAATTTCGTTATCACTAATTTTAGCAGATATCAGTAGTATTAATTTTATTGAAGTTGTTTCCTTGCATTTCATTCATAAATTTAATGGAGAATTGCTTTATAACACAGCTACACCACAAAATAATTTTGGCCTAAGTCATTTTGGTTTCAAAAAAAAAAATTGGCCTAAGTCAGTTTTTGGCCGTTTGCCAAAAATTGCCAAAAATGACTTAGGCCAATTTTGCTTTAGGCAGACGGATTATGCCGTACAGTGTATATTACATATCTGGCAGCATACATACAGGTGGAACCAGACAACATTTTATAATCCATCCGATAAAATTACTACGACTATACGTATCCTTCAAATTTGCTCCACTGACTGAGAGAATAGTGTAATGCTGAGGCTGGTTGTGGGAATGTGGGATATCCCCTGTCTACAAGTTGACCGCTGTTACATTGCCACTTCTTTTTCCAGCCTTGGCAGATCAAAACATATGCTGTCATGTGTTGCCACCTCGTGACTAGACAGTGTGCTATTCCGCGAGCTCCTGTGAGCGGTCCACATCATTTCAGTCTGAGGAACACACACAATTTTGTCTGGAAGAAACCGGGGTTGTTTCTGAGTGTGCTGATGGCCTTGTCTACTTCCTTAGAGAATGTGATTGCCGAGTCTGACTCTGGTATACATCAATGTTGAATAGAAATTTTGTGAATGTGCAATGAAATTGGAACTTTTTATTTGGACAGCAATGCTGTAGCACACAAAATTAACTTTTGGCCAGGTGGCAGCAGCATGCAGTTCTCATTTTCACTAGACTGGGATATCCCTGTGTTTGGCAGACGGCACTTAAAGATGACTAAAGCACAGGGTGGTAATCAATACACTCACAGGCTTGTTATGCATCCAATCACAATGAATTGTTCGAAGAATTATTCGAAGCCTGTACACTGTACAGTTAATGATTTCCAGAGTTTGGTTCAGTGATCTTTAGCTGTGAAAGCAAGGACAATCCCCAGCCAGCATCAGCATGACATCATGCTCTCAGTCAGTGAAGCAAATTTTAGGGATATATATATATATATATATATATATTTATTCCATGCACAAAAAAAGGCATACCAATTACAAAAAAATATGAAATTTTAGATGAGTTTACATATATCAACATTAATTAATACAAAGGAAATTCAGAAATTTAATAGAGTCCAATTTTGGGAATAAAGTTTGATTATGAATCAAGTCCTTTATGGCCACAACTGTACACAGGTCTCTCCTGTCACAATTCTCCTTTGAGAGCCTTGGTATCCATCCATTGTCAAATGTCACACCATAATATTGACAAATAGTTATTGGATGGATAATAATTAAAAAATCTATTTAAGGTGTACAATGTACATCGTGCACCTGATAGAGCCTGGACAATAAAAACATTTTAGTAAGACTAACTGTCTATGATTTAACTAAGCTTGTTAGTTAACAGTTCAATTCATTTCTTGATTATAAAATGCAAAACCATGATAAATGTATCAGTTCTAGTATTTCCCACTCACGGTGTCATCCCATGACATTTCATCGACTCCGGTTTCCAGCATCGTCTCAAGTTCCATGTCCACTCTATCCGAAGGCTGAGTAAGCAAAAGATACAGAAGAAAATAAGCTTAATTCAATAAGGAACATCATAATAAAGCCACTTGACCCTGCTAGTTGCTACGGTAATGCTCCTAAATGGCTGAAATGGCTAAAATAAGCAACTGATTATATATATAATTAACTGAGAGTAAGGATAAGACTATTTCCAAGTTCAAGGTATGCTACTATGTTTCATTGACAAAATAGTCCATTACACCTACCAGTAGTTTGACTATTTACGAGGAAGGACAACACCATTTCACTGCGAAATATGCCATTGTTGAAAAATGATAGCTGAAGTGTCATAACCACACCTTTTACTTTTTAGAATAATCTTACAAAGAACATTCCTAGCTGTGGATTTTCAAGACAGGTAACCGAAGAAAATGTGATGAAAGTTACAAAATTTGGAAAATGGCCATCGCAGAAGTGTCCGCACCTTTTAGAAAAAGAGATATTTGCAGCTTCTCTCTATTTAGGGAAATAGTACAAAATTTGGTCTTGCATGGTGAATGTCATAATTTCACAGGTCACTGAATGCTGCTTGTTTAGAAATGTTTGTTAAGGATCAAAATGATGTGTCATATAAAAAACCAAGGTGGTAGCACTCTGTAGAGTGCACAGACCCTCCACAAAGAAAGAGGGGTTCATGTCCTTTCTCACTTGCTACTTAATTAATTTACAATGTTAACTGTGATGTAAGTTCTTGAAGCAGGCAGTGGCTCCGTCTTTGTTAGGCCCGTAAGACAGACTTTTATGTGAAACTGCTTCATGTGCTATTTATAGCTGGGGATCACTGATGCATGATGCTACCGCATATGAATTAATGCAGGCTAGGTATTTACCAGTGGCTGCATATAATATAAAGCTGTATCTGCTAATTGTGACATATCCGCTGCTTGGATTTTAATCAAAATCTAATTAGTTCTTCCTTGTGGTGAATAAAATAATCCTGGTGAATTTCAATTGAATCCAATTGTGCTGACAGACGGATGGACGGACCTACGGACGGACAGATGGACAGACACATGCGAGTGAAAACATTAGGCTCGTCCTACGTCGGGCCTAACTAACAGTTTGAAGATGACATACAATATCATCGGCAATTCAGCATAGTACAATATTCACAGTGAAACGGTCCTGGCTTTCCCCATAAAGTATGGCAACAGGTAAATGGCAATTCATCACATCAAAAATATTCTAACTCCTCCACTGACCATTTTCTGAGGCCTACTTGAGGTTTATTGGTGTCCGATTATAATTATTTGGACTTTTACTTGATAAATGTTCATTATGTCATCACCTGGATGAGCCCAGCGAGAATGAGCTTGTTGACATAGACAGACGCTGTGTGTCCATAGTAGAAAATGAGTGGCAAGCGAAGTCTGTCTGGATGCTTGTAAAAGCATTCTTCATCTGTGGTTGAAAAAAGAAAACAACATTACATTTTTTTTTCATAACAATGCTTACACATTTTTTCATAACAATGCATACACATTTTTTCAATTTAATCGATACCAAAAAATTTCATAAGTTAGGAAATTCAGGGACCAAATTTGAAATGTCAACAAAGTGATGTCAACCTTTTGACGCAAATCTCAGCCAGCCACATGACGTCATCAAAGATGTCCAACAAGATTGCATTACAAAAATCACCATATTGGGAAACTCCAAGCCTGTGACACAATGGTATGGAAAAATATGTGGCAAACAAATTATGAAAATCACCAACTTGGCCCAAATTCCATCCAAAATGCAGTAAAATGCTTGGAGTGGTTGGAGGGGGGGGGGCATTTTCAGTATTTGTAAAACTCCAGTCATTTGAATTTTTGAAAAACTGGTTATGGCTTAATTTGCGTTGGTTGTGACTTGAAACGGTTGTGACTTTGAAACGGCCTCGCTTACATGTATAGTATCCTGGTCCTACCATTTCATAATGTTTCTCATTGAAATTTTGCAGACCTAAAGACTGAAAATTCAGTTACAGTGTGCATATTCCAATGGCCATACCTTAATATGAAGTTAGATTTTCAAAATGTGTGTGCAGTGTATAATTAGCTCATCTAACTCTCAAAAGCATGTACATGTACTGTTACATACTTATACATCAGTCTGGTGAAAATGAGAACTGAATGCTGCAGCCAGCTGGCACAACAGTTAGTTTTGTATATGCTTTAGCATTGCAGCTCCAAGGAAATAGTTCCAATTTCATAGCACATTAACAAAGTTTCTATTCAACGCTGAGATTAACCGCAGTAAGACTCGCCAATCATTTGCTCTAAGGAAGTAGAGTAGGGCGGGGCATGCAGCCCCCCCTTAACTTCGAGGCCATGAGCATACTCAGAAACAGCCCTGGTTTCTTCCAGACAAACATTTGTGAGGTCCCCACAATGGGTTGGTGTGGACCGCTTGCTGGAGCTCGCAGAATTTCACACTTGCAACTAGGTGGCAACACATGACAGCATATGTTCTGCCAAGCTGGAAAAATCAGTGGCAATGAAACAGTGGTCCACTTGTAGACAGCTTACACATGATAAGTGCATAAAACAACAAGCTAGGCTTCCACAATGTACAGAAAGACGCCCAAGAGCTGACAACGAATCTGGGACCCTGATCATTGTGGGAGGGGTCACATACTGTGGATAGTAGGCCTATAGATCATATCAAAAACCATTCAAGCGTGACCATTTTCTGTTTGTCGGTGACCTTGTTTATCACATAAATTTGCATTTTTTTCAAAGAAAATTGACCTTACACAAATTGTACACAAAACGCTTGGGGGCATTTCAAATTGTGTGACATAAAGGCCTAAATCCCAAAACAATGGTCTCTATAGCCTGTGTTTCACATACTTATCAAAGACTTTGACCCACGCCTAACACCGAGTACAGAAAATAAAATTGGTAGCCATTATCATCCCACATGTTACAAATATCGGCCTTTATGACCAAATATGTTTCCCTTTCATCGGATGTGAATTCATGCTTCAACACGCAGTTTGGTTGAGGATGTTTAGCATTGATGCAATCACACAATATCATGTGTTTCACTTATTTACAGGAGGCACTGTATGTTTGCTTCCACATGTAGGCCAGGAGACACAGGAAAATACGCAGAAACTTGTTCGATCAAATAAGTCATAAAAAGCTAAAATAAACAAACACGAAAAGGTAGAGATAACTAATCTACATATACAACGTCCTACATCTCATGCAATAACCGTACTGGTTCAAAAAGTGTACACAAATATTCCACGTTTTGGCTCACGCGACCCTACAATCCAGTTTGCATAGTATTTTGGACATGTGAAAAGTTTATCATGTATTTGAGGAGATAAGCCACTTGGTTCAACTCACTCATGTCCTGTATCACAAAAGTTATCATTTTTGATTAAGCAGCTAAACACTGTGTAGTGACCTAATTAAGAATTTTTTTGTTTACATTTTGCCAGTTCTCATGTATAGAGCAAACAACAAACTTTGCTATATAGCCAGTATGCTGTCTTATAGTACCAGTTATACACATACAAAATTTGGAATCAATCAGTTAAGTTTTCTGGGAGATTAGGCAGTTTTAGTAAATTTTAGTGCATTTTTTTACTAGAATCACCAAATCTTTTGACTGCTAAATATTTAATACTTGTAATTTCACATCAAACATGTCCAATACCTAAATACAGCATACTGGCTATGTTATGTTGTAATTGAATTGATTTCTTGTCCAAAATTTAAGATTTTATGATTAACTAGGTCGCTTCGCATAGAGCAAACGGTACACTCTAAAAAATGTTAAAAAAATCCATGTTGGTTTTTTGCATTGAAATTTGGTTTTTCAAAAAACCATTTTGAATCTAAAAAAACAATTTTGTCTGAAATTTTTTAGAGTGTACACAGCGTAAATAAAACTGGGTCAAACTTCACCTCTTAAACCAACGAAAATGCTCTCATTCAGGTCATAGCTGTTCAAGAAGTATTCAGTGATGTCCCTGAAACATGAAATACAACCCTTAGAAGGTGCTTGGCAAAACCTGAGATGTTTGAACATGGATAGGGTCACACTAGAATGTCACTGGAGATAACACTCGATTCAGTGGCATTGAGTACTAACTTAAGAGCATCTTGACACTTGAGGAAGTCCAGAATGTTAGCCGGCCACTTATCATATCAAATTCACAATATTATTGAAATTTAAAATATAGCTACATATGTATCATTTCTCATAGAAAGTACAATAATAGGACCTACTTCTTGGTGCAGTTGTTCAAGTCGCAAGGTCTCAGGGAGTCGAAGGTCAATTTTCCAGTCACCACATTGGTAATCATGGTGGAGGTTATTCCTCTGAAGTAGAAAAACAATGGATTAAAATACATCGTCAAAAAATGACTACATTTTCAATTTGAGAAAGATGTACTGAACAGCAAAAGAAAGTTTTAAAACTTTTAAAAAGCGTTATCTAGAGGGGAATTTGATAACTTTCTTAGCTGTTCAGAATACACATGCAACTAAAAATTAACTTGCTATTCTGTTTCCCCTACTAGGAAGTTATGACAGCATCGTCAATCGCAATGAGGAACACCCTTACAGTCTGTCACTTAGATAAAGAAAAAATGAGGACCAGTTCACTGTGAAAATGCACTTCATGACTCATGATAGCTGATGAATTGTCATCTTCTCTACTTTCAACAAGGGAAGCAGTTTGCTTAGTCATGATCAAGAGAAGGCCATTTTACTTATCATAATAGATTTTGGATTGAAAATCAAATGCATAATCCTTTTGTTTGGCTGTCACCAACAAGAGATAAGTCTCCTTAAATCAAATTAACATTGAAAGTATTGGGTATTTGCAGCAGAAAAAATTAAGATTAAAAAAAATACAATCAGTTCATAATACATGGTGCATCAGCAAGAACGTTCAACAAGATCTAAGGTCACTGACGATACACTGTCCTGTCTAGAAATAGAAACAATGAAAAAAATATTTTTTTTGGTATTATATACGACAAGAACGTACTACACCTTATCTTTAAATGAAAAAATCGTCCTTGATTTCATAACGAATTTTTGTTTGTCAATAGATTGTCTGTTGTTTTTTGTACTAGTTTTTCTTGCATGCTGTTTTGTAATGGGTTACAAATGAACTGCATGAAATTCAGTTTGACCTTAAGAGACAAAAAGAAGAAAATAGAGAAAAAAACCCTTAAAAGGCATATAACAATACATAGATCTACAACTTCTCCAGTAACATTAATGTAATACAGCAGCATTTCTCTTTTTGATTCTCTGATTTAATTCTCATAAAACTAACTCTCGAAAAATTTCAAAAACATTGACATGGGAGCCTAGAGACACAAACCCCAATACTGATGAATCGAGTGGTAATTAAATCACCAGTAACTGGATTTCAAGGATGAAATAATTATGAGCTGGAGCACTGTGACATACAGAAAGTGAGTAGTAATGTACACCATTCATCCATAGAAATGAAACATATAATGGGCTAATTATTTGTGAACAGAAAAACATGATGAACACTCAGATAGGATTTATTTTTTGCAGTCCTGGTAGGTTCAGAAAAGTCTAAGGTAACTTACGATTCAGCAGTGCCAAAGTTGCAGGAAGATCTGAAGCATGAAGGAGTAAAGCCAACCAGTGAAATGACCTGATATTCCAGGACAACTATTTATGAAATTTTGACCCATAATACAAGTAGGGGGGCATGGTCTGCCTCAGCCAATCAGAGTATCGTATTCTCATAATTCTAAATATAGCACATGTAGGACAGGTGCTGGGATTGATAATCTTCATAACAAGAGGCAATATTTGAAAAAGTTCATTTGAAAGGCATTATTTGGAATTGAGGGCGTTCATATCACTAAATAAACACTTCAGGTTCTTTTGTATTTTTGTATGAAACTTTGTCATGACTCGCATCATCATGCTCATCTGAGGGAATCATTTGAAGCAACTGGATATCATTTATGACACAGCAAGCTGCAGTGCCTTGAAGGAATGTTATAACACGATGAATTGAATGAAATACCTCATAAATACACTTTTGGAGAAAAAAAATCTCATGCCTGAAAAGATCAACCTGAACAAATCATCAAAAAGAGCAACTTCTTCGTAGCAGGCAGCAGCTGAAGGTCAGTAAAAATAAAGACCACCTTTATATACATGGACAGGATTGTATTTTCGTAAACAAGGGACACAAGTTACAATCAAGATACATTGACCGAACAGCAGTTCGGGGTCAGGATAAATTGATAAGAAGGGATTGAGGGCAGGGATCCTAAATGTGCATACATTTAACTTTATGAGTTATGTGAGGCTACAATTAACGCAGAGAGTTTTCCATAACATTGTTAGAACATTGCCACAACATTGAATACAGTGGTATCTGCGTTGTAAAACCCCCTGTTGTAAGACCGACTTGCCTTATGTGACTGCCTTCTTCCCGCACCAAGTAGTATTTTTGGCGCATTTGCACCCCGACGAGAGACCACAACCCCACGAGAGACCGCTTCATGACCGCAGAAGGGGCGGTCTTACAATGCAGAGACCACTGCACTAATGTTATTGAGGCCAAAATCTCGACATTGCTTCCCAACGTTGTGCAAACATCATTTTTACGTAATTTACGCCAACATTGCAATGTTGACACCAGATTTATGCTTAAAGCTTATATAAAAAATAAAAAAGAACAGTCCTTAGGAAGTGTACACTAATCAGCAATCTTATGTTTGTAAGACTGCTATCAGAGTTTATAAAAACATCTTATTCTAGGACTTACACAAACTATGTCAAGAAACTAAAACAGATCAGAAACATAAAATAAAACAACTTACGTGTACATGCAAAGTCAAAAAGTATGCACTGCTCCAATGCACCGCAAATTATACAACCCTTGAGAATGCATATATAGTACATATTCATGTGGGTCATATTTCATCAAGGATTAGCCAGAATGTATTTGATACGATTGGGTGCATGACTGTATGTATGATACTATCAGATTACATTGTTTATAACTAATATGTATATACAATACACATAAATGTGGCAAAAATAAAACAAGAGGAATTCCTGGATGAAATATTATACACCTTTTTCCAAAATGTCACCATATCTTTCCTGAAATGTTGACATTTTGCAGAGACATGCATGTTTAATAACAATGGTTAGTTAGGTCTTTATTCGCTCTGTACTTACTTGCAAAGATAAAAATAAATTAACTATTTCAAAACAAATTGATATATATATGTATCTCGATTGAAGCACATTTAAGCACACTTCTTGGAGGATACATAATTCACAGTAAAAGCATGACTTGCTCCACTGCACTACTGTGAGGTAAATTCTTGATTGTGGCACATTCAAGCACACTTCTTGGAAGATAATTCACTGCAACAGGGTGAAGCAGAACCTACGTGATTGAGGCACATTTAAGTACACTTCTTGGAAGATACTTCATAGTAGGCATGACTTGCTCAACTGCACTACAGTGAGGCAGATCCTTTTTGATTAAGGCACATTTAAGCACACTTCTTGGAAGATAATTCTTGACAGGCAAGACTAGCTCCTCTACCTTTACATAAGAACCGAGTCTAAAAATTTTGTTCACTTCAGTACTTCAGTGATTTAGTCTATACCTTCAGAACTGGGTGGTTTACTTTATTATATTCTTGTTCTGTAGTTGGATGATTGAACTTCTGGCAACCTGGAAAGAGTTTAGAAAATGTTTAAATTATTCAAAAACTAACTGTTCTTTGGATTTGAAGAATGAACCATGTGTGTGGTGAAAAATACTCAAACTGCACTAGCTATAATTCTCCAGGCGCTGCTGGCATTTGAATTTAAGGAGTATGAATGGTTTCAAAATTTCACTCCATGGCCTTATGTCTAGGCCTTATACACTGTAGAAGAGCGTAAAATAAATGGGGAAAGAACTTTGGTATCCAAATAATGTTTGATACCCACATATTCTGCATCAGAACATAAATCAGGGCTCATGAAGTAATATTGAATGGATTGACACCACAGTCAAAATAATTGATGTATGTTTTCCAGACTCAAGGAACACACGTCTCAGCACACAGTGGGTTTCTCTCAACTTGGTTTCCTAACTTTCATGTCTGGCAGGGATCAGCAGTTGCCCCAACCTCTTTAGATTTCCATGTCTATGTGATATATTGGGAGGTTGGATGTCCTGAGCATGTCCACCAAATTTCAGCTTAAAATTCCATTGAGAACAGCCATTCTCATTACTTATTTTTGGTTGACGAATGACAAGTCAAAACATAATTGCACTGACATGTTCCTTGTGAGGTCATATCCTTATCCATGTCATTCTATTCTCTTTGACTCATAACCAATTTGTGAGATCATAAGGTATACTTTCCCTGTTATCAAAACAAGTCAGTGAAGTTACCGACTGAGTATCAATGAGGTCACAAGTTGGTAAATGACAAATTGACAGTTCATTTCAATGCAATGGACAAGGCCTGCTGTGAAGTCAACGGTGGCATGAAATAGCTGAATGTGCATGTAGATACTCATCATTCTAAGAGGGTGGCTCTTTAAAAAAAAAGTGAACTATATATGGGCCACCCCCTCAAATGATGCCTATTATGATAAAACAGGCTGTGCAAAATCTCATACAAATCGGTTAACATTAATTTTAGAGGTGGCCCACAAGCCTTGAAATTCTTGCATTTCAGTCATGATTCATTTGTGCCAGCCAGCAGTCTGGTGAAAATGAGAACTGCATGCTGCTGCCACCTGGCACAAAAGTTGACTTTGTATGCTACAGCATTGCTGTCCCAAGAAATAGTTCCAATTTCATTGCACATTCACAAAATTTCCATTCAACATTGATGTATACCAGAGTCAGACTCGGCAATCACATTCTCTAAGGAAGTAGACAACAAGGCCATCAGCAAACTCAGAAACAGCCCGTGTCTTCCAGACAAAATTGTGTGTGTTCCTCTGATTGAAATGATGTGGACGCTCGCAGGAGCTCACGGAATAGCACACTAATCACTAGGTGGCAACACAAGACAGCATATGCTCTGATCTGCCAAGGCTGGAAAAAGAAGTGGCAATGCAAGAGAAGTCCACTTGTAGACAGGCCAGCCAGTATAAGAATGTTGAATGAATGCATGATTGTTTGGTAAAAAGTGTATGTGTATAAGTTTGGTTGCATGTTTTAAATTGTCTGATGTAATTTGTATGACTGGATGTGTCAATGTATGAATGTGTGATTGTACAAGACAAGTTTCGTGCCTGGCATGAATAATAAAGTATTTATTATTATTATATTAGAGAGGTTTTGCTGCACGTTTCCGTGTGACGTGTAAGTGGGAGTTGCCATGACATCAATGTAGTAAGATAGCAATTGTACACGTAGGCCTATACGTCACACATGAACGTGTAGCAAAACCGCTCTATTTATTATGATTCTATACTTTCGCCGATTCGCGGTATTGTATGACTAATGCCCCATTCTCACGGCACGTTACGGAGAACTTTTTTGCCACTGAGGGGTAGCTTGAGTTGAATTCTAGGAAAAAAATGACTATCCCGGCGACATACAATGTTTATAAAACCATTACATAATTAATTAAAAGCATATCACGGCGGGGTTCTTTTTGTTCACTGCGGGGAAGAAAAGTTGTACGCCATCCCCAAAAGTTCGCCGGGGGAAAGGAATTTCCTCCTCCTGAGGGATACTTTTATATCGCCCCGAGATATAAAAAGTACCCCTCAGGGAACCTATAACTGCCCCCCAGTGAACCTATTTCACCGCGGCGGGATGTCAAAAACTGCCGGTGAGGCTTCAAATGTCCCCCCAGGGGCAGGAAAGGTCCCCGCGGGGCAGGAGAGGTCCCCTCAGGGGCAGGGGATGTCCTAATATCCCGCCGGAGATGTTTTTGAGGCGTTCTCACTGAAAAAATCCACGCCGGACATCCAAAAATCAAGAAAATTTTGGGCTCTGTTCCGCCGTCATGAAAAAAAAGTTTGTACCTGTTGAATCTTTTTTGACATCCACGGCGCAGTTTTTCCATTTCTAGGAACCGCTGAGGGGAACAAAAACTTCCCCTGGGGGGATTGAAAAGTCGACGGCGGATCACCCAAATTCATCCAAATTACCAGGAAATACTTCGACGCCGATTTAAATAGTTCTCCGGGAGCCGCCGTGAGAATGTAGCATAAGTCATTTCAAATCACACAACAACATAATTAGATTTTTTTAATAGGTCTGAATAAGAGCTTCATTTTGAATACCAACTTGAATGGTCTGTGATAATTCTTCATGAGCCCCAAAAGCCATACATCATGAGTTCTATTCAAAATTGTATGTTTTGATATATGGTGTCTCGGACAGTGTCTCTCTCCGAATTCAATTTGGAGGCAATGACTCTTAACCAGACCTTGTAGAATAGATTACCAAATGAGGGCAGCTGCTTGATCTGATCAGTGTTTAAGGAAAATAATGAAAAAAATCTGTCATGGTCTGGGGTAGGCATAATTTCATGAAAACTGTGATAATTTTGAAACATAGGCTGCGCAGCAGCAAACCTTCAGCGAATAACACCTTTAGAAGATTACAATAATATCATAAAATTGGTGCGTTCCCGAAATTGCTTATAGGTATGCAATAGCGGTCGAGTAGCGAGTAGTGGCCTTCCATTATCTCATTTTTCCAATGATTCATAAAGTATTATACACATCAAAAAGCACTGCTAAATTAATCGCATAGGTGATTTGTTTAGAAAAATGCATTACTGTATATGCAATAGCCTAGTGGGGAAGTTTTGGCTCCGATATAAAAAAATTCTTTTAAATATTTTTTCTCAATATTACGAAAACTATAGAATAGCCATCTGTCAGACCATGAAAAGGCACAACTAGACCATACAAGCCATATGTGTACCAAACTTCATCCATGTATATGGAATAGTGACCGGATGTTGGGCCAGAAACAAAAATAATAATTTTTATGTTTTTTTCAATATTTGAAAAAGTATATAATATTTTCCATCAGACCTTTCAAAAGGCACAACTAGACCATATTGACCATATGTGTACCAAAGTTTATCCATGTACATGCAAAAGTGAGCGAGCCTTAGCCCAAAAAACAAAAAAAATATGTTTTTATGTCTTTTCTCATTTTTTCAGAAAGTATAGAATATCTGTCAATGAGACCATCAAAAGGCACAACTAGACCATATAGGCCACGTGTGTACCAAATTTCATCCATGCACATGCAATAGTGACCGAGCCTTGGCCCGGAAACGAAAAAAAAAAATTTTTATATTTTGTTAATTATTTCAAAAAGTATTTAAGATCTATTCATCAGACCATCAAAAGGCACAACTAGACCATACAGGCTACATGTGTACCAAATTTCATCCCCATACATTCAATAGAGGCCGAGTGCCGGGCCGGAAATGATCTACCCGCCCGCGGCCCGACCGCCCGCCCACCCGCCCGCCCGCCCGCCCGCCCGGCGGACGGACAGCATTTTTACCCAAGTGATTACAATACCTTCTTCGAACTTCGTTCGCTGAAGGTAAAAATGTACGTAATTCCGTTTGGAGTCAATGTGTTGGTTTTGACCAAAAAATAACAGCAAGATCTAAGTTTCTCGAATTCTTTTATAAAAATGTTATGATTTTCCAACAGGACAGTTGGTGATTCTTGTTCCATGGGGTCAGGAGGGTTAATTCTGTGTCAAGACTTAACAGCATTTCTTGTAATATTTTTTTCACAAATGTGGTATTGATTTGAATCTGGTTGTTCATTACTCCTGACTGGCAAGTCCCTTGCCAAGTTATACCATAAAAACTGCTACACCAGTGAGCGGCATGCAGGCTTTGTTCAGGTCTACTAAATATTTGCAAGATTCGGACATGAAATTATTCACATGTTATACAAAAAGGCAAATTTATGAACAACAGCATCGTTGCAGGAAAAGATTAAAAAAGTGACTTTGATATAATTGCCTAAGAATGCATTGGGGGAGTGTTGCTAGCTCATTTGGGAGTGCTCTGGCTTCAAACCATTGGGTTTGATTTAAGATTGGCAGTCAATTGTACCTCCATTCAATTTTGACAGCAGTTTCAATCATGCTGTTCATACTGCTCCATACTTATCCTGATAATTAGCCTACCAGCTACATAAATTTGGGACATAAAGCCCTAATCATTACATGTATATTATTAAAGTGTTTTTATCTTAGGTTAAAACTCTCTGCATTTGCTCTCTTGCACCAAATAACACTGTTAATCATCATTTGCCCATAGAACATATTATCTGATATTAAAGAAAAATCAAGTGAACATTCCAAATCTCAAATCATCACAGACCATCCAAATTGGTACTCAAAATTAAGCTCTAATTAAGACCAGTTCAACCATACCATTTGTATTGTTGTACCATTTGAATTGGCTAAAGAATACATTACCGCGAGTTGACAAAAGCAGAGAATTACGCTTGATACATAAAAACTTCAAGGGCGGTGGGCCACCTCTAAGTATTAACATATTTGCCTGAAAATTTGCATGCATAATTTTTTTCCATAATAGGCATCATTTTAGAGGGTGGCCCACCAATATTTTAAACTTCTATATTTTCATATATGCTTTTAAGGGCCACCCTACCCGGGCAGTGAGTCTAAATGATATTTCAATGGAGCTAAATTACAATTTTTGGGCAAATTCTCATAACTCAGAAACGACTGGTGCGAGAGACTTGATATCACCCAGACCAAAGAGAGGCACATTTGAGGCATAGACATTTTTCAGAGGTACAATTGAGGCACGTTTGAGGCATACTCAAGGCACATTTGAGGCATAGTCTACCAAGTGCAGTGTGCCTCAAATGTGCCTCTAATGTTAATGATGTGCCTCATCTATGCCTCCCTGCATAATGATATGCCTCAAACATGCCTCCCTGACTTACCAAGAAAAGCATTACCTGCATCTATGCCTCAAATGTGCCTCAAACTGGACTCTGTTTTTCTACCCTGTGCCTCAAATATGCCTCTCCAACATAGCCAAATTTTTGTGTGGCCTTAATTCCCCCTTACGCCTCAAACATGCCTCTCCTGTAGATTATACTAGGGTGTCTCCTTGCGGTGACCTAAATTTGCATTGAAAAGGGAAACCCCAACTAGGGAGCATGGTGCCAATGTTGTAAGTCACATTTTTACTTATACTTCGCTGTACTTGTCAGACTTATAAATATGCAAGTTGTAGTTTTTATTGTAAAGGTGTTCTGAACAATTAGTTCAATTTATTTGGTTGTGTTGCTGATGTAACTCTTAGAATTTTGTGTTTTGCTCAACAGACTATATTATCACTCACATGACAACATGCTCTTTTGTTAGAAGTCAAATAACAATTTCCTTAATTTGACAAATAATCCTGAATGCGTGTCAGATTGAGTGTGCCACCCATTTGACATTTACATAAAGGTCATTAAGTTTATTTAGTAGTTCTGCTTTTGTACCAAGTCTTTCCTTTGTTTTAGATAGAAGCACTATTTGAAAATTCAAATATTTGGCTCACTTCCTTAACTGTCAATGTGCCTCATTCATGCCTCAGATATGCCTCTTCTGTACCTCCATGCGGAGGTACAGAAGAGGTACTACTAAGAAATTTGGAACGCCTCAAATACGCCTCATTTATGCCTCAAATGTGCCTCCACTTACATGATGAGCCTATGCCTCAAATACGCCTCAGTTATACCTCAAACGTACCTCATATGTGACTCAAAGATGCCTCTTCATTTGCATATGAGGCACATTTGAGGCACATCATTAACATATCTAGAGGTGACCGCTCATACTTCAAACATAAGAACTGAAGAAGGAGCTTGGATGAGCTCCGAAAGCTATTCATCAGGAGATTCTAGCGTCACGTGACACCACGTCATCAACACCGTCACGTGACCGCTCATACTTCAAACATAAGAACTGAAGAAGGAGCTTGGATTCATGAGCTCCGAAAGCTATTCACCTACCTTTTCGTTGTGAGTATAGCGTTTAAATCTTCAAGATATCTAGAGGTATATTTGAGGCATTATTAAAATTTTTGGAACGCCTCAAATATGCCTCCTATATGCCTCAAATGTACCTCGAAAATGCCTCATATATGCCTCTTGCATATCTAATGAGGAGTTTGATATGCCTCCTTTACGCCTCCTGTGATCTCAGCTTATGCCTCTACCTACTCCATGGTATGCCTCAAATATGCCTATTCAGTGCCTCAAATGTGCCTCTCTTTAGTCTGGGCAGGCTCATGCTCAAAATATCCGGAATACAAGAGTTTACATTCATTATTACACTGAAAAAAAGGATTGCCTGATGACATACAATTAATGTCTGATATGTGTCCAATCAAGCGATTGTCTAATCCAAACAATTGAATTGTTCAAAATGTCACAGAACTTGTTTGTTTCATTCAATTGATTGTCTGGTTCAAACAATAAACTGAATGAAACAAACAAGTTTTCTGACATTTTGAATAATTCAATTGTCTGGATTAGACAATCGCTTGATTGGACACATATCAGACATTAATTGTCTGTCATCTGACAATCCCTTTTTTCAGTGTATTAGGCCTACAACTTAAGCTGTAGTAGGTTTTCAGGTGTTTTGTTTCTCTTCAAATAACAGAAAAACTAAGAAAGGGCAAAAGTTTCATTATAGTGAATATTAATATGGATATTCTGCACATTTTCAGTCCAGAACCAGGTCTCTAAGCCTGGAGGTTCCTGAGGTATTTTTTTGTGAGCGTGCAGTTGGCTGTCAACATGAGAGTTTTGAGCTGAATTTTTTTAGTACAAAACGTCAAATCCTAAAAAGATTTTTAATATAATAGGGCAGCAGATGCACCCTAAATTACCCAGTCATCAAAAATATACCCAGTTTAATAATTCTAACACATGTAGAAAGAAAAACAACCTCTTCTATAGCATCCTCCCCACGCAAGCCCTGCTAATATGGACAGGGCTTTCCGCTATTTCCAACTTCTTCTGTGATTGGCTGCTTATTGCGCTGCGCCAGCTCACCGCTAGGTGGCTAGCAGTGCCTTGTTTTCGTAGGCTTCAAGATTCGTCAACTAACATTTGGTGCAAATTTTATGTATGAGCTCCTAGCCTTCTCACACCACTTTCAGCTCTTCAATTTACATGGATCTTCCATTCCCAGCCTGAAGGTTTTCCCCCTTGTCTTCATATACATCTTTAGAGCTTAATTGTGTCATAGTGCAACAATTTTGCCCCATCTCTCTCTGATCTCTTCACCATGGTGAACATGCTTCTTTGGCCATGAAGCGCAGTTTTAGTACACAAGTTGGCCACCGCAATCTTAAGTGAGGCAGCACAGTAGTGCTCAGAGGTAAAGATTTAGGACATTATTTTGGCACTGCAAAGAAAAGTCGGGGGCTTTTTAATGGGTCAGGAGCTCAGTAAAACCACTGGAACTTCTTTAATAGATGCTTTGTGTCATGTTGATAATGTCAAAGCACAGAACTGTTTTATTTAGAATATATTAAGAATGTATTTTAAAAGGGTTACCATATCAGACAACTGTTTTTCAGTGGGCCCTATACCAGCCACAGCATTGCTGCATTCCAAGCAAAATACCATGCACTTCACTTTAAAACTCCTCTCCTTTCCCGGCTCTTCATACTTAATGTATATATCTGTTATATATTTCATAAATAAAAAAACAGGCTATCTATACACTAGGTAAATCAAGGATTTAAATAATTATATTCTTTGTGCTGCATGTAAGACAAAAAAAAAGAGCAAGATAGATAGTTAGAAAAAAGGATGCATAAGACAGATAAGACTGATAGATAGACAGATAGATAGAGAGATAGATAGAGAGATAGACAGACAGATAGATATATATAACTTGATAAATAGATAGATTACAACTCAGTAGGAATATACAAGAAATTTAATTTTTACTCGGTCCCATGGCATTTTTTCACTCTTTCCAGTGGCGGATCTAGAGGGGGCCAGGGACCTAGGGGCCAGGCACCCAATTTACCACTGCGACAGAAATGGCAAACAATGAACAAGCAGGAGAAAAATAATAAATGCTATACATTGCCGCATATTCGACCTAACCCTTGAAATTTCCAGACACACCGACAATAACATCATGCATGTGACTCAGTAGCGCAGCGCACCACTCACCACTCCGTGGTTAGGCCGCGTCTAGTTTAGGTCATAAGCATTTTGCAGGCAGATTTAGTCTGATTATGGACACTTAGAGGATTACTGGCAACTAAGAAAAACAGTGTAAAACAAGCAAACTTTCAAACAGTTTCATTTCAGAACTGTGAAAACACATAATTCAATGAGGTTTATTCACGATTGACCATATGGTCAAGACACAGATTCACAGCTTCAGGTGTTATCAACTGCCAGTTCACTCCACAGCTTCAATTCTTCTTTTGCTGTCTCTGTTCGGGACTGTCAAGTGGCAGCAGAATGCTGACAGTCCCTGGAAAATCGAATTGGGTCAACAATAATTTGATCTGTTTTGGACAGATCACCAGATCAGGTCGAACAACAGCTGTCCATATTACTACGCCAAACTACTTTCACAAAGCATGGTTGCTGGCAAATATCCAGTCCACTGCTTTGAATGAAAATGTTTGGAAATCATGAGACAAAAAGAAAGTTTTGAAACTTTAGCATACACTTTGCCTGTGAAGGGGGTGATTTTACTCATCAGAAGTTTGATGGTATTCAATCTACTTATGCCATTTAGTGCATGTTAAATTGTGGTCAGAAAAGGGTCCAAAAAGAATGCATTCTCACTTATTCACTTGTCCATACAAAGCCGATGTTTTTGTTTTGTGATATCAAAAATGCTCAATTGTATTTATTCTGTTACTTTATGGAGATTTATCAACTAGGACAACAATATAATTCACAATTTCATAAAAGCTGTGTTACACTCAACATAATGTCTTGTCCATGCCACAAGTGGCCCCCTCTATACTGGCAATATATGTGAGCTACAATGTATACATCCTCCATGATAAAAAATAGTTCCAACTTATATTGGTATTTACAAGCTGTCTGCTTAAAACTGAAGCCAACAAAAGTCAGATTAGACACTTGCAGAGTTTTTGGAAATAAATTAGACCATCACTAAATGATGGAACTGTCCTGGTTTCTTCCACACTGTCCTGATTTCTTCCAGAGGTCGAAATTCTGTTGACCGCTCACAGGAGCTCGCGAATTTTGCACCCTAGGTGGCAGCAAATAACGGTCAACTTGTAGACAGCTTCTTTTGTATTTGACCACGTCTGGTTCAGTTTTGTTTCAGTCACAGAACAATGACAAACAACAAATTCCTTACAATGGGATGGTGTGCATTGATTGGAATTGAGCTGAACATCCAGATTTTCAGTGGGGAGGGCCTTCGAATTTTTCCTCAATGGGAAATTTTATTTTATTTTGTGGCAACAGCGACATTAATTATTTATTTTTCAAGCATCCCATATCCCAAAATTATCATTTCTAAATCAAGCAACACCCCGTTAATTAAAACCCCACCAGAAATATATATTTTAAGACTGCCCAGAAAGAGTTTATTCATTTTTTATTTTAAAAAAAATCCAAACCAGAGCTTGTCACAAAAAAAAAAAATTCATGTGAACTGATTATCTCTTTTCATAATCACAGATCATAATATATTTTCATTCAGTAGCTGGGACTTGCCAAAAATTACTCATAGTTCATGTGAGGCAAAATGAGCAATGATTAAAATTAAATTTTCTCATATTATGCCCTGTATGATAGAAACAATTAAGAGACCTCATGGTAGGATAGGCCTACACCGCCACACACTCACCAATCCACAAATTCCTTAACCTAAACCCCTCTTATCCTCACGTAGCCTCAAATTCCCTCATCTTACTTAAATTCCCTCACCTGGCCTCAAATTTCATCAACTACCCTCACTCAACTAAACTCAGCTCAACTCAACTACCCCAGCTTTACCCTCTGTATCCCTCAACGACCGTTGGTTACCTGTTCATCACAGTGGTTACCCTGTTGGACTATGTCGGCACGAGGGTGAATTCTGCCAGGAGGGCTGTTGAGAGGGGTGGGGGCAGGATGGGTGATAGGCCTTGACATCCGGTACTACTTGATTTTATTGGACCAGCAGGGTGCATTACACAGTAGTAAGATGTTATGTACCACTCTTGGTACCGATGGAACTTTTATAGATCGATCATTGGTTGTCCAGACAGGACACGAAAACTGAACAGAAATTATTTATTTTAAAAAAAACAACTCCCAAGCCCCCCCCCCCACCCTTGGTATGAAATGTGCTCCCCGAATGTTGAATGCAAGCAAGTTCTAATCCGTGAGATTTGGCAATCACACAAATCAGGCTGTTATTCATGCTGTCTCTTGGTTATACCTTTAAAGTAACCAGGCATGACCGTTCACCAAACTGCTAGTGGTCAAAAATAAAAGAGAGTTTTCAAACAGTGGTCAAATACAATAAAATTGCAATAACTGTGACACAACTTAAAAAGGTGTCTGGCCATATGGTCAATCGTGAATAAACCTCATTGGAATTTTCGGAACGGTGATAGCACCTTTCAACAATACACAATTTCTCCATTTGTAACTGTGTGAAACAGAAGCAACAATTTCAAACTGTGATGTAGCAGTCCCTGATTGGCTGAGCCAAAACTGGGTCAGTTAATTAAGTATTCATGAATTAGCAAAGGTTATGGGCCATTTTGTCATGGTATGACTTGGGATGATGCTTCTATAGCTGCAAAAATCAGGGACTAGACCATTCACGATGGGGAAAATCGTTGGGGTCTACAACAGCTTGTCCCCACGAAACAAAAGCAGGTCCTCAGTCATCTTTATATGGATGTCTCTTGGTGAAAGGGGGAAGACTCACTGACCTTAAAAAAGAAAATCAGTTTAAAATTGCTCGTAAAGCTTATTAAATTTTCATCTTGGAAAAGACTTTATAAATGAATAAATCAACCAAAAGTAATTGTTTACACATTATGTGTAATTATGTGTACATTAATTGCAAATTAAATATCTTCTTCAGTGATTACTGTATTTATGCTTTAATAGACCCCCAACAAATAGAATTTAGTATTCCATCAAAAAGTTAATGGACCCCCAACAGATAGAATATAGTATTCCATCAAAAATTTAATCTTGGCAGAGCTGCAGATTTATTATTGTTTTCATAAAGTTATATATGTGATTTTTTACACCTGTTTTTGCAATTAAAGAGTGATATCACGAGTGAAACTGAAGGTGTGAAATTTGTTCAGCAATGACAATAACAGTTTATGTAATCAGCAAGGTGGAACCAAGAGGTCTATATGGTGAGGTCAATCCTAAGTAATATCCTGATTAACTGTGTCTGATAGGTAGGTGCTATAGTGAAGTCATAAATCTCTACAATATTTAACGACACCAGCAGTCGGGTGCAAGGCTTTCTAAATACTGGTACATAATCTTTGATGCTAGGACTTTAATTTGCTACTGAACAGCTCCTTTGCTCAGTATTTGAGTCAGGGAGATCACACTTCGCGCTTATTGTGGGATTGAAATTGAAAATAGATTATGTGAGCAAAAAATAAATGAGTCTGAGTCACGGAATTTTTTTCTTATTTCCAATTTTTTCCCCCCAAATATGTTTTCTGTATAATCTTTTACCAAATTCTAACTTTCCAAAAAAAAAAAAAAGGTTTCTGCTCGCTTTTTCAAAAATGTCTTCTTTTCTTTCCAAATTTATTTTCCCCCTACAATATTTTTTCCCTGAATTTTATTTTTTTCGAAATATTTTTCATATCACTTTTTTTCCCATATTTGTTTTTTTCTCAAAGCCTTTTTTTTTCAAATATTTCCACCCACATTATTTTTTTCAGTTTTTTATCATATTTTATGGGAATGCATTCTAAGTAATATAAAGCTCATTACAATTGATCGTATAGAAAATGTATCTTATACACTATGAAAACTGCCCTTATGATCATTCATTGTAAAATTTGACCCAACAGTGAGCTGCATGAGGTTCGCTGATCAGATCTATACCAAAAAATTCCTTACAAAATTTGTATTAATATGAGCCTTGTCTGATGATGAGTGAACCCGATGTAGCTCAAAGTGAAAACCGGCCTTGAAAGTTTGAATCAGGGAAATTTCAAAATGGCCACCATTTGTTATTGCTCTCTGCACATGCTCAAGTGAAAACCCCTGGCAGGTAATCTCTGAGCATGCCCAGCGCCAATTAGGTCAGAGCTAATTTTCCATTGCATTTCTATAGTGTTATAGGTCCTGGTAGTGCCGTTTTTATGCCTTGACATGTACATATTACATGAAAATGTCTCCTTCTGTTGTCTAAGTCCATGTCGCATCAATCCTCAATATTTGGGTCAATGCATTTTGTGTTGTGGTGTTTTCCATGGTTCCACTCAGGCGAGGACAAAACGCACACACCCCAATATTATAAGAAATAACTCAGTTCAACCTGAATCATCTATCCCGCATCCCGGACAGAACATGGACATTATCCTGAATCAGGCAGAATCACGCCTATTAACGGAACATTTTGGACGTCAGAAATTTTTGGAAAAGTTTACTAAACTTCAAGGAAATCCATCGAAAAAAAAAACATAACTAGCACTGTTTTTCCAAAATTCAGCAACAGTTCACGCTGGATGACCAATAATATTTATCAAACAAAATGAGAAACTAACAACATTGGCCTATAACGACATGTAATTCTAATCACATTTTTCAGTAAATAGATCTAATGACGATTGGATACGATTGAAAATTTTAAAAATAAAATCATAACATTTTATAATGATGATTTACCATTAAATCACAAATATTTGCGATGATGATTTTCTACTTTCAATCACCATGACACATTTTGAACTTGATATCAAAGAGATTTACGTGAATATTAGTGGTGATATGACAAAATTTATGATGTCCAAAGCATAATGTAGAAAAAATTAATTGCAATATAATGCTTGTATGACACATCAAGAAGTGATAGCATATACTTCTGAATGTTGAGTCATTTTTTGGAGGAATAAAATAAGATCCTAAGATCACGTTTCTGCCTGGAGTGTACTCTCTTCATGAACACAAATCAGATAAAGAAAATACATCTGGGTAATAGTGATGTATACCTGTTTGTTATGACATCGGGCAAAATTGACTTCACCAATGGATCATACTTTGATGGATTCCTGACAAACCGTTTTTTGCAGAAAGAACTTTGTTTTTCATATCAAGTGGCGAACAAGCTTTTTTTAATAGCACCGACCCAAAATATGGTCAGCCCCTTAAAATATTGGAGCAAGTACTTGGCATTCCGCAATTTTTTGCCAGCAACAGCGTGGTGTTGCAAACATAAAAGTATAAAATAGCATTTTTAATCTTACATTGGCATAGGAAAGCTTATCAGAATCTTTGAATTTAGTTTTATGTTATATAGCTAGAGGAGGGTGAGTTTTATTGGCCGAAGCAGTAATATTGGTCAAGGCCCTCGGGAAAATATGGGCTGGCAGGGAGAATACTCGGGTCAATGCAAAACAATCCATGTAATAATATACTTATTGGCGTGTCATGTGACTGATGTCCTGCCACATGATTGGCCTTAAAATTTTGATGCAGAATATAAATAAATATATTCCTTCTACAGACTATACCTTCAAGTGCATGGTATCTTCGTGTTCCAACATATTCTTGTGTTATCAGGTAATGTCAAGATTTGGCCACACCCTTAAGGTTTGGTATCATTTTGTATGCAGTAGGGGAGAGCGGGGCACAGTGAGACACTTTTTTTATTTTCAAGTGTAGCAAAACATTGGCAGTCAACAGTAAAACCAATTTAGACCCGCATTGTAGATGATGAAGTTGTCATATTGGGTATATTGTCCGGTAGTTTTAGGTTCCCAACTATTACAGGTTTAGAGATACATCATGTAAAGTCCATGCCGGAAAAGTGTCTCACTGTGCCCCATAGACGGGGCACAGTGAGATAGCAGGCAGGGCACAGTGAGACAGGGAAGTCTGCTACCACAATTGCAAACCCTCTAGGCATGCAGAATAACTTTGTCAATGGATATTATGAAAACCTATATATTTCATAATGAAAAGTTGGTGGGGAGAGTTTCTAGTTCCTTTTTTGTGCAAGTATGACAAATTCATGTCGGTGGACATGTGCATAACATATTTAACCAGCCACACCTGTTACTTTCTTATGCCTTACTAATCAAAATTCTTCCCTGAAGCTGCCCTTTTGATATGACTCTCTAAAACAAGAGGTCAATGACAGGCATCTCTTTGAAGATTATGAATTGTGAGTTATACCTTGAATTCAAGCTGTTTCTACTCAATTCTGTAGTGTCTCACTGTGCCCCGTCTCACTGTGCCCCGCGCAGCATTCTTTATTAAATATGAAAATTCCGTGGAGACACATGCCAAACTTGAGGATCACCAGCATATTAAAATTATTCAAAAAGCTGGTGATTGATTTGCATTAAACTCCTAATGCTTAGGCATAAGAACAAAAAGTCATTCGACAAAATTATTTACTTATCGAGGCTAAAAACCAAAAAATTGAAATTCCACTCGCCCTATGCTTCGAAACTTTTCCAGATTTAGGTTTACCTTTCACTTATGTAATTTTTGTTCAACATAAGAGATGGTATTTCTGTAAACAATACCACTTTGACGCTAGGGGCACTGTCTCAATGTGCCTAGCTGCCGTCTCACTGTGCCCCGCTCTCCCCTGAAACTTCTACCTTCCTTCAAATACAACTGCCCTACGGCATGTTTCATTTTGTATCATATATGAGGCGAGGATTGCATATTTCAAAATAACCTTTTTATTGTAAATGCAGTTATTCTCATGCTAAAGGAGCTATGAAGTGATGCAATGAAGGCTAATATGACACAAGCCATTACTTTCTCATCAAAACTAAATCGGACCGCAGCAAAGCAGACTGTAAGGCAGTTGACCGTAACAGAGTTGACTTTTAGAGTTTTAGTGTAACAGAGTTATTTAGTTTGAAAGAACCAATTCTACGGGAATTCGGTGCCACAATTGTTTGTTTTTTTTCCTGCTTGAATACTGGTTTTTGCACACAAGAGAGACACTTCTTCCTACTTCCAGACAATTCTCATGTTAGTATCATATTGTATTTTTCCTTATTTCAGAGTACAGTACAACCATCTTAAAGTGGCTCAACATAGTGATACGTAGTGATCCAGAGTGGTCCGGATAAAGAGTGATCTGTAGTGATCTGAGATGATATAACTCTATCTGTAGTGATCTACTAATCCACTTTTAATGAAAATAAATCATGTCAATTATTTAGGATTATAAGTCAAAGAACAGATAAAAGCCATCTAACAATTGAAAATATTGATTAAGGAAACATATCCAGAAATTATTTGGTACAGAAGAGTAAATTTATTAATATTAATTTTGATTAATAGATACAGATCACAACAGATCACTCCAGATCGATCACTCCATATCAACCAAGATCGCCATGGATCACTACAGATCGATAGATAAGTGTCGATCCAAACTGACGAGCCATTTTATGATGGTTGTACTGTAATTTGAAACAAAAAATGTTGCATTAGCCGCATTACAAATTAAACATTTTGCAATAATGTAGAATATAAGAGTAGAACTATTTTATTCACACGTGACACTGCTGTATTGTGTAACTTTGCAGTACTACAATATTTGCACTCAAAAATTACAAAATCAAAATCCCTCTTATATTTCTATCATGATATCACAGAATTAATGTCCTGTTAAAATAATATTACCATTTATTGTTAATTTTTGAACATGACAAGATTGCCCAATTATGTCCACCGTTGGAAGTCCAGATGCTGTAGGTTGGCCATGTTGCACAATTTTTTTAATCTTACAATGTGTGATTATGATATGTGGAAGAAACTTTCATGAAGCAGATTTATGGGTGTTAACTTATTTAAAGCCATAAATGAAATTGTCGTACTCTGTAACATTCAGTTAAAGTCAAGAAAGGCCATGGTGATGGAGTGATCCCCAAAGCAGATAGGTATACTATTTATATGATTCTGATGTACATCATATAGCTATTCTAAAACAACATGTGAACTTTCCAACATACATCTGATTTTGATTTGGTAACACATATCACAAGCGTTTTCAATTTTTTTCCGTTGCGTAATCATTAAAAGAACAAGCAATGAAATATTTCGTCACCAAATATATGCGCTTTCTTGCATTTCCTCATGGACTGACATGTTGATCTGTTGTATTATGAGTGTTTTCAAGAATCTGGCAATAAATATTTTCCACTCACTTCTTTAATTCCCATAATATATATAAGCTCTTGAAGCATACAGAGAGTGAGTGTCATTCCCGTGCTAGAAACAGACAGAGTTTCCAAAATCTGACAAAATGGGCCATTTTTCCTAGCGGCAGGCCTGTGTTTGAATCTGAAATGTGCTTCATTGAAGACACTTTGGCCTGGAAAAAGTGGTGGAAATTAGAGCTGCAAAGATGCAAAGAGAGTAAAGGGGAGACCGGGCCTATTTGAAACGCGGGGTTACTATGGCCTACAATCGAATTTTTATATGTCTTTCGCCAAATAGGTACTTTTGGTTGATACTTTGCTTAGTGACACATGTAATCATCCCCTTAACTATCCAAATTTCAAAAATGCTACATAGGCAAGAAAGCTTTTTTTGGGGTGTCCAAGATCTCGATTGGAGTTATTGTAAAGAGCAAACCCATTCGCAATTCACACTCAGAAGCTTTTTGCTGTTTGCCTTTGATTAGGCTGAAAAATAAAACAATATTGTGCACCAGGTATGACGGTGTTAGTTGAACCAAGCATCAACAAAGTGTATATTTGCACTCCTGAATGGGAAATATTCAAAAACCAGATTCTTTTACCCAAAATGTAGGGACAAAAAAATTGAGTGAAGTACCATATATAAATGAGTATTGTACCGAAGCTGGTAGTCATCATAGGGATAGCATTAATGCAAAAGAAACCCCTTTTATAAGTAGTAGGTCCACAATTTTCTACGGCGCCTCAACTAACCCCGGGGCTGGGGTTATTTGAAAAAAAAATTGAAAATCTGTAATACAGAGTTCAGTAATTATTTGCAATATCTCATAAACTAATAATTGAGTTAAACATACTTTCGCCGGTGAGCAGATTTATCTGGAATGGGCGCTATATAAAATCATACTATATTATTACTGTCTCTTACAAAATTTGGTGTGAATATTATATGCCATTAACTCTCCCTGAAGAGAAAAATAAAAACGACTTATTTTATTCAGGGAAAAAATAACTCAACATTCACTTGAAATTCACACATACAGCCGTGGCCGTTAATTTATGCTCAGTTGCAGGGGGCAAAGAGGAGGCAGAGACAGAGCTGGCAAATGCTAGGGAGGAGTAGAGATGGAGGAGAGAAGAACTATTGGGGAGGAGGCAAGAACAAGAAATTGAGGGGCAAAGAGGAGGCAGAGATGGAGAAGGAAAATACTAGGGAGGAGCAGAGATTGGGGAGAGAAGAACTATTGGGGAGGAGGCAAGAAATTGAGGGGCAAAGAGGAGGCAGAGGCGAGCTGGCAAATGCAGGGAGGAGTAGAGGTGGAGGAGAAGAACTATTGGGGAGGAGGCAAGTGATTGAGGGGCAAAGAGGAGGCAGAGGGGGAGCTGGCAAATGCTAGGGAGGAGTACAGATGGAGGAGAGAAGAACTATTGGGGAGGAGGCAAGTAATTGAGGGGCAAAGAGGAGGCAGAGGTGGAGCTGACAAATGCAGGGAGGAGTAGAGATGTAGTAGAGAAATACTATTTGGGAGGAGGCAAGAAATTGAGGGGCAAAGAGGAGGCAGAGATGAGCTGGCAAATGCTAGGGAGGAGCAGAGATGGGGGAGAGAAGAACTATTGGGGAGGAGGCAAGAAATTGAGGGGCAAAGAGGAGGCAGAGACGGAGCTGGCAAATGCAGGGAGGAGTAGAGATGGAGGAGAGAAGAACTATTGGGGAGGAGGCAAGAAATTGAGGGGCAAAGAGGAGGCAGAGATGGAGCTGGCAAATGCAGAGAGGAGTAGAGATGGAGGAGAGAAGAACTATTGGGGAGGAGGCAAGAAATTGAGGGGCAAAGAGGAGGCAGAGATGAGCTGGCAAATGCTAGGGAGGAGCAGAGATGGGGGAGAGAAGAACTATTGGGGAGGAGGCAAGAAATTGAGGGGCAAAGAGGAGGCAGAGGCGGAGCTGACAAATGCAGGGAGGAGTAGAGATGGAGGAGAGAAGAACTATTGGGGAGGAGGCAAGTAATTGAGGGGCAAAGAGGAGGCAGAGGTGGAGCTGGCAAATGCTAGGGAGGAGTACAGATGGAGGAGAAGAACTATTGGGGAGGAGGCAAGAAATTGAGGCGCAAAGAGGAGGCAGAGATGAGCTGGCAAATGCTAGGGAGGAGCAGAGGTGGGGGAGAGAAAAACTATTTGGGAGAAGGCAAGAAATTGAGGGGCAAAGAGGAGGCAGAGGCGGAGCTGACAAATGCAGGGAGGAGTAGAGATGGAGGAGAGAAGACCTATTGGGGAGGAGGCAAGAAATTGAGGGGCAAAGAGGAGGCAGAGATGAGCTGGAAAATGCAGGGAGGAGTAGAGATGTAGTAGAGAAATACTATTTGGGAGGAGGCAAGAAATTGAGGGGCAAAGAGGAGGCAGAGACGGAGCTGGAAAATGCAGGGAGGAGTAGAGATGTAGTAGAGAAATACTATTGGGGAGGAGGCAAGAAATTGAGGGGCAAAGAGGAGGCAGAGGTGGAGCTGGCAAATGCAGAGAGGAGTAGAGATGGGGGAGAGAAGAACTATTGGGGAGGAGGCAAGTAATTGAGGGGCAAAGAGGAGGCAGAGGTGGAGCTGGCAAATGCAGAGAGGAGTAGAGATGGAGGAGAGAAGAACTATTGGGGAGGAGGCAAGTAATTGAGGGGCAAAGAGGAGGCAGAGGCGGAGCTGGCAAATGCTAGGGAGGAGTACAGATGGAGGAGAGAAGAACTATTGGGGAGGAGGCAAGAAATTGAGGGGCAAAGAGGAGGCAGAGATGAGCTGGCAAATACTAGGGAGGAGCAGAGATGGGGGAGAGAAGAACTATTGGGGAGGAGATAAGAAATTGAGGGGCAAAGAGGAGGCAGAGGCGGGCTGGCAAATGCAGGGAGGAGTAGAGGTGGAGGAGAAGAACTATTGGGGAGGAGGCAAGTGATTGAGGGGCAAAGAGGAGGCAGAGGCGGAGCTGGCAAATGCTAGGGAGGAGTACAGATGGAGGAGAGAAGAACTATTTGGGAGGAGGCCAGAAATTGAGGGGCAAAGAGGAGGCAGAGATGAGCTGGCAAATACTAGGGAGGAGTAGAGATAGGGGAGAGAAGAACTATTGGGGAGGAGGCAAGAAATTGAGGGGCAAAGAGGAGGCAGAGACGGAGCTGGCAAATGCAGGGAGGAGTAAGAGATGGAGGAGAGAAGAACTATTGGGAAGGAGGCAAGAAATTTAGGGGCAAAGAGGAGGCAGAGATGAGCTGGCAAATACTAGGGAGGAGTAGAGATGGGGGAGAGAAGAACTATTGGGGAGGAGGCAAGAAATTGAGGGGCAAAGAGGAGGCAGAGACGGAGCTGGCAAATGCAGGGAGGAGTAGAGATGGAGGAGAGAAGAACTATTGGGGAGGAGGCAAGAAATTGAGGGGCAAAGAGGAGGCAGAGACGGAGCTGGCAAATGCAGGGAGGAGTAGAGATGGAGGAGAGAAGAACTATTGGGGAGGAGGCAAGAAATTGAGGGGCAAAGAGGAGGCAGAGATGAGCTGGCAAATGCTAGGGAGGAGCAGAGATGGGGGAGAGAAGAACTATTTGGGAGGAGGCAAGAACAAGAAATTGAGGGGCAAAGAGGAGGCAGAGGCGGAGCTGACAAGTGCAGGGAGGAGGCAGAGATGGAGGAGAGAAGAACTATTGGGGAGGAGGCAAATAATTGAGGGGCAAAGAGGAGGCAGAGGCGGAGCTGGCAAATGCTAGGGAGGAGTACAGATGGAGGAGAGAAGAACTATTGGGGAGGAGGCAAGAAATTGAGGGGCAAAGAGGAGGCAGAGGTGGAGCTGGCAAATGCAGGGAGGAGTAGAGATGAAGGAGAGAAGAACTATTGGGGAGGAGGCAAGAAATTGAGGTGCAAAGAGGAGGCAGAGGCGGAGCTGGCAAATGCAGAGAGGAGTAGAGATGGAGGAGAGAAGAACTATTGCGGAGGAGGCAAGAAATTGAGGGGCAAAGAGGAGGCAGAGGCGGAGCTGGCAAATGCAGAGAGGAGTAGAGATGGAGGAGAGAAGAACTATTGGGGAGGAGGCAAATAATTGAGGGGCAAAGAGGAGGCAGAGGGGGAGCTGGCAAATGCTAGGGAGGAGTACAGATGGAGGAGAGAAGAACTATTGGGGAGGAGGCAAGAAATTGAGGGGCAAAGAGGAGGCAGAGATGAGCTGGAAAATGCAGGGAGGAGTAGAGATGAAGGAGAGAAGAACTATTGGGGAGGAGGCAAGAAATTGAGGTGCAAAGAGGAGGCAGAGGGGGAGCTGGCAAATGCAGAGAGGAGTAGAGATGGAGGAGAGAAGAACTATTGGGGAGGAGGCAAGAAATTGAGGGGCAAAGAGGAGGCAGAGGCGGAGCTGGCAAATGCAGGGAGGAGTAGAGATGGAGGAGAGAAGAACTATTGGGGAGGAGGCAAGAAATTGAGGAGGCAGAGATGGAGGAGAGAAATACAATTGAGGAAGAGGCAAAAACTTGGAGAAACAATGAGGTGCAGATGAAAAAGGCAAATTCTAGGGTGGAGAAGAGACGGAAGACAGAACTAGGAGGCAGGAAATGGAGGGCCAAAGAGGAGGCAGAGATGAGATGCCAAATGCAGGGAGGAGTAGAGATGGAGGAGAGAAGACCTATTGGGGAGGAGGCAAGAAATTGAGGGGCAAAGAGGAGGCAGAGGTGGAGCTGGCAAATGCAGAGAGGAGTAGAGATGGAGGAGAGAAGAACTATTTGGGAGGAGGCAAGAAATTGAGGGGCAAAGAGGAGGCAGAGACAGAGCTGGCAAATGCTAGGGAGGAGTAGAGATGGAGGAGAGAAGAACTATTGGGGAGGAGGCAAGAAATTGAGGGGCAAAGAGGAGGCAGAGACAGAGCTGGCAAATGCTAGGGAGGAGTAGAGATGGAGGAGAAGAACTATTGGGGAGGAGGCAAGAAATTGAGGGGCAAAGAGGAGGCAGAGATGAGCTGGCAAATGCTAGGGAGGAGTAGAGATGGGGGAGAGAAGAACTATTGGGGAGGAGGCAAGAAATTGAGGAGGCAGAGATGGAGGAGAGAAATACAATTGAGGAAGAGGCAAAAAGTTGGAGAAGCAATGAGGTACAGATGAAAAAGGCAAATTCTAGGGTGGAGAAGAGATGGAAGACAGAACTAGGAGGCAGGAAATGGAGGGCCAAAGAGGAGGCAAGAGCCGAGGAGGAGGGAAGAGCCATTGTGAAGGTCTGAGTGAGAGAGGTGACTAGATCATGAGAAGATGAATAAGATAGTATATGATGGGCAGAGAGGGAGGAAAGAAGATATTTTGAGATGGAGGGCAGAACTGGGAAAGAGGCAAAAAGGAAAATGCAGAGAAGGAAAATACATCTTCTAAGAAGATGTAGTATAGAAAATGGCTATTACTAGGGATTCCCATGAGCTAGACAGTGAATTCCAGAGGAAGGAGGCATTGATTGAGAATGTAAGAGCTAAGGGGAAGGAAAAGGAGGCATAGGCAGAGAACAATGGTCATTCATGTCTGACTGTATGCATACATTTAATGTAGTATAAGGAGTTCAACGGGTCAAATTTACCTAGAGCTTTGGTTTTGTTGGTTTGGCAAATAAAACCTAAGTCCAACATGTCTGAAGCCTCTGGTAAAGTGACATTGCCGAATTGTGTGGATGAAGATATTCGGCACAGAGCGGGTGCTGTACTTGATTTCATGGACAGTGAAATTTGGACACTGAATTGTCAACTATATTTAATTACCTCTACACTTATTAAATTAATTATTATAAACGACAAAGATTGTACCAAAATGGGTATGAATAAATATTATACATATATATTATTTTACTTAATTTACTACACCTGCCTCATTCTATTCATTGCATACAGGGTGCGGCAAAAAAACTTGCACCAGCTGCAGTTATGAATTGTAATTGTTGTATTTTCGCAACCAAACCTTCCGTAATTATGAAAGTTGGTAGTAATAAGCCTGTATATGTCTTAATTGGTATTATTGATGTTTTGTCCTTCCTGTTCAAATAAAAAAATTTATATGAGCTTCGAATGCAACCCTTGTGCTTAGATGCACTTGGGTGACGTTTTCATCTTACATTTCCTAATTCTTGCTGCCCAACATGTCAATGACTTCTTTTGAGTGTAAGAGACATCTGTCCACACCTTTGCCCACAAAAAAAAGTCCATTTTATTGAACTCTGTTCAGGAGGGAAGCCGCCGATCGTCAGGCGAGAGGCAAGAGATATTTCTTAAAAATCAGTCTTTTGTTATTTTTTCAGTGTTCGAAAGTTCCATTTTGGGAGATATGTCATATAATAACTTCTGCTGAAGTCAAGTCCCCTACCAGGTATCAAATGGTCAGATATTAGCCTTGTATACACCTCAGCATTAATTTTCTTTCATCAGTTTTATGCGAGGATGGGAGCCATCATGCCATTTGCACAAACCAATCCAAAATCGTAACCGATTGCATAAATTGGACTAAAATTTTCAGATTATCTCTTCACTACCTCCCCTTCCTTAAACTTTTTTTTTCCGGAAAATATCTAAAGTCTTTAGATGCCAAATGGACCAGCGAACATGAGGGCACAGTGCATGCAATTGCAGGTGCAAGCAGAGTTTTGAGGATGCCACAAAATATTGAAAAAAGGATGTAATCGAGCTTTAATTTTACACTGATTGACTTTGTCAGCATTTGTTAATGTCTTTGACTGAACATTCCAATTACTAGATGGTTCATTTCTATATTTTTTAATAGTTTGCTAAGGCCTTTTTGAGTCCATGCATAGTGCACGTTTTTTTGCCGCACCCTGTACTTCATACCAATGTCTATTTAATAAGGGAAAAAATTCAGATGAGCAGCCAGCCTTTTTAAAACATTATAATTATAATCTAAAAATATTGCTTTCGCCCAAAAAAAATCTGAGCAGAATTCAATGAACTTATAGACAAAAAAAACCTCAAGTGAGTATTTAAGAGGTAGCTCCTACCATTTTTTAGCCATCTTAAAAAGATTTATTTAGCAATTTTGGGTTTACAGAAGTAATTTTCATTCAAAATTACATCAAAAAGAGGTATCACACTTAGTCCTAGGAAAAATAGTTCATGGCTTACAAATTTACAAGGATATATCAAGATGGCTGATGGTGCCCATCTTGAAATTAATCAAGGTCATCCTGAAGCATCATTTATCATATTTGTTGTAAATGAATTCAGTAAGGGTAAACACATTACAGTAAGTTGACCGCCTGACTTGATGTATTCATTATATTGCAATAAATAACTTGAATAATGCAAATTAACCATGAAAGCCATGATAGCTGCCGGCAGCCATCTTGGAAATGATGATCAGATTATATTATGTGTCAGGGGACAAAATCTATAAAATTTGAATTTATCCAACAAAATTTCATACCAAAGGGGACATTTGTATGATAACCTGAATTCATCCTGCACTTTACCTGTCTACTGCTGATCTTGGCAACACAAATTCAAAATGGTAGCTGTCAGCCATCTTGAAATTCATTATATCATAGTTATGACTATTGTAAAGGTCTTGGTACCCTTATTTTGGCTGAAATTGATGTGTCACACTTTAATTTGTGATCAAACTTGCAAGATTTGAGGCAAAATTCAAAATAGCCGCCGGCAGCCATCTTGAATCTGAGATAGAGTGCGTGTCTCAGGATAAAATCTTTTGTGCCTACCTAAGGAACATCTCTGCCAAAGGGTACCTATGCATCATGACTTGAAGTCACCATGCACTTAACCCGTCCACTATACACCAGAATTTTTACAACTGTGGGTGCTTGATTTTCTGACTGGTAGACCCACGCGCATACCAATAATACCCAATAAGACAATACAAGCGTATGAAATTCGAATTTGGAAATTGCAGAAGAAGTGCCATTTTCCAAATAAACACAGATATGGTGCAAATGCAATAGTTGACTTTGTACATCTCACTTATTATGATAGTGTTCTGTCATGCAAAGTATTTTCTCTTTTATAGTATTTGCATATTTTGAAGACATACAAAACTGGTGGGAGCCTACTCCAAAGTCACATGGCAAATTCCAATTAGAACACAACCATAGCAGTGATCACAAACTGTTATGCATTGTTTGTTACTATGTGTGCTTTTAGCACTTAGACATCAGATAATAAGAATCTGAAAGTTATATAGATCTAACAACACCCAACAATAACTGTGAATCTTGAGAAAATGTTTTTCATAGTCAACTGTCAAATTTGATAAAATCTGTGACAAATATATAAAAACACACATGTCCAGGGCATTTCTTGGACTTGTCATATGCCAGTATATGGATGGATTAAATCGATTTACAAACCCTGATATACCGTCTATCAATGACTTCCGCTCGTGGGTAGACCCAAATACGTTCGACTTGCCTGGAAACATCTGCTGTTAAAACTCGAAATATTGGAGCCCCACTGGGCTGTGTGCTCTCCCCAGTACTTTTGTCGCTTTATACAAATGACCTAAGATGGAATTCAACAGATGGAAATGTAACAAAGTATGCCGATGATACGATCATAATCGGATTGATTACCAAGGACAAAGCAACAGAATATCTACAATGTGTAGACTTTGTAAACCATTGGTGCAAGGACAATTTCTTTGAATTAAATGTGAGAAAAAAGAATTGATAATTTATTTCAGACGTAACAATAATGTAAATTGTTAGTCTATCTATATTAGTGACACAATTGTTGACGTTTGTACTTATTATAAATATTTAGGTCTTGTTATCGACAGTCGTCTGCATTTTGAACAACATATAGCTGATCAATGTAAAAAGGCCTTCAGGAAGATTTATTATGTCAGAACTATATTTCGAGATTGGGTGTAGACCCTGATATTATTGTGATGTTTTTTAATGCAACAGTTATGCCAACACTTACTCACACATGTATTGCTTTTTATAATTTTTTGAGAGAAGATCTCAAACGTAAATTAACAAAACCAAGGAAGGTATGTAAAAAAATCCTCAGGGGCAACGATATTAATTTGAATAGTATTGAGGGAATACACTCAAAAGAAAAATTGTCAAAGACGAACTACATCCTCTTAACACCGAACTGTCCCGTACTCCTAGCGAAAGAAGATGGCATGTATCACCCTATGAGAACGTGTAGATTTAAAAATTCCTTCATTCCCAGTGCCATTATTTTGCTTAATCAAAACAATATTATAATATAAATTAATTCTTATTTTTAGATATAATTATAATTGATATTCCTAACTGTAATTTAATTGAGTGTACCATTTCAATGACCAACCAAAATTTCACATGTACTCTGTTACGACGTGACCAATAAAACTTCTTATTCTTATTATTCTTATAATTGAGGCCAATGCTCAAGATTTGGAGATAGCTGAGTGAGGCCCGACTGGCCCGTAGTCAGTCGGCTCCTAGTTTGAATTTGAAGGAACTTTGAAGAGTTGCTGAACAGGCAATGATAGGCCTTGGCCAGGTGAACAGAACATTGAGTTCCAGCACAGGAAGTAACTTTTGGGAAGATTTTCAAAGATAGAAAAATGGCTAAGGAGGTAGTATTGCTGAATGAACGCAGTTTGGTGAAGGGGACACGGGGCAGTTTTTCGGACACTGCTTCCATGAGGCGGTGTTCCACAGAAGCAAGGGAGCACAAAAGTTGAAGGAGGTTCAGCAAGAGGTCGAGGTTCTAGAAAGTTGTTTCCCGCTTATCGAGCGGGACTAAACCAAGGGAGGTCTGATTTCACTCAAAGAATTGCTGAAGAAGCGTGCAATGGGGCAGGTTCAAGAGGGCCCAAATCAGTTTGTGACCTTTCTCTTTCCTTGTCCAAAAAAGCAGGTCGATGCGCCCAGTTCTCAACCTTGAAGGATGCTTACAATGGCAGAGAACGAAAGACGTTTTCTACGTGTATAATATTATTGTTCACTGGAAACTTACAATGTTGAAGACATGACGTTTCAACCTCTCAGCTAGAGGTCTTGTTCACATGTGAGTGAAACACAGGATGACTTGATGTGTTTGTTGTTGTTAACACTCTCTAGCTGAGAGGTTGAAACGTCATGTCTTCGACATTGTAAGTTTCCAGTGAACAATAATATTATACAGTGGGGTGCGAAAGTTTGGGCACCCTTGGAGGGGGGACACATTTTTTCAAATTTCAGAAAAACCATTTGCATAATCTTTCCAATGTGAATTGTGTGGGTGAAGGATACATATGCACTCAATTTCAGCCTGAAAGAACAATGGAAATATAGAAATATAAAAAAAGATGGGTCTCCTTGTGCGATTTGACATGTGCAAAAGTTTGGGCACCCCTACAGATTCTGATATAAATTTTCATTTTGCTTTATATTAAAACAATATAAAAGCTCTCAAATGCTTTGGATGATATTGTAAGTGTCTCAGAACTTCATTTTGTATGTATTTTATATCGTTCTCCCTAATAGAATAATTCCAACCCTTGTGGCTTTGTGGTGCCTCCGGAATCAGTTGCAAATGTCAGGTTACACTGAAAATTTTAAAGATATCTGGGCCAGGAGACTTGGTTAGCGTCTTTGTTACCTTAGATTTACATTTTATATAAAATAGTAAAAAATATTTACGACTTCTATTAGATATTCAGGTTAATATCTAGCAAAATTATCTATATTAACGAGCAAGCTCAACTTTGTGTTGACAGCTGGGGGCTATTTTTACTGGAACAATTTCATTTTTTTGGTTAATTTTGTTTCTATTAAGTAAATTTTTCCATTTTGTAACAATTAAATTGTATATATTGACCTCTCAGACCTCCACAGGTATGACACTGAATGTGATTGATAGTTACATTATTACACCATCAGCATGCAGATGATGAATGGCCAAGCTATATGAGGTATTACAATTATGTAGCTTAATCTGGCTGCCTAGGTCATACCAAAAGACCCATTTAACTATTTGGAAGCATTTTGGATCAATCATTATGGTATTTGAGGCAAGGGAGTCAAAAATGCATTAAAAACTGAATTGCTCCGATACACCAGAATGTGACAAACAAGTTTGACTCCCCAGGGGTAAGAATTGACAAGTCAATACTGATTATTCTTTGATGAGATTTCGGAACAGCTTTGATGCATATCCAACTAAAAATATCTAAAATGCTAAAAAATGCAACTTTCTGGGCATCTACGTCAGAGTACTTTGGCTTTTCTTGTTCAAATACTTCCAAAACCTGCTGTTTTTGAGTTGTGGTGCGGAAATATGACAATTTCAGAATTTATAAAGGAGTCATCCATAATAAGTTATGCTTAGGTGATGAAAATTCAAGGTGATAAAGCAACTTTTTTCAGCTACTGGCCTCAAAATAAATCAATAATCTGACTGTTGTAGTTTGTACCTCGGGAACCTAAAATGTGCCAATATTGGAGTCATTCAATACAAATTTCACACAAATTGAGGTCCAGGGATACTTACAAAATCATCCAAAGCATTTTAGGGATTTTATATTGTTTTAATGTAAAGTTATGTAGAAATATAAATCAGAATCTGTGGGGGTGCCCAAACTTTTGCACATGTTAAATTGGACAAAAAGACCCATCATTTTTTATATTTTGATATTTCCATCATTCTTTCTGGTTGGAGTTGAGTGCATAAGTATCCTTTACTCACACAATTCACATTGGAATTAAACTGCCAATGGTTTCTCTGAAATTTGAAAAAACATGAGCCCACTCCAAGGGTGCCCAAACTTTCGCACCCCACTGTCCATGGATATACCTGGAACCAAGAACAACTTATTCTCTATACGTTTTCTACGGTTTTGGTGTAACAGTAGACTATAAGAGCACGTCCGTTCAGCCTTGCCTAAGACCCATGGATGTTTAACAAGTTATTGAAACCAATTGTTGCTATTTTGCGCAGATCGAGGGTGAAGCTTGTTATGACACATGCTCACAATGCATCAGGACCAGCAGGTCTTACTGGGTCATGACCGGACAGCCATCTGCAGAGTTTCTGATAAATTCAGAGAACTATGAAGTAGTTTCAAGAAAAGAAAAATCCAATTTCTAGTTTCAATTGGTTTAACATCAATGAGAGTGAGTCTATATCGGGAAACAAAGTGATGCACTGATGGAAATTCGAGTCGAGTGCCAGATGCTTTTGGCAGCATCGCAGATTACTGTCACATCTATCAGTTGTGGAGATGCTAGATCTTGCATGTAGACAAGTGTGCCAGATAATGCGTCAACACAAGTGCAAGATATGTATGTTGTGTGTTTTACGTCTCTGCAGCACCGAAGTGGGCTATATTGAGGCAGAGATATTGCATGGCAACAAGTGTGAAAGATCAAGCATCTACACAACTGTAAGATATTGCATAAAGAAACTGCACAATATCTGGCATCTACACAACTGTAAGATATTGCATATAGACAATTTTGGAAGATTTAGCATCTACACCACTGGTAGACGTTGCATGTAGACAAGAGGTGTGCAAGATAATGCATGTCCTTCTCAAGCCTGGTCTGGGGGGCAATCTTTGTGGCTTCCTTTTCTCAAGATATTGCAGCCCTCCATAGCTAGTTTGTTACACTCTAAACACTATTGGTGCCATACCATGCAAACTATTCCAAATCTTTCTCCATTCGAAAGTTTCTCTGATGCACATGACCAAGCTTGTGATTATACCATGTGACTACTGTCCATGACCATAGGCTATTAATTTATCAAGTACCAATTGTCTTCAGTTTGCCACTGGCATTGTACCTTGACACTTCTTGTAAATTTTTAACAGATGACCCTTGGAAATCTATGCGACTAACGAAACTTGGGAAGTGCCCATATATTGCTCCATGAGCTGCTGTCTTTTCTATTTTTTCTCGTCGTAATCTAGGATGAATTAAATTCAAGATTTCACATGCAGACAAAATAACATCAGCAGAGCATGAGCAATTATTTGAGCATGTTGTATTGGCACAGGCTCAAACATTGACCTTAACTCTTCAGGGAACAAGATTCCAATGAGTCGGCACCCAGTGCAACATTTGAGAGAAAAGTCATGGACCACATTGAAAGACACCTGAAGTTTCCTTTTAAAATCAGGGGCACCTCATGACAGCCTGTTATTATAATGCCCATATCAGTGTAAGCTCCTGGTTGCACATCTTTTGTGACACTTAGATTCATTTTTTTATGTGACTGGGAGAAAATATATGTTATGCTGCCAGCTGGGTTGCCAGCCTGCCCAAGCACCATTCAGCACCTCACAGCCAGCTAATACGAATCATTGTTTTCCCAGCCAGCCATCTGACCTGTTTTCTCATTACCGACTGCAAATTTCATCAGCTGACATGATTGATCCTGCCAAAAATTGACTCACAGCTAGCTGACAACTTTGCCACCAGGAAAAATCTCAGCTGACAGTCTGCCAGCCAGTCGGGCACCTGCTTCATAATTTGGTATAACAGATCATGGGGTGCCCCCTGTAAAATTAGCAGGTGGCTTTGACACCATTATGTTTGGCTCCTTGAACCAGTTCACAACATATTTTTACAATTGATGAATTTACCTTCAGAAGATTTGAAGGTTTTTAAGCGGGATTTTCGACGATGTCACATCATCTTTACCATGCAGTGTTTGTGTTGTGTCCAATCTCCTGAAGGTAAATTCATGAATCCGGAGATCGATAATCTACACTCCACACATATTGTTAGTTTATTTTTACAGAACAGTTGCAAATATCATCGGAGCATGTGGTCAGAACTGGGTGAACAACACCATATTCAGGATAGCATATTGCCACCTTGAATCCTGGATTCACCGAAGCAGACATTCCAGGTGACTCCCATATGACATTTCCATGAAATTCACATGTTGTTTAAAAGTGAGCATTTTCTATTTGTACAGGGAAATATTGATCAGAACTGTTCGCAGAAGATGATTCCACCTGGATCGTCTACAAACCTGGGAGCAACACTGGGAGATGGAATTCCATCCCCAGAAATGCCAACTCCTTCGTGTGACTAATAGAAGAAATTTCATTAATGCCAATTATAACATCCATGGCCATACCCTGGAGTACGTCGAGACTGCTAAGTATCTGGGTGTTACAATGGACAAGTCGCTGACCTGGAATCAACACATCGCTGATATTTCAAGAAAATCAAATGGGGTGAAGGCTTTCCTACAAAGGAATATGAATCAGTGTCCCAGGAAAACCAAAGCATCCTGCTATGAGTACCTGGTTAGACCTCTCCTCGAATACGCCAACACCATCTGGGATCCTTGGACCAAAAATAACATCGATAAGCTAGAAGCAGTCCAATGCCATTCAGCAGGATTTGTTCTCAGTAACTTCTCACGTCACAGCAGTGTAACATCTATGCTGGAAGAACTAAAATGGCCAACATTAGAAGAGAGAAGAGCAAGACACAAGGTCACAATGATGTACAGAATCGTCCATCATCAAGTCGCCATAGAACCATCAAATTTCCTACTACCAACCACGGCAGGCAACAGAGGCCACTCATCAAAATTCCTCATACCATATGCAAAGATCTATGTATTTAAGTACTCCTTCTTCCCCAGAGCCATTCGACTATGGAACTCTCTACCAGCAAGTATAATAGACTGCCAGTCACTAGATTGTTTCAAGGCAGCTATAAATAAAACTTGGCTGCTAAGCACAGCTAGCTAGGACTAGCCTGTGGGATTTTAATTTGCACTGGATTGTATATATCACACAAATAAGTTTTTATGATCTCCCGCACTGCTCCACATATGCACCGTTACGACATACTCAACACTGAGGACTGTACCAAAAAGAAAGAAGAAGAAGAAGCAGACTCCCAGTGCAACATTTGAGAAATCGCTAAATGAACTACATTGAAAGATCCTCGCTCCCTTTGGCAGGTCGATTCCGACCACTTTGATGAAATTCACATGCTATGATTGCAAGCACTTTAATATTGATTTTTATAATAACAATTCGAGGAAATTGTCTACTGATTTTCAGTAGAAGTCAGCATGACATATTTCACACTACATGACATCAATAATGCTCAACAGTATCATGATTATGCTGTGAAACTAGCACAGATAAGTGCAAAGTCATATGACTGACGTGGATCTTAAAATTTCTGTGTCATAAAATGGGACCTGGCATAATGTAGTTTATCGAAAAAAGAGGGGTCAACAGAAATTATTACAGCTATGAGTCAGTGGGCAATGATCTTGCAATATCAGTGCCAGTCTAGTACATGAGACATAAAAATAAATATTTAATAACATACTTTATCACAACCGGAACATCAATCCTTCAAAATATAATAGATATCTAATTATTTTTAAAAATCACAAAAAAACAAAGTGCTGTTTTTTACTATTTCTTTATATTACAGGAGTCGCACAAGCATGTGAAGGTGAAATGACCAGAGCAAGGTCTAAATGACTATTGTCTCGACATCATACATTTTCAATGTTGTCAACACTCAACAGTAAATTTTCCAACTTTCAATCCGAGGCCGCTCACTTTTCTTATTTTGTTCTAGTTCAAATTCACAAACTCGTGTGCATGTACCAGTAACCTACTTCCTTTTTTTCTGTTTAAACACATTTTCTCCAGCAAAATAATATAGCTTCATAATTTTGATAGGCAACATATAACCTGCCAAGTAAAAGGTAAATAATTATTCTAAAACAAAACCTAACCCTGCTTTATCTTTTCATTACAAATTATAAGGACCACTTGTTGAATAGAGTCAATGGAGTCCTTCATACTTAACAAATATTGGAAAAGTGTTAAATATAGTCTCTTCACTGCTTAATTGATACTCAAAACAGAAAATACTGTGAACTTACAAAATGATCAACATAACCTTACAGATGGCACAACTAGGGAAGTTCATGACTTCATGCCATTTTTGGTAGCACTTCATTCTGAACATTATCTATTTGAAATCACTTGAAAAACCTCAACTCCATTAAACTGTCTGTGGCGACTTTTTTTAAGCTGATCCACAGCAAGTTCCAAATACCCACAAAAAATATTATCATACTTCACAATTTCACAAATGATGGCAACTCTTACTGTAGCCTACTCATAATAACAAAACACACACAGAATGGATTATGCAGCACAGGTTTTCTGCAACTGTTCACTCGCTAGAGCTCTAGGGATGTGGAATATCTTACAATTTTACGAATAAATTCATCATAATTTATAATACATGTAATTCCATTGCGCATTTCTTTCTTGCTGCACCAGAATGTTCAGTTATTTTCTCTTAGTAGGCCTGTCATTTTATCAAATATCACAAGATTGGCCAAATTACATAGTAATTTTAGCAAGTTATCACCGAATCATGTAGGTTTACATAATTTGAGGAAACATATACCATAGACAATTAGAAATCCTTCATTAAATGATATTATAAAATTTATAATTTTCCATAAGTGACAGATCAAATGTACTTGAAAAATTTTGAAATTATGATTTCTGCAAGGTTTTTTGGATTATGCAGTTCACTTGTAACAAGACTCCTAATCTACTTCACATTATCTACAGAAGGATGAAACAAATATACAGCGCATATCATTGCTTTTTAAAGTGTAATTGCTTTGCATCGGTTTCTTGTGCTTAAAATAGAAACACAACAAAAAATAGAACAAGCTGAAGCATCCTCCGATTGCAGGATAAGCTGGCAAATACCCTGCTAACAAGCCCATTAAAATACTGAGGTGTTCATGAATATTCAATAGTCAATACTTTAGTTTACCAATTCAGCTCGAAATCACTTTAAGAACTGCAACATAAACATCAAATGTTGGAATTTTTCATTGTTTCTCTTGAGTGCATCATTGATTTTCTTCAGTGAGTGAGTGAGCGACTTTGCGTTTTATGTCCCATCAGCACCAGTGTTGGCTATTTAGAGGCAATCGATTTTCTTCAGTTGAACATCACAAGAAATTATTCTAATCTCAATGTTTCTTTGATTATAATTATTTAAGGTATTTTTATTAAATAGCAAATTTTTTAACTTAATTTATGATCCCATAACCTTTAGATATTTTCTTTCTAATGTAGTTTAATCATGACAGAAAAGGAACTAGCTATTCATGAGCACCCCAGGAAAATGTGGCCGGTGTTAGCAGATTATCTCATACTGAGCTACCCTGCAACAGGAGGATGGGCTGAGGCCCCTCACAAGACAAAACAAAACAGAGGATGACACCAAAAGGTGCACCCGACAACAAATATCACATACGTCCACTTCATAATCAAATCTATTAATACAGCAATAAATCTATTCACTTGCTCTGGAATGAACTACTAAAATGTGAGACAAATACTCAAGATATCTCTGATGAACAATGAATGAATAAGGCAGATAGTTTAATGAACCAGTACAGTCTCTCCAGATTTATCCCAGTACAAAGATATAAAACTAAAATGAGCTGAATAAATAGCGTACCAATGATACATCATACTTCACACGCAAACGAGCAATTGTTAATTAATTTTAAAATAAAAATATTAAGAATTTAACCAAGTTTCCGTAGAACAAAGTATAAAACAAAATTGTAATAACAATTCAATATGAAATTAAATAAATAACTTATATCCACCCAAGCTTCATTGAAATTGATTTGAATCAAATGCTAAGTCCAGGAGCCATAGATTTGTGAGTGGAAATTACAAACATAAATTTGTCAATTAAAGGGTTCACTGAATTCTTTCTTTCCTTCAGTAAGAAACTAGCTAATAGAACATTATGAAGCCTCACTCAATCTAGCTCAGTTTCATCTATATCTACAAACTCTACTAGTAGAGTTCAATCTCATAATTACACAATATCTTCATGTTGGAAGTAAACTAATCTACTATCAATCTAATTCTACATAACAAGTCAACAATTTGCCTAAACATCACATGATCAACAAATTGCAATTCATAATTAGTTACATGACTTAGCTATTTATGTGTTCTTTGGTCCATGAGCCAAGAATTTTGATAACTCCTCAATTTCTGGACAATTTTGATCAATTTCAAAATCTTTATCCATCTTATAACAAGACTTCCCATGACTCAAATTTGAAATTTTACAAATCAATGAAAATTGGTTCACACTTAACAGAGGGTTCGTGTTTGAATAATTTGCATTGGCTAAAATACTATTGATATTAGTTAAAATACTATTGATATTAAGTCTCAACTCAGATCGATTTGAATTCTGATAACAACTCATGTTCAATACACGAACAGATCGGGGAATTGCATTTCGTACAAGGGAACCGACTCCTCCTCGCATCTGGCTTTCCGTGGGGTTCCTCCCGGGCTTTCTTGGGGTTTGGAAATCATGTCTAGGATCTCATTCAGCTTGCTTTCAAACTGCTGGCCCTGAAAAAAGACACAAGAAATTTGATCAGTTGACATAATCAAGAGTTAATCACTGCTGGATACAATGTGTACATTACATTGACAACAGTGATACAATGTAGCATTTGTCAATCTGGTCAAGTACATTGTCTTCTGCATGGGTAAAATGCTGAGGGTCCCACTTTCTCATTACACCTATCAACCTTACACTACACGTTCCTATAAATTAATGACAACAGCTGTATTGAACCTAGAAGAGGAGGTGCACAATGAACCAGTAAACTTCAACTTCAAATATAGTAACATACCACGAGACAGTGCTAGATAATTGAAACACCAGCAAAACTAGAATTCACCAGTCTATTGCAGCTTATTCATATGTATGTAACTAGTAAAGCCCATTGAAAGCACATAAAGCGATAAGGGAAAAACAGGTGAATCAATATTTTGATGGCATGTTGATAAAAAGTTGTTAGTGAAGTATTTCTATGAGATTAAGATGGTATTACATTAGAAATGAGACAGTCAAGAGCATGGGCGACTTTGTAAAGTGATAGTAAGCTTTTTGTAAAGAGGGAGTTATGATGTGGTCGTTGGGCAAAGGAAATGAAACAATGGAAAAGTTGAAATGTTGACAGTGCTGCCATCTGGCATAATATTTTTGGGGCGAAACATTTCTGGGACAGTAGGTCATTTGCATAGTGGAGGTCTGGTGGAGAGAGAGGGAACTACCTTTGATGTTACACACAAACTGCATTAAACAGCAAGGGAAACAGCTATTGATGACGTCATCAGAAGAAGAAAAGGATGAAAGAAGGGCAGGTGAAGGCTGCAGGGGAAGGATAGGCCTGTGGAGGGAGTTATCCATGGACAACGGGCTGTGACCCAGGATGACCTCATTTGCATGTCATTAGCATATTTAGTTTGAATGTATATATAGATAGAAAGCTGAGCAGTTGGCCTTGTATTAGTTGTAAAGGAGAAGATAATGGAGGAAAATATAATTGACTTATGAATATCAAATCATTTGCTGTAATTATATTGCCACATATCATATCCTCTATATTAGCAGAGATTTTATCTTGATGTGTAAATGTTAGCTAAAGTAAGAAGAAGCAACAGCAAAGACGCAAATTGTAATAAAATTTTTCTGACTGGCATTTTCAGTGCAAATAGGGGAACCTGGTGTAGCACATATCTAAAACTATTCAATTTTATATAACTGGATACAGAAGGGCAAAAATCCTTAAATTGCTCCATGAAGGCAAGATTGCTTAGACTCAGAAAATCAACATTTTGATTCCACATTGTCGTAAAAACACCATTAGACAATTGTGATTTACATTGTATGAATTTCTGCCTGTCTGGAGCAATCATAGCTGAGCTCTTGTGTTCACTATTTTATATGCCAGCAATTATGAGTTAGGCCAGTGATAACACAATTAGCTTCAATCCAAAAATCAAATAACATGATAACCTTTTGCCATGCCTAACTGTTACAAAATCAAGAGTAGTGGCCCACAAAATGAAAGCAAAAAATTATTTCGTAAAGCTTTATGTGCAGATGACAAAACAACTCTTATTCGGTTACAATGTAAATTGGTCAATGAGAGTGTATATGTTTCATTGACCTTCTTTCAAGTTCTAACCTTAATTTTTGACAACTTTTGTAAATAAAAAGAATGGGTCAGCAACCCTGACAGTTAAAATTTTTGAGCTGGATTACTTCATTATTTAATCTTATCACAAAACAGGACAATGAGTACACTGATAAGAACTGTAATGCCGGACAATCTACTTGGCTGATTGGGTTTAAAAGATAATGTATCCACATGACCAGCAGTAAGGCCACACTTAATTGATCTTTAGCTTCTCGGATCCTCTCAAGGCACTTTTTCTAGGGTCGGTCGGTAGGACAAAAAAAAAAAAGGTAAAAAAAAATTTTTTTATAATGTCAAAAAAAAAAAATTTTTTTTTTTTTAAATTTTTTTTTTCCATCGGCAGTGTATCTATTGTGTCGGCGGGTCCGCGAAGCTAAGAGTCAATTATGTGTGGCCTAAAGCAGTAAAGCAGATAGAAAACAAGCCCATGCACTGAAGCAAAATGTTAAGAAATGGCAAGACTTACAGAGGCCTCAGATTTAGCAACAATCTCTTCGAAGGGAGCGGTCCTGAAGCTCTCGAGCAGCTCCCTGCGCCTCCTGTCCTGCTCCTCCTTCGCTCGGGGGTTCACCTCAAGCACTTTCTTCAGCGAATCATACGTCACATCCTCCTTGGATTTCTGCAAACAATTCAATTGAGATGCAGGGCATTGTACTGATTTTCTTAAGAATCATTGTCTACAACATTAGTAGGCCCAAGTAGTTCATGTCTATTTCTTAAGTTGCACCTACTTCATGTCTATTTCTTAAGTTGCACCCACTTCAAATATCTCAATACTCAGGACAGGCCAAATTCTTCAATTGTACGATTTACAATTATTTTCTTAAAATCATGGAACAGTACAGTTCCTTGTTGAAAACAAAACCTTCAACCAGCGAGTTACCAACTACAGAACATCAAAACTCGGCAGTTTATTTGGATGTGTAGAAAGAATTGTCCAGATGCAGAAAAAAGTATTTTCTTAATTAATTAGGTATCATACCATTGACCTTGTATAAGCATACATAATAATACAGTCAACAGATACAGGGTTCCCACTAAATTTTGCAACGGGAATTCCATGACTTTTCCATGACTTTCCATGACCAAATTTCGGATTTTCCAAGACCAATGTTTTACTCATTGAGGTCGAGATTCACTCAAAAACGAATTCATGTGATGACCATCGTTCATTGTCCAGCCATCCGATCAACCATCTGACTACCATAAGCTCCCGAATGTGTTAAATCTTAGGCGAATCGTAGTCAAAATGTGAATTTTCCATGACTTTTCAAAATATTTTGAATTTCCATGACTTTTCCATGACTTTCCATGACCACTATTTTTTCCATGACTTTCCCTGACTTTCCATGACTGTGGGAACCCTGAGATAATTATTTCTAAGATCAACTTTTAATAATGTGTGACAAAATACATTGACTTTAAAATGGCACTATAGCACTGTGGGGTCTACTTCTCATTTGAAATGATCTTATGAAATGATCTTATCAACCTACTCTTAACATTTGAGGGGTAGAAGCTGCACTTTCGAAGTCCAGAGACATGGAGTGAATATCACTGGCACTCCTAGCTGCCATGTCCATGGTATCTGCAAAATCAACAAAAGATGTGAGCAAAATATGTGAGCAAAGTCTTGTCATATTCACACATTGCAATCATGCTTCTTCTACAATCATTGTGTAAAAGGTAATAAATCAGAGATTGTAGTAATTTCCTATAGAACTTTTAACTGTCACAATTCTCTTATAACTTATTATTATGCACTGTTATAACTACGTAAGTGTAAATTTTCTTTATTGAAAAGAAACCCAAGAATTTAAAAAATGCCCAACAACCAATAATTACACCAAATATTCACAAAAGCCCCAATTAAATAGCTCAAAAAGGCAAAGAAGTGTATTCATATCTATAATTGAAGGGACAGAGCACTTATAATTTTCAAGAACCATGAAGTGAAATTGGCAATTTTTTTGGTGCAGTGATGTGTGTGTATGAGCCGTGTGACATGCTATAGAAAGATGAACAATTAGGCAGAGTCAAGAAACATTACACAACAAAATTGCATTAACCCAAGTGCTCCCCAGTCTTATGTGATTCATCCACATAGTTTTTTTCCTCACCAATATTTTTACATTGCACAACAGGGAGAAAAACAGACAAACGAAAGGAAACACTGTCCCAGATATAAATCTTAACCAGTTCACAGAAAGCCATGCAAATGAAGCAAGAATCCCCCTCCACTGGCAAAAGTATTAACTTTTATTTCTGCTAAGTCATCTTGACCGTCCCAATTCATCAGTTTATTCAAAGGCCTATCTCTTACGCAGTTTTCATACACTGAAATTCAATATTTAGGACCTTCATATCCAGAAAATGTACACTGACATTTTGTAATAGATACACGGATCACATGAATGCTATTAACTGTTTTAGTTTTCATTCATTCATTCATCAAATGACATTAAATATACGATATCCAATGCGCCAATGACATATTTTACAGTTGGCCTCCAATAGCTAGTACGTCGTACTAGATTTTTATTATTTCTATGGATATTCCTTATTGACGTAGATACTTGCTTCTTATTTATTAGGGGAAATATAATACTCTAGTGCATGTGTTACGAAAGGCATGATTATGTTCTCATGATACATCAAGCAATATAATAATGATATTCTTGAGATACAATGATAGTCTCCTGATGCGCAAGACACAACATTAATGATATTCCCAAGATACACCACTAGCATGATTGTTGTATACATGTAAGATAGTCTACAAAGGATATTCTTGTGATGTATAAGGCTTTTGCAAATAACATTCTAGTGATACTTAAAGCCGATTCTATGTAAAAATTCACTTGCAGTTACAGATCATAATCTGACAGATTTTTAGTATGAAGTATACACTTCCAATCAACAAGAGTTTAATTGAATGTAAAGCCTAAAATGACTTAAGGAGAGCCCTGCATTGCTTGATTTGTAAACAACAACAGTGTTTCTCACAGCATTAAAAAATATTTCTTTACATCTTTAAAGGAATCTAATTACATACATCACATTTAGAAAGGCAATTCAGATAATTTTTCAGTTAGCATATGTTAGATATTGGTGAAATCTAACTAAAGAGCTTCTTTTAAATCTGATGGCATAATAGCTTTAAGGCACAAAATTGTATTCTTGCTACATGTAAGGCAAGGATAATATTTGTGCTATAAACGAGAAACAACATCGAATGATATTCTTGTGACGCATTGGGCACAAATAATAGAAGAGCAAGCCAACCCCATAATAGGTTTTACGTTTTAAGAAAGATGCGATTTCCGAATTTATTAGTAATATCTATTGAATTATCATGCATCTACATATTCGCAGATTGCGTGTTGTTATGCAAATTAAGCATTTAGGAGGTAACAATTCTTAACTCTACTTTAAAATACTTTCAACTGTTGTTGACCCCATTCAAATATCTCTTTGTTTGCTCAAGTGGGATATTTGACATGATATCTCATACACAATTGAGGACAGCATCCCATTTCATCCCAGAAATTAGTTCCACAAAATAGCCTCATTTAGTTTCTAGAATTATCCCCAGTATTTACTTCAGAAATATCACTAGTATAAGTGTACTTCTCCAAACTTGCTGAATCACCCTCAGAGTAACTGCGAACTTTCAGTTCACACCTGTAGGTTCTTTACTGGGATATTTAAACATTTTCTTTTAAAAACTTTCTTGGAATTACTCAAAGGAATTTTGAAACATAACACCCAATAGTCATACTAATATGAATATTGAACATCATTTTCGTACAAATTCTTTTCAACATTAATAATTTGGAAATCAAATCAATTCATGTTATGACTCAGACCCAGTCATAAAGGATATGAGAAATTTTGTGTGAAACAAGGAATTTACCATCAAGAATTTGTAATTTATCTTATTGGGCCTTTTTATATATCAATGGAATTTTGAACATTATGCTGTTCTGATAACATTTCTATTTCAGACAACAATATTGACCAACTATGAGAACTTTTTTACAAAGTTAACTCAATTCATATACATCATTGGATACTGCACAAGTTTCTAAAGAAATAAAAAGCTCAAAACCTCAGAGCTCAGGCTCATAATAAACTAATGAAATATCTCTCATAATCAGATACTACTCAACTGCGCAGCAAAACTAGACCACAAACAGGACAAATTTCTCCATCTGTGTTCAAATGCATTACGAATTTAAATTATCTCAGAATAAAAAGAGGACACCTTCCTAAGTTGCTCTGGGGCACCCACTAGTGACATTTCCCTTATTACATTATTCAATGTTTATCAACACTCAACAGTAAATTTTCCAACTTTCAATCCGAGGCCGCTCACTTTTCTTATTTTGTTCTAGTTCAAATTCACAAACTCGTGTGCATGTACCAGTAACCTATTTCCTTTTTTTCTGTTTAAAAGAATTTTCTCCAGCAAATTTAGCCTCATAATTTTGGTAGGCGGCATATAAACTGCCAAGTAAAACGTAGACCAACTATGAGAACTTTTTTACAAAGTTAACTAAATTCATTTGCATCATTGGATATTGCTCAAGTTTCTAAGAGATAAAAGGCTAAAAAATTTAGGCTCATAATAAACTAATGAAATATCTCTCATAATCACATACTACTCAACTGCGCAGCAGAACCAGACCACAAACAGGACAAATTTCTCCGTCTGTGTTCAGATGCATTACGATTTTAAATTATCTCAGAATAAAAAGAGGACACCTTCCTAAGTTGCCCTGGGGCACCCACTAGTGACCTTTCCCTTATTACATTATTTGTGCAAGCTTACAAGGTATCAAAAATTTTGAACATTTGACAAGTGGTACCAAAGCAATGCGAAATCTGCCTAAAGTCACATGATGATGATGTTAGTGCCGTCTGTCAAGTTAGATCTTCTGATTTGTGTAATATGGCACCTTTTTTCATGATAGGGACTGAGTTAGCCCAGAAAAATGTGATTTTATCAACTTTTCTTCATTCTATCCCTTGCAAAATGTTTGCAATTTGTGATTTGAAATATTGCACCAGTGTGTGGTAGGCCTAAGGATAATGAATGCTATGATTTTGCAATATTGATATTTTTGCAATATTTTGCTAATATATACGCCTTCTTTTGGACAAAAAAAAATTCGGGAGATGTGCATCATGCCAACACATTAAAATAAAGCAAACTTATTGTCTCTACATCATATCATGACTTAGGATATAAGACTTTGCATTGGAGGGTTATCATGTGATACAGGTTAACATTCTTATCTTATTGTTTAGGTATATACAGTGTATATGTAATGGGAAATTCTAAATGTAAATGACACATTACCAACTTAAAGTGAAGTAACAAACAGTTACAATCTTTGAAATGTTTCACATTAAAAAAACAACACAGAATACAAGGAAATTTAATACTAAATAAAACTTGAATAGTTGACAAATACAAGATTGAATAAAATTAAAACTAAAATGTGCAGAGGATCCGGATGGATTGTGAACAGTGCGTACAGCAACTAAATAACAGGAAACTAAACAATATAGAAATGCACTTAGTACAAGCCCAAAGCACAGGAACAAATTGTACTCAATTATTCTTACGTCCATATAAGTCTTTAACAAAAATAAGAGAAGAAGAAGAAGAGAGACTGAGAAATAAATACAGACTCAATCAATGGGTAAATGTATGAAAAGCAATGTGCAGCATTCAGATACATGATATGCAGACAGGCAGATGGAAGGAGCATTTTTGAAAAGGATTGAGCTGGTCTCAGTGGGAAGGATGGATTGATGATTGGGCTTTACATCCTGCATTTATGCACTTGGTAGGCTAATTAGGACAGGAGGAGGGCATGGCAATGAGATGAATTATGATTGAAACAGCCGTCCAACATAGGCCCAGGTGACCCGGCAAGAGCTGGATTCGAACCCTTGACCCAGCAATTGGCAGCCTAGCACGCTACCACTAGACCAGCCCTCCCTGTCTCAGTGGGAAATTAGAATAATATGACACTTCAACCTAATGCTCAGAACTTTCCTTCGGGTATATTGCTAGCATATTCAAGTTGCAGCAAACATAATACTACACATAAGATAGGAGAGATGTGGAAAAGTTAAGGGCTTCAAAAGAGAATTAGTCTCCCTGACAACAATGCTCCTCCATCCATGTCATACATATTCATGTATGTAAGATAAATTCATACAAAATTATCAGGAAAACAGTCACATCAAATAAACAGTACCCCAAAAATACTTTTAAATCATGTAAAGATAATATGTATACTTGTAATGCCTTGGTAAATGATCACAGTTGTACTCATAAGCTTTGATATACAGTTGTGCTTGAAAATTAGTGAACCATGGAGATTTGCCATTGAAGACAATGATAAAGCTGTCTCATCGTACTGGCCATAACATAAATGATATTGCACGAATCATTGAACCAATGATTGTATTATACCATTGATGTTTCCCATTACATGTACCAGCCTGACCATTGGATTTGTATCAGGGGTTTTTGTGCTAGATAGGGGTTATAATTGTGCAAAAATAAGTGCACCCTCTGCTCCTATCTTTTAACATTACGCTTAGGGTGCACTTACTTTTGCACAATTATGACCCCTATCTAGCGCAAAGACCCCTGATACAAATCCAATGGCCAGGCTGGTACATGTAGTGGGAAACCTCAATGGTATAATACAGTCATTGGTTTAATGATTCATGCAGTATCACTTATGTTATGGCTAGTACGGTGAGACACCTTTATCATTGTCTTCAATGGTAAATCTCCATGGGTTCACTAATTTTCAAGCACAACTGTATCATGATCTATGGTGTTATTATTACTAGTATTAATTGTTCTAGTTATAAGCATGCAAGTTTGGCCACTCATAGTGTGCATTGGGTACTATGGCAAACCAGGGTGAATTGAACTTCGGGGTAATGTGATACCCGGATAAACTAAAAAATTTTTTCATTGTGAGAAATAAAGAACGCTCAAGGCCATCAAGGACCGTCAAAAGTTAAATTAAAAATTTTGATCATATTATTCAACAGATGTTGCAATAACAGTGCCTCAGGAAAATGGCCCCAAGTTTTCAATTTTACTAAAGAGGGATCACTAATCAGCTCATGAACTTCTGAAATTCCTAAGGATCAACTTGTCCCTGGGATCACCTTACCCCAGTCTCCCTTACTGGTTATGCATATCAGTACAGTTTCTCTTCAGACATGATGCATGATGTGTACACGATTACTATCACGGTAACACTCAAGTGTAACAGTAATCAGTTCCTGGTTATCTTAACTCGGCTAACAGCTCAGAAATGATGAGCAAGACCTATTCAATTATTCAACTAATAGCAACTCATTTCCTTCCATCCCTTTCTGTCGGTTGATGGTATTCATAGCACAGATCTGTGATTGATAGCAGTGTACTATGCCGCCACCTGCTGGAAAATTTTTTTACAAATATTTTCAACCATCACCAAAAATACGATCAACCACAGAAGAGAGAAATTTCAGAAATGATTGTTAGAAAGATGGAAAAAGCTTAGAAAATCATAAAAAAATCATGAAAATTTTGATGCTAAAGAAACTTATCAACACCATGCCGACTCACTTCTCCTCATGGGAACGAAAGAGAATATACTAGCCCTGTGGGTGGGCATTGACTCATCTGAAGATTGGCAACAGTAAAAGATTAAGTAATCAAGGGGTAAATGGGTACAGTAAGGCTAGCTAAAAGAGACAAGGAAAACCTGAATATTAAACTCGGGGAGTCTGGGACAGGCATGGGAGTCCTTTTATTTTTCATGGGTCTCTCATATTTTGTTATGAACATGGTTTACAGATCAAACCAACAAAATCTTATTCAACTTCCAGACTCAATTTTCAAACATGCATTACTGTAATGATTACATGCAGTTTCTCATTCAAGCCTTTGAGCCTAGAAATCATGATGATTGACTTTTGACAAAGAAAATGTTGGAAACTTGGTTCGCATATTCAACATTATACAACATAATGCTATATTGTCCCTGCCTCGAGAATTTGAGAAACTCGCTTTTCAATTCTGAGAGACACATAAAATGCGTCATACAGTGTATTGAAGAAAAGCGGACATATCACTATTAAGGGCACTTTTTAAAACCTGTTTTTGGACATGAAAATAAATATACTGCACTACAGACTGTAGTATTAACAATAAATGTTAGTCTTAAAGCTTCTATCAAGCATGAGTTATCATTATGATAATGGGTTTCCTGAGGAATATGAAGAAAATATACAAGGTACTACCTGGAGTAGGGTTTAAAATATCTAGAGATCAAGCAAGATAACATTAGATGGCAAACAAGATGGGATTTAACTGCGAAGATATTTCACTACAGATATATTTAAGAAGATTCTGCAAAATTAACATAGAGTAAATGATTTACCAAGTGCTAGGTCATTCCGTTACATACAACTACAAGTTTTAGCAGGTGTGACATACAATGCAATCAACATACAAATGAGTATCAATCATGAAAAAAGAAATGATCATCGGCAAAGATTAGATAGAGGTTATTACCTAGTCCGGAAGGTTTGGGAATGTAGGGGCTAGCAAGACGGGTGGTGTCCCGACCACTACTTCGCAAGGCTTCACTCACGGCTTCCACATCAAACAACTGACTAGGAGAAATCATTTCAGGCTCAGGGTAACTGTAATGCGAGCAAAACACACACTGTTAATTGATTAATTAAATACATTCACTTGAAACACACAGCCATATCAATCACATCTAGAGCATCCGGGGTGAAATGTGATTGACGCGCGGCTTATTAAGTTATTGAATCGTGAATTCATTCATGCTCTTCCAACCTCAATACTTTATTGTATATATATAGCAAACCTACTTATTATTTACAGTTATGGGCCATCTTGTTTAAAAATTTGACTTTATAATAAAAATATTTGAACACATGTAAAATAACAATGAAAACTATTACATATAATTACACTACATGAAATAATGAATAATTATCCTTGTGGTATGTTTATTTCCTATGTTCCAAGATCAATGTGAACCATTGCAGTCAAAATAGCTCTATCTTAGCCCAGGGACTCCGTCAGCACACGTGGGTCTCCAGGGCTAGTTCTGTCTCAGAAGGAATCCAAATTGGGCCAATGTTATATGGCTAATGTGGCTGACATGACTAATATGGCTTCTTCTGAAGTCCAGGTTGGGGGGGGGGGGGAGACATCAATTTGGTGGGGGGGGCTTGGAGTTTGTTTTTATCTGATAAATAACTTCCTGCGCAGTTTTGGTGAAATAAAAAAAATTGTTATTAGGCAGTCTTGAAAAAAAAAAACTCCAAGTCCCCTACCTTTACCAAACTGGCAATATCAAAACAATAATGTTAGCTTCTTTGAAAAGTTGTTTCAAGCATAATCTAAACTGAAATGAGAGGCAGCAAACCCTCAGAATGCAACATTTGATTGGACGAGGATAACAGCAACGGGAACAATAGAAGAGTATTATAATCATGACAAACTACAAGAGAAATCATTCTCAACAATAACCCAGCGAAGTTGGCATATTCAGTCAACAGATCATTTTTCCCACAAGTCTAAAGCGACACAATTGAGAACAACATCTTTGCATCAATTTAAATTTGAGTTGATATAAGTCATAGATACACTTTTGCTATATCTAATTTATACAACAGCAAGTAATTCACCAGTGTAAGAATCATAAAACACTTAAAGGCACCTTTCAAAGTTCAAATAATGTTATATCTGTCAACAACATAGTTGGGTAAGTGTTCAAAATACTGCGGTGAATTACATCTTAAAACTCAAATAGGTGTAATTATGTGCTATCATGACGTCCAGGCAAATTTATGGTGAGGGAATTGCCTTTTAGCAGTGTGTTTAGAAAACAACAAATTCGCTCAATTTTGAGATCTTGTTGAACGGTGCATTTCTTACAAATACTGAAATTTGAGAGAGAGAGATTGTGCGTTTTCCTGACATAAGAACTTTTTCATGATACAATTTCATTCGTACAAGTAGTGCAACAGCAGAAACTTAGAAAACAAAATACCTGATATTAAATATGGCAATTAAGACAGTCATTGACCTTTCAGGTGTGCTTCGACATTATTGCCTAAAAGATTAATTGCCATAATATTTGGCCTAGTAACCATATCTTACTCAATACTTAGTGTACTACAAGTTGTGCATTTATTTCATGATAGCGGACTTAGAACTAGCTGTACTCACTCCGCACTCATACTGGGTGTTCAAGTTGTATCGAGGCACAGAAAATATGAAAGGCAAACAGTTTTCCATACAAATTAAAGATTTATACAATTGGTCAAACACAAATGAAAGATAACCCTTAAGACCCTATAGTCTAAATTAAGAGCACATCGCACCGAAGCAATGACTATATGCACAACAATTAACTTCATGAATGAAGCATACCACACAGACCTGTCACAGTTTGAAAGCGACACCATATAGCCATTTTGGACATTCCCGTGTTGCCAAAAACTTTTTAGTGTAAAATAGACTATTTTTGTGATATTTTAATCCAGAAGGAGGGATTGCACATTATTGGATAACTTGAACCTAATGGAGACCATCTGGTAATAGGAGTTTTAGTAATCATCTAACATAAAGCAATTACAGTGCGTCCTGTCTAGCATGTGAACCGGAATTTAGCAGTCTGTATAAAGCCAATGCAAGTGCCTTGAGAAGTGACAAACCCTGGACCCAGCGATTGGCAGTCTAGCACGCTACCACTAGACCAACCCTTCCCCCCCCCTATTTCTCAGTATCTGGAACTAATATTTGAGAGTGGTGCTGCTTTGACTTTCATGCCGTCACCGCAATTGTTGCTCTCCGTCAGGTGGCGTCACAAATGTAAACATGTAAAGATAGACTTCTGTCCTGCGAAATTGCTCGAAAATCAGCAAAAACTGGCACTAAAACATAGCGAAAATGTGATATTTAAATTAGAAATGGGCTGATCTACCTGCGAGTGTACTTCTAGTATTTTCTACTCTGTGACATAATTATAGGTACTGAGGAATCAAGCCAAACACCAATTTCCATATTTACGTGACAAACTGTAGGGTTACTCCATCAAAGATTATGGAAAGGGGTCATATTTTTATGAAGTCCTATTTTTACCCCCTTCAATGCCTTCATACATTTATAAAAGATTAATTCATGATTTTTTATTATTGATTGTAAATTTGTTATTATCGGCCTCTTTGTCAATCAATAATTGTATACCTCCTTCATGCATTAAAAGGGAATTATTTCTGATTACCAATGCATAAGTTTCATCGCATATATCCGACACAAACTAAAGTTTTACATTTATAAACAAACATACGTGTAGTTTATTTTTCACCCATCTATCTTCAATTTCAAAACATTATTCGAATAAATGTGTACAGTGAACACTGACAATGAAATGACTTAATGGTAAAATTCATTGAATCATGAGGCTTTCTTGAAAAAAGGTCTCTGTCATCTTTAGATGGCATTTTACATAATGAATTGCTGCTTTCATGAAACCGGAATCGTATGGCAAACATGAGTACAAGAATTAGGCTCAATTTTATTTATAGGCTGACTTCTTCAAAAGCAAGTTGAACTTTTGGTCACACATGCATGTATAGATAAAAAACAAAACAGAAAAACATTTTGTGTAATCTCTTACGAAGTACAGATTCCAGAAAGTTATTGTGAGCTACAAAAATATACCATAGGAAAGAAGGTCATGCGCAATTATAAGTCAGCCAAATTTAGGTTGCTTCTTTATGTTACACAATTCTGTCAGATATATTTGAGTAACCCTGATGTTTAATATGACATATACTGCAAATAACCAAAATAGATGTCACAAAAGAAATGTAACATCTTCTTAGAAGTACAATTAGGTACTGTGACATTTTAGCACTTGTGAAAAAACATTTCTTGTTTTTATGGCGTGGGGAACTTCGTTTTTTCAACTCTACATAACTGTACTAGATAAATTGCTGTCTAGAACATTCCAGCCAGGAATCATGATGCCGATCTAAGGAGTAACGACATATAACCAATTTCAAAGAATCACTTCCGGTGTTCATTTTCAGAGGGGATCAATTTCTCTCAATGATTCACAACATTTACTTTACTTTACACTTCGATATTCGGCATAAGGCCACACTTAATTGATCTTTAGCTTCTCGGATCCTCTCAAGGCACTTTTGCTAGGGTCGGTCGGTAGGACAAAAAGAAAAAAGGTGAAAAAAAATTTTTTTATAATGTCAAAAAAAAAAAAATTTTTTTTTTTCAATTTTTTTTTTCCATCGGCAGGAAATCTATTGTGTCGGCGGGTCCGCGAAGCTAATAATCAATTATGTGAGGCCTAATGTCAAGAAAGGTTTTTTGTGAACTGCACTCTGACACTTAAATATACAATACAAAATAAATATGTACCGTACTTGAGGGTATTATCAGCACCTTAAGCAAAAGGAGGTCTCGGAAGTACCAAAATAGGTCAAATGCCACCATATAAGTATTCTGGGAACCAGCGTAACCATTTTGCAAAAGCCCACCAGACAACAACCCCAGTCAATCTAGTTCTGGTACCGGTGGGGACCTAAATGTAGATGCAGTCATTGGAGGGTATTATCAGCATATGGAGGGTATTATCAGCACATTAATGGTATTTTATATAGTTTGGTGCTTAGTAGTGTTGTTAAAAGTGCTAGATAGTGCAGCCAATGGACCCGTTGTGAAAAGAATCATTTTCTCAACATGCGGGGTGCCCTGTTACCCATTCCTTGTCACAGCACAACTCAGGCCATAGGTCTGATTGTGCTGCTAATAAGATAGAAATGTGGAATTTATTCAAGTAAAACTAAATATATTGTGTAACCTACTTGTGAGAATCTAATGCAATTGTAAGGTGTAAGATACCAAAGTGTTAATACCGTTCCAATGCATTTGCCATATATACTCAAATAAAGGACCCCCCTCGAATAGAGGCCCCCCTCAAATAGAGGCCCTGGGTAGGTGCTGATAATACCCTCCATTCTACTTTTACGGGTTACATTTTCAACACCCCTCCCAGATTTGGACAGTGCAAGGAGTAATAACTCAAAAATGGGCCTAATGCCTTGACAGGGATAGGACCTAATGTTTGGGACCAATTTCCAGTGCAATTCTTCCTGTTTCAGCTGATTGGGACAGCCAACACAACAAAACCTCCTTTTATCTCATGAGTTAAAAATGACGTTTTAAACAATGAGGTATTATTTCTTGTGCAGAAACATGTCATCTGAGGCCAGTTAGGCCTTTAGTTAGGTTGTGATGACTACCAAAACCCTTTAAGAATTGCTTCATGAAAATTTATGAGTTTCTGCACCAAGACATGTGTGCTTGACTAAGTTGTAAACAAGCAAAAATTTCCAGGGGTGCTGATAATACCCCCCTGCTGATAATACCCTCAATTACGGTATAATTTTAATTTCACTAAATAAGTCACCCTTTTTTGATCCTATCATTGCAAAAGTTTACACATTTTAAACAAATGTAAATTTTTTTACTACAAGCACATTAAAGATAAATTCTAAATGTTTCACGTCTGCTTCTGTCCAGGACATTTAACTGGCCATTTGACATCAGATTCAGGGTCATATAAATTTACCTTAAATTAAATATCTATTGTTCTGCTATCAGCAAACCAAATTGGATACAACCAGAGTATTTACTTTAAAGGTTATCAAGAGTCATTAAACAGCTTCAGATATCTAAAATGAGCACTTCAAGTGTGTGAGCACTCATCTGTTCTCATTAAATCTATCAATATTTACTTCATTCATAGAAGCACAAGCCTGAACTGAACTTAAACGACTGACAAACCTTCATGAGAACTAAGTCTCGAACATGACGTTCGATGCAGCAATTTTGGCAGCCATCTTGGATTTCTCCTGACTCTCATGATCCCAGCCCCAAGCAATTTTCGAAAATGAATTTCATAATACTAAATGAAACACTTAGGTCACAGAGAACAGTTATTTGAACCTCAACCAAACGAAAACGTAGATGACATGGAATTCCTTTTGTTTTTCAAGAAACAAACGATCTAAAAACTGTTTGAGAAAGAGAGTAACATTAATCTGAACTAATTTGACTTGTTAGTTTTCTAGTACTATCAATCTGAATATCGCAAAACTTTTCACGACCCAAACTTCATTCACAAACAGCAAACCAACTCATGATCCATGCAAGCAGCAAGCTATACCAAATAATTTACAACTGAATGTCGGTGCCATCAAAACATATCCAGCAGCCTGCATTTCTTTTTCCACTAGTTCTTTGTCAAAATAGATCTCCATATTTTCCTTTTTTTCTATCTTTTCAATGCTCCTGTAATAAAAGACACATTTCATGTGTAACGGAAGCTACCACTACATGTAGGCCTATGTTCAAAATTTTATCCTTGTTCGAGGATGTGATATGAATTCAAAAAGAAAACAAGACTAGTAATATTATTATTATCCCGGCCAACAAAAGCACATATGCACTATGCAGTACAAAAACATTGTATCAAAGACGAAGGAAGGCAGGCAATCATGTACAATTGTATCATTCTTCTATCAGGATAAAATAAGTATTCAACCAGGTGGCACCACGTGCAATCATTGACTGCGCCCTGCCATCTGATGGACAGAGTTGTAGAATTGTGTCATAAATTCATGAACCATAACCAATCAACTTATCATTAGACTAGGGATGTTTTTCATATGACTGTTGCTAAAGGGTTTCTAAACTTTTCAAAATATCTTAATTAACCTTCAAATTGGAGAACTTTACTCACCTATCAGCAGTGTTGCCCCTATTAAATGCTAATTCAGGCAAATAATGTGGTGACTGCTCTCTTCTCAATCGGATTACCTGGGGGGAAAAAAAAGGTTCAAATTAAAAAACATTTGCTAATTTAAATGGAAACAAATAATTCACGCATAGATATATTTTTGCAAATCTATGTCATAATAATTCATGACCTTCACTGCATTAAAGCAACACCTTTAGTACAACACATATATATATAACATAAAATCACATAATTATGTAGGCTATAAGAAAAATATCCAATCTTATCTAGTACTCACATTTTCAGTGTGTTGGCATAGGGCAGGTATAGCAGTCAGTTGACTCATCAAGTTCATGTAAGCTGCCACAAGAGCGTGGATGGCACATTTGTGGGTCATCAATAAAGGGAGGTTGATCGCCATTGCCTGAAACACATTTTAATTAGATAATCATTTGCTGTAGCTAAAATAATAAAGTGGATCTATCAGATAACGGACTTAGGCTGAGGTAGGATAAGGTCTTTTTAATTGTGTTAGAATGATTGAGAGACAAGTAGACGAAACTGTATTTGGTGACACAGAAATCAAATGTACTTAATAAACGACACATAAGTATCAGGGGTGTCACAATACACCTGTCCCACGATACATTACATACATTGTACCTTGATATCAAGGACACAATACGATACATGATATGATATGCAGCAGACAGCAATAAAGGGCTTTATAACACTAACAGACAAAAATTCCATTACCACAAGGGGGCAGTGTAATACATTGTATAAATTCTTGTCGGTCACTAATTCTTGAGTCACCTCTTAACACCAGGGGCGTTTTCGGAAGGTTAGACTAGTAACTCGGGTGACCCGGGTAACAAGGATTTGTTTCTGAACACACCAGACTCAACCCTTGTGTTTGTGGTAGTCAGAAATGCTACACTCAAGAATTGACGTTGGCACTTCCCAGAAACACGAGGGTCGAGTCCGGCATGTTCGGAAACAAATCCTAGTTTCCCGTGTAAACCGAATTACTAGTCTGACCTTCCGAAAACGCTCCACGGAAACAAGATAGCAAATGTGACGATACGATTTGTGTATCTTAAAGCAAAATAATGTGCGATATATTGATGTATCTTAATTCTGCGACACCCCTAATAAGTATAGCAGTCTGACCCACCTGAATTCCAAAGGCAAGTCTGAAGAGTTCAATGAGCACCTCATCTCCTCCGATTTCAATGCAAACCAATGCTAGAGTAGTGTACAAAGTTTCAAAATTGTCCACTCGGTTATTTAGCTGCTGCATGTTTTCATAAATATGCCAATAAAATGATGACCCGTACTGAAACAGATAAACAGATAGAACACCATATCAGTCACTGGAACATTGCATAAGACATCATGCAACATTTTCCCATTCCTAAGTCTCTCAATTCATTATCCGTTACTAATATTGGGCGATTGGAGACATGTGGTGTTAAATTCAAACAGTTGATAATACATCGCAGGACAGCGCAATAACTTTGAACAAAAGGTCCAACAAACATGCTCACGAAAGATTCTACACAAAATATTGTAGTTGATGGATTTACATTTTCCAAGAAAATTTAATTCTGGCATCATAAACGGTAGGTAAATCAGTTACGCTCTAATTAAGCGGAATATTAAATTAAGGAAAATCGGGACCAAGATGTTGACAATTAAACCAAACATTGAAGATTTGACTTCTATATATCTCACCTTTTTCATGAACATAACATCAGCCCTGGGGGCTTTTTCTACTGTGAGGTCAAGTTGTGCGATATCCCGGGGAATTCTGGAAGAGCAAAGAACAAAGCTTATCAATTTGAGATCACATTGTAATAAGAAGATTAACCTGTTTAATGTGATTATATTCGAGCCTTGGACAAGTAGATATTAACAGATAAAAGTTTTAGTTAAATTGTGGTCAACCATAGTTCAGTTTTATATAATATGAGACCCAATCAGTTTAGCATTGGATAGATGGGCAGATAGATATATTGCCATATAGACAGATAGACAGTCAGATAAGAAAGATAGCATGATTCACTGATGAGATAGGCCTATATTGCGAAGGAATCTTTTACATGACATTAATACTGACATTGACACATTGTGACCAGTGTTCTCATTAGGATTCAGGAAAAAAGAGTCCCTGGGACGCATTGAGGTCCGAGAAAATCCGTCCTTCCCTTAAACCAATGTGTCCTTCAAGACATACGGTTTAAAGAATTTAAAGAAAAAGAAAACGATATATGTTAAGTGATGGATTTTACAAAATGATTATTGTGAAAGTTTTATTGAAATGTATCACTTTATATAAAATCATAGTTTTAAAATATATCACTCTTTTATGATGAGCAATGTCATATAACTCACCTAATTAGTAATTTTTGAGAGACAAATGCTTTATATGGCCTATTGCAGGACAGTGGTCTTTATAACTGAACATTTGATGTGTTGGGCCTGCACAACTGTGTCGGTCTGGACCACTTTGCTGAGTTTCTTTGATAAAAGAAAAGTGTGCACTTCTCTGTGCTTCACTGTAAGAAGCAACTCAACTGATATGGCCAGTCAAGGAAAGGGGCCCAAGTTATATAACATGCAATTCATCACAGGCCCTATGATCATGCATTTATAAATAACAGGCCCTATGACATAATTTTTTAGTGTGTCAAAAATACAATGAGTCAATGAGTTGTAACCACAAATGAGTAATATAAATTTAATGGTGAGGGAGTTTTTTTATCTATTTATGATCAATTGATTTCAGTCCCTGATTCAAGCAGATAGTTTTAATTAGCTTATTTCCCTGTCAATGGCTATTGAAGATATACATGGTACATAATCATGACTTAGCCCAGTTAGGCCCACTGTGCAAAGTGCAATCGTCTTTCACACCTGTCAGTTTCACTTTACTTAATTGCCATTGTGGAACAGCATATATAAACTGAGAGTGAAACAAAGCCTAAGAACTTCAAAAATTGCATTAAGCATTCTTTAATGCTTCTCTAATTACTGAATTCAATGTCATTGAACCAACCAATTAGCAATGGCTGCATTGACACGCAAATGACGCAAGTGCGCATTGGCTGTAATGAGTTGTTTCTTTGCCTTGTTTACTGTAGTGACAAGCAGTCAGACCTCAGTGCGTCCTGGGGACGCATAGACAGTCCTAAAAGTGCGTCCTTTTGAAAAAAGGTGCGTAAATTTGCGATAGGGACGGCGTTAATGAGAACACTGATTGTGACATAGTATTATTCAGAGGCAGGCATTAATAGGCATAAAACCGAATCTCTAACTCTTCCTTAATTCCTGTCCCTACATATTCAGTAGCAATGAACCAAGTTTGCCTCACTCACTTGACTTCCTTCAGCTTCGGCAGATTCTCGTGTCTGTCCAGCAGAGTGTGTAGAATCTTTTGAACATTAACCCGAATTCCGGAATCCGTTGACATGGAGATCTTCAGAAGAGGGTCCAGGAACGCAGGGGGGAATGCATTGGCAATGAGGTTCGTCTTGTACTTCGTAGCAACCTGCAAATGACAGTGTGATGACAACTGTATTAAATGTATATCAACCTAACTACAACAAATTACTTGCAGAATATATAATAAGAATCTAATAGACATCAGGATTTTAATCAAAGATGGATGGATGGATGATTGGGGCTTTACATCATGTATTTATGCACTTGGTAGGCTAAAGTAGGACACAACAATGAAGCGAAGGATGATTGAAACAGCTGTCCAACATACGCCCAGGTGACCGGCAAGAGCTAGATTCGAACCCTGGACCCAGCGATTGGCAGTCCAGCACGCAACTACTAGACCAACCCTCCCCCAGGATTTTAATCAAAGAATTGAATATTGAGAGTGAAATATACTAAGAGCAATTTTGTAAACTTCTGTAATTAGAGATTTGCACAGTATTTTCTCAAATAACTGTCTCTATTGATATATTGATACATAATCAAAATAACTTCAGATTTCATGATACATGTTCTTCACTAAAATCAAAACAATAGTTCTCTTAATCTCAATCACAGAAACACTAACTAATTCCAATGATTACCTTCAAAATGGTTTTCAACAACATTGTTTGCAGCTTCACATCTTTTGTATCTCTGAAATAGAAATTGGATACATATCAGATACCAGCATCATACAACTCATTACCAGTACTTTACTACTCCAAAAGAGAAAGCCATTCAAAACGAAACATTTGTGCTATCTCAACATACCCATCTTCTGAAGGCATTGGTATCTTGCCCATGACGAACATGAGGATTTCAATTTTCTGGTAATCGGGCAAGTGTTTTGCAAATTCACTAATTGTGTCGATCACTTTGTCCTGGAAATTCTCCTCATCCTTTATCCGTCGACGGTCACTGGGATTGGCATCGATGCTCAGCCGCAGATGTCGCAGCAAGGTGTTGAATACGTCAAGTACAGAAGGACCTGAAGCAGAGGACGCAGAGGGGTAAAGAACCTAAACCATACTGCCATCATGGCAGTACCATGCAGCAGGACTGTCATTGCAGCACCCTCTGACTATGAGGACACAAAGTTCTACAAATTACTGTCATTTCATCCCTCTCAAAGATATAATATTTCAACAGGCTGGATAATACAATGTATTTGAACAGGGGCATAAACTACAAAGCACTCCCAGCATATCATAATAGTAGAGAGGACCCAGAACTCCTTTTAGCCAAAGAGAGATCACCAGATGGCCAGTGATGTTTTAGTTTCAGGCTCTGGCAGTCTGGCCCCCTAGTGATAACTGCACAGCCAAAGCAAGCATGGTTTGCACTTTGCCAACTGACAGACACAATTAAACTACAGCCCTGATCAATTTTGGATTTATTGAAATTCCACTACATAGACTACTACTTGACAATGATCATGGATGGTTTTCAAGCCTTGAACCATTGTCCTAGACATCTTCATCTTCTATATCAAGTCTTTATATAAATCAAATTTGATTTCATCCGTTTTCATTAGCTTACAAGTACGCACGCATGATTAACCAATAATTAATAACCATGATTTGTATTCATTGGTTGAAAAATTGTTTGTCAAAATTTTTGAAAGAATGAAAGAATAGCTGACTAAACACACACCAACCATAGTAAAAATCAAGATTCATACCTATAGATCCTCCGGCAGCTATGAGAACAGTTTCATACAATGTGTCGACTATACTGGATTTGATTTGTGGATCTTTCTTCACATTATCATCCAAGTGACTCATAAGCATTTGTACAACCACGTAACCATACTGTGCCTGAAATTTGAAAATTCATTATGTCAACATTTGAATAGATAGATACAGCGCAACTTTCAAAGTAGAATTGCATGATCTAATTGCATGACCAATTTAATAAGAATATCCATCAGCAGCTAACCTGGACTGAGAACATGATGATTTTGAATACTTTCACAGCAAAATGGTTGGGGACCCACAGGTTATGATTGTCAAGATGTCTGGAAAAGAAAATAAGGGTATTGTCATTCAATTAAGACATTTAATTTTAAGATGTTAAAGGCTGAATTCCACACTTGCAATGGCTGATATTGCAGCTAAATATTTAATAACAAAGAGCACAATGCATATTATCACCATAATAATGGTTAAATAATACACACTGGCCAGTGTCAATGTCAGAAGTGTTAACCTACACTCTTGTTATTAAACGTTCCTTGGGGCTTGGGCTTAGCATTTTATTCAAGAGAGTAACAAACTAGTTAATATAAAAATATAATATAGTATAATTTCATACAGCGGCTTTGAACCAACATCCTCACGTCTACAAGGCAGGCATGCTAACCATGGTACCATGGAGCCACATGATGCTCTCTTTTTCTACTGAAATTTCCAGGGGTTGAATGCCACCCAAAGACCCAAAATATGGATAATATCATGTACCTACTGGTAAGTATGCAACCGACTTTCCTGCTGGTCTGATCATTACTATATAATAGGCAAACTGTCACAAACAACATCTTTTTTTTTCCCAACTTACGTTAATACAGGTTTGAGAACTGAGTTGATGTTCCCATAAGACGCCTTGCAAACAAGTTCTCGGAAAACATGCTCCGCGGTGACGCTTTGTTGTTCATCATCTTTTGGACTGTCAGTATCCTGTGACGGCAGCTCGCTGCAGAATATAACAGAAATAGCAAATGAAGATCTTGCTCATTTGACTTGGTATTCCATAATATCAATAATACAACGTGAGGACACATAACAATTATGCTTAAAATAAAGAGCTGTTTGTACAACAACATATCATTGCTTTTCTATTTCTCAATTTAAGCAGCTAACAGATTTTAGCTTAACTCTGATCAAGATATTAAAATTGGTAACTACGGTAGATTCACTTTTTCGTTTTTATTTTGAACAATTAGGATTGGTCTACATTACTTTATCTTACAACGCTGTGTATTTTCCCAAAATCAATTCTACAATGGTAAATAGAGATGTGAAATCTGAAAACCAACTAATTAAGTTTCAAAGAAATGCAGAAAAACGTACGGAGCATCCTGAATGTTGTAGAGAAGAGAAGGAACAATTTTGTCCATGTGAGTCGGTTCCCAAATGTTGGTCTGAAGATCATCACTGACCGTTTTTCTGACCACTCCCTGTAACCCTTGAAGCCCAGCCACTCGTAGTCTAAAATATAAGGAGATACAAGTACATACTCATTTAAAAATTGACAATTCAGCCAGTCGTATTCAGTATCATTAACAATTTCGTGGTATCACCCGTATGGATTCAAAATATAGGGACATTTTGCATGATTTCATATTCACACAGAATAGGCAACATTAACTGGTCCTACCATCTATTGATTCAATATCAAAAGAATACATATTTCATAATTTAACGTCAATGATGAAAAAATATTTCATAAAGCCAATACAGTGATTGATTATAAATTATTAGCAACACACACAACCAATGATTTGAACTATATGTATCAGGAAAGGATACATTGATAACATAAGCTTTCTGTACCGCATAATGCAGCATTTCTGCACATTCAACACGCAAGGATAAGTCGGTAATGCGAGGAAAGGGTCATGAGCAAAAGGTGAAGAAAATGGAAATGCCATCTAACTTCACCCCTCAAGCTGGAATTAAACCAGGAGCCATGAGATTACAGGATTGGTGTTTTTGCACTAGGTTCACCCAAGGCCTATATCATGCAAAGAGGAAATATTGAAAACTATTCTGTACCTTTCTCTGGTGTCCTTGTCCTTGTCATCGTTGTGGCACAAAGACCCGAATTTTGAAACGAAGAAGTCGTAAATCCTATGGTAGGAAGGGGTGTCTTCTTCAATGTTGGCAAATTTCACAAACTGAAAATAAACGCAAGTCAAAGATGCTATATGTTATGTAAGTGACACATAGTGAAGCCCTCTAACACACCATTCAGAATTTACGACTGGGGATGGAGTTTTGCCAGAGGGTTTTAACTTTTCACACATGTTTCAAGGGGGTTACTAACTTTTTGCAACATGTCTACAGGGGGTATGAAATTTGATAAAAAGAATAAAATCATAAAACCTGCACGTATACTCGCAAAAGTGGGCGAATATGTATGCACAATTGTCCTAGGTGAGCATAAATAATTATATTATATTACAAATGTGTGTGTGCATTGCTTTTTATGTCTAGGGAGTTACTACAAATCAGCAACGATCCTAATCGAGGGGGTACAAAACACTGCATGAAAGCTACGGGGTGCATCTATTTTTAACAGCAACTTCTGACAAAACTAACCACCCCCGCCCCCTTCCAGTCATAAATTCTGAACGGGCCCTAAGCTGCTAAGCAAAATGACTATCAAGGTAGATTGGTGACAGGAGCCCACAACATGATATACATAGAAACCCAATGTGGTGCCAGTGCAGACAACTTTTAAAGCACTTAAATATTTGGAATTACGCAAACTAAAAAAGTCATACAAATATATATGTTATGGATAATGATAATGCATCAGTCAAGTGCAGTTCTTGCCGCTTAAAAGAACTTCTGATGAGTTGAATAAAGAGACAGAGGGACACAGCAGGTAACATCATATTAAATTTTACACCTATGCTGCCAGCGCGGGCCATTTTTACATTTGCAAACTATCTGTGCAAGTTACAAGGCGGTGAATGACCAATACTCACAATAGTATGTTTACATGTTTTCATTCACATGATTTGATAGGCCAGCAAGTGGTTAATAAATGTTTACTTCAGTATAAGCATAAAACTCCAACCTGTTACCATGTAATTTTTTGTAATATTAATCAATATCATGAACATTTGAAAGAAATGGGCACATACTGAAGCAGTAGCAAGTATTTGCAACTCCGGTTTGTTCTCTTCCAACAATTTCTGCACCATCTTGAGAAAGCTCTCCACGAAAATATTGAGCGTCTGAGCATGGCAGGTGACTAGTAGAGTGTCCAACGCCTCCATGGCAATGTGCACATACCTAGAAATAAATTAATCGCATCATGAATAGATATGTCATTCAATCTACTCCATTGCTTGCAAAACAAATGATTATCATTTTAGAGGCAACTGAAATTACGAACAAAACATTAAAGATTTCCCAATCAACATTTCACAAAAATTCTCCTTGGAGTGTAGAGATGGAACAGTCCAAATATCAATCAATTTGCAAATCATCCACACATATAATGATTAAATACTACTGTTTAGATCTTGAATTTTGAAGGCCACTCGTTTAAAACACAAACCAACAAAACTTCAATACATAGAATAATGAAATCACTTTCCAAAATAGTTACTTCATGAAATATTCCCAATTATCATAGAAATGAAAAGAGACTTACTGATATCTCTGGCGATAAACATCCCTGTTGACTCTGGAGGCAAGGTATTCTCCGATCCTGTCCAGTTTTTCGGGAGATTTCATCGCAAAGAAAGTGAGTTTGTCCATATTGCTTTTGACCAGGCCATCGTCTGGGTTGGCGGGGAAAATGTTGTCCACCAACTTCTTGTAGCGAGGCTTGAAGGCCCCACAACACCCACAGCAATCTGCCAAAGCAAAACGGAAGAAATCGTGAAAGTTCTGACAACAAGAAGTATCCTCATCACCTACATAATCGCCATCCACTGCTTTGACGAGAGACTGACGGCTTTCTGTCTTCCGCATCTTAACCATGTTTACTCTAACGAGATTTAAAATCTACAGAATGTCAATGATAACGAAGCGAAGTTGTCACCACGATTAGCTAATTAACTCCATCAAACGCACTGATTAAATGCAATATAAGTGGATATTATCAGTTTGTTATGTTTGTCGAAACCATCCACGGATAGATCAGTGAATTCCAAACAGGATATGTAGTTAACCACAGGTAACCCTTCCAATGTTCCTCTTTCTAAAATTAGCAACATCACATTACTGATTACACGATGACCAATAACATTGAATCACATCTAAATTAATATCAATTTACTATATCTGATAGGTTTTGTGAATTTGACGGAGCACCAAATCTCATCTGTGGCGAATGTGATGAAAACATAAGTTTTTGCTATTTTGGTTATAAATGAGAATCTTTGTCCCTTAATATCACATACATAATCTGAAATGCTCCTACACATCATTGTAGATATCTCCATAAATAGAAATCTGACTTACAAAAGAGAAAATGCTATTTAGACAGCAATATCAAGGAGTTCCTCAAATCCACAAAACCCAATTTTCTACGGGGACAATCTGTAATCAGGCCTGCAGCAATAAGCACCGAACGTTCCAAAGCAAAAATTTGTATATAGATTGCCTGACATCTCTACCCCATACATGTTTCTCATTTTTCAAATAAAGGGATTAGAAAAAGCTAGATCTTATTTTTTCAACCGTCAGGAAATTGTAATTTTGCCTATTTTTGTATCAAATATGATTTTCTTTCTTGAAATAACCCATGTACGTATACATAATCCAAAATGCACAACACTAGGGGTTCGGTGACAGAAAATCCCATTTTCAATAAAAATTTATTATTTGATAGCAATATGAGGGTGCATCACCCAATCCACAAAACCCATTATATTGTCATAAGTGACCGGTATAACGCAGTTGCGCATGCGCACCTGCATTAAAAAGACTTGAATGGCCCCACAATATTTTGCTGCATAGTCAGCAAAATGGAGAGGGTTTAAAGAGCGCCCACTGCCCACAATATATAGGTCTGTGCCATGGACTGGTTTTATACTAAATTAAGAGAAATGAAAAGAAATTTGCAAAGAGAGAGAGCTTGTTGGATTTCACACAACAAAGATTGTTAAAGTAAGTGTAGATCTAAGGGGCATGTGCTCTGTAGTGAATAAAATTAATCAACAGCAGAGATATCCGTAGGTTAACATGATGGAATCTGGATAATTATTCAAGAGGAAGGTAGAAGACAGTACATGTAGCACAATTTTCAAATAAAAGTGATTATGACTTTTTCAATTCAGCAATTTATAAAATATGTTGATTATTTTGAAAGACACACTAAAAGGTTCAGAGTATAAATTTGACAAGATGATTTGGTTAGAAGGCCAAACTTCAGTAATTTTCTGTAAAATAATTTAACTAAGAAACAAGGATTCTAACCAAATATCTGGGAGTTGCGGAATGACAAACACTTTTATATAAGTTTGAGTCATGTAGCTGGTCTTGGATTATATTTTGAGTAACCAAAAGAAAATATCTATTAACTTGTAACTAGTAATTAATTCACAATATCATGTTTCAATCAGGTCAAAGAAAACACTAATGCTGATACAATGTGCAATAGGGACAACCCTTTCCATTATTTTCCCTGGCAATGTCTGCTCACATCATTAGTTAGCTGGTTAGAGTAGCAGCTTCATAGAAGTTACAGCCACCAAACAAATCACATCAAATTGATGAGAACATTCACAATACAGGCAGATAATTAACTAGGAAAAATCAGGATACATCATAATCCTCTTAACATATTTACATAGACAACACTGCATTAAACACTGACATATGGTCACTAGTTTTTAACTTTTGTAATATGTTCTGCAAATTGGCAATTAAAACAACACCAAAATGACTTCGTCATCAATCAGTCTTATCAGAGGTACAAGTCTTCACCAGGAAGCTGTGGATCAGAATCGGAGGCCAACCCAGTGTCCTAGCCAGATTTGGGGTATCCTTTGTTAAATATGGGGGAAGACCAGCTTCTTATATCAGTGTTAAATACTGACAAAATCTCAGCTATCCTTCTCAATATGTGGAATAGCAGTAAAACAGCAATAAACCAGAACAGCTTTTGTAGTTTCTGACAATAGGAGAATGGTGCCGCCAAAACAGCGATGATGAGATGCCAAAAATTTGGGATTTCCATGCCTATAGGCCTAGCTATCAGGCAGATTTAGGCCTTATCAATTAGCCTCCTGTGAAGACAAATTGGCAATCGACATTTGTATCTATAGCATAGTGGCTTGATGGAATTAACAGCTCGATCACAGACTACTAACAGTCAGTTAGAAGACAGACACAAAGACTATCAGAGTATCAGTCTTTCAACATAGACGCAATGCGGCCAATGCCAATTGCCAAAGTGATTCTAGACGTTTCAAACTGGGACTTTGAAGTAGGTAATCATGACAGCTTCTTGTGTTTCTTCGCTGTTCACAATTAGCCGTTTTGGCCTATTGAAATTGCCGTTTTAATTGGTGCTACTCAAGCCGTTTTTACAATGACACTCACTTTGAAAAGGTGCCAGGATCTTTTTGGCCTATGGCCATTCTTATTTATTACTGTTCTGACTGCACAACAAGTTCTGGATATCTCAAATGCCCAGACATCTGGACCCTGTGCGAACCAGACATTAACACTTCAAATCCTGGTTAAATCAGGTGCCTTGTTATCATTATCATGCATCACCAGATTGGAAACCAGTGTACTACTGAAATGCCCATCCTGGTAAAGTAAAATACTTTAACATATTGACTATTGCAGCACTGCAGTAAAGGTCACTGAATTTGGAAATTATTGTTCAGTTCCGCAAGACAAACCCTGGGTTACATATTGAACCAAATCTTAAATCATTATAAGAGACCTACTCTGACACACAGTAGGTTACTGCCAGGCTACAGTAGCCTGCTATTTCGCGACCGGAGGGAGCACGATTCGACATTTCACGGGTTGGTCTGCCAGTCAGGTCCGCGCTTAACATACATTTCTGGCAGTCTTGAGCTTGTTCCTGCACAGTTCTGTTGAGCGTGGACCCGAAAGGCAACTGTCCAATTGCCACAAAATACAATTTGATGACAATGATGTACCCAGCCTACTCAGGCTACTGCTGCAGTGCAAACTGTGGACAGGGGTGACTTCCCTATCAATATAAATGCAGAAGGTCCAATGCTCAGAATTCACCCATTTTTCCACACACACTTCTTGAGGAAATTTTCCCCACAACCAGACTCCTGCAGTGCTGGTTGTGGTACTAGTGTACAGTAGTGGTAGTGAAAACAAGTGGGCTGGGCAGGTGGGTGGATAACCAGATAACTGACTGCAAGTTGTGAACTTGTGACAGACACAAACACCATATTACACTGCCATACATGCAGCTACATAGACTTTAAACTCACCAGCCATATTCGATTCCTTTAATTGGCATCAGTTCCGTGTAGAATACATTTCGGCCTTCTTTTCACTGGCATTGTCAAAACACAAACACTGGGAAGGTGGATACCATTTCCAACAACCTTGCCCGCAGTGCAACCCACTTGCTAACACGCCACCTAGCGAATTCACCATAAAAATAGCCATGAGGGCAGCAAACCCTCACCACCAAGTAGTAGGCCTAGCCAGACCAGTGCAGGAGTCCTTCAATCACCACTGATTCCAGATACGCACAGCAGGCATTTTGTCAATGTCTCAGTGCGATTATTGTAACTAATGAGTTGCCATTAAAGTTGCCCTGAATGATAAAATTATTTGACAAATAATGGTGGTTTGGAGTGTAGAATAATATAAACTTGTGATCAATAATATTTTTGACTAACTTCTTGAAGTGTTTCTTTTATTAAATAAATTATTCAGTTATTTCCTTTAGATTTTCTTGATAGTGCCTCCCACCTCCAGCACATTCATTGTTGATGACGTCACAATGACCATTGTTCAATATATGTTGTTATCAAGTAACTAATTCTAACAATGCTGATGACGTCACAATGTTGATTGCACTCAACTGGATGATTTTTTTCCGTGCGTACCCGAAATAAATCCAGGGGTCATTTAGGACATTTGAGGGCTAATTCTAAGCAGAAAAAATAATTCTACATCAAAGAAATTTTTTGTGTGAATCAATAACACCAAGTCACATCAGATAATGTAGAAATTAGAAAATCTCGGGATTGAAACCTGGCTATCATTCGGAGTAACTTTAAATTAAATTAGATCTATGGTAAGGCTAAGTCTTAGAGGAGTCCCACCAAAGTTCAAACTCCAAAGCAGTCCAGGTCCAGCTAGGAGACTAACGCCAAAGAAATTTTAAAATAGCTCAGATTAGCTCCCAAGTCAAGCTTAAAGGCCACGTACTATCGCTGTATTCACATATATGTGATGTACAGGCCATTGAGTTTTTCCTATTGAAAATCATTCGAAATATTTTGGTTCTCCGCCATGGAATCAACCAATACGAGAATAAGCATGTTTAGAGCTGTTTAGGCTTTGGCACAGAAAACGTCCTTACCACTGGACCACCCAACTGCCTAAGAATTTCTCATCAGCAAAATCCTGAAAACACCTTTAAAATGGCTCAGTAGTTCCTGTACTAAGTTTGTATAATACACATGCATATATGCCTACATATTGCAGACTTTCTAAAAAGGTAATAATTTCAGAGAAAACAAAATTGGTTAAAAAGTGTCTTTACTCAAACCCATGCAGCAAGTATGGCAGTACAAAAATAACAGTAAAATCTATCAATTCAATTTTATAATCAAATCTGCTAGGAGTGAATAACACAACCACACATAAAAAACTTGAAAAGCCCCTATTAAAAAGAACATCACTAACAGATCTTAAGATTGACTGTCTTGATACAATATCTCGAAAAATATGTATTAAGGATCTTTAATTCCATGTAATAACATTAATTTACAGTTAAGTCATATGTAAGCAATACTAAAATTCTAAAACAAAAATCAAATATAAGCAATGCAAATATAATCATTCAATCCATAACATCAATTGATAAATGTAACAAGAATCCACGGATTCAAAACCGGCCTTTGGCGATTGTATATTCGGGATTGAAATTATGAAGAGGATACGATACGATACGAATTTATTGTCATGTGAAACATGATTAATAAACGGACCTGTCCAAGAGGATGATTTATATATTATCACATGAATTGTTTGTATTGAGCAGTGATTGCCAGACTGATAGTGTTTGCTGCAGGCCATAAAAACTTTGTGGGGAACCTCTTAGCAAATGCCTATACCATATTTCAGAACTAGGGATGCACGGATATCCGGCAAGGTATCCGGTATCCGGCCGGATATTGGAATTTGCAGGATATCCGGTATCCGGCCAAATTAGGGTGTCACAACCGGATATCTTGGATGCTCAAAAATAAGTGAAAAGCTAAGAAAACTTCGATAATTGTTAAAAGAATGTTACAGAAACGAAGTCAAAAACAATAATATGTAACCATCTTCAAAATTTGAATTTATTTACAGAACATAACGAAAAACATTCCATCAGAGGAACAGTCCTCCTTTCGGACATGATATCTCTCGCCTCTCAGAAGAAATATTTATAATAATCCGCGAATGCTGAAGAACTTCCTTTTTCGTATGTTTATTATCCGGTTCCTACTATCCGGTTACTATCCGGTATCCGGCAGTTAGTGTAGCCAGATTATCCGGTAATTTTCACTATCCGTGCATCACTATTCAGAACTGTAAGTGAACTACTTAATAAGTCAAAGTGGGCACTTCAAAATATGGCATCCATTTTGGCAGCCATCTTGGAAATTTTCTCATAATTTATGGGGGAACCCCTAAGCAAATCCCCAAACCAAATAATAAAGTCGCAGTGGGCAATTCAAAATATGGTGGCCATTTTGGCAGCCATCTTGGATTTTTCTAAAAAAAATTCTTAGGGGAACCCCAAGGTGAACCCCTATACCAAATTGCATAATCTAAGTGAAATACTAAAGTCACAGTGGGCAATTCAAAATATGGTGGCCATTTTGGCAGCCATCTCGGATTTTTCCAAAAATTTCTGAGGGGTCCCCTAAGTGAATCCGTATACCAAATTTCATGAATCTAAGTGAAATACTAAAGTCACGGTGGGCAATTCAAAACATTGCTGGCCATTTTGGCAGCCATCTTGGATTTTTCCAAAAATTTTTGAGGGGATCCCCTAAGTGAATCCCTGTACCAAATTTCATAAATCTAAGTGAAATACAAAGGTAACAGTGGCAATTCAAAATAAAGCGGCCATTTTGGCAGCCATCTTGGATTTTTCCAAACAATTTTGAGGGAGAACCCAAAGTGAATCCCTATACCAAATTTCATAACTCCAAGTGAAATACTAACAGCCTTTAAAACTCGCTCTGACCTTTCACGAGGCATGCGGGCCGGTAAAAACTGGTTTACCGGACCGCCAGAATTTTTACAGGTCCGTTTATTTGTGGTGGCAAGCGTCTTTTTGCAATCAGTTCTGCAGACAGCAATTAAAACACCACTTTAGTTTACAATCTGTAAAACTGATATCCAAACAGAGTGGGCTGTTGCACAGTGAAAATGGCACTTCGTGAATCATCATATTGATGATTTGTCACGATAATTTTACTCTAAGATCAGTTACATGACAAATCAAATAGCCTTCTCTTCATCATGACTAATCAAACAGCCTCTATGTTTCCCATGGATGTTAAATTTGGGAAGATGATACTTCATCAGTTATTATGACTCACAGTCACAGAGTGCAAACACTCATTTTATGCATATCAAATTTACAGGCTGTAATGAAAAAGTTTGTCAAAGTATACTGTCAGAATGAGAAATGCACTGAGAAAGGCTCTGGTCTCTTGGTGGAGTTTAGTGGATGGGTGTTGATAGACATTGCTTGCAGGAATAATTTGGCAATGGTACACAACTACGTCATAGCACTGTACAGAAAGCTGGTGAAGAAGGAGACAATGCCAAGTGTTATACAAACATAATGATCCACTGAGCAACCATGCCTCATCTAGGCATTAACAATTATTTTTAAGCACAAGTACTGAAATGGTTTGACTCTCAAAGTGCTTTGGAATTATAAGTAATCCTGACACAGGGGCACCTTCTCCAATGAGGCTCACAGGCCCACTGTTGGCTGCAGCTTTTCATTGCACCTGTAACCATGGTAACCCCTTACAGCTAACTGAATCCCCCATTCATAATGGGCAGGTCCATATTTGTCATTGGCCCCCATTGCTCACTGGGTTGCAGCACTGTGTTCAGAGGGGCAAGGAAAGTGGACAAGTGGACATGGACAGGACAGGACACATTTACATGTGGACAAGTGGACAAGAGTCCCATTTCACCAAAAATCTGTTTAAGCCCTCCTCTAATAACTGGCCTTTGGCCGGTTAAAAACTGTGTTTCGTAAGTTGAGGTATGACGCTCATTTCCAAGTTTGTTTCAATAGTAAATGCAATAAGTTGGGCAAAGTATTCAGATCTATACGATAAGAAGCACCTTCTTAGGGGGCTGATTTTTTTTTTTTTTTCGGGGAGAGACACCATGCAATTTCAAATTCCTCATTTCAGTTTAAAATATTAATCAGTTCACAAACATTCACAGAGAATTGACTGTCTTGCTCAGTCTATTAAATCCAAATAGGCAAACACATGCCTGTACATAATTATTCATTCATTTACACACAGAAGGCCATGAAGATCAAAAGCTCTATTTCCAGGCGGCAATCTCAGGCTCACCAGACTATTTGTGGCCTCAACTTTCAGAAATAAAAAATCTAACCTTTTATAAAATCAACCTTTACTTACACTCCAATTAACCAGCCATAAACCCTACTTTGACCACAAGGCTGGTGCAGTTATTTACAAGCACCATTATAAATCTTTTCAGCTGCCGTTTGGATGAGAAAAGTGATCTTGGTAGACCATCCAGTCTGAGAGGTCTCCCTTGGCTTTTTCCAGAGTAAGTTTGATTTTGCCATTGCCTTCAAGCTGGAAAAGATATTTGAAATGCATATGAGAAGAGCCACAAATAAAGCTCGGGAAAACAAGTTAGTTATTACTCACTAAAATCAAAGATTCAAATTGAGACACACCTCAAGTTTAGACTTGGCAGGAACAATCTTCTTGGGAGTAGATTTCAGATACTCGAACACAGTATTGGAATTGGTCTCTTCATTATCAACCCTGACCTTCAGGTGAACTTGGCTACAAGATAAAGGATGACTGATCATTTACAGATTTTTTTATGAAACATGCAATCTCACCTACACATAGACCGAAAAATGCTGTCGGGATTCAAGCAGCCGCCAGGCTGCTTGACGACAGCAGACTTTACTATGGCTCTTCTCAACATTAGTGCGACATGGAATTTGTCCCACCTTAAAATCGGCAAAAAACAATCTTTTTACATGCTCTTCTGTAGCCAGTTATCAAGATTCACTGACAAAACGACTGTCTATAACCCCAACTGACCTGTTAAAACATCTTCGTTTTGAGTCAGATTTTGTCTGACTAACCTACACAGAGTGGTTTTTATTATACCAGCAGCAATTAAAATTAATGGATTTTAACTGTATTTGCATAATATAGATCTATTTCAAACACAAAAAAAGCCTTCATGCTTTTTTACGGGAAACTACAATCTAAAAGACTCAGTTTGCTTGTTCATGGTGTGCAATATTGTTGGTTGACCAACAATTTTGGGAAAGATTCATTTTAAACTTATGTGATAGATGGATGGATGATTGGGGCTTTACGTCCTGTATTTATGCACTTGGGAGGCTAATTAAGACAGGAGGAGGACACAGCAATGAGGCAAAGATGATGGAAACAGCCGTCAAGCATAGGTCCAGGACTGCGCAGGTGACCCGGCAAGAGCTGGATTTGAACTCTGGACTCAGCGATTGGCAGTGCTATCACTAGACCATTATGTGATATTGAAAAAAATATCTGCTGCTATATATATACATACATCAAATTTTGTAGAAAAGGCTTCAAGCATTCAAATTAATATATATATAGGCCTACAATGAAAATTTCCCTAGGCACTGTACGGTTCTAATACAAATAGATCAATAGACTTTCATTATTAAGAATTTAGAAATCATGTAAGTATTCTTACCTGGACTGAAAAACTTCAGACAAGTTGAGAATTTCCCCATTTTCTAATTTTCGGCCATAACCAAAAAAGCCCGAAGATATTTCAAGGCCTCTGAAGGACATGATTATGTACACCTTTGACTTGTCACTGTCTTGCCTCAAAGTCACTAAACAGGGAAGAAAAACAATATTACTATTACATAAGTCATTCAAAACACAAGATAACATTTCGGTACCAGCATGCTATAGGGGCGTATCTACGATAGTGACCAGATACATCATAGATAGTAGATACGCCCCTATAGCATGCTGGTATCGTAATGTGCTCATGATAATGCAAACCAAAATCAATTCTAGTTACTCAACACTTATAGAACTTTCAAGAAGCTATGTGCTGGGCATCAGCCTACCTGTTGTAGGAAAACGTCCCTTCTGCTCTGTGCTGGCTGCCTGGGCCACTGCCCCGGCTGTAAAGAGAGCAAAGATAATGCATTAATAAATAGTTTCCAAGATTTGTTTCACATATTGCCTTTATATATTATGTTATTGACCAATTGCAGGAATTCTAGTTATAACAATGAGTAAGTGTAAGCTCAAGAATCAGCGTTTGTACACATATCAACATGTAAGTCTGTATTTCACAAAATAGTGCTTATAAATAGCTACCAGGGACAATAATCTCTGTAAATACCTCCTTGAAGACTGCCTTTTGACGGACTGCCATTGGAAGATTCCTTCTGCGGACTTCCAGGCTGACTTCCTGATTGGCTGCCGGGCGGAGTCTGACTCCAGTTTGCAGCGACTCCCTCCACCCTCTCGTTCCACGCGACCTCCAAGTTACCCGCTTCCATGCCTCAAGGAATCACTCATCGCTTCCTATGGTTAGAAATCACAATGTCAAATAATATCAATCACCAACGGCATTCCTATTGATTGTAGAACTTTCATTAAATTAGTAATCCACAAGTCGTGTGTCCAATGTTTTATGACTAATCCGTAATAGGCCTATTTAAGACATTAATATATAGGGCCTAAGAGTGTCACAAAATTACGATAAGCAAGTCAGTCACACATAAGAGGCCCGGGCCATACATTCATATATTTTGCAATACAACCTTAGACTATAGTCTATAGTATATTTGTCACAAAGATATTTTACCCAAAGGCACAAATAGAAACTGCTGGACAAGCCAGGGTGGGGGGCCATGGAGGGGCGAGGAGGGTTGGGGGGAAGGGGGAGTCCATTAGCAATGCTGTGTACTGGTAGTGGTTGGGTATACTAATATGTTGCTCCCGAGAGTTTGGCTTGGGCCAGCTATTTAGCTCAACTGGTCAGTTAGCAGGAACTGGTAATCACTGCATGCATGGTTGGGAGAAAGTGTAGGCCTAATTAGTATGAGTTACCCCAAACATAGAAAATAGATGGTCACAACCCATTAATTTGGTCACAACACAAGCTGAAGCAGGCGGAAGCACCATTGCAAAACATGATGTACATTGTATTATTAAAGTTCACTGTTTCATACTCAAATTGCTGGACATTGCACAGCAAGTATGTGACATACAGGCCATCAGATACTAACCAGACACAAGCTGAACATTACTAAGATTATTTTAAACCATTTCTTACATGATTCCTGTGAATAGTGGTCATGGACACCGGGACTGATCGATCTTCCTGTGCACTGCAGAATGAGTGATGATAATCTGGGTCAGTGTGACCTACATTCACTGAAGCGCCCAAATCAAAACATTGAGTTGCAGCGACAACAAAGGTCGCAAGGCAGCAAACCCTCATTTTCTTCATTCGGCCTCAATGATCATATGTTGTCTTTTGACCATGATGAGGAGGTTATCCAAAGAAGCCTCAGAAAGTTACAAATCATTTGGAACAGAAATTCAAGCTTTTGATGCACTTTATACCCAGCGTGTTCGAGCTGTATTCATGAATACTTTTGTCAAGCTGAAAGTTTACGTTTATTTGCACCCTGAGCTTGAAAACAGAGATATGCTTAAGTTTGCAGTGTTTGACAATGACAATTGATCAGGGCAATGACTTAAAAGTGAAATTTTTCTCCTTGCATCCCTGAATCAAGAGTAGGGGAAGAGGGGGTGAAAAGTCACAGGGGTAAAAAGTCACAGGCCTTTTTGACCAACTTGCAGTGACCTAATTCTTGAGCTTAAATCATCATTTGGGACACTACTATGAGAAGAAGGTCTGCAGGGAATATGAAAGTTATACTCATTGTGCAAAGTGGATTTTTACCCACCTCATGTATTTTTGGTGTCCCAAACATGTTTTATTGATTCTGACCTTTCTCTATTAATGTCTGGTCACTGTGACATAGGAAGTTGTGCTAGTGTTTCAAGGTCTTGTGGATAATTGTCTTTCATGCAGTGAACCCATTTTTGGCCATTTGGTCACCAAGTTGCCATGATCATGTGTTGAATTTAAAAAACAGCTGTGGGGTGAAATGTCACACTGTGACATTTCACCCCAGCACTGTGATATTTTACCATAGGGTACCGGGAAGTCAGTATTCTGTGCTAAGAAAAGTAAAATATTCCACACCAGAAGCTTTTAGCTTAAAATCTTATCATCAACCATCATCAATAATACTGATGAGAGAGCATTGCAGCAAAATTTCATTTCGCAAACCTTGGGCAATTTCTGACACCGGCTTTGCTGATGGTGCATTGTCATTGCATGCCGATCGCTTTGGAAGGCTCACTATAAATTTCATGCACAAGGATGACTATCAAGTCTAGGTCTGCATATTACCTCATATAGTGTTGTACGTTCACAACAATTGCATGTGACTTGTTACCCCATGGTTGTGACTTCTTGACCCTGACATGGGGTAAAAAGTCACATCGGACTTTGCCTTAAATAATTGTGAACTGACTAAAGCCTATTTACAGCACAGCAGCTATCATGTGATACAACTATAGTCAACTAAATACTGCATAATTGTGCCAAAGGTCATTCAGATCTAACAAACACCTGCTCTGTTCTGGGGCTTTTTCTGAATTTTGTGACTTCTGACCCCCGCCTCCCCTAAATACCAGTTATGTGCAGAATACTTAGCTGTATGAATACTTTTGTCCGCAACTGTATATTGTTGCCCTTCACACTAAACGTTTGGTAACAAGATTATACATATAATTGTCATCCGGAAAACTCATGTGATATGTAAATCATATAATTTTCTTACAAAACTTCGGGAATCCACCTTATCTTTCAGCTTGACTGAAAGTTGACAAATTTAATTCTTGCATTGCAAAAATGGGTGGGATGGTGAGGTTTTTCTATGATATTACAAGCGGCATGCATCTGTCACAATAAAGTGGAATAACTGGAATTTGGAATACCTTAAATTTAAGGGACCTGTTAATTTTCTGTTGTACAAATTAAAAGGCCTGCATGCATGGGTGTAAGACACTGTATTATTTGATACACGCTGTGAAATAAAAGCATATATCTACATTATGTGTCTTAAAAGATGCAAGACTGCCTTAATGCAGATTGAAGCCAATTATATGTTCTAGCTACTATGGTGGTAGCTCAGAATGATAACAGAATGATAACAGAATGTCATGTTTAGAAGTGACTCGGAAATAGGGCACTTACTAATTTTATATCATAAAGGTAAAGGTAAATAGTAAAGGTAGACGATATTTAACGTGGGTAACCAAACTAAGTCAAAGACTTATTTACAGCTGGGCCCACGGCACCTCCAATTAATGTCTGATGCGAACGACAATGCCGTGGAATGACATGATGGCCAGCCTGGGGATTGAACCCGGGTCCCTCGCTTGTGAGGCGAGTGCTCTACTGACTGAGCTAACTGGGCTGAAGTATGTCCTGCAAGTCTCACCATTAAACATTTGAGAATGTGAATATTAAAAATTGTCTAGGCATCGCTTTCATATACAAGCCTCCGGGCTGCAGTAGCCTGCTCACTGACTCCTGCTCACTGACTCCTGCTGCTATGCAATGGAGGAGGGCAGCCTTGAGCCGATTGCTTGCTCCAAACAGCGTGTCCGAGACCAAGCTGTCAAACAAATAAGTCTCACCATTGCCCATTGAATGGCTGAGAAATGCGAAATTGTCAGGAATTATAGTCTGTACACAGTAGCAGGTGCTCTGATAAAATTTAGTTGAAAGAATGTTATATAATAACTGTAAAGCAAAATGCTAAATTAGTTGCAAAATTTGAGCATATAACCAATTCTGATGTAAAATATCATTTGCATGATGGCAATAGTCACGAAAGTGTCTGGATGTGTTTAGCACACACCAAATTAAGCATTCATGACAAAATCACAATTAATTCTGCAGATTTAACATTTTCTCATCGGATTTGCAGGAATTGTTTATAATTACAAAAATTATTAATTTTTCAAGTAAGAATAAAGTAGGAAAAATATTTTCTTCCGATAAAAATTTAATTTGTTTTATTAAATTCCAGATCTATGGTAAGCGTTTAACACAATTTTCTGTTCAGATAAGATGGTGTTCTATCTTTTACACCTACTTAGAATTTGGCCATATTTAAAGCCAAAATGGTTTCTGTAAAATCTGACGAATCAACAGTCAAGCTATGTAGTTATTTGTAATTTTGTCATGAATGATTAATTTGATATGTACCTAACACATTCAGACACTTTGGTGACTATTATTGTGACATATGGCATCAGAACTGATAATTTGCTTAAATTTCCTCTAATTTAGTATTTTGCCATACAATCATTATGTAACATTATTCCATTCATTTTTTTTTTTATCAGAACACTGTGTACAGACTATGATTCCTGACAATTTGATGAAGATTGAGCTAGTATTCGCTTTGTTGTGATAGATCACAACGATAGCACCATGGTGAAGCATGGCAGCTGAGTGAAAACTAACGGCCATGGCTGTATTATGTATCATATTCTAGCTATTCCAGTGGTAGCTCAGAATTTATGGTGATTTCTTTTCTTCTTTTTTTCTAGTAGTACATCTGGTTCTGGAAATGAAATACTTACAAATGTGATTAAGTATCTTGTTGCATGTTCCACCATTCTAACCATTACCCAATGAATGGCTAAGAAATGTGAACCATCATAATACTATGTTTCATTTCTAGCCACTCAAGTGATAGCTTAGAAAACAATTCTACTCTGAAGTTTCGTGAAGTTAACATGTTCTACCATTCTTGCGATTACTCCTCAAATGACCACGAGTGCGAATTATAGTATATATGCCATTTTCTAGCTACTCAGGTGGTAACTCAGAACAATGACATTATTTTCTTCATGTATAATAATAAAGTCACTCCTAAAATGTTATATTTACGGAATGCAGATATCCTGAAGTAACATGACTCATGCCTTTAAATTCTTACCATTACCCATTGAATGGCAAAGAATGTGATCCACATTAATTTTGAGTATCATATTCAAGCTGCTCCGGTGGAAGTTTTCTAAGATAGGTAAAGTTGGCTACCTGAGCCTGGCTACCCGACAGCTACCCGACAGCTGCCCGAAATTTTTGTAGAATTGGCTACCCGAACTGGCTACCTTGCAGTTACCCGGCAGCTACCTGAAATGTGGTAAAGTTAGCTACCTGACCTGGCTACCTGGCAGCTACCTGTCAGCTACCTGAATATGCTCAAGCAATGAAAAATATTAAAGAAAGGGAAATCAATAGGCTATTACTACAATAAAAAAATGAAAATATGTGACATCCTGTGGTGGCATTGGGGAGCATGCATCCCCCCATAAATCTCTGTCCACCAGAATACCGGGAAAGCCCCTTTTTGTGCAAAAACCTCTCTAGGTCAAATTTGTTCCTTCCTACGTAGCTTTCCCAGCTTATCTAAGTGATTTTATAGCAAAACGAGCTAATTAATGGTTACTGCAAGGTGTCAAAATTGACTTTTTCACTTCACCGGAAAACTAGGCAACCGGGAAAACCAGTATTGCTACAACTGATTATTTACCCAGTGGCCTTTTAAAACATATTTTTTTTGGAAATCCAAAAAATTTATTTTTCGAGCAATTATCAAAAAACACATTCTACTGGTGACTCCTGCCATATCTATTCTAGCGAAATAATGGAAAGGTGCATCTGTACCGGTCAGGTAAGAAATGAAATTTCATTCCACAAGGTTTTAACTAAAATTGATTAAAATGTCATAAAAGCAGTTAAATAGGTGTAAATAAGCAAAAGATTCATGTAACTGCCAGGTAGCCAGCTTTTGTCAGAAATTTCTTTTCCGTTTTCCCGGATGAATGTAGTACCGGGACATCGCGTTTTGGTGAAAATACGTCCGATTGCCAAAGACTCGGATGTGAATGTCTTTTTCGGAACCGAAATATGTGGAATAGCTGCAAAACTAGCAATAAACTGAAAAATGAGTACTTTTACCGGTCTGGGGGTTGAAAAATAACGGAGCATCACACCTATTCCGGTCATGCAAAAAAAATTATTTAAATGTACCGGTTTTCTTTCCGGAAAGAAACAGAAGCAATAATTCAACGTTTATTGGGTGAAATTAAGCAATAGATTCGGGTAACTGCCGGGTAGCCAGGTTCATTTTCACCGGTCCTGGAAAAACCGGAGTACCGGGCAAGCCCCTTTTGTTCAAAAGACTCTCTAGGTCAAATTTGTTCCTTCCTACGTAGCTTTCAGAGCTTATCTAAGTGATTTTATAGCAAAACGAGCTAATTAATGGTTACTGCAAGGTGTCAAAATTGACTTTTTCACTTCACCGGAAAACTAGGCAACCGGGAAAACCAGTTTTGCTACAACTGATTATTTACCCAGTGGCCTTTTAAAACATTTTTTTTTTTGAAATCCAAACAATTTATTTTTCGAGCAATTATCAAAAAACACATTCTACTGGTGACTGCTGCCATATCTATTCTAGCGAAATAACGGAAAGGTGCCTCTGTACCGGTCAGGTAAGAAATGAAATTTTATTCCACAAGGTTTTAACTAAAATTGATTAAAATGTCATAAAAAGCAGTTAAATTGGTGTAAATAAGCAAAAGATCCAGGTAACTGCCAGGTAGCCAGCTTTTGTCAGAAATTTCTTTTCCGTTTTCCCGGATGAATGTAGTACCGGGACATCGCGTTTTGGTGAAAATACGTCCGATTGCCAAAGACTCGGATGTGAATGCCTTTTTCGGAACCGAAATATGTGGAATAGCTGCAAAACTAGCAAAAAACTGAAAAATGAGTACTTTTACCGGTCTGGGGGTTGAAAAATAACGGAGCATCACACCTATTCCGGTCATGCAAAAAAAATTATTTAAATGTACCGGTTTTCTTTCCGGAACGAAACAGAAGCAATAATTCAACGTTTATTGGGTGAAATTAAGCAATAGATTCGGGTAACTGCCGGGTAGCCAGCTTCATTTTCACCGGTCCCGGAAAAACCGGAGTACCGGGAAAGCCCCTTTTTGTTCAAAAACCTCTCTAGGTCAAATTTGTTCCTTCCTACGTAGCTTTCAGAGCTTATCTAAGTGATTTTATAGCAAAACGAGTTAATTAATGGTTACTGCAAGGTGTCAAAATTGACTTTTTCACTTCACCGGAAAACTAGGCAACCGGGAAAACCGGTTTTGCTACAACTGATTATTTACCCAGTGGCCTTTTAAAACATATTTTTTTCGGAAACCAAACAATTTATTTTTCGCGCAATTATCAAAAAACACATTCTACTGGTGACTGCTGCCATATCTATTCTAGCGAAATAACGTAAAGGTGCATCTGTACCGGTCAGTTAAGAAATGAAATTTCATTCCACAAGGTCTTAACTTTTTAACTAAAATTGATTAAAATGTCATAAAAAGCAGTTAAATTGGTGTAAATAAGCAAAAGATTCAGGTAACTGCCGGGTAGCCAGCTTTTGTCAGAAATTTCTTTTCCGTTTTCCCGGATGAATGTAGTACCGGGACATCGCATTTTGGTGAAAATACGTCCGATTGTCAAGGACTCGGATGTGAATGTCTTTTTCGGAACCGAAATATGTGGAATAGCTGCAAAACTAGCAAAAAACTGAAAAATGAGTACTTTTACCGGTCTGGGGGTTGAAAAATAACAGAGCATCACACCTATTCTGGTCATGCAAAAAAAATTATTTAAATGTACCGGTTTTCTTTCCGGAACGAAACAGAAGCAATAATTCAACGTTTATTGGGTGAAATTAAGCAATAGATTCGGGTAACTGCCGGGTAGCCAGCTTCATTTTCACCGGTCCCGGAAAAACCGGAGTACCGGGCAAGCCCCTTTTTGTGCAAAAACCTCTCTAGGTCAAATTTGTTCCTTCCTACGTAGCTTTCACAGCTTATCTAAGTGATTTTATAGCAAAACGAGCTTATTAATGGTTACTGCAAGGTGTCAAAATTGACTTTTTCACTTCACCGGAAAACTAGGCAACCGGGAAAACTGGTTTTGCTACAACAGATTATTTACCCAGTGGCCTTTTAAAACATATTTTTTTGGAAATCCAAACAATTTATTTTTCGAGCAATTATAAAAAAAACACATTCTACTGGTGACTGCTGCTATATCTATTCTAGCGAAATAACGGAAAGGTGCATCTGTACCGGTCAGGTAAGAAATGAAATTTCATTCCACAAGGTTTTAACTAAAATTGATTAAAATGTCATAAAAAGCAGTTAAATTGGTGTAAATAAGCAAAAGATTCAGGTAACTGCCAGGTAGCCAGCTTTTGTCAGAAATTTCTTTTCCGTTTTCCCGGATGAATGTAGTACCGGGACATCGCGTTTTGGTGAAAATACATCCGATTGCCAAAGACTCGGATGTGAATGTCTTTTTCGGAACCGAAATATGTGGAATAGCTGCAAAACTAGCAAAAAACTGAAAAATGAGTACTTTTACCGGTCTGGGGGTTGAAAAATAACGGAGCATCACACCTATTCCGGTCATGCAAAAAAAATTATTTAAATGTACCAGTTTTCTTTCCGGAACGAAACAGAAGCAATAATTCAACGTTTATTGGGTGAAATTAAGCAATAGATTCGGGTAACTGCCGGGTAGCCAGCTTCATTTTCACCGGTCCCGGAAAAACTGGAGTACCGGGAAAGCCCCTTTTTGTTCAAAAACCTCTCTAGGTCATATTTTTTCCTTCCTACGTAGCTTTCAGAGCTTCTCTAAGTGATTTTATAGCAAAACGAGCTAATTAATGGTTACTGCAAGGTGTCAAAATTGACTTTTTCACTTCACCGGAAAACTAGGCAACCGGGAAAACCGGTTTTGCTACAACTGATTATTTACCCAGTGGCCTTTTAAAACATATTTTTTCGGAAATCCAAAAAATTTATTTTTCGAGCAATTATCAAAAAACACATTCTACTGGTGACTGCTGCTATATCTATTCTAGCGAAATAACGGAAAGGTGCATCTGTACCGGTCAGGTAAGAAATGAAATTTCATTCCACAAGGTTTTAACTAAAATTGATTAAAATGTCATAAAAAGCAGTTAAATTGGTGTAAATAAGCAAAAGATTCATGTAACTGCCAGGTAGCCAGCTTTTGTCAGAAATTTCTTTTCCGTTTTCCCGGATGAATGTAGTACCGGGACATCGCGTTTTGGTGAAAATACGTCCGATTGCCAAAGACTCGGATGTGAATGTCTTTTTCGGAACCGAAATATGTGGAATAGCTGCAAAACTAGCAAAAAACTGAAAAATGAGTACTTTTACCGGTCTGGGGGTTGAAAAATAACGGAGCATCACACCTATTCCGGTCATGCAAAAAAAATTATTTAAATGTACCGGTTTTCTTTCCGGAAAGAAACAGAAGCAATAATTCAACGTTTATTGGGTGAAATTAAGCAATAGATTCGGGTAACTGCCGGGTAGCCAGGTTCATTTTCACCGGTCCTGGAAAAACCGGAGTACCGGGCAAGCCCCTTTTGTTCAAAAGACTCTCTAGGTCAAATTTGTTCCTTCCTACGTAGCTTTCAGAGCTTATCTAAGTGATTTTATAGCAAAACGAGCTAATTAATGGTTACTGCAAGGTGTCAAAATTGACTTTTTCACTTCACCGGAAAACTAGGCAACCGGGAAAACCAGTTTTGCTACAACAGATTATTTACCCAGTGGCCTTTTAAAACATTTTTTTTTTTGAAATCCAAACAATTTATTTTTCGAGCAATTATCAAAAAACACATTCTACTGGTGACTGCTGCCATATCTATTCTAGCGAAATAACGGAAAGGTGCCTCTGTACCGGTCAGGTAAGAAATGAAATTTTATTCCACAAGGTTTTAACTAAAATTGATTAAAATGTCATAAAAAGCAGTTAAATTGGTGTAAATAAGCAAAAGATCCAGGTAACTGCCAGGTAGCCAGCTTTTGTCAGAAATTTCTTTTCCGTTTTCCCGGATGAATGTAGTACCGGGACATCGCGTTTTGGTGAAAATACGTCCGATTGCCAAAGACTCGGATGTGAATGCCTTTTTCGGAACCGAAATATGTGGAATAGCTGCAAAACTAGCAAAAAACTGAAAAATGAGTACTTTTACCGGTCTGGGGGTTGAAAAATAACGGAGCATCACACCTATTCCGGTCATGCAAAAAAAATTATTTAAATGTACCGGTTTTCTTTCCGGAACGAAACAGAAGCAATAATTCAACGTTTATTGGGTGAAATTAAGCAATAGATTCGGGTAACTGCCGGGTAGCCAGCTTCATTTTCACCGGTCCCGGAAAAACCGGAGTACCGGAAAGCCCCTTTTTGTTCAAAAACCTCTCTAGGTCATATTTGTTCCTTCCTACGTAGCTTTCAGAGCTTATCTAAGTGATTTTATAGCAAAACGAGTTAATTAATGGTTACTGCAAGGTGTCAAAATTGACTTTTTCACTTCACCGGAAAACTAGGCAACCGGGAAAACCGGTTTTGCTACAACTGATTATTTACCCAGTGGCCTTTTAAAACATATTTTTTTCGGAAACCAAACAATTTATTTTTCGCGCAATTATCAAAAAACACATTCTACTGGTGACTGCTGCCATATCTATTCTAGCGAAATAACGTAAAGGTGCATCTGTACCGGTCAGTTAAGAAATGAAATTTCATTCCACAAGGTCTTAACTTTTTAACTAAAATTGATTAAAATGTCATAAAAAGCAGTTAAATTGGTGTAAATAAGCAAAAGATTCAGGTAACTGCCGGGTAGCCAGCTTTTGTCAGAAATTTCTTTTCCGTTTTCCCGGATGAATGTAGTACCGGGACATCGCATTTTGGTGAAAATACGTCCGATTGTCAAAGACTCGGATGTGAATGTCTTTTTCGGAACCGAAATATGTGGAATAGCTGCAAAACTAGCAAAAAACTGAAAAATGAGTACTTTTACCGGTCTGGGGGTTGAAAAATAACAGAGCATCACACCTATTCTGGTCATGCAAAAAAAATTATTTAAATGTACCGGTTTTCTTTCCGGAACGAAACAGAAGCAATAATTCAACGTTTATTGGGTGAAATTAAGCAATAGATTCGGGTAACTGCCGGGTAGCCAGCTTCATTTTCACCGGTCCCGGAAAAACCGGAGTACCGGGCAAGCCCCTTTTTGTGCAAAAACCTCTCTAGGTCAAATTTGTTCCTTCCTACGTAGCTTTCACAGCTTATCTAAGTGATTTTATAGCAAAACGAGCTTATTAATGGTTACTGCAAGGTGTCAAAATTGACTTTTTCACTTCACCGGAAAACTAGGCAACCGGGAAAACTGGTTTTGCTACAACAGATTATTTACCCAGTGGCCTTTTAAAACATATTTTTTTGGAAATCCAAACAATTTATTTTTCGAGCAATTATAAAAAAAACACATTCTACTGGTGACTGCTGCTATATCTATTCTAGCGAAATAACGGAAAGGTGCATCTGTACCGGTCAGGTAAGAAATGAAATTTCATTCCACAAGGTGTTAACTAAAATTGATTAAAATGTCATAAAAAGCAGTTAAATTGGTGTAAATAAGCAAAAGATTCAGGTAACTGCCAGGTAGCCAGCTTTTGTCAGAAATTTCTTTTCCGTTTTCCCGGATGAATGTAGTACCGGGACATCGCGTTTTGGTGAAAATACATCCGATTGCCAAAGACTCGGATGTGAATGTCTTTTTCGGAACCGAAATATGTGGAATAGCTGCAAAACTAGCAAAAAACTGAAAAATGAGTACTTTTACCGGTCTGGGGGTTGAAAAATAACGGAGCATCACACCTATTCCGGTCATGCAAAAAAAATTATTTAAATGTACCAGTTTTCTTTCCGGAACGAAACAGAAGCAATAATTCAACGTTTATTGGGTGAAATTAAGCAATAGATTCGGGTAACTGCCGGGTAGCCAGCTTCATTTTCACCGGTCCCGGAAAAACTGGAGTACCGGGAAAGCCCCTTTTTGTTCAAAAACCTCTCTAGGTCATATTTTTTCCTTCCTACGTAGCTTTCAGAGCTTCTCTAAGTGATTTTATAGCAAAACGAGCTAATTAATGGTTACTGCAAGGTGTCAAAATTGACTTTTTCACTTCACCGGAAAACTAGGCAACCGGGAAAACCGGTTTTGCTACAACTGATTATTTACCCAGTGGCCTTTTAAAACATATTTTTTCGGAAATCCAAAAAATTTATTTTTCGAGCAATTATCAAAAAACACATTCTACTGGTGACTGCTGCTATATCTATTCTAGCGAAATAACGGAAAGGTGCATCTGTACCGGTCAGGTAAGAAATGAAATTTCATTCCACAAGGTTTTAACTAAAATTGATTAAAATGTCATAAAAAGCAGTTAAATTGGTGTAAATAAGCAAAAGATTCAGGTAACTGCCAGGTAGCAAGCTTTTGTCAGAAATTTCTTTTCCGTTTTCCCGGATGAACGTAGTACCGGGACATCGCGTTTTGGTGAAAATACATCCGATTGCCAAAGACTCGGATGTGAATGTCTTTTTCTGAACCGAAATATGTGGAAAAGCTGCAAAACTAGCAAAAAACTGAAAAATGAGTACTTTTACCGGTCTGGGGGTTGAAAAATAACGGAGCATCACACCTATTCCGGTCATGCAAAAAAAATTATTTAAATGTACCGGTTTTCTTTCCGGAACGAAACAGAAGCAATAATTCAACGTTTATTGGGTGAAATTAAGCAATAGATTCGGGTAACTGCCGGGTAGCCAGCTTCATTTTTACCGGTCCCGGAAAAACCGGAGTACCGGGAAAGCCCCTTTTTGTTCAAAAATCTCTCTAGGTCATATTTGTTCCTTCCTACGTAGCTTTCAGAGCTTCTCTAAGTGATTTTATAGCAAAACGAGCTAATTAATGGTTACTGCAAGGTGTCAAAATTGACTTTTTCACTTCACCGGAAAACTAGGCAACCGGGAAAACCAGTTTTGCTACAACAGATTATTTACCCAGTGGCCTTTTAAAACATTTTTTTTTTTGAAATCCAAACAATTTATTTTTCGAGCAATTATCAAAAAACACATTCTACTGGTGACTGCTGCCATATCTATTCTAGCGAAATAACGGAAAGGTGCCTCTGTACCGGTCAGGTAAGAAATGAAATTTTATTCCACAAGGTTTTAACTAAAATTGATTAAAATGTCATAAAAAGCAGTTAAATTGGTGTAAATAAGCAAAAGATCCAGGTAACTGCCAGGTAGCCAGCTTTTGTCAGAAATTTCTTTTCCGTTTTCCCGGATGAATGTAGTACCGGGACATCGCGTTTTGGTGAAAATACGTCCGATTGCCAAAGACTCGGATGTGAATGCCTTTTTCGGAACCGAAATATGTGGAATAGCTGCAAAACTAGCAAAAAACTGAAAAATGAGTACTTTTACCGGTCTGGGGGTTGAAAAATAACGGAGCATCACACCTATTCCGGTCATGCAAAAAAAATTATTTAAATGTACCGGTTTTCTTTCCGGAACGAAACAGAAGCAATAATTCAACGTTTATTGGGTGAAATTAAGCAATAGATTCGGGTAACTGCCGGGTAGCCAGCTTCATTTTCACCGGTCCCGGAAAAACCGGAGTACCGGGAAAGCCCCTTTTTGTTCAAAAACCTCTCTAGGTCAAATTTGTTCCTTCCTACGTAGCTTTCAGAGCTTATCTAAGTGATTTTATAGCAAAACGAGTTAATTAATGGTTACTGCAAGGTGTCAAAATTGACTTTTTCACTTCACCGGAAAACTAGGCAACCGGGAAAACCGGTTTTGCTACAACTGATTATTTACCCAGTGGCCTTTTAAAACATTTTTTTTTCGGAAACCAAACAATTTATTTTTCGCGCAATTATCAAAAAACACATTCTACTGGTGACTGCTGCCATATCTATTCTAGCGAAATAACGTAAAGGTGCATCTGTACCGGTCAGTTAAGAAATGAAATTTCATTCCACAAGGTCTTAACTTTTTAACTAAAATTGATTAAAATGTCATAAAAAGCAGTTAAATTGGTGTAAATAAGCAAAAGATTCAGGTAACTGCCGGGTAGCCAGCTTTTGTCAGAAATTTCTTTTCCGTTTTCCCGGATGAATGTAGTACCGGGACATCGCATTTTGGTGAAAATACGTCCGATTGTCAAGGACTCGGATGTGAATGTCTTTTTCGGAACCGAAATATGTGGAATAGCTGCAAAACTAGCAAAAAACTGAAAAATGAGTACTTTTACCGGTCTGGGGGTTGAAAAATAACAGAGCATCACACCTATTCTGGTCATGCAAAAAAAATTATTTAAATGTACCGGTTTTCTTTCCGGAACGAAACAGAAGCAATAATTCAACGTTTATTGGGTGAAATTAAGCAATAGATTCGGGTAACTGCCGGGTAGCCAGCTTCATTTTCACCGGTCCCGGAAAAACCGGAGTACCGGGCAAGCCCCTTTTTGTGCAAACCTCTCTAGGTCAAATTTGTTCCTTCCTACGTAGCTTTCACAGCTTATCTAAGTGATTTTATAGCAAAACGAGCTTATTAATGGTTACTGCAAGGTGTCAAAATTGACTTTTTCACTTCACCGGAAAACTAGGCAACCGGGAAAACTGGTTTTGCTACAACAGATTATTTACCCAGTGGCCTTTTAAAACACATTTTTTTGGAAATCCAAACAATTTATTTTTCGAGCAATTATAAAAAAAACACATTCTACTGGTGACTGCTGCTATATCTATTCTAGCGAAATAACGGAAAGGTGCATCTGTACCGGTCAGGTAAGAAATGAAATTTCATTCCACAAGGTTTTAACTAAAATTGATTAAAATGTCATAAAAAGCAGTTAAATTGGTGTAAATAAGCAAAAGATTCAGGTAACTGCCAGGTAGCCAGCTTTTGTCAGAAATTTCTTTTCCGTTTTCCCGGATGAATGTAGTACCGGGACATCGCGTTTTGGTGAAAATACATCCGATTGCCAAAGACTCGGATGTGAATGTCTTTTTCGGAACCGAAATATGTGGAATAGCTGCAAAACTAGCAAAAAACTGAAAAATGAGTACTTTTACCGGTCTGGGGGTTGAAAAATAACGGAGCATCACACCTATTCCGGTCATGCAAAAAAAATTATTTAAATGTACCAGTTTTCTTTCCGGAACGAAACAGAAGCAATAATTCAACGTTTATTGGGTGAAATTAAGCAATAGATTCGGGTAACTGCCGGGTAGCCAGCTTCATTTTCACCGGTCCCGGAAAAACTGGAGTACCGGGAAAGCCCCTTTTTGTTCAAAAACCTCTCTAGGTCATATTTTTTCCTTCCTACGTAGCTTTCAGAGCTTCTCTAAGTGATTTTATAGCAAAACGAGCTAATTAATGGTTACTGCAAGGTGTCAAAATTGACTTTTTCACTTCACCGGAAAACTAGGCAACCGGGAAAACCGGTTTTGCTACAACTGATTATTTACCCAGTGGCCTTTTAAAACATATTTTTTCGGAAATCCAAAAAATTTATTTTTCGAGCAATTATCAAAAAACACATTCTACTGGTGACTGCTGCTATATCTATTCTAGCGAAATAACGGAAAGGTGCATCTGTACCGGTCAGGTAAGAAATGAAATTTCATTCCACAAGGTTTTAACTAAAATTGATTAAAATGTCATAAAAAGCAGTTAAATTGGTGTAAATAAGCAAAAGATTCAGGTAACTGCCAGGTAGCAAGCTTTTGTCAGAAATTTCTTTTCCGTTTTCCCGGATGAACGTAGTACCGGGACATCGCGTTTTGGTGAAAATACATCCGATTGCCAAAGACTCGGATGTGAATGTCTTTTTCTGAACCGAAATATGTGGAAAAGCTGCAAAACTAGCAAAAAACTGAAAAATGAGTACTTTTACCGGTCTGGGGGTTGAAAAATAACGGAGCATCACACCTATTCCGGTCATGCAAAAAAAATTATTTAAATGTACCGGTTTTCTTTCCGGAACGAAACAGAAGCAATAATTCAACGTTTATTGGGTGAAATTAAGCAATAGATTCGGGTAACTGCCGGGTAGCCAGCTTCATTTTTACCGGTCCCGGAAAAACCGGAGTACCGGGAAAGCCCCTTTTTGTTCAAAAATCTCTCTAGGTCATATTTGTTCCTTCCTACGTAGCTTTCAGAGCTTCTCTAAGTGATTTTATAGCAAAACGAGCTAATTAATGGTTACTGCAAGGTGTCAAAATTGACTTTTTCACTTCACCGGAAAACTAGGCAACCGGGAAAACCAGTTTTGCTACAACAGATTATTTACCCAGTGGCCTTTTAAAACATTTTTTTTTTTGAAATCCAAACAATTTATTTTTCGAGCAATTATCAAAAAACACATTCTACTGGTGACTGCTGCCATATCTATTCTAGCGAAATAACGGAAAGGTGCCTCTGTACCGGTCAGGTAAGAAATGAAATTTTATTCCACAAGGTTTTAACTAAAATTGATTAAAATGTCATAAAAAGCAGTTAAATTGGTGTAAATAAGCAAAAGATCCAGGTAACTGCCAGGTAGCCAGCTTTTGTCAGAAATTTCTTTTCCGTTTTCCCGGATGAATGTAGTACTGGGACATCGCGTTTTGGTGAAAATACGTCCGATTGCCAAAGACTCGGATGTGAATGCCTTTTTCGGAACCGAAATATGTGGAATAGCTGCAAAACTAGCAAAAAACTGAAAAATGAGTACTTTTACCGGTCTGGGGGTTGAAAAATAACGGAGCATCACACCTATTCCGGTCATGCAAAAAAATTATTTAAATGTACCGGTTTTCTTTCCGGAACGAAACAGAAGCAATAATTCAACGTTTATTGGGTGAAATTAAGCAATAGATTCGGGTAACTGCCGGGTAGCCAGCTTCATTTTCACCGGTCCCGGAAAAACCGGAGTACCGGGAAAGCCCCTTTTTGTTCAAAAACCTCTCTAGGTCAAATTTGTTCCTTCCTACGTAGCTTTCAGAGCTTATCTAAGTGATTTTATAGCAAAACGAGTTAATTAATGGTTACTGCAAGGTGTCAAAATTGACTTTTTCACTTCACCGGAAAACTAGGCAACCGGGAAAACCGGTTTTGCTACAACTGATTATTTACCCAGTGGCCTTTTAAAACATTTTTTTTTCGGAAACCAAACAATTTATTTTTCGCGCAATTATCAAAAAACACATTCTACTGGTGACTGCTGCCATATCTATTCTAGCGAAATAACGTAAAGGTGCATCTGTACCGGTCAGTTAAGAAATGAAATTTCATTCCACAAGGTCTTAACTTTTTAACTAAAATTGATTAAAATGTCATAAAAAGCAGTTAAATTGGTGTAAATAAGCAAAAGATTCAGGTAACTGCCGGGTAGCCAGCTTTTGTCAGAAATTTCTTTTCCGTTTTCCCGGATGAATGTAGTACCGGGACATCGCATTTTGGTGAAAATACGTCCGATTGTCAAGGACTCGGATGTGAATGTCTTTTTCGGAACCGAAATATGTGGAATAGCTGCAAAACTAGCAAAAAACTGAAAAATGAGTACTTTTACCGGTCTGGGGGTTGAAAAATAACAGAGCATCACACCTATTCTGGTCATGCAAAAAAAATTATTTAAATGTACCGGTTTTCTTTCCGGAACGAAACAGAAGCAATAATTCAACGTTTATTGGGTGAAATTAAGCAATAGATTCGGGTAACTGCCGGGTAGCCAGCTTCATTTTCACCGGTCCCGGAAAAACCGGAGTACCGGGCAAGCACCTTTTTGTTCAAAAACCTCTCTAGGTCAAATTTGTTCCTTCCTACGTAGCTTTCACAGCTTATCTAAGTGATTTTATAGCAAAACGAGCTTATTAATGGTTACTGCAAGGTGTCAAAATTTACTTTTTCACTTCACCAGAAAACTAGGCAACCGGGAAAACTGGTTTTGCTACAACAGATTATTTACCCAGTGGCCTTTTAAAACATATTTTTTTGGAAATCCAAACAATTTATTTTTCGAGCAATTATAAAAAAAACACATTCTACTGGTGACTGCTGCTATATCTATTCTAGCGAAATAACGGAAAGGTGCATCTGTACCGGTCAGGTAAGAAATGAAATTTCATTCCACAAGGTTTTAACTAAAATTGATTAAAATGTCATAAAAAGCAGTTAAATTGGTGTAAATAAGCAAAAGATTCAGGTAACTGCCAGGTAGCCAGCTTTTGTCAGAAATTTCTTTTCCGTTTTCCCGGATGAATGTAGTACCGGGACATCGCGTTTTGGTGAAAATACATCCGATTGCCAAAGACTCGGATGTGAATGTCTTTTTCGGAACCGAAATATGTGGAATAGCTGCAAAACTAGCAAAAAACTGAAAAATGAGTACTTTTACCGGTCTGGGGGTTGAAAAATAACGGAGCATCACACCTATTCCGGTCATGCAAAAAAAATTATTTAAATGTACCAGTTTTCTTTCCGGAACGAAACAGAAGCAATAATTCAACGTTTATTGGGTGAAATTAAGCAATAGATTCGGGTAACTGCCGGGTAGCCAGCTTCATTTTCACCGGTCCCGGAAAAACTGGAGTACCGGGAAAGCCCCTTTTTGTTCAAAAACCTCTCTAGGTCATATTTTTTCCTTCCTACGTAGCTTTCAGAGCTTCTCTAAGTGATTTTATAGCAAAACGAGCTAATTAATGGTTACTGCAAGGTGTCAAAATTGACTTTTTCACTTCACCGGAAAACTAGGCAACCGGGAAAACCGGTTTTGCTACAACTGATTATTTACCCAGTGGCCTTTTAAAACATATTTTTTCGGAAATCCAAAAAATTTATTTTTCGAGCAATTATCAAAAAACACATTCTACTGGTGACTGCTGCTATATCTATTCTAGCGAAATAACGGAAAGGTGCATCTGTACCGGTCAGGTAAGAAATGAAATTTCATTCCACAAGGTTTTAACTAAAATTGATTAAAATGTCATAAAAAGCAGTTAAATTGGTGTAAATAAGCAAAAGATTCAGGTAACTGCCAGGTAGCAAGCTTTTGTCAGAAATTTCTTTTCCGTTTTCCCGGATGAACGTAGTACCGGGACATCGCGTTTTGGTGAAAATACATCCGATTGCCAAAGACTCGGATGTGAATGTCTTTTTCTGAACCGAAATATGTGGAAAAGCTGCAAAACTAGCAAAAAACTGAAAAATGAGTACTTTTACCGGTCTGGGGGTTGAAAAATAACGGAGCATCACACCTATTCCGGTCATGCAAAAAAAATTATTTAAATGTACCGGTTTTCTTTCCGGAACGAAACAGAAGCAATAATTCAACGTTTATTGGGTGAAATTAAGCAATAGATTCGGGTAACTGCCGGGTAGCCAGCTTCATTTTTACCGGTCCCGGAAAAACCGGAGTACCGGGAAAGCCCCTTTTTGTTCAAAAATCTCTCTAGGTCATATTTGTTCCTTCCTACGTAGCTTTCAGAGCTTCTCTAAGTGATTTTATAGCAAAACGAGCTAATTAATGGTTACTGCAAGGTGTCAAAATTGACTTTTTCACTTCACCGGAAAACTAGGCAACCGGGAAAACCGGTTTTGCTACAACTGATTATTTACTCAGTGGCCTTTTAAAACATATTTTTTCGGAAATCCAAACAATTTATTTTTCGAGCAATTATCCAAAAACACATTCTACTCGTCCCGAAAAAACCGGAGTACCGGGAGAGCCCCTTTTGTGCAAAAACCTCTCTAGTGTTAATAAGTAATTATGCAATTTGTCAAGAAAGGCATGAAACTACCACTGGCACCAGCAAAATGCAGTTTTAGCTTTTCCCACCAAAAATCTGCTGTTTTTCGGCAATGATCTGTCACCGACGCAATCTTAGCCCATGGCATGGCCATAGTAATGTTGATCTACTCCATTTTAACCAATTTCCATGGTAGTTACTGGCCTACTGCCTGTATTTTGAAGTTCACCTGCATTAAGTTAACCAATCAGAGCACAGCTTTCTATTTTCTCCCTGCCTTAATCCTATAAAACCCATGTCGTCTGCTAGATATGAGCTTTCTGCTAGATATGAGCTTTCTGGAGGAGTATATAATTTCTTCCTGCAGTTCTGCAAAAAAACTGCAGAATTCTGCAGTTCTGCAAAAAACTGCAGAATTCTGCAGTTCTGCAAAAAACTGCAGAATTCTGCAAAAAACTGCAGAATTCTGCAGGAAACTGCAGAATTCTGCAGGAAACTGCAGAATTCTGCAGTTCTGCAAAAAAACTGCAGAATTCTGCAGTTCCAAAAAAAATCTGCAGTTTCAAAAAAAACTCTGCAGGAAGCTGCAGAATTCTGCAGTTCTGCAGCTCCCTGCATGATTTCTGAACCTCTGTTACTTCCTGCAGTTTATTGCAATGCATCTTCAAAGTTCAGACCTCTTTGACATGGGGCTTGCCGCTACCAAGGAAACGTGGTTTGGGGGATTGTTGTATGAAGGATCAGGGTTTTTGGTAGTCCTCAGTCACTACAGCGTTTCTGAAAAGTTTCTGCAGCAAAATCTGTAATTCTGCCGGAGATATGCAGCCTGGGAGGTTTTATGCAGCTCTGCAAAAAACTGCAGAATTCTGCAGAAAACAGCAGAATTCTGCAGAAAACTGCAGAATTCTGCAGAAAACTGCAGAATTCTGCAGTTCTACAAAAAACTGCAGAATTCTGCAAAAAACTGCAGAATTCTGCAAAAATCTGCAGAATTCTGCAGTTTCAAAAAAAAATCTGCAGGAAGCTGCAGAATTCTGCAGTTCTGCAGCTAACTGCATGATTTCTGAACCTCTGTTACTTCCTCCAGTGTATTGCATCTGTACAGTTCAGACCTCTTTGACATTGGGCTTGCCGCTACCAAGGAAACATTGATTTGGGGGGTTGGTTTTGGGGGTTGTGGTTTGGGGGGTCGGGGATTTGGTAGTCCTCAGTCATTGCAGTGTTTCTGAAAAGTTTCTGCAGCAAAATCTGTATTTCTGTAGGAGATTCGAGCCTGGGAGGTTTTATGCACTTCTGCAGCTAGCTGCAAAAAACTGCAGAATTCTGCAAAAAACTGCAGAATTCTGCAGAAAACTGCAGAATTCTGCAGTTCTGCAAAAAACTGCAGAATTCTGTAGAAAATTGCAGAATTCTGCAGTTCTGAAAAAAAATTCTGCAGTTCTGTAGGAAACTGCAGAATTCTGCAGAAAATTGCAGAATTCTGCAGGTCTGCATGATTTCTGAACCTCTGTTACTTCCTGTAGTTTATTGCAATGCATCTTCAAAGTTCAGACCTCTCTGACATGAGGCTTGCCACTACCAAGGAAACGTGGTTTGGGGGGTTGGTTTGGGGGGTTGTGGTTTGGGGGGTCGGGGTTTTGGTAGTCCTCAGTCATTGCAGTGTTTCTGAAAAGTTTCTGCAGCAAAATCTGTATTTCTGTAGGAGATATGCAGCCTGGGAGGTTTTATGCACTTCTGCAGCTAGCTGCAAAAAACTGCAGAATTCTGCAAAAAACTGCAGAATTCTGCAGAATTCTGCAGTTCTGCAAAAAACTGCAGAATTCTGTAGAAAATTGCAGAATTCTGCAGCTCTGAAAAAAAATTCTGCAGTTCTGTAGGAAACTGCAGAATTCTGCAGAAAATTGCAGAATTCTGCAGTTCTGCAGGTCCCTGCATGATTTCTGAACCTCTGTTACTTCCTGTAGTTTATTGCAATGCATCTTCAAAGTTCAGACCTCTCTGACATGAGGCTTGCCACTACCAAGGAAACGTGGTTTGGGGGGTTGGTTTGGGGGGTTGTGGTTTGGGGGGTCGGGGTTTTGGTAGTCCTCAGTCATTGCAGTGTTTCTGAAAAGTTTCTGCAGCAAAATCTGTATTTCTGTAGGAGATATGCAGCCTGGGAGGTTTTATGCACTTCTGCAGCTAGCTGCAAAAAACTGCAGAATTCTGCAAAAAACTGCAGAATTCTGCAGAAAACTGCAGAATTCTGCAGTTCTGCAAAAAACTGCAGAATTCTGTAGAAAATTGCAGAATTCTGCAGCTCTGAAAAAAAATTCTGCAGTTCTGTAGGAAACTGCAGAATTCTGCAGAAAATTGTAGAATTCTGCAGAAAATTGCAGAATTCTGCAGTTCTGCAGCTCCCTGCATGATTTCTGAACCTCTGTTACTTCCTGTAGTTTATTGCAATGCATCTTCAAAGTTCAGACCTCTCTGACATGAGGCTTGCCACTACCAAGGAAACGTGGTTTGGGGGGTTGGTTTGGGGGGTTGTGGTTTGGGGGTCGGGGTTTTGGTAGTCCTCAGTCATTGCAGTGTTTCTGAAAAGTTTCTGCAGCAAAATCTGTATTTCTGTAGGAGATATGCAGCCTGGGGGGTTTTATGCAGCTCTGCAAAAAACTGCAGAATTCTGCAGAAAACTGCAGAATTCTGCAGTTCTACAAAAAATTGTGCAGAAAATTGCAGAATTCTGCAGTTCTGAAAAGATTCTGCAGTTCTGTAGGAAACTGCAGAATTCGTCAGTTCTGGAATGACCTCCATCAAAATAAACTTCCATGGACATTTTGCCTCTCTGCTCGGCCAATTCTCAACCAAATTTCCGAAAAAAGTTTCAGGTACCCTACAACCAGGTCTATAGACTGCAGTAGTCAATCTTTGTCCGTCGTTGATCTTTTCGCCGTACGATACATTTTTCGGCGATCGGTAAGCTCGCAAAAATGTCATTTTATAAACTGCTGACAGTGCTCTACCAAAATAAACTTCCATGGACGTTTTGCCTCTCTGTTCGGTCAATTCTCAACCAAATTTCGTTCAGAAAAAAGTTTCAGGTACCCCACAACCAGGTCTACAGACTGCAGTAGTCAGTCTTTGTCCGTCGTTGTTTCTTTTCGCCGTACGATACATTTTTCGGCGATCTGTCAGCTCGCAAAAATGTCATTTTATAAACTGCTGACAGTGCTCTACCAAAATAAACTTCCATGGACGTTTTGCCTCTCTGTTCGGTCAATTCTCAACCAAATTTCGTTCAGAAAAAAGTTTCAGGTACCCCACAACCAGGTCTACAGACTGCAGTAGTCAGTCTTTGTCCGTCGTTGTTTCTTTTCGCCGTACGATACATTTTTCGGCGATCTGTCAGCTCGCAAAAATGTCATTTTATAAACTACTGACAGTGCTCTATCAAAATAAACTTCCATGGACGTTTTGCCTCTCTGTTCGGTCAATTCTTAACCAAATTTCATTCAGAAAAAAGTTTCAGGTACCCTACAACCAGGTCTATAGACTGCAGTAGGCAGTCTTTGTCCGTCGTTGTTTCTTTTTGCCGTACGACACATTTTTCGGCGAACGGTCAGCTCGCAAAAATGCCATTTTGCAGGGTCAGTGTAAAATGCGGACCATGCAGATGAAGCCGACCATTTTGCAAGCTGCAGAATGCATTGCAGATGAGCATCAAAACCCCAGACCCCCCCCCCCCCCCCACTCAACCCCAAACCGCAACCAACGTTTTCCTGGGTAGTGGCAAGACCCTTGTCAAAGAGGTCTGAACTTAGCAGATGCATTGCAATTTATGAGATGCATTAATAGTACCAGAGGTTCACAAATACTGCATGGAGCTGCAGAACTGCAGAATTCTGCAGTTTTCTGCAGAATTCTGCAGTTTCCTACAGAACTGCAGAATTTTTTTCAGAACTGCAGAATTCTGCAATTTTCTGCAGAATTCTGCAGTTTCCTACAGAACTGCAGAATTTTTTTCAGAACTGCAGAATTCTGCAGTTTCTATTGCAGAATATGCAGGTGCAGGAAGAAATTTAAGTGTACTGGCTTTCTGCTAGATATGAGCTTTCTGCATGCAATAAAGCTTGCAGGCTGCAAATGTAGCATGGAAATTACAAGAATTCGGAAAATTATTGCCTTTAACAACCACTGAGCCACTAAAACGTTTTTGCATCTTTGCATGTTTTAGATGACTGAAAATTAAGCAAGAAACCAACAAAAGGCGATTTTTTAGCTTTAGTTTTGTGTTACTGGTAAGTAAAAATGTATTTATTTAATTTAGAAGGCTTAAATTCTTGTCTTTCAATAAATGAGGAAAAACAAAATTTTCAACCCGACCGGGAATTGAATTTAGTTTGTGAAGCAAGTGCTTTACCACTACACCACGGACGTTGCTGTCACCAAGCTTCTCGGATACGATGTTTCCACACTTAGATTTTGATGAAAGTGAAATATGATATTGGGGGGGGGGGTGTTAGCCTGGAGGGGGATGCATTAGAAAGAGGGGGTGTGAACCCCCCCCCCCTCCGATGAATTTTTTTAATTGATTTTTCAGACTTAACTATAGCCATTTTATGACCTCATGACAGGATACATCCCCCCCATCCTATGGGGTAACTAGGGGGAATTGGGGGGAAAGGAGGAGGTTACTCGGGGAAAGTGGGGGCAAGTGGGGGGAAGTGGGGTGTAAGATGGGGTAAGTTGGGGCAACCGGGGGCTAGCGGGAGGCAACTTGGAGGAGTGGGGGGAAAGCGGGGGCTAGTGGAGGGTAAGCGGGGGGGGGCAGCAGGGGAAGTGAGGGGAAGTGGGGGTAAGCGGGGGAAGCGGGGTGTTAGTGGGGGCAAATGGGGGATAAGCGAGGGCAAGTTGAGGGTAAGGCAGGGGTTAGTGGGGGGAGGAGGGGGGGAAGCAGGGGGAAAACGGTGGTAAAATGGGGGGTAGCAGATATTATGGGAATAACAAAAGGGAGCGGGGGATGGATCCTGTCATGAGGCCTAGGTAGGGCGTGTATCCTGTTATGAGGCCTTTGAAATCATAAAAAAGACTTAAGTTCAAGTCTGACAACAACAAAAAATTGTTTGGGGGAGGGGGAGTCCAGGTCTTGTCACTCACCCCTTCCCTCAGGTTTCGCCATAAATTTCATAAATTTTCAAAATCAATTCCTGAAAGTAGAAATTCTGGGGAAAATTTTGGTGTATGACACTTTGTGTTCTACTCCGGTGATCACTTGCCTCAAAGAATACTCTCCTCTGCTGCTCCACTAAAGGCTTTTCCGACAACACCCCACCCCCCCCCCCCCCTCTCATAATACTACAAAGTACGGGAGAGGCAGCTAGGTTAGTTGAGACGTTTTTCAGAAAGCTTGCCTCCAACCTAAATGGATGATGATATTGGAATGATGTTAAGCCATGTGCATGGGGAAATACATTGTTAAAATATTATATTACGGGGAAACTTGACTTTCCCAGCCTTACATTCATCCGGGAAAACGGAAAAGAAATTTCTGACAAAAGCTGGCTACCCGGCAGTTACCTGAATCTTTTGCTTATTTACACCAATTTAACTGCTTTTTATGACATTTTAATCAATTTTAGTTAAAACCTTGTGGAATGAAATTTCATTTCTTACCTGACCGGTACAGATGCACCTTTCCGTTATTTCGCTAGAATAGATATGGCAGGAGTCACCAGTAGAACGTGTTTTTGATAATTGCTCGAAAAATAAATTATTTGGATTTCCGAAAAAAATATGTTTTAAAAGGCCACTGGGTAAATAATCAGTTGTAGCAGAACTGGTTTTCCCGGTTGCCTAGTTTTCCGGTGAAGTGAAAAAGTCAATTTTGACACCTTGCAGTAACCATTAATAAGCTCGTTTTGCTATAAAATCACTTAGATAAGCTCTGAAAGCTACGTAGGAAGGAACAAATTTGACCTAGAGAGGTTTTTGAACAAAAAGGGGCTTTCCCGGTACTCCGGAATATTCAGGACCGGTGAAAATGAAGCTGGCTACCCGGCAGTTACCCGAATCTATTGCTTTATTTCACCCAATAAACATTGAATTATTGCTTCTGTTTCGTTCCGGAAAGAAAACCGGTACATTTAAATAATTTTTTTTGCATGACCGGAATAGGTGTGATGCTCCGTTATTTTTCAACCCCCAGACCGGTAAAAGTACTCATTTTTCAATTTTGCTAGTTTTGCAGCTATTCCACATATTTCGGTTCCGAAAAAGACATTCACATCCGAGTCTTTGGCAATCGGACGTATTTTCACCAAAACGCGATGTCCCGGTACTACATTCATCCGGGAAAACGGAAAAGAAATTTCTGACAAAAGCTGGCTACCTGGCAGTTACCTGAATATTTTGCTTATTTACACCAATTTAACTGCTGTTTATGACATTTTAATCAATTTCACTTAAAACCTTGTGGAATGAAATTTCATTTCTTACCTGACCGGTACAGATGCACCTTTCCGTTATTTCGCTACAATAGATATGGCAGGAGTCACCAGTAGAATGTGTTTTTTGATAATTGCTCGAAAAATAAATTGTTTGGATTTCTGAAAAAAATATGTTTTAAAAGGCCACTGGGTAAATAATCTGTTGTAGCAAAACCGGTTTTCCCGGTTGCCTAGTTTTCCGGTGAAGTGAAAAAGTCAATTTTGACACCTTGCAGTAATCATTAATTAGCTCGTTTTGCTATAAAATCACTTAGATAAGCTCTGAAAGCTACGTAGGAAGGAACAAATTTGACCTAGAGAGGTTTTTGAACAAAAAGGGGCTTTCCCGGTACTCCGGTTTTTCCGGGACCGGTGAAAATGAAGCTGGCTACCCAGCAGTTACCCGAATCTATTGCTTAATTTCACCCAATAAACGTTGAATTATTGCTTCTGTTTCGTTCCGGAAAGAAAACCGGTACATTTAAATAATTTTTTTTGCATGACCGGAATAGGTGTGATGCTCCGTTATTTTTCAACCCCCAGACCGGTAAAAGTACTCCTTTTTCAGTTTTTTGCTAGTTTTGCAGCTATTCCACATATTTCGGTTCCGAAAAAGACATTCACATCCGAGTCTTTGGCAATCGGACGTATTTTCACCAAAACGCGATGTCCCGGTACTACATTCATCCGGGAAAACGGAAAAGAAATTTCTGACAAAAGCTGGCTACCCGGCAGTTACCTGAATCTTTTGCTTATTTACACCAATTTAACTGCTTTTTATGACATTTTAATCAATTTTAGTTAAAACCTTGTGGAATGAAATTTCATTTCTTACCTGACCGGTACAGATGCACCTTTCCGTTATTTCGCTAGAATAGATATGGCAGGAGTCACCAGTAGAATGTGTTTTTTGATAATTGCTCGAAAAATAAATTGTTTGGATTTCCGAAAAAAATATGTTTTAAAAGGCCACTGGGTAAATAATCAGTTGCTCGTTTTGCTATAAAATCACTTAGTTAGATAAGCTCTGAAAGCTACGTAGGAAGGAACAAATTTGACCTAGAGAGGTTTTTGAACAAAAAGGGGCTTTCCCGGTATTCCGGTGGACAGAGATTTATGGGGGGGGGGATACATGCTCCCCAATGCCACCACAGGATGTCACATATTTTCATTTTTTTATTGTAGTATAGCCTATTGATTTCCCTTTCCTTAATATTTTTCATTGCTTGAGCATATTCAGGTAGCTGACAGGTAGCTGCCAGGTAGCCAGGTCAGGTAGCTAACTTCACCACATTTCAGGTAGCTGCCGGGTAACTGCCATGTAGCCAGTTCAGGTAGCCAATTTTACAAAAATTTCGGGTAGCTATCGGGTAGCTGACGGGTAGCCAGGCTCGGGTAGCCAAATTTACTTTTCTATTGTCTTTTGCAGTGGCATAACCAGCAGATTTGTTAGTTACACCACTGTTGGGGATTAAGTTAGCCTGTTGTATTATTTTCTTTCCGCAAACAACGCACCTGAAGATGACAACTAAGCAACAAATTTCAGTTACAGGAATCATATATGGAGTATAAGTCGCTTATACAACTCGTTTTCAGTGTATGTTAGTTATACACTGAAAACGAGTTGTATTATCTATACATATTTTCCCCAGTATACAAACAAGTGATTCTAAACTAGACAGGGCCGTATTAGCGCATTTCTGGGCCCGGGGTAAACTGTTTCTAATGGGCCCCCCTTGGGCACCAAAAACGCTCTAAATTCTGAAAAGTACATTCGCGCGCCAGTTACCCGACGCACTTTCTTTACTGTCGCAAGTCTTTTTGGGTTCATCATGGGCCCCCCTGAGGTAATGGGCCCAGGGCAACTGCCCCGTTTGCCCATAGGTTAATACGGCCCTGAAACTAGAATACTTGTGAATCGCATGTCAAGTATCATGAATCATGTTCTTCCAAGTCTCACCATTGCCCATTGTATAGCTGAGAACATAGAATATGTACCATTCTGTGTGTCATTTTCTAGCTACTCCAGTGATAGCTCAGAATTATGATATATACATTCAGTACACTATGAAGTGGCCCTGAAGTTAAATACTTACAAGTCCTGTGAGATATCATGACACGCGTTCAACAAGTCTCACCATTGCCCCTCGAATGGCTGAGAATGTGAACTACTATGTTAACCATATTCTAGCTACTCCAATGGAAGCTCAAATTAATGGCAAGTTTCTTTCCACTGCCCATTAAGTGGCTCAGAAACTGTAAATACTTACACATTTGATGCACGTTCAACTTGAGACAAAGTGGGCGTGGCATTCCACATGCCACGTGTCGCATGAGTCTCATCATTGCCCGTTAAATGAGGAGTATATAATTTCTTTCTGCAGTTCTGCAAAAAACTGCAGAATTCTGTAGAAAACTGCAGAATTCTGCAGAATTCTGCAGTTCTGCAAAAAACTGCAGAATCTGCTGGAAGCTTCAGAATTCTGCAGTTCTGCTGCTCCCCTTATGATTTCTGAACCTCTGTTACTTCCTCCAGTGTATTGCATCTGTACAGTTCAGACCTCTTTGACATTGAGCTTGACGCTACCAAGGAAACATTGATTTGGGGGGTTGGTTTGGGGGGTTGTGATTTGGGGGGTCGGGGTTTTGGTAGTCCTCTGTCACTGCAGCGTTTCTGAAAAGTTTCTGGAGCAAAATCTTTAATTCTGTAGGAGATATGCAGCCTGGGAGGTTTTATGGAGTTCTGTAAAGAAAACTGCAGAATTCTGCAGTAAACAGCAGAATTCTGCAGGAAGCTTCAGAATTCTGCAGTTTCAAAAAATCTGCAGGAAGCTTCAGAATTCTGCAGTTCTGCTGCTCCCTGCCACCAGTGTATTGCATCTGTACAGTTCAGACCTCTTTGACATTGAGCTTGCCGCTACCAAGGAAACATTGATTTGGGGGGTTGGTTTGGGGGGTTGTGATTTGGGGGTCGGGGTCACTGCAGCGTTTCTGAAAAGTTTCTGCAGCAAAATCTGTAATTCTGTAGGAGATATGCAGCTGGGAGGTTTTATGCAGTTCTGTAAAAAAACTGCAGAATTCTGCAGAATCCGCAGAAAACTGCAGCCTGGGAGGTTTTATGCAGTTCTGTAAAAAACTGCAGAATTCTGCAGGAAACTGCAGAATTCTGCAGTTTCAAAAAAATCTGCAAAAAACTGCAGAATTCTGCAAAAAACTGCAGAATTCTGCAGTTTCAAAAAAATCTGCAGGAAGCTTCAGAATTCTGCAGTTCTGCTGCTCCCTGCCGCCAGTGTATTGCATCTGTACAGTTCAGACCTCTTTGACATTGGAAACATTGATTTGGGGGGTTGTGATTTGGGGGTCGGGGTTTTGGTAGTCCTCTGTCACTGCAGCATTTCTGAAAAGTTTCTGCAGCAAAATCTTTAATTCTGTAGGAGATATGCAGCCTGGGAGATTTTATGCAGTTCTGTAAAAAACTGCAGAATTCTGCAGAAAACTGCAGAATTCGCAGTTTCAAAAAAATCTGCAAAAAACTGCAGAATTCTGCAGGAAGCTGCAGAATTCTGCAGTTCTGTTGCAAATTCTGCAGTTCTACCAGGCAGCAGTATGTGGAATGACATTTTTGCGAGCACACTGATCGCCGAAAAAAATGCAAAAAGAAACAACGACGGACAAATACTGACTACTGTATTAAATAGCCCTGGTTGCAGAGTACCTGAAACTTTTTTCGGAATGAAATTTGGTGGAGAATTGACCGGGCAGAGAGGCAAAACGTCCATGGAAGTTGAATTTTGACAGAGCACTGTCAGCAGTTTGTGGATTGCCATTTTTGCGAGCACACTGATCGTCGAAAAAAGAGCCGTAAAAAGAAACAACGACGGACAAAGACTGACTACTGTATTAAATAGCCCTGGTTGCAGAGTACCTGAAACTTTTTTCAGAATGAAATTTGGTTGAGAATTGACCGAGCAGAGAGGCGAAACGTCCATGGAAGTTAATTTTGATAGAGCACTGTCAGCAGTTTGTAAAATGACATTTTTGCGATCTGACCGATCGCCGAAAAAGGGGCCTTACGGCGAAAAGAAACAACGACGGACAAATACTGACTACAGTAATCAATAGACCTGGTTGTAGGGTTCTGAATGAATTTTGGTTGAGAATTGGCCGAGCAGAGAGGTAAAACGTCCATGGAAGTTTATTTTGATCTGATACAGTGCTCAGTTTGTAAAATGAAATTTTTGCGATCCCACTTGTTTTCCTCACAGTCCTCATTCTTGTATAGGCAGAACTGCAGAACTTCCTACAGAACTGCAGAATTTATTACTGAACTGCAGAATTCTGCAGCTTCCTGCAGAATTCTGCAGCTTCCTGCAGAATTCTGCAGTTTCCTGCAGAACTGCAGAATTTTTTGCAGAACTGCAGAATTTTCTGCAGTTTTATGCAGGTGCAGGAAGAAATTTAAGTGCACTGCGTTAAATGACTGAGACCGTGAAATATTTGGCCATACTTCAGCTACCACGTTAGTAACTCGGAACGCATGGTAAAGTTTCTTTCCAATAACCATTTAAGTGGCTCAGTAATACTTGCACATTTAAACTGCATCTGGAGTTCCTTCCTCAGGATTACCATGTAATTCCTTCCATGAGTTAATCAAATTGAAACTAATATTTCACTGAAATGTATATGCACTAATAAAACAAAATTCTACTAGAACTAGGATTTAAAATCTCAACCGGCATAGCATAGAATGCTGAGAAGAATTTGAATGAGGATATGGGCAGAGAGCACTGGTTATATAAACTGAACCAAATTAAAAATGCAAAACTATTTCCAGGGCTGTATTTTTCTGTATGTCAGGCAGATGGGCTGTTGAGTTGACGCATATGTAGGCCTATAATCAGGTGTCAAATGACTCAGTTCTATAAAATTGTTAAATTCTGACGTTTGTATCCTCATCTGTGGCGAGGTTTATCACACTGGGGTATGGTGACTGGACCACTGACCTATATAGCTCAGTGGACTGGACGCCAGTGGACAGGGGTATTAGGCACTCGAAAGAGCAAAACTAATGATTTAGTGTGAAAGCTTGAGAAATGATGAATAAGGCCACAACATTTGTTTCAGTTAGTGCCTCTTAACTTGTTAAAATGTTGTTGTTCAAGAAGTCAGGTCATAGTTTGTCACACACAATGATATTGCAGTGAAATACTGCAACTATGGAAACAGGTCAAGGAATGGCTATACACATGAAACTGAGTGAAAAAGGCCTAGGGTCTGTCAAAAAGACCTCTAACTACCTGTATGGCATCTGTAGGACAAATGATAGTACCATTTGTGCCCTTCTTCTGCTTTTCTTTCCGAGTAGATGTGAGAATAGCAAAAGGAGGGCACAAAAAGTGCTGATTTTTACCTTTGCAGCTGACACACAGGTTGTTTGAAGTCCGGGGGGGGGGTACTTACTATGAAAAGGTGTATATAGAGGCGCGCTGGATGGTAATGGTTTTTTGGCCTTTTTGGATTAAAATGGTTTTGGTTTTTTGACAATTCAGATTAATTTGGTCCCCGGTTTTGCCACCCCAACGTATTTGGTATCGTTAAAATCGGCTTGAAAAGACGATTCCAATGGTATCCGAATCATAAAGATTAAAATGGTTGCCAAAATTTTTTCTCAAGGATTAAAATGGTTTGTGGTTTTGGCGTAGGTCCAGATTAGAATGGTTCTGGTTTTGAAAATAGCCGTAGCACATCCGTATCTATAAGTCCCGAAGTACCCCCCCCCCCCCCGGGTTTGAAGTCTTTCAGATAAACTCCAATCGTTTTTCACTCCATAGCTATATATTGTTTAGGCTATTTGAGGACTTGTTTCCGTAGTTGCGTTGTTCCATTGGAATATCATTGTGTGTGGAAAACTTTCACCTGACTTCTCAAAAAACAAATTTTTTAGCAAGTCAGGTGGCACTAAATGAAGTGAATTGTGTGGCCTTTTGCATCATTTTCTTCAAGCTTCAACATGAAATCATTAGATTTAACCTATGGGGCGCCTAATACCCCTGTCCACTCACCATACCCCAATGTGATAAACTTGGCAACAGACATGCGAAAAATGGTCAAACTTGAGTGATTTCATGCAACTGAGTTCTTTGACACCTGCTTGCACAGAAGCATACACTTAACAGCCCATATGAAGCATATCTAGACAAATAAAGCCCTAGAAATAGTTTTACGTTTTTTATTTGGTTCAGTTTAGGTACTTATGAAAACTGTGATACACCATAGGTGCCAAAGTGGCTTAGCCATTGCCATAAGTTTGTGGGTCGCACTACGAAATGAAGATACTAAATTACCATATAAAATTCCATATGCCTAGCCATTATTATGACCACTTTTAAGCAAGTTCATAGCTTAGAAGTTGTTGAGTTTTGGCAAAAATCTACGATAGTCTAAATTTTACAAAGTGTGGCTTGAATGTCCAGACCCCTGGTCCAAAATGAAACTGCATGTGCAAGTTGGCTTGGTAATCATACTAAATTATTATATGAAACTCAATGTGTCCAGTCATTGTTATGACCACTTTTAAGTCAGTTAAAAGTTTGGAAGTTGTTGAATTTAGCAAAAATCTGTGATAGCCCACATTTTACAAAGTGTGGCTGGCTCACCCCGGGAACTCACTTTAGTCCGAGCCCATGGGACATTAAATGGAGGCGGGTTGTATCCAGTATTCTATGCTGGGGCAACTGAAAGACCTTGGGCATCCCTGAATTAATAGGGTATATGCCAGACTCAGTCTTCTCATCTCATCATCATACGGCGAACGCCCACCTCGATATAGCCCACTAAGGTGCTGCAGAGGCGTAAAAACACAAACAAACAAACAAAGGGTGGCTGGAGTGTCCAGACCCTTGGTCTAAAATTAAACCATATGTGCCAGGTTGCCTTACAAATATATTAAAATAATACTCAGTATTTTCTTTAAAGTATAATGGTTTGCAATTAAAGAATTAATAAAACTTTTTTATTACCATTTCTGAGCCAGAATTAGTTTTGGCAAAGGAAAAACTTTGGCCAAAGAAAAACTAGGTAAGGAAGAAAAATGGCCTCTCTTGTTATGAGCATTCCTTATTATAAATAAGAAATATTTTCATAAATAACCCATTTCTCCTTTTATTAACCCAGGCTGAATTTATGACTTTTGGATAGAATTTACCTTTGATTATGGTGATTGCATTTGTGCGGAAATCTTTTTTTTAATGTTGGGGAAGGAGTAGCAAAATGGCCTCCTGTCAAATTTCAGTCCCTCCTCCTTCTTAATCAACATAGCATCGTTTAGCCTACTAATTTGTGGTTCCAATTATACCTACATTGTGTTAAAAGATGACTATTGAGGCAGATTTTGCGACAGAAAGTGCGTCTAGCTAAAAATTATGAAATTCAGCGCCTGCTATTCAGAAAAATATAATATTTCTGAGATTGTTAGGCTGTCCTTTTGAATAAACAAGGGGGTAAATGCACTGTCTTCCTTTCAGAGCAGGAAAATCAGTTGGGATGAAGTTTTTATTTCAGGAAAAATTATTTTTATCCCAAAAGCCATCAGCGCAGGTCACACAGACATGTTCCTTACAAAAAATGTTTGGTTGCCAATCTGCAATATGGCTGTAAAAACCAAGTTACAAGGTAAAAACATGAAAATACCTATTTAAAAACCCTGAAAACATAGTTTGCAGAATATAGAGTATCAAAAATATCTACAATTTTTTTAATAAAGATACACAGAATCCTGGAAGATATATTCAGAGTAGAATATCTGTTGTTCATCCAATATATCGGAAAATTTGACTTTATTGTGTATAAATGCAATAATGAATAATTTATTGCAGATAAGCTATTGTTGTAGATATTTGATTGTCTTATTCATCATTTTAAAGCTATGAATATACAGAATGATTTGGTATAAATTTCAGGATGCTTCTGACCCCCAGTGACTCGTACAGGGAACTTTCTTGAAATAAAATGTAATTATCTTTTTAATTTCGAGTTATGACCGCATGTTTTGCACTCTATTGACCAACATAGATATCAATCAATTTTTGCACTAAATAGATAGAGGAATTAAGTACCTTCAAAATGATACCGTTTAGGCATCTATACATGGATCAGTTTATGAATAACTGTACATTTTTCTGAAAATAGCGACATTCGGTTTAGCGAAAATTAATCTTCAACCTTCCCGCACTAATATAGCTCCTGTTGGTTATCGTTGAGGTCTTAGATTGTTCAACAAGCAGATCTTGTAACTTCAGAAATATGTATATCTTTCAAAATATACGGGTCTCCAAAATTCCCAAGGGGGGGGGGGTTCGATATCTGGCCCATGGACTATGGGGGCCTTGGGACCGGCCTCGTCCTCGGTTGGACAAAACGTTTACATTATATGGCCTCAAAAAATCTAAATTTTAAAGTGGTGCATTTATTTACTGAGCTCATTTACAAGAGGTGTTCAACTTATTTTGACAAAAAGTTCAAACTAACATAGAAATTGATCAAACTTACTTTTTCCCAGGCTGATGATAAAAACTGTTAAACTTTTCCTCAGATAGGCACTCCTATCACTTTTGAGAGCAATATTTCGGCTGCTGCTAGTGGCTACAAGTGTATCTCCAGACTTTTTCAAGTTATACCAAATTTGCTCGAACTTCTAGGACTTCGTCAGAGGGTCGTTTGTGACAGGTCTATCCAGTGAGGCAGAAGAGCATTGCTTGTTTATTTATAGGTATTTAGCGTGATTTAGGCACTATGGCCCTGAATAGTCTTCTAATTGAATACTATCTCTTTTTCTCTCAGTGTAAAGAACTACGGAATGTCCTTTCAGAGGCATTTTTTTAGATTTAAGATAACCAGGTATTGGGTAATCCTATTTCAATTTCTGGCAGCCAAAATGTGACTTTTTCACTTTCTATATCGAAAAACACTAAATCATGAATTTCATACTGAAATTGCTTAACTTTTCATGCTTCTAACTTTAAAGTTCTCTTTATATTTATTTTATGCCGAAAACCACTCATTGATTGGTATGATCTTGTAGGGGAAACTTAGCTTTATTCAGTGTAAGCATTGATTTTGTCCTATATATATGTTTATAAGTTTCAGGTGGAGCATACATCTAATATTCCTTGTTTTCACACACATTTAAAAAAAAAGTTGTGTTATATTTAGCTTTATTTTTGTGACTTATGCTTTCAGAAGTCACTATAAAGGCGTGAGGACCTCCTGTATTATTACTGGAATGCTTTGCCATCTTTGCACCAAATTGCAGGTCAAATAACTTGGTCACTGATCTCATTTTGTTTATCACTCCATATTTGGCCATGAACCATGGCCAGTGGAATTCTTTTTGAAACCACTTACAAGGGTGACTTTTTTTCTTCTTTGTGCAGTAGTTCACAATGAACATTTGGCTTAAGGAAATGTGACAATCATCCTCCATGACACAAGACAGTGAAACCCTGCCTCAAAAGTCTTTTATCACACCTTCCAAATAACATACAATTAATTACCGTTGCTATTCTTCTGAGATATTTAGATGATATGGCATGCAAGATGAGCAGCATATGGATCACTCACAGCAATTTCGGCTCAAAGTAGCAAAAATTCTCGATTTGGTGGCTTTTTTATTTTTTGTCAAAATAAGTTGAACACCTCTTGTATAATGTATATATGTGTAAGAGCCCATTTTCTTTTCTGAAAGTAAGAATGACAAATACTGCTGTTGTACCACGGCTAAAGGATAACCCAAAAACAACATCTTTACTGCACTCCATTGTTTCAAATGTTCATTGCTATTCGAAAAAGACCCATGGCCAATGTCCTGAAGGACAGCAACTGAGTGAGTGGACACATATGCTGCTTGGTTGCACCCACAACAGCTTGGCCATTGCTAATGAAAATTTAATCCTGTTTTGCAATTCCTCGCCAGCAGGTTGAAGGGAGGGGGGGGGGGGGGAGGTTGTATCCCCCCCCCCTCCACCTTCATCTTCAGTGTGAAGCACCTAACAATTCGTCTGCACAATCCAATTTATTTCACCAACTTCATATAATAATGATACATCTCAATTTAGCAAAGTGCCAGTGGTCATCCTATCCTGTTCATTGTCCAAAGGCTCGGATGACCAATTTCCAAATATAGAAACAGGTATGGAAAAGATTGCTTTAAAGAGATTAGCTGAGACGCCAATCGACCCAAGTGATTGCATTTTGACGCTACAAATCGGGAGCAGAACGTCACAGAAAGGAGCGTAGGACGTGCAGTTTTAGCCACGCCCCTAAAATCAACTATAAGACAAGAAGGTGTTCAAGTGGTTAGGGCAACTCCAATTGATTTTCTAGCGATGACTACACTCCTATGGCTGGCAGGTACGTTTTTTATGCATATTTTTTACTGTTTCATTCATTAGATTCTGCAAATAATTGTAGATTTTAAAATTTTAGAACTTTTTCCAACATTAATTTCTTTCTTATAGCAAAAAAAGAGCCTGACAGTTTTTACTTGCGAAATAGTTGAGGCAAAGTTGTCAATATGAAGGGCGTCTATTGGCTAATCGAGGCTAATTGGCCATCTCTTTTGTTAAAATTATGAAGTTTGAAGAGCTCAACACTTCAAGACTTGCAGTCATCGGTGAAATTACTTCCAATTACTGTAACATAAAAACAGGTGTACATACCACAAGGCTCAATCTTGGGTCCTTTGCTTTTTATTATATACCTAAATGATTTAGTTAATGCCACTACAAATTTTCATCCTATTATATATGCTGATGACTCCGCACTCTCTGCAACATTAAATACCTTTAGCCTATCCACAGAAACAACTGAAGAAGCCATAAACGGAGAACTAGATAACATAAATAACTGGTTTAAACTCAACAAACTTTCTTTGAATCCTGACAAAACTAAAGCAATGTTATTTTACTCACCCCAAAGGAAAGTAGATCCAATAAATATCAATATAAATGGAGTTCCCATAGAATTTGTCGAACATTTTAACTACTTAGGAATAGTGCTAGATAGACATATATCCTGGAAATTCCACATCAACACAATATCCCGTAAAATTTCGAAAACTATTGGCATAATGTGTGAGCTAAAAAAATATCTTCCACTAGATATTTTGCTGACTCTTTATAATTCCCTCATTTTACCATATCTAAATTATGGTATATTAGTATGGGGAACACATGCACATAAAATTATGAAATCGCAAAAGAAATCTGTGAGAGTTATTACCAATTCTAAATACAATTCCCATACAGAGCCTATCTTTAAAAATCTACAGTTATTGAAAGTAACTGATCTGTGTGCGCTGCAGGAACTCAAGTTTGCCTTTAAGCTGGAAAATGGCATGTTGCCGTACTATTTCAGAGTGTCGATGTTTACAAGGCACTCTGAAATTCATAATTATTCTACAAGAAATACACAAAACTTTGCAATTCCCCTCAATCGTCATAGTTTTACAAATAAAAGCATCAGGTATCGTCTCCCTGTTATTTATAACAACTGTCCTGAATACATTAAGTCAAAGATATTTACACATAGTATGGAGGGTTTTACCAGATATGTGAAAGCAGATATTATTTACAATTACAATATGCATTGTTCTGTCAGAGATTGCTACATTTGTCACTCCACTGACAACCTGTTGTAATCTCTATTTTTGTGTTGTTTTTTTTGTACTCAGTGTATAGGCATCCTTCATAAATCATCTTGACCACATCACTCAAATTTCATTCTCTCGATTTCTCAAAAATATTACATACTATTTAATGAAATGCTATTGAATTAGAGCACCGTGTTTGTCAGGACCTGCAGGGCATTAACATGAACATTAAAAACGGGGGGCACCTCAGTAGCGACAGAAGACTGTCTTGGAGGTGTCTCCCCTTTACATACATATTATTAATGTTAAATAATTGTAAAAGCTGTAAGTGTTTATTTTTGGTTATGTAAAGGAATAAACAAGGTCTGAGTCTGAGTCTGAGTCTGAGTCATCGGTGCGGCTAAAACATTTGATAACAGGCTTTGCCTATGCGAGATGTCCAGTGTGCTCTGTGCAACAAGTCGTTTCTGCTGAATGAAAGTTGAGCGGTGAGACTGAATAGCCATAATACCTCCATAACTCAGTTCTCAATACCTCTGGAGACCTTTCTTTTTCCCCTTAAAAGCAAATTGGTAAAGTTATCAGGTAATTGTCCAATGATATAGAGGCCTACATACTAACTTTCTATTCCGAAACTAATAATGATATAGGCCTAATACAGAGTGCGGGTGTATCAAAAAGGCCTATGCCAGCAATTTTCCGTTTGGTATAACATGCGCAATATATTATATCAAAATGATATGTCATCTATTGTAATGTTAATCTAATAATCTGTTTCCTGTACTTATAGATATGCCAGGTCAAACAATTTCTGAATGAAAGATGATTGATAGGCGTTTTACACTCTAAAAAATGTCGGGACAAAATTGGTTTTTTAGATTCAAAATGGTTTTTTGGGGAACCGGATTTCAGTGCAAAACCAACATGGATTTTTAAAAAAATCCATGTTGGTTTTTTGCATTGAAATTTGGTTTTTCAAAAAAAAATTTTGTATAGATCTAAAAAACCCAATTTTGTCTGAAATTTTTTAGAGTGTAGTTAAAACCGTGACAGTAGGCCTAGGTGGGCCGTTTTCTTGCAACGCTAACTGCTCCCATTATGACATGCATTGTGGATTATTGTCAGAGACCTGCTATTAAAAAATACCTTATTTTCAGTTCAGATATACATGCTGAAGTGAAATGTGTCTTTTTAAAGGATTGGACTGACAGATGGACAGACGGGACAGAAATAAAGATAGATATAGATAGATAGATAGATAGATAGATAGATAGATGCCTAGAGATAACAGCTGTTAAATTTGCATATAATTACTTAATCATGTTAAATTTGATCTATTTATGTTAAAACGTTGATGGGACTTAACTGAAATCAATACAATCATGGGTGTGCAGATGTGATTGTTTATAGGCCGTACGATTAGTCTGTTACATAATTAGTACAGAGGATCGTAAGGGATATATGTTGTCATCGTTCTCTGCTAGTTTCTCATTCGTTTTTCTCGTTTTCCATAAGTTCTGAAAGTTTCTCAGTTGTTTAACACACGTCTCATTTTGTCCAATTCAAGCCAGAGAGATTTAATGAATTATTTTATTTATATTCGCGCAGCGAAACGGCCGAAGGCCGTTGAGGGAAGCGACTTGAGTGCAAGAGAAGACTCAAAAATCTGTGCAGTGATGGTCTCAACATCAACAGTCCACAGTTTGGAATTAGGTCAAGTGGGTCCAGCTTCTTATCAATGATTTAGTTTCGTTGTGTTTTAACAAAACATAACATATTCATCTTCAAAAGTGTCTTAAAAATTCAATTTTCTCCAATAATATATCCTGTACCAATAATTTTTATGAAACAGTTAATAATTAGCATTGACAAGCTAAATCAAATTATTAACATGTGATACATTTAATTTCAATCAGACAACAAGAAAACATAACAAAATTAAAGTTACATAATCTTATAAACTGATGATTATGTAACAGTGAACAGATAATCTACATGCAATGTTATTGTTTTTGTATTACTATATATTTATACTATTATGTAATATCAACAATCTAACATAGACTTGACTTCGGCAGCTTTCAGTGCTGCCTGCCTTTTTACCATTTATTTAATATATATATCTATCTATCAATTTATCTATCTATCTGTCAGTCATTATATCTATCTATCTATCTGTCTATCTATATATTTATCTATTTATCTATTATATTTTTTGTCCAGTTTATCTTGCTATTCTACATTTTTCTCTGTCTTGCCATGTATCTGTCCTTCTAATTTTCTGAAACAGTTACATAACTCCTTTCATACATTGAATATGAAATAAACATGAAAGTTATGGTAAAACTATAAGTCCTACAAAAACTTTTTAAAGTGCTACGCGAATTTCATGGCAGTGCCATTTACATATTAAGTTTTGGGTTGCAAGTTCTGCACAAGTTCTGTGTAAGTCAGTACATGCCTACAAAGCTAGGGATTAGGCCTACTGACTGATATATAAATATTCATAGGCTTTGACATGAACTCCTGGGAGGTCCAATAGGGATTTGTCACTTAAAGTGCTTCACTTGTTCGATGAAGAAAACTGAAACAATCAATTATGTAACACAAGGCCACTATGAACCAAGTGGATATTGTTTAGCAACAACGTAGGATTATAAGTGTATTAACCCAACATAATTTTTTTTTTCTATTTGCTGAACAAACTTTTTTTTTCAGTGTCAAGTGGGAAACAATCTTTTTTTTTCACCAAAAGTCCACCGACCGACCAGATGATCTTTGGACTTTACCCCCGGGATGAACTTTTTTTTCGGTTGTGACGCGTCGACGAACAATTTTTTCCCATGTGCACTCACGACAAACTTTGTTATCGGAATGTTAACATTACCGTGCCCTAGCTAGAGGTGTAAACAATTTTTTTGAAATCTAGGGGGTGAGAAAATGTTGCTTGCAAGTTTATGTGGTTGGGACCCTTATACTTTGGCAGGGAAAGATGGAGGAGTCCATGAATTAATAGTAGGATTTCTTCCTTTCTGCAAAATCAAAAATTCAAGATTTTGTTCATTTTCACATAAATGATATGTTTTTTAAATCTATATTTTTTCTTTACATACTTTAGTAAAAGTAACTGAATTATTCGCCATATTGATGGAATGGATATGCCCATTGTTCTCAGACTGAGTCAGAGCTCTTTGCAGATTGGCGGTTCACTGCAAAAATTACTTTTCTTGTTTTCAAGTTGCAAACTGGCTTTGCCACGTCATTGACAGTTTTCTGCATGTAGGTCTCATAATCTTTTTTTTTTTTTGGCTTTTGCAAAAGTTTCAGATAAGTTTCCTGGACAAGGTGTGACAGGCACTTGGGCTGAAAAGTCTGAGAATATTGTGTTGTTACCAGTAAAGTATATCGTTTAGTATCATTTCCAGAAGCAATTTCACTGACTGAAAATGAATACATGCATTTTTCTTAGTCATTACTTCGACTTTCACAAGTGACATGACCGGCTTTTCCAGATCATTTTAGCTTTTTAAATTGTTAGAATCAGTTGATTTTTGGTTGAGTTACAGCAATTTAAAATAATAAGGTGAGTGCCGAGGGTTAGCTGCAGTGCATTCTTATGAAAATCTTCCGTGCTGGAGGTAGAAATGCAGGCCGGATGGATTTTTGAAATGTATTTTAGGCGCAAAAATAATCGCCTGGATTCACATTCTGGATCCTGAAGGGGAAGCAAGGGGGTGGATCACCCAATTGAGAATGTTTCATGGGTCATCCCATTCAAAATCTTGAGATTTTGACAATGCATCAGGAGATTGAGGACGGCAATAAAACTACTGAAAAATACTTTACACAACTTATATTTTCATTAATTTGTCTTACCCTGTCTTGCAAATTACTGTCCTCCGATTTGTCCTGTTGGGCATTCCATTTACAAGATATCCCATGCGATATGGTTATAGTCCATGAACAATTCCATGTGGATAAAACGATGCTCAAATTATTTATTCTTTGGCAAATTGTCTCTGGCTTTGCCAAACATTCTTATGTTCTGACAGTGTTTCAAGGGGCCCTGTTGCAAAACAGCAGACTGGATTATCTTGTTTAGCATTGTTTGGCATTGGCTGTTTCTTGTAATCACCTGTCCCGAACCTGATTTCAGTTGAATACACCAATTTAATTGTGAATTCCACACCTTTGGTTGTGGGACCATGTGCACCATGCACTCACACAACTGGACCAGGCTGGAAGCAGGAAGAACTCAACCGGCCACTTCTGAATTCATACTTATGACATCTGCTATAATTTCAAACCATTGTTTGTCCCAAATCTATATCTTGATTTTGAAAACCAATACACTCTAAAAAAATGTCGGGACAAAATTGGTTTTTTAGATTCAAAATGGTTTTTTGAAAAACCAAATTTCAATGCAAAAAACCAACATGGATTTTTTTTAAATCCATGTTGGTTTGGCATTGGAATTTGGTTATTCAAAAAACCATTTTGTATCTAAAAAAACAATTTTGTCCCGACATTTTTTAGAGTGAATAGATGTGCCATGTTAACCTTTGCGTTTGTCATTTTACAAGGTCAACAATAATCAAAAGGATATAAATGAGTACAATTGTGATATCGAAAAACGCCTGTATGAACGTTTGGAATTCACGGAAGAACATGCAAGCAGAAAGTGGGTTTATCAATAATATTCGTCAAATATTAATCAGCAAAAATGTTGAAATCGAAGCTTAATGGTGCTGCATGGTTGGGGGGACAACAGGCATTGTGTATCTTTGAGCATGTCATGATCTACACCAAAAGGGCATTTTCTCATTTTACATTTAGCTATGGAAATTAATCAAAAGTAATTAATCGTGAGCAGGAATCGTCACAAGGCCAGGCGGGCATCACGACAGCCACACAAAAGCCACTCTCTTGTGTATAGTGCGCGTTTCTTGCAATTCTGTCACTCTTCTCAGATTCATTACATCTCTTTAATTTCAAATAATAATTTCAGTATATATAAAAACGCTACTATTATCTTATGACGGAAATGACACATTATAAAACATGCTAAATTAAGGCCATTGTAAAAGAGCCATGTGAAACATGATTAAGAAACATGATTAACTACAATCACCTTGTAAGCATTTTTATTTCCAAAAAAGCATGTAAGATGTCATTGACCGAAATTTTCCCTTCTACTTATTATTAGAAAGATAATCTATTTTTACATGATATGTATACATTAATTGATTATGATCAACGAAAGAATATTTGTTCATCCAAACCTGATTATAACTGCCTTTAGGCTCCTTGGCAGGAAAGGGGCAGGATCGGCAATCTAACTTTGAGGAGGAAAAGTGTTTTATTTTTATTTTTTTTTATTCCGCTACAAAAAATTATGATTTGCCAAACTTTAATAATGCTATCCCTAACTTTGGACCCTTGAAGAAAACCTTCCTTGCAAGTTACCTCACACAAAACTTCATGTGCATCCTCACTTATCAGTGTAAGCTTGTCAAGCTACCCTGACCACAAGATACATCGTTTTATGAAGTTGTTGTAACAAAAAGATTAACTCCCCTCCGGTGTGAAAGACATAATTAACAGTTTGAGATCTCTAAAAGCAATTGAATGGATTGTTGAGTGTTTCATTGTTGGCTGTAAAGTGCACATTTCACAATGGAATTATCTTCACTTTTTCTGTACAGCTGAGAAATTACAAATTCTTACAAAATACACTGACATGTTTCTTGTGAGGTCATATCTCTGTCCTTACCATGTTATCTTGTATGACTCATATGCAGTTGGCAAGGTTGCATCCTATACTTTCAATGCTACCTGAACAAGTCCCCTGCTCATTTATAGCACACAACACTGAGGTCACTTCTTACTGAATGCCAAATTGACAGTTCATTTCAATATGATGCATATAGTTCTTATGGGCCTTTTGTGAGGTCACTGGTGTCCAGAAACAGCTGATGTAAGTACTGAATTATGTTGAGTGATGAATGCATGTCCAACCAAATAAAATCCCTCATGATTTGATTAGCTCTTGCCAGCATTGCTAGGTGCACTAGCAAGGTGGAACTATATTAATTGTTTGAAATGCTATATTCTCCCAAACTGCAGCAGCATTTTATGAGATATTGTGCTGCTTACAACATGATGTCAGGACAACGATTGAAAGTCCATATGAGATGATATCTCATAATTTAAATCAGCTTTTTTTCTACAGCCTCGTAAGAGCGAAAAATGGAAGTAATATTGCATTATATAAGGAAAGGATAAAGAACCATTTAAAAGCTTATAAATTCGTCTGATACCAGTGAGAAATTACATTATACTGTCACAGAAAGTAACCATCAAGTGCCAAATGTATATAAATTTATATTTAATACTGAACAGTAAAAGAGAGCTTTCGATTTCGAATTGAACTCGCTCTGTTTTTATAACTTTCTTTTGCTGTTTATTAGTCCCGTTGTAGACAGGACTCATGTTTTCATTCGCATGTGTCTTTCCGTCTGTCTGTCGGTCTGTCAACAAGATCCAGGAAAAAACATTATGCGCTTTCTAATCAATCTCTGCAGGAGTTCTCCAATCACCACAACGAAGAACTGATTACATTTTGGTGAAGATACGAGGGGCGTTCAGAAAGTTTGAGGCTTTTTTTCATATGGATACTTATTTTCAAGCGAGAACTATGAATTTTTCACAGGATAAAATTCAGCATATTTGAAATGGATTTCCAAAATTTTGGACAATTTGGACATTTTTAAGTCATTCTGTGGTTGCCATGGAAACTGAAAGTTCAGCTTCTTGGGGCAGGTAACACTGAAACCAAGAATGCCAAGAAATTGTGACTGTTAGAGACTTCTCTCTGTCACTTGTATTAGTGAGATTGACAATATTTGACACAAGAAATATGTTGTTAGCTTCTAAATATGCTTTCAATCACACCAAATCTGCATATTCTTACACTGAACCCATGTAGGAAAGCACTCCTGCATGCCAGATTTGGTAAGGGAAATTCAGGAGGCAAAGGTGTGTTTCCCTGACTACATAACGACTCGTACAAGCATGGATTCACTAGTATGAATGAGAGACCAAAATGGACAGCATTATCTATCCTAGCTATTCCTGTGACATGCTGCTTTACGTAAGTCCTGGTTTTCCTTACTGTAGTCTATGGGGGCTATAGTTTCAGGCACTTGAGGAGAAAAGGCTTTGGATAACTGAAATTCTTTCACAGAACTTTGGAGGACTTCAAGGAACATTTACTTCAATGGGTCAGGTGTATGAATCAATGCTTTTGGGGAGTATTTTTTAAGGCTAATATTATATTTCTTGTGTCAAATATTGCCAATCTCACTAATGCAAGTGATAGAGAGAGGTCTCTCACAGCCAAAATTCATTGGCTTTAGTGGTTTCAGTATTATCTGCCCCAAGAAGCTGAACTTTCAGTTTCCATGGCAACCACAGAATGACTTTAAAATGTCCAAATTGTCCAAAATTTTGGAAATCCATTCCAAATATGCTGAATTTTATCCTGTGAAAAATGTATAGTTCTAGATTGAAAATAAGTATCCATATAAAAAAAAGCCTCAAACTTTCTGAACGCCCCTCGTACAGCACAATCACCACATACAGCTTTATATACTTTTACACTCTTGCTCATAAATATGGAATATAGGAAGATGTCAAAACGCGAGTAGAAATTTGGTAACACCATGGTATAGGAAAATGAATCGCAAAATGAATAATAGGGGTCAAAATTTGTTAGTAACATTTTCAGATAGGAAAGAATACCATCTAGGGGTAATCTGAACAAGGATTTGAATGCCGTACCCCATTTTAAATGGTGTATATTTTCTTTGTTAAGGAGTTAGGCTCTGAAATGTTATGGGATGCATATGTTGAAGGAAAAAATCCTTTTGTACCAATGATGTTTGGTTTGGATGGAGTCAAGCAATAATTATGATAATCCAGCAATTTTGACAATTTCTTGAAATTTTGGAATTATTGGACAGCGTAATTGTCAGAATCACTTTGTATGTACTGGAAAGTACACCAACGAAAAGCTTTTCCAAATGGTTGCATGACTTCCAGTAAAAGATGTTTGCATTGTTCGCTATAGACTATTTGTCACAATACAACAGTGCTACTAGTTCAGTACGTGGCGGCCAAAAAAAAATGAACAGCTGAATTGATTCATCAAAAATTTTGCAATAGGGGCAATACCGTAAAGTCCGATTTACAGATTTGACACTTTAACAGCTTGTGTAGCCCTACCATTACACCTCAGCTATCTCATTGTTAAACAGAGATGAGGCCAGGTAATAAGGCATCAGATAAGCCATCAACCAAAGTTCCAAGTGCAACAGGAGCTGAGCTACAAAGCAAAATGTCACTGTATCGGACGTACTCACACTATGTACGTCTGACACGATGACTTTTTGCAATAGCTCAGCTCGTGTTGCACTTGGAGCTTTGGTTGATGGTATGTCTGATACCCCTATTACCTGGCCTCATCCCTGTTTAACAATGAAATAGCTAAGGTATAATGGTAGGGCTACACAAGCTGTTAAAGTGTCAAATCTGTAAATCGGACTTTACGGAAATTGCCAAAGGTCACCTTTAAATGTGCATCACACATAGGTGAGACAAGCAGAGATCTTGTACATGTTTGGAGTGTGATCAGCTATCATGGTACACAGACGTTGCTGCATGTGAAAAACAAGAAATTGTCAAAATTCCTGGATCATAATATTTCCCGACTTCATCCAAACCAAATATCACTGGAACAAAAGGAATTTTTCATTCAATATCCTTCCTCTGGCTGCTTCCTCCTAAAAGTTTAGAGCTCAACTCCCCAAATCAAGAAAAAATGGGGTATGCAATTCAAATCATAATTCAGATTACCCCTATAGGGTATTTTGTCCAATACAGAGAATGTTACTAACTAATTTTGACATCTATTATTCATTTGATAACAATTATTGTATCAACAATATTTCATGTGGTTTCAACCTTGCAAAAATTTGGAATGTTAATTTTTTAGGGTTTCCATTTTAGACTCCAATTTTTAAGATTTCCTCCAGATTCATAAAATTTTCACTTTGCGATGCTAAATGGACCAAAATCTATCTAAAAAAATTGTTGAAAGTCTGTTTACAGCTCCAATAATGAAACAGAGTTACCAAATTCTGACTCACTTTTTGACATCTGCCTACTATCTATATATACATCTATCTATATATACATTCAAACTAAATGCTAATGACATGCAAATGAGGTCATACCAGGTCACAGGATGGTTGCCAGCTAAAAACTCCTTCCACAGGCCTGACCTTCCCCTACACCCTTCACCTACCCTTCTTTGACCCTTTTCTTCTTCTGATGACATCATGCATTGCTGTTTCCTTTGCTGTTTCATGCAGATTGTGTGTTCCATCAAAGGTAGTTCCCTTTGTCTCCACCAGACCTCCACTTATGCAAAGCAGCTAATGGGTCAGAAATGTTTCGCCCCCGAAAATGTTATGCCAGATGGCAGCACTAGCAAACACTCATGTTTTCTGGCCCTTTACAATCTCATAGTTTGTTGGTTTGTGTTTTACGCCTCTGCAGCACCTTAGTGGGCTATATCGAGGCAGGCGATCGCCGTATGATGATGAGATGAGAAGACTGAGTCTGGCACATACCCTATTAATTCAGGGATGCCCAGGGTCTTTTAGTTGCCCCAGCATAGAACACTGGATACAACCCGCCTCCATTTAATGTCCCATGGGCTCGGACTAAATTGAGTTCCGGGGTGGGATTCGAACCCACGCCCTCAGAGCCAGTGGTTGTGCAAACAAGCACTCTTAACCATTAGGCCATGGAGGAACTTTACAATCACATAGAAATACTTCATTAACAACTTTTAATCAATGTACACTATATACAGTAATCATCAATGTGCAGTAAAAAATTACATGCACCTGTTTATTCCCTTGTCGGTTTCTGTGCTTTCAATGGGCTTTACTATACTCCATATTTAAAGCAAACAGCATCTACATCATGAACCCTGGTGACGGGACTATGTGCTCTACAGAGTGCGACGTTCTTGTCGGTACAGGTAACATACATAAAATATAATGCATATTTATATTTATCCGTCACATGTACAACAGAATTTTAAAATTCACAGACAATTCACATAAGTCTATTTTCTAATCATTTTCCTTTTATATATTCCGTAAAGTCATTGCTCCTATATCATTTTTCTTTGGCCGTTGTAAACACGATCCAGTAATTTTTCTGATAGATTGTGCTGCCGCTTACAACATTTTCAGAAATTGCTTTGTCTAGCAATTATGTCAGAAATCTGAAAATAGTTATAAATATCTATATGTGTGGGTAATTGGCCAAATATAACATCTATATTACAAGATAAATTGACACAAAAACCTAAAAAATACAATTATTTTCAAACTATGTTTAGATAATTGTTGAAATACAGACAAAAGGAATTATCTCAATGACAATGCCTTTAAATTCTAAAATATTTTTTCAATATTCTATCTTCCATGACATCCGGGCTTCACAGCTAATATTTTTAGTCCTACTACAGATTTAGTACAGAAGCAGTATTTTTTCTTTTATCCTACATCATAAGTCACAGTTTGGGTCATTTCATTTATTTCTATGCACACCTTCAATTTTGCATTAATCACAGTGTCCTAGCACCAATCTTTCTGTTTTTCTATATTCTCGAGAGTGCCCTACACTACTAAAATCCATATTTTTTGCTCCTACAACAGTTTCTTATGTCCTAATAGCTCCACAGTGCCCAGCACTAAAGAACCATGATTACAGAACAGTAGTCTTGGCCCACTTATTGACTTGCCGTCATGGTCTAAATGTTACATCTCATAATGTTTGTGAATTTCAATCTATAACATAGTGAATTGTGAGTTTCACGGGGGCCATCCAGTTAAAGTACATTTTAGATCCATATTGCCTTAAATTCAGTTTTTCCATTGATACTTTTCAGATGAAGTAAAGAGTTCAACAAAGATAAGGCCCCTGAAACCAACTTGCATATTTCACTGTTTATCGACACTCTAAACTTAGAGCTCAACAGGTTCACAAAATTGTGTATGTGCTGCCCTCTTGAATCCATAACAGAGACTACAATCGAGCACATGTATGTGTGAGCTCTAAGAGATTTCAGATGCAGTAACTACCTCTTTTTTTAAGTGAAGTGGAGTAACGACGTGGTCTGTTGAATTAGGTCTAGAATTGAATATTAAATAACTTTTAATCAGCCAGTTTATTGTTAGAATGCTGCTATTGCTGCAAAGTGGTACTTGTTGTGGAACTTTTTTTTTGGCGGAGTCACTATTTTCTTACCAGGGAATTGTGAATAGTCCCTGTTTGGCAGCCAGCACCCTAACTTCTCAATGTAAGCTTGTTAAGCTTGCCCTGACCACAACATACATTATTTGTTAAGTTGTAACAAAAAGATTAACTCTCCTCTGGTGTGACAGACATAATTAACTGTTTCAGATCTCTCAAGCAATTGAATGAATGCTTTAGTGTTTCATTGTTGTCTGTTTGTTGTTTCAATTAGTTTTCGTTGGAGAACACCATCAACTATCATTTAAATCATGCTGGAAAGAGCTGTTAAAGGATTTGAAGACTTCATAATTTTATGGTGCTCATTGACAGTTCATGTGCACTCATTGATCGTTTAACATTGTTGATTGCGATTTATTTATATGTTGCTGGCAGCTCAACTGTGCGTATGAGCACAAGTGATGAGGTCCCTCTACCTGGACATGACCTGACCTACTTGAATATTAATAAATGTGTCAGCTGGAGGTCATCCGATTTCTGGCAGACTCTCCAGCTGTGCTGTTCGTTCAGAGTCTGTGAGCAGACTGGTTTTTCGATATGTCCGAGGAAGCTGACTCTGAGTGCGACTGTTTTCGAAATTCAAACTTCATGCATGCAGGTCAAAAATCTATTTACCAAAAAGGCCCTCAATCAAGTGATTTCTAATGTCACCAGAAGAACCAATACAAAGCAAACTTTTGCAAATAACTCTATGACTATCAACTGAAAGTGATGACCACTTTAAAAATGTGCTCGCTCAGATAGATTTAGAGCCAATATCAGCCAAAAATGGGCTTTTTTTTGCAGTATCTGCACATCTCAGAATTTTCTAGATTCAGCCCTGATTATACACAAAAATTTAAAAATTGCAGGTAGCTGAGAATTTATATCATGTCATACTCTAAATGGAGAATCATCTGAGATCATGTGCATCAAACAATACAGGTTTCATTGCTATAACACTCAATACAATCCTGCACCTTGATAACCCATTGAAATAAGCATGAATGGAACTGCTCTTCAAATTCTTGGCCAGAGCAAAATGAAAATGGAAACATATGGTTCCAGACAACCTTTGTCTTGTGGGTCTGGCAAGAGGCAGAATCACACAATTGTTATACTGAACCTAAATATATTCGGTATAATGTAGGCCTACAAACTAGAGAATAACTTTCATAGAATTGAACATTTACTATAGATTAGAATTGAAATACAATATTCACAATAAATGCATCCACAAATAAAAGAAATTGATATAATTCATTACTCCCACAATAGCAATGTACGGATTTGTGAAAAGGCCATTGTAAATTTTTAATAATACTGTGCAAAGTCTGCATGGAATTGATAAGAAAGGACAACATCTTTGCATCTGAAGAGACAAAATTTTGCATTAGTGGCATTTTTCAGTTTTGTTTTTCCCTTGATAATCCCATATTGAAGCCCTTTCAGAACATGGGAATCTTCCTTTTTTTGTGAAAAATAGCCCAATGTTGCAATTTGTACAAGGAAATCATTGAGTATTCATTGATCGTCTAGAATTCCAACATTGGCAGAACAAATCTCTGAAAGATGACATAATATTATGATACACCATGCTCACAGAGACAGAGTATGGCATGAACCATCTTTCTTCACAGAGAGCCTCTGACAAAGCAAGAATGTAGATGTAGATGTAGATGGTTGGGGACGAAACCTTTCGGTTGTTATCCCATCAGTTTTGACTCTTGCATCGTGGGCTCTCCTCTTGGTAGACCACCTTTCTTTCTTTTAGGAGAAAACAAATAAATAAATAAATTACATAAATAGAATTAAATAGCTTGATAAAGAAATATAAATATGCCTATGACTGTATAGCCTATCCCCATTAGATTGTAGTTGACTAGTTGTCTGATTCTATGCTCCTTTATATATATATCCATATATTTACTTTTAATATTTTGTTGTGACATATGTATCTGTTTGATGCTTTTAAATGTCAATAAAATTCTATATATATAGATAAAGAAATATAGATTAAAATACGTAAATAGGCAAATAAATAAATACTGGTAAAATCGAACACAAAAATATCATAGTATAACTGCTAATACTGACAGTAACTCCTACCACCCATAAAAAAAGTAAAACAATCAACGAAAACCTTTTTTGTTTTTGTGCCAAACAGAAGGATGATACACATTCTTGTTCAAGCACAATGACTCACAAAGTGCACATTTCCAATTACAATCATCCTCACTTTCTCTATAAATAATGAAACCACATTTGTAGAGTAATGCATGGATACTATATAGGTAACCCAATTCAATCACTTATTATTTGAAGATCTCTTGCTGGTCATACTTTCTAGGTGCGTAAGCAAGATAGAACTATTCTTTGGTTGAAATGTGTTGTCTTCTCTCAAATTGTAACATCATTCTGCAAGATTTTTCCACCCAAAAGGCATGATACCTGAGCAAAAATATCAAAATTTATGTGAGACCATATCTCATAATTTTAATCAGCTTTTCTCCTGCAGCTTTACAAGTGTGTAAAATACCACCATTTTGTAATATGAAGCTAGAGATCAAGTCAAAAGCTTATTTGTATAATTAAAAAATACTGTAATTTTAAAGTGTTATATACATGTATTATATTTATCGTATACGTATATTATATTATGCATATTTATATTCATCTGCCACATATGTGGATAATATAATAATTGTCAGACTTAAAATCCATAGAAATTTCTCATTAGCTGATTTTCTAATCATTATATATGTATTCTCTGTAAATAGACCAGCATAACTCATACATCATTCTTCTTTGGCAGTTGAATGCACGCTCAAGCAATTGTTCTGATATATTGGGTTGCTTACAAAATTTTAAGAAAATGCTTTGTTTGGCATATATAAGTCAGAAATCTGAGAATAATTAAAAAATATATGTGTGGCCCATTGTGTGGGGGTAATTGGCTAAGCATATGATCCATTGTTACCTAAATTGAAAAAACATGTAAGGAATACAATTATTATGCTATAAGGTAATTGTTGAAATATGGACAAAAGGAATTATCTCAATGACATCGCAGTAAAATTAAAAAAAAAAAATTTAAAAATATTCTGTCTTCAGCTGAGCCTCGTGGCTAATATTTTACCTGCAGATAAAACAATTTTTTAAAGCCACATTTACTTATTTAGGGTTTTCCATTTAAATTTTACATATGAAATAGATAATACAATAGAGTTCAACAAAGATAAGGACATTTCACAAAGCCTTATTCTAGCTGGGTTCATTTATCATTTTATCTGGTGAAGCAGATTCAGAGTCAGTGCAACTACTCCTGTTTTCAGAAATTAAACTTCAGATTTGCCAAAAATAAATTTACCAATAAGGCCCTCAATCAAATTATCTCTGATGTCACCAGAAGAATATGCTGACCAATTTTAAAACAATTGTTGATTTAACACGTAAATTCAAACAAGCTGGGAGGCCATCCAACTGAAAAGACCAGTCAGCGGCTCCTTCAAATATTGGAGTTGTCTGCACCCATTGGAAAGGTTTCAATTCTTGCAGAAGGGGAATCAGCTCATTCAAAGTATATTTGCTCAGATAGATATTGCGGCATTATTTAACCAATAAGTTCCTGATGGGCTTTCTTTACATATAATTTCAAGCATCAGAATTTTTAAGTTTAAGCACTGATAAAACAAACACTGAAATATTTGCAGTCAATATCGGGATATAGTAGTAGTTGTCTATCATGCTGAATAACAACTATTACTGCTGAATTTCCAGTTTTTGAAGTGACTACTTTTGAAGCAGCAAGACTTCACACATTTGTCTAATGCCATGTTTTTTTACTGCTATTGTGAGAAAACCATGAAGAGTTTATATTTTGCCATTCTTCTTCAGAAGTATCATTGGGTGCATCTAACACCACATGTTTCATTGTTGTTGCTCACAAAAAAATCTTGCAAGAATCTTGATAGATGGCATCAGCTTGTCAAAAAATGTCCTCTCAAGCACAACTATGTTTGTAATGCTCTAACTAATTCACTCTTGATGATGCTGATTATTTGTTGTTGTATTCATAGTTGTCTCACCAAGTACAAGATGTCTCGCCAAATACAAGATAAGAACAATTTTGTTGTGGCATTGCGAGTTTTTGTACGATTTTCAAAACAATAAAAACAATCTCATCGTCAAAAAACGAAATGTCTTCTCAGAAAAATGTGTATATTCATTCATAAATATACATAAAGAAATCTTTACAAAGGGATTTTATTATTTTTGACATTTGTGCGCCTTGAACTGCTCTTCAAATTCTTGGACAGAGCAAAATGGAAACGTATGGTTCCAGACAACCTTTGTCTTGAGTGTCTGGCAAGCAGCAGAATCACACAATTGTTATACCAAACCTAAATATATTCGGTATATTGTAGGCCTACAAACTAGAGAATAACTTTCATATAATTGAACATTCCTTTTAAAAACGATATTCTCCATAATGCATCCACAAATAAAATAAATTGATATAATTCATTACTCCCACAACAGCCATGGACAGTTTTCTGAATAGGCCATTGTTAAGTTTTAATAATTCTGTCTGCATGGAACCGATAAGACAGGACAACATCTTTGCATCTGAAAAGATAAACATTTTGCATTTGTACCATTTTTCAGTTTTGTTTTTCCCTTGATAATCCCACATTGAAAGCCATGCACTTCTACCTTTTTTTTTTTGGTAAATAGACCAACGTTAAATATGTACAAGGAAATCATTGAGTATTCATTGATCGTCTTGAATTCCAACATTGGCAGAACAAATCTCTGAAAGATGACATAATATTATGATACACCATGCTCACAGAGACAGAGTATGGCATGAACCATCATTCTTCACAGAGAGCCTCTGACAAAGCAAGAATGTAGATGTAGGTGTAGATGGTTGGGGACGAAACCTTTTCGGTTGTTATCCCATTAGTTTTGACTCTTGCATCGTGGGCTCTCCTCTTGGTAGACCACCTTTCTTTCTTTTAGGAGAAAACAAATAAATAAATAAATTACATAAATAGAATTAAATAGCTTGATAAAGAAATATAGATTAAAATACGTAAATAGGCAAATAAATAAATACTGGTAAAATCGAACACAAAAATATCATAGTATAACTGCTAATACTGACAGTAACTCCTACCACCCATCCATAAAAAAAGTAAAACAACCTACGGAAACCTTTTTCGTTTTTGTGCCAAACAGAAGGATGATACACATTCTTGTTCAAGCACAATGACTCACAAAGTGCACATTTCCAATTACAATGATCCTCACTTTCTCTATAAATAATGAAACCACATTTGTAGGGTAATGCATGGATACTATATAGGTAACCCAATTCAATCACTTATTGCGAGTTCACTCGCTATGGTTTCGGCCTTGGAAATCTAGGATTTTCAGAAATTTTGGATCGTTCATGAGAGACAAGGGAGCACTTTTTAAAGGTTCTTTTTCATGAAACTAATGAAGATTTGGCTAACTTGAGGCGTGGTCCTCACCTTTGTGTCTTCTGTGCCTTGTTTAATTACAATTTAAGTGTTTAGTTTCAACCAAATCACGGCAAAACAGGAAATAGAAATATTTTTGTTATTGTTTTACTGCCCTCTGATTGGCCGAAACAGGTTCGATGTCTTCCCGATAGTTTGCGGACATTTCTATTAGGGCTAGAATTAGAATTTTAGGCTCTTTTGAATCCTGGTGCCTTAATCTTTATGATTTCGTTTTTTCATGAAGATATCTCAATTAATTGCTGAGAATTCGTTGAAAATGCATTGGCCTTTATATTTTTTCCCCAGGATGCACTGTGCATGTCAGGCAATTCAGAATAGCAATCAAGACTTCACCAATTAGCCAATTTGCCATTCACACCTTGAGTTAGTATATTTCAATTAACACCTTCTAAGAAGTCCCACATCATTGAAGGCCATTGTAAAAGTGAACTTTCTCATAGCAATCAATGCCATCTTTGGGGGGAGGCAATCCACTCAATTAAAATTTAAGATGACAGTCCTGTGAATTTTTTTTCACATGAACCACAGCTGCACACTCTTTGTTACAATGTTTTTTGCTGTACAATTCAGTTTCTTTGATGACTACCAAGCCAGCCTGAAGAGTCACACTGTACAAACGGACAGACTCAACGGCAGTTATCAGGCAAATATGCCAGTGAACATATTTTAAAAGAATAAAAATAACAATTTACATATAGTGGCTTTGACATTATAATGTTAAATGAAAGGAATTATTGCAGGGACATTTATCTGAACGAAAAATTATATTAGAAATAACCCCAGGCATCTTGATATATGTTTACCAACTGGTGTCTCACTTTTGTCTTTGTAACTCTTTTTTTAGCTATTTACAATGAAAAACTCGGGAAAATTGTGGAAGGGGTTGACAGCTAAAAATACAAGGCATTTTATAAGATCATTTTCAAGCTTCTATGTGCTTTATTAATGCACTAGATTAGCATTTCAAAATTTTCTTCTGCACACACATCTTGATAGGACAGCCAAATAAGGCAGGCTTCACTCAGCGCATTGCAATAGTGCATTCATATTTTGTTAATTTAAGGGTGATTGAGTAGAGAGACGTTAATGAAATATTGTGCATAAAATGAAGATACCAGTGGTTGGTCCTTGACAAAATGTTATGAATATGTGGATACAGTAACAGTTACTAGCCTATCAACATCAACTGCACAACACAAGTCAAGTCAGCCGGGGTATACCAGCACAACACAAGTCAAGTCAGCAGAAAAGTTCTTGTATTTTATAACTCAATTTTAGAAGAACATTATTGCCCTCGCATTGCAGTCTCGTTGTGTTGCGTGCAGGATGTCTGCAGCATTTTTGGAATCAAATTCCAGGATTTTCTAGGCTGTTCTTTGCCCAAATTTTCCCAAAATCAAGACCAATCTTCCAGAGAATGCAGATTACTTTTTTCTGATAGTAAAAATGTATCAGCGACCTGACTGTCACAAGAAATCGCAAAAATAGTCAGCTGTGTTTCTTTTTTTTATTAGTATGAAGCAGATTCCAGGCCTTTTGCGGTAAATGCAATTTTTTCAAGGCTTTTCAAGGACTGGCAGACACCCAGGTCACACCCTTTGAGTAATTACAAGTGATTACTTCAAACTGCTTGTGTTACTGTGATGTCATTGCATATTCAATAGGTCAATAATGGATCATTTGGAGCCTTCTACAGTTTTAATCGATCGAGTAACTAAATTATTGCCAATATTGCTTCGCAAGACTGTGGCATTTTTGAAGATGCATAAAGAAATATAGTCCTACAGACGACTCCTAAATACATTTTTAAACTTACCATTTTAGATTTATAGGAAATTCACCCTGTACTAGGAGTTCCTACTTTGATATATATCTGAAGATTGAGGGATGCGACAAAGAATTGTTTCAGTAAAGCAAAAACTATTTTGTGGAGAGCTTCCGAACCTGGGTCCCAACAATTGGGAGCCCAAGGCTCTACCAGCCAGGCTAGCCCCCTCCCTTATATTCAAGAATTGTAATTGGGTGATGGCCGCTTGGCCATGATATGAAAAAAACTAGGACCCAGAAATTTGGCTGGGGACCCACTTTTTCAGACCTCACTGAGTCCCCTGGACTCACTTTTTGAGCACCCCAACAGAAACCGTGGTGTTGATGGAAAAGGTGTAAAGTTCAAACTTGAATTGGATGACACAGTTGTTTTAATTAGTCAGTCAATAAATACTTAAACCGATAATTTAATAATGTATAGCTACCCCAAACATCCCCCCTCCGACTAAAGCTCACATTTATCTATGTCTATCTATTTATCTATCTTTCTATCGTTCGATCTGTCTATCAATCTATCTATCTTGCTAGCTATCTATCCATCTATGTATCTATCTAGCTATCTGACCATTCTAGCTATCTAGCTTACTATCTAGATATCTGATCTATCTATCTATCTATCTATCTATCTATCTTGCTATATATATTGCTATCAAGCAATCCCCAACATCTCCCATGGAACTTACAACAGAAACACATAATTAATTTAATTATTAGTCCATCTAAACAATTAAATCTGTCTTTCTAAAATATCAGTTACTGGCTCACTGCCATCACAAGATGCGTTCTGGACTTCGCAAGTATGGAGCAAATTAACCAATGTCAAATAAAGTCATGAGAACCAGCCAATCAGAGTACACTAGAATATATATAATTTTAAGTTGGCTACTCCCTATAAAACTTATCACAAGCATTTGTAAAATTTACCAGTTTCAGTTTGTCTCAAGTTTATTTGTCAGCTTTTTAAGCTCTATCTCTTTCTTCTTTAAACACACATAGATAGATAGATAGATAGATAGATAGATATGGTAAGTGCAGCCCTCTAAGCCCAGTTCTGGGCACTCACAAGGGTCGATTGATGAGATGGGAGAGAGAGCGGGAGTCCTCAACATGTTACACATTTACCCCATCTGAGGGATCTTTTACTTGCCCAGCATAAGACACTGATACAATAGTCCGCCAATTTAACGTCTCATCCGAATGACATCCAGCTGGGATTTTCCTCATGAAGGTACATTGAAAATGTTGTCTGAAAGAATTTTTGAACATTGTACAATGTGCGACACATGACAGAGCTGTTGGTCGCGAAAAACAATTTGCGGGAAATATCTTGGTGGTTCGCCCCCCCCCCTGAAAAAAATCCTGGATACGCCACTGGTGCTGGTTACTTTCTGGAAATTTTTGTGGTGTTTTTTGCAAATTTATATCATTCAGGGGCAGAAAAATGGGAAATAGTGAAGAAAAACGGGGAAATTGTGTAGAAAAAATGGGGAAATCTGTTAAAACTCTTCGTATAAATCCCCTTTTCTTTCAGTTTCTTTTTTCTGTTAATTTCCCATTTCTTTTTTACCATTTCCCCAATATCTGGCCATTTCTCCAATTTTTCTTACCATTTCCCCATTTTGATTTTATAATTTCCACATTTTGCTTACCATTTACCCATTTTGCTCATAATTTCTCTATTTTTCTTACCATTTCCCCATTTTCGTTTTTAATTTTGCTAATACATCTGCAGAAATTTCCCCAAAATCTGTTCAGGGGGCAAGTAGTCCCCCCTGCCCTCTCACCCCCCCCCCCCAATGGCTATGCTACTGATCTCAATGCCTTTTAGATCTGGCCTTCCTGCTATTGACATAATTTGTTGTAAGCCGCTTGTACTTTCTTTTTTACTGCACCGCCCCCTCCTCCTGGTGATACCACTGCTAAGTTTATTGTCTGTTCTATTTCTATGATCATGTATGAAAATCTAGGCCCCAAATTCTACACCATTTTTCCCAAGAATCTACCCACAAAAATGGCAAAACAACACACGCACAGTGAACTCGCACGTGTTCCGCTTGCGACACAAATTCTAGTTATTTGAAGATCTCTTGCTGGTCATACTTTCTAGGTGCGTAAGCAAGACAGAACTATTCTTTGGTTGAAATGTGTTGTCTTCTCTCAAATTGTAACATCATTCTGCAAGATTTTTCCACCCAAAAGGCATGATACCTGAGCAAAAATATCAAAATTTATGTGAGACCATATCTCATAATTTTAATCAGCTTTTCTCCTGCAGCTTTACAAGTGTGTAAAATACCACCATTTTGTAATATGAAGCTAGAGATCAAGTCAAAAGCTTATTTGTATAATTACAAAATACTGTAATTTTAAAGTGTTATATACATGTATTATATTTATCGTATACATATATTATATTATGCATATTTATATTCATCTGCCACATACGTGGATAATATAATAATTGTCAGACTGTTGAAATCCATAGAAATTTCTCATTAGCTGATTTTCTAATCATTGTATATGTATTCTCTGTAAATAGACCAGCATAACTCATACATCATTCTTCTTTGGCAGTTGAATGCACGCTCAAGCAATTGTTCTGATATATTGGGTTGCTTACAAAATTTTAAGAAAATGCTTTGTTTGGCATATATAAGTCAGAAATCTGAGAATAATTAAAAAATATATGTTTGGCCCATTGTGTGGGGGTAATTGGCTAAGCATATGATCCATTGTTACCTAAATTGAAAAAACATGTAAGGAATACAATTATTATGCTATAAGGTAATTGTTGAAATATGGACAAAAGGAATTATCTCAATGACATCGCAGTAAAATTCGAAAAAAAATTTTAAAAATATTCTGTCTTCAGCTGAGCCTCGTGGCTAATATTTTACCTGCAGATAAAACAATTTTTTAAAGCCACATTTACTTATTTAGGGTTTTCCATTTAAATTTTACATATGAAATAGATAATACAATAGAGTTCAACAAAGATAAGGACATTTCACAAAGCCTTATTCTAGCTGGGTTCATTTATCATTTTATCTGGTGAAGCAGATTCGGAGTCAGTGCAACTACTCCTGTTTTCAAAATTTAAACTTCAGACTTGTCAAAAATAAATTTACAAACCAGGCCCTCAATCAAATTATCTCTGATGTCACCAGAAGAATGTGCTGACCAATTTTAAAACAATTGTTGATTTAACAGGTAAATTCAAACAAGCTAGGAGGCCATCCAACTGCAAAGACCAGTCAGCGGCTCCTTCAAATATTGGACTTGTCTGCACCCATTGGAAAGGTTTCAATTCTTGCAGGAGGGGAATAGGCTCATTCAAAGTCAATTTGCTCAGATAGATATTGCGGCATTATTGAACCAATAAGTTCCTAATGGGCTTTTTTTACATATAATCTCAAGCATCAGAATTTTTAAGTTTAAGCACTGATAAAACAAAAACTAAAATATTTGCAGTCAATATCGGGATATAGTAGTAGTTGTCTATCATGCTGAATAACAACTGTAACTGCTGAATTTCCAGTTTTTGTAGTGACTACTTTTGAAGCAGCAAGACTTCGCACATTTGTCTGTCTCATGCCATGTTTTTTACTGCTATTGTGAGAAAACCATGAAGAGTTTATATTTTGCCATTCTTCTTCAGAAGTATCATTGGGTGCATCTAACACCACATGTTTCATTGTTGTTGCTCACAAAAAAATCTTGCAAGAATCTTGATAGACAGCATCAGCTTGTCAAAAAATGTCCTCTCAAGCACAACTATGTTTGTAATGCTCTAACTAATTCACTCTTGATGATGCTGATTATTTTTTGTTGTATTCATAGTTGTCTCACCAAGTACAAGATGTCTCGCCAAATACAAGATAAGAACAATTTTGTTGAGGCATTGCTAGTCCTTTTACAATTTTCAAAAAAATCAAAACAATCTCATCGTCAAAAACGAAATGTCTTGTCAGAAAAATGTGTATATTCATTCATAAATATACATAAAGAAATCTTTACAAAGGTATTTCATTTTTTGAAATTTTTGCGCCATAAACTGCTCTTCAAATTCTTGGCCAGAGCAAAATGGAAATATATGGTTCCAGACAACCTTTGTCTTGAGTGTCTGGCAAGCAGCAGAATCACACAATTGTTATACCAAACCTAAATATATTTGGCATATTGTAGGCCTACAAACTAGAGAATAACTTTCATATAATTGAACATTCCTATTGATTAGATTTTAAAAACGATATTCTCCATAATGCATCCACAAATAAAATAAATTGATATAATTCATTACTCCCACAACAGCCATGGACAGATTTGTGAATAGGCCATTGTTAAGTTTTAATAATATGTGCAATGTCTGCATGGAACCGATAAGACAGAACAACATCCTTGCATCCGAAAAAATAAAAATTTTGCATTTGTAGCATTTTTCAGTTTTGATTTTCCTTTGTCAATCCCATATTGAAAGCCATGCAATTCCAGGGTGTGGAAATCTCCCTTTTTTTTTGGTAAATAGACCAACGTTACAATTTGTACAAGGAAATCTTTGATCGTCTTGAATTCCAACATTGGCAAAACAAATCTCAGAAAGATGACATAATATTATGATACACCATGCTCACAGTGACAGAGTATGGCATGAACCATCATTCTTCACAGAGTGCCTCTGACAAAGCAAGAAGGATGATACACATTCTTGTTCAAGCACAATGACTCACAAAGTGCACATTTCCAATTACAATCATCCTCACTTTCTCTATTAATAATATAACCACATGTAGAGTAATGCATGGATACTATAAAGGTAACTCATTTGAATCATTTATTATTTTGAGATCTCTTGCTAGTCATACTTTCAAGGTGTGTAAGCAAGATAGGACTATTCTTTGGTTGAAATGTGTTGTCTTCTCTCAAATTGTAACATCATTCTGCGAGATTTTTCCACCCAAAAGGCGTGATATCTGAGCAAGAATATCAAAATTTATGTGAGACCATATCTCATAATTTTAATCAGCTTTTTTCCTGCTTTATAGGTTTGCGAAATGCCACCATTTTGTAATATGAAGCTAGAGATCAATTCAGAAGCTTATTTGTTTAATTACAAAATACTGCCACTAATGTAACTGCAAAGTGTTATGAGTAAATTACAGTGTATATATTAGATTTATCTTATACATGTACATATATTATATCAGATTTTAGATTCAGATTTTTATTCGTCCATAAAATTACAATAAAATACTATTACAAATTTTTCTAACATCATTTTACATTAATTATGGTCAAGGAGGCAGTTAATACATATTATATTTATCTGCCACACGTCATGGACATAATAGAATGACTGTCAGACTGTTAAAATCCATACAAATTTCTCATTAGCCTATTTTCTGATCATTCTCCTTTCATATATAAACCTATACTCTGTAAATAGTCCTGCATTACTTATACCGTAATATGGGGTGAATCGGGACAGAGTTTGCCGTTTTTCTGTCATAGTTTGAAGAATAATACACTTAGAATTGAAACTAAAGTGTCAAATTGTGTCCCAGCACAAGGTCTAACTATCCCCAAGAGCTGGAAATGATATCTTAATGTTTCAATGCTTCAGTCCCATAAACCACTGTCCCAATTCACCCCACACTTTGGGGTGAATCGGGACACTCCCTTATTTGCTCAATCATTGCTTCTTAGCCTTTATAAATGATTGCTTCTTGTGAGTTAGCATTAGAAAACATGTTCAACATGTGAAAAATGTATTTTCAGGAAAATCTGAAATCAATTTCATTGATAATATGTAAATTATAAAAAATATGTTAAATAACATAAAAGTATCAAAACCTGTAGTTTTTTGCTAATTTTTCTAGTGATCAATAATTCTGGACTAAATCCACTATTCATAATGCTAAGTTCAATTATATTCATAGAAAAGACACACCAGTACATTCAAATGAAAATCAGTAGGTTTATTTTCGTTGATTCCGAAATTTTGTCATTGCCCTGGATCTGAACCCATGACCAAACATACATAATCTCTTATCTAGTCTACTATTCGGGTCCCCCAACTGGTCAAAACTCTGTTTTAAAAGTTTCCTGCAAGATTAGTGGCTCTAGTATTCATACTTTTTGCAGTACATGCAAAGTTTTGACAAGCCTTTGAGAATTCACTTCCCGCAGTACTAAGTTTAAGGTACTGCAGCTCCTCACTGCCTGCAGTTAGAAGTATAAAACTACACTGACATGTGCTATGGTATGTCTACTTTATATGTACCAAAAATCAACTTCCTGAATTAAGGGGAAGTAGTTGTTTTTTCAAGAAATAAAAGGTTTCCTCATTCTGTCCCGATTCACCCCAGTGTCCCTATTCACCCCATATTACGGTACTAATTTTTCTTTGGCAGTTGCATGCACGCTCAAGCAATTGTTCTGATGTATTGTGCTGCTTACAAATTTTAAGAAAATGCTTTGTTTGGCAATAATGTCAGAAATCTGAGAATAATTTATATGTATGTGTGGGGGGTAATTGGCTGAGCATAAGATCCATTATTAGATAAATTTAAAAAACACGTAAGTAATACAATTATTATGCTAAGGTATTTGTTGAAATATGGACAAAAAGAATTATCTCAATGACATTGCTCTAAAATTCCAAAATATATTTTTTCATATTCTGTCTTCCATGACATCTTGGCCTCAAGACTAATATTTTACCTGCAGGTAGAATCATTCTTTATAGCCACATTTACTCATTTAGGTTTTCCACTTGTAATTTACATATGAAATGAATAATAAGGAGTTCAACAAAGATAAGGACATTTCACAAAAACTTATTCTTGCTTGATTCATTTATCATTTTATCTGGTGAAACATATTCAGAGTCAATGCAACTACTCCTGTTTTCAAAATTTAAACTTCAGACCTGTCAAAAATAAATTTACAAAACAGGCCCTCAATCAAATTATCTGTGATGTCACCATAAGAATGTGGTGACCAATTTTAAAACCATTGTTGATTTAACAGGTAAATTCTAACCGACCAGGAGGCCATCCAACTCAAAAGACCAGTCAGTGGCTCCTTCAAATGTTGGACTTGTCTGCACCCATTGGAAAGGTTTCAATTCTGGAAGGAGGGGATCGGCTCATTCATAGTCTATTTGCTAAGATAGATATTGCGGCATTATTGAACCAATAAGTTCCTAATGGGCTTTTTTTACATATAATTGCATTGTCAAAATGTTCAAGTTTAAGCACAGATGAAAATATAATTGCATTCCACATCAGAATGTAGTAGTAGTTGTCTATCATGCTGAATAATAACTGCTACTGCTGAATTTCAAGTTTTTGAAGAGATTACTTTTGAAGCAGCAACAATTTGGCTTGCAGCAGTTGTGACGCTATGTTGCTAGGCAGCCAGGCTGCTCAGAAGTATGTGCAGTGTACCACGCTTGAGTCACCTTAAATTATTAAAGTGGCCATCATGCTATTGATGGACATAAATGTGCTTTGTATTAGATGTTTCATAAAGTTGACATCAGTAACCTGTAAGCAAGAAAATTATTTAGTAATTTTGGTGTCGGACGTACACTAAGAATCTTGTCTGGTCAAATGTGACTGCCTGACAGAATTCACAAAGATTGATGCAAGAATTTTTAATGCAAAATGAAAGTGTACTGCCATAGGCAGTAACTGACAGCAAAATTAAATCAACTAACCTATTTTTCTACTAGCAGGGACATCTTATATTAGGAGTGTTAAAAAATTTTATAATTGCAGTCGCCAAACATAGCATTACTTAAATGCAAATATCTCAAAAACAAAATGAGATAATCAATTGATTTTTTCTGTAACTGAGAATAGACTTATTATGGCATATTATGAGACCATAACACATACCTTTGTCTATTTTGAAATTTTGACTGATTGGTTGATGACTTTACGGAATTGCCCACAAGCTGATGCTGGTGAGATCAAGATTCTTGCAAGATTTCGTTGTGTACAACAACAATGAAACATGTGGTGTTAGATGCACACGATGATCCTTTAGGAGAATCACAGAATATCAACTCTCAGCTATTTATAGCTTTCAGGCGATAATAGCAGTAAAAATAAACATGGCGTGAGACAGACAAATGTGCCTGAAACAGTTGTGACGTTACCATTTCTGTTCTCTCTTTTTTAACAGCATGGCAGCCAGTAATTTGCTATTTAAATGAGATCTAATGCAGCTAGAAGCATAATTATTTTTTTATTGAAAGCAGTAACATCTATTCTATGCTAATTTAAAGTTTCAGCTTCTCAGCTTTATCCATAAATTTTTCTCAGTTAATTTCAGTCAACTGTGTCAAAAATTGTCTTTATTTATTTAAATTGACATTGGCACAGTCATGGTACTGCAGTAAAAAAATGACTCGGTGAAATTTTTTTATTTTTTGCCATTTGTTTGACAATAACTTGTTTATGATATATGCAAATTAAAAAAAAAATCTGTATGATCGTTTTCCTAAAATTGGATTACTGCCAAAATTGATGCATGCAAAATCTGCAATTAATTAGTGTGTTGGTGCCCTTTGAGGTCTTACAGAAAAAAGTATTTTAACCTTTTTCTTCAAATTTATGGAAAATGTATTGGTGTAAATCCTTGGGAAGACATTTCTGACATTTTTGTGTGACAAATGCATGTAATGCTTTATTCTGTGGTACATAACCAAAAACTCAATTTATGACTTTTAAGCAGTCATCAGGCAAAACATGCCGTTACCATGGCAACCAAACGAGTCGGTGAAATTGTTTTATTTTTCATTTTTGAAATGTATAGGTCCCATAGAGTACCTGTGCAAAATTTTAGAAAAATCTGTATGATCGAACCACCATGCTTGAGTCACCTTAAACATAATACAATTGCCAAGGAAGGCACTTAAAGCGTGTACGTCCGACACCGAAATGGCAATGTACGTCCGACACCATATTATAAAAATGCATCAGGAACAAAGGAAATGATACAAACATTGGTAGACAGGCTTGAACTCCTCAAACAATTTATGCCAGTCTGTTTGGGTGAACCTTAAGGTAGTATAAGCCACAAAACAGGAAATAAATGGTATCCTTGAAGTTTGGTCATTTTTCACTTCATTTTCGGACATAAAATTATGTGAAAAGTGGTTTATAGCATGTGTAATTGGCCTGAAATTGTGTTACAAGCTAAGACAGGCATTGTTATCATAGAAAATGAAAGATAAAGAGATATCTAACAGTTTTAACCCAGTATTTTAAGCTGTTATAGTACCAAAATGCGAACACAGAACTAATAAAAAATGGCAGATTTTCCAAATTTATTTACATATTTGTGCCAAATACCTCCAAAATTTTATTGGTCAGGTATTCTCACAACATGTATTGAAGAAATATGTGCAATTCCATTGAAAATTGTAGGTATAACTAGAGATATTCTTAATATTTCTAAGCTAAATTCACTATAAATTTAAGGGTAAAAAAGTGAAAATAACTAGCATGTTTGAATCCCCACATTTGGCACACATATACAATGTTGAAGCCATTTCATTGTTCCTGGTCACTGCAAGAGACCTCTACATTGTGGAAAAGATGAAAAAAGGGGATCAATCTTGCACTGGAAGCATCCTTTACAGTAGCAATTCACACACGTACGTCCGACACCGAAAACGTGTACGTCCGACACCGAATACAAATGGCTAAAGCTTCATGAAAAATTACAATATCGCCATGGAAATTCACCTGGCTAATGCCTGATATAGTTTTCTTGACAATAAACATCAATTGATTTTTTTTCTCTGTATAAATCACAGAGTTTTGAGAGACAAGTCATCCAGTCAGAAAAGTGTCATTTCTCTGAGTACGTCCGACACCATGACATTTTGCCTTATACCTCAGCTCCTATTGCACTTTCAGCTTTGGTTGATGGCTCGTTTGAAAGCCCTACCACAGGGCCTCATGCCTGCTTAACACTGAAATAGCTAAGGTTTATTGGTAGGGCTACAGAAGCTGTTAAAGTGTCTGATCTGTATGTCCGACTTTACGGAATTGCCCTTGTCAAAAAGTGTCCTCTCCATAAAAAACTATATTTTAAAAATGCCTTAACTAATTCACTCTTCATGATGCTGATAATATGGTGTTGTATATATACATAATAAAATCTTTACAGCAAGTCAATCACCTGATATCATGATGAAAAAACATATCAAAGGGATCTTATTTTTTAACATTTGTGCGCCTTGAACTGCTCTTCAAATTCTTGGACAGAGCAAAATGAAAATGGAAACATATGGTTCCAGACAACCTTTGTCTTGAGTGTCTGGCAAGCAGCAGAATCACACAATTGTTATACCAAACCTAAATATATTCGGTATATTGTAGGCCTACAAACTAGAGAATAACTGTCATAGAATTGAACATTCCTATTGATTAGGACTGAAATACAATATTCACAATAAATGCATCCACAAATAAAATAAATTGATATAATTCATTACACCCACAACAGCCGTGTACAGATTTGTGAATAGGCCATTGTTAAGTTTTAATAACACTGTGCAAAGTCTGCATGGAACCGATAAGGACAACATCTTTCCATTTGAAAAGATCAATTTTGCATTTGTGGCATTTTTAAACTTTGTTTTTCCCTTGATAATCCCATATTATAATAGGGTGCAGAAATCTCTTTTTTTTGTAAATAGACCAATGTCACAATTTGTATGAGGAAATCATTGAGTATGAATTCATTGATCGTCTTGAATTCCAACATTGGCAAAACAAATCTGAGTAAGATGACATACTATTTTAATACACCATTCTTATAGTGCAGGACTGCAGGTACATGGCATGCACCGTCATTCTTCACAGAGAGCCTCTGACAAAGCAAGAAGGATGATACACATTCTTGTTCAAGCATCATGACTCACGCAGTGCAAATTTCCAATGACAATTATCCTCCCTTTCACTATAAATAATGAAACTACATTAGTAGAATTATGAATGCATACTATATAACCCATTTCAATCACTCACTATTGAAGATTTGTTGCTGATCATACTTTCAAGGTGTGTGAGCAAGATAGAACTATCAGTAAGTTGAAATGTGTAAACTGCATCATTCTGTAAGGTACTTGCTCCCAAAAAGCAACATGTCACCAAAAAATGGAAGTCCATTCGGGATCATATCTCATAATTGAAATCAGCTTTTTTCCTGTAGCCTTGTAAGTGTGCAAAATACCACTAGCGTTGCAATATGAAGCTTGAGATCAGTTCAAAAGCTTATTTGTCCGATAGCAGAGTAATTATAAAATTCTGTCACAGAATATAACAGAGTAAAGTGTTAAATGAATAAATAATAAATCTGAATGTTCCTTGTTGTGCAACAAAATGATTGATTAAATTCTCGGAAATATCACATTAGCCTATTTTCTAATTCTTTCCTTTTATATATTCTGTAAATTCATTATTCCTGTATCATTTTTCTGTGGCAGTTGTATGCACTATGCACGCTCCAGCAATTATTCTGATAGATTGTGATGTTAACTACATTTTCAGAAAATGCCTTGTCTGGCAAATATGTCAGAAATCTGAGAATAGTTTATAAATACATGTGTGGGTAATTTGCCAAATAAATGATCTGCACGACCTAGAGTAAATTGTATATACATGTAAATGACAAGCCAATTTCAGTGAGATTGCTCATCAGTGCTTTTCGGTGTAGGGGGAACTGGGGCACATTTGGGCACTATGGGATTTTGGGGTTTTCTTGGTTCCTGGCAAGGTATATATGATATGGTAGTGCCATCATGTCTTGTAATTTCACATCTTGATGTTTCTATCATTTTATTGACAAATTACAGCCACATGCAGAAGTATGGCGAGGAGAAGTTTGTTTTCCTACTACTAAAGTAAATATAGACGGGTTCAATTAAAACCATTCTATGGACAAACCATGAACAATGAGGCTTTCTCAGTGCTTGTATGAATTTGATATATCGTAACAAAGAGTTATTAATTGCCAACCTGATAAACACGCTCACTGGTGCCTGAGAAATTAGCATTTTGGCGTAAAAGTCATATTGGGGCTCATTGGGACAGTGAATTCGGGGCACATTGGGACGCACCTTATATGGCAGAATGTAAGTGTCCAAGTCAACTGAATGACCCGGGACAGCACACAATAGGTATCCTGGCCACAGTGAATAGAGGCATAGTGGATTACCATGCTCTGTGAACAAATTTATCGCAAAGCACTGTGTGTTACTTAAATAGATGTCCGCACCCAGGACAGTTTGTGTTAAATGTTTAAAACTGTTTAAAGTTATTAACTATTGGCACTACAAGGTGTTAATACACTGTATATTGTCCAACGCACTACTTATATGTAATATCTATTGCTCATGGAGTGTTAAAATGATTTTTTAACTGATGTCCCAATGTGCCTCGACGGGGCACATTAGGACAGTCATGATCACGACTCACATTTTGCTGTGTGGCTGCAAAAGGGTAGGTGCAGTCTAATTGATTATGGCTTGCATTTGAGCTCAATAGTATTGGTGATATTCATGCAAACTTCTGAGTTGCTCGGTGCTTTCAGCATTGAGCTAAATTAGTAGACATTAAAAGTGTCCCAATGTGCCCCGGTTCCCCCTATACTATATTATGAATAAATTTCTTCTAACAGATATGTTATCAGACTCTTTTTGAAGATTTCTAATGATTGCGTAGATGTTACCATGCAAATCATTCAATCGTTTAGACGCAACGACAGAAAAAGATTGCCAAGCTTATTCTCACTTCGTCTGGGCAGTTCAAACATCATCAGCTTTGACGAGTCACAAAGTGCCATTTTTACAGTGCAACAGTCCACTCTTGTTGCATATCAAATTTCATGACTGTAAGAAGTGAGATGTAAAATTGTTCTCCAAGAAACAATTTACACTGAATTACACATATGCATGGGCAAGATCACTATGGTCACTCTTTTGTCATCTTTCAAGACTTTGTGTTGTCTGACTAAAATATTCAGTAAAAAAATCTTTCCCAAGGAAGACTATAATTATGAAAGCATCCGTACATGTCAGAACTATATCTGAAAGATGGTTATGACCGATTTGCGACTCTTACGCTGACCTGACTTCTTCAACCAACTCTAACGGCAGTTTCCTTTATTTTCAGTCCTGATAAATTTGACTTCTCTCCTGTCGGCCACAAACCAATTGAACCGTGTCGCAGATTTGCTTATGAGGTAAGTAAAACTAATAAAATATCAAACTTGTACATATCTGCCAAAAATTATGATGCAAAAGATACACCAAAATGTATTCATATTTCACTCTTCTGAATCTGTCCATCAGCTGTGTAATCCAGAGTGTAGATACTCGATCTTCGTGTGTAATATGTAGTCTTCTAGGCCCAGCTCCACAATAGCTATTTCGTCTTACTGCATGCAATTTCAAGAAGTATGAGTTTCTGTAAAGGATAGTGAAACGTAGCAAATACAGTTCATGAGATTGGTTGAGGCATTGAATACATGACATAAAACTCATTTGAATGGCATAAAACCGTATTTAAATTGCAACTGACGTGTCCAGAAACAGCAATGAATGTCTGTATTCACCTGCTAATCTGATTGAAGTTGTCAAACTCCACTGCTCACTGAAGCAGAATAATAATACATATTTCATAACTTTCTACATTCAACTAACAAATTTGGAGGACGTTTTATTGCTCAGGGTCCAATCAGATAAGCTGAAAATGCTACGTAGACAGTGAGAAAACTAGCCAGAGAAACTCATACTAATTGAATCTGCAGTAAAGGTTCAGCTTCACAATAGCAACCACTATTTTTATTAGACCAAATTAGAAAATGCCCAAATGCATGATAAGACTTCTCTCTGACTTAAAAATTGTCTAATTCTGTTTTTGCTTGGGTTTGACAGCCGGTCGGAGCAGGCCAAGATCTTTCCTTCGGGGTCGGAGCCGCCTGAGGAGACCATCGAGCTGTGGATGAACCAACGTAAGGAAGAACAGAGTCATGAGGTGATGGCCAAAGTGAGGTGTCTATTGAACCAAGCAGGTCATGACAGCAGTCGTTTGATCTGGCTGGTTCGGACCTTGGCATGCATCCATCGCGGAGACTGCGACAATCTGGGTCTGTCCATGGAACGCATCTACCGCTGCGTCAACCCGTCTTGTTACAAGGTTTGCATGCGACACCAGCTACCTCCGAGTCAATGCACTACGCGTACTTGCACGACCACAGAGACAGACTCGGGCAGTGATGCCTTGGAGCAATTGCGCATGCTTAAAAGAAAGGCCGACACCATCTTGGATTATGAGGATAACTCCGCCGTGCCTTTTTCAAAGTTGACAAAGATGCAGAAAAGGTATCGGCTTGGTCTTTATGACTGCATATCATCTTACTGTGGGGAACTGGAAGGGGAGACCAGAAAATCATGCATAATCAACTACTGTCACAGGTCAAGCACCCTCAAGGTGTAGTAGACGGACAGAAAATGACATTCTGTTGATGGCAGACTTTTAAATAGCTGGAAAGATGTTTAATATGAGACGTTAACATGGTTAACAGAAAGAATGGGGTTCCCTGCAGGTTTATGAAATAGAAAACACTGTATCTGTTTATATATCGAATAAAATTGCAACAGGAGACACCTGATTCTAAATGTGTTCTTTTCATTGAACATTGAGAATAGAGTGCATCATCTGCCCCTATATCTTCAAAACATCATGCACTTTTCATGATTGTTCCCTTGTATCATAAAAGAAGCCCTGCAAAATTTTAGGAAAAAATTCTAATGCCAAAGGGTGGCACAACAGCCTTGGAATTTCAGTACCAGGTCATATTTTAGCGGTTATAAATAATATTGTCAATTTTAATAGAAATAATTTTTGGATGGCACAGTTATATTCCTTAGAAGAGAGTTTTCATTTGAATACCAACATCAATGGTTTCCATTGAGTAGAAGGCGAAGTTGAGTGGAGATATTTTCTTTTTCTTCGGGTAAAATGCGACAAATCAAAACAGATGTTAATATGACTTATGAAACTCAAAGAAATCCACAAAGTGGGGATATGGTCTACGACATCATCAGATAAAACCTTGATTGCATTATGATGTAGTCAGAAGAAAAAGAGAGGCAAGTGACTGACGAGGAAGGAAGGAAGGAAGGAAGGAAAGAAATATTAGGATAGCCACATCACATGGATAGATAGCTGCATAGATAAATAGATATATGGAAACATACATACATAGCTGGATGGAGCGATTGATGGACATATTATAGATTGATTGATTATGTTGATAAATAGGTTTGCTGATATGTATAGCTAGATTCAATGTTAGCTCATGGATGGCGAGTTTAGCGCAGCTATCATGCACTCTCCAAGTGCTGTCTACAAGTTGACTGCTATTTGCTGCCACCTAAGGTGCAAATTTTGCGAGCTCCTGCGAGCAGTCAACAGAATTTCGTTAACCAGGACAGTGTGAGGAAGAAACCAGGACAGTTCCACCATTTAGAGATGGTCTAGTTTATTTCCAAAACTCTGTAAGTGTCTAATCTGACTTTGGTTGGCTTCAATTTTAAGCAGACAGCTTGTAAATACCAAATTAAGTTGGAAATATTTTTTATCATGGAGGATGTGTACATAGTAGACCACATACATTGCCAGTATAGAGGGGGCCACTTGTGGCATAGACAAGACATTTTGTTGAGTGTCACACAGCTTTTATGAAATGGTTAATTATATTGTTGTCCTAGTTAATAAATCTCCATAAAGTAATAGAATAAATACAAATGAGTATTTTTGATATCACAAAGCAAAGACATTGGCTTTGTATGGACACGTGAATAAGTGAGAGAGCATTCTTTTTTGACACTTTTCTGACCACAATTTAACAAGCATAAAATGGCATAAGTAGATTGAATACCATCAAACTTCTGATGAGTAAAATCATCCCTTTCACAGGCAAAAGTTTATGCTAAAGTTTCAAACTTAGTGTCATGATTTCCAAACATTTTCATTCAAAGCAATGTACTGGATCTTTGCCACCAACTATGCTTTGTGAAAGTAGTTTGGCGTAGTAATATGGACAGCTGTTGTGCGGCCTGATCTTGTGATCGGTCCAAAACAGATAGAATTAATGTTGACCCAATTCGATTTTCCAGGGACTGTCAGCATTCTGCTGCCACCTTTCAGTCCCGAACAGAGACAGCTCCGAGTGTTTCCTATAGTTACAACTTTAATGACGCTTAGTGCAGATCGGGGAAAGGTTCCAGAGAAGGGTTCCAATTGCATGTTCAGAGAGCCGTATGTAACACATGCACATTGAGTGCATGGTACAGCACAGAGACAGAAGTAAATTAATTAATGGTTTGTTAACTATCTTGGAAATTCCTGTCACATCTGAGGGAATAAGATCGATTTCCTCAGCTACCAGAGCTTCATAGTCTTCGGTCATTCACTTCTTTTTAAAAAGCAATATTTTATCCTTGTACAAAACAAAATGTTTAGATACTCCGAAAAAACGTCATATATGACCTCAGCACATATCAAACAATGTGAATATTTCCATTGTGAGTCTCGTCTGACCGTCGAAGACGAGATCTCATGACGAGTTCAGCCTTTGACACGTCTAAGTCTAATAACTGAATAGTGAATACCCTTTGCCTAAAAATCTTGAGTATTGTATGATAGACTATAAATATAATGTTAGCAAATATTCTCCAAGTCAGGCGGCTCATAAACAAAGAAAATGAATAATTCAATTCCTACCTTTGAACTGAGAGTAAACCAGGATGTGCTTGCCTCTTCATTCAATGAACAAATCAGTCAGAGCTGGTCAATGCACTATCTAACTGACTCTCACAAAAGGAATAGAATTGTGTCTTAAGTCTAACAAAATTACCTTTTTGATTAGCCTTAAAACAACTGCAACAATGTGAAACACAAAGTTGCCAGATTAAGTGCTGCATATCTATATTTTAAATATTCATTTGGTTTGCAATAAAACCATTTCAATCTTTACTGATTTTGTAAATATCCAAGTGATTAATATATATCATAAAACCCAGATAAACCCTTAACCAAACTGGTTTTTAAATGATTCATTTGATTTTTTGACAAACCATAATAAACCATTTTTATCCCTCGGTTTGTTTATCCATTCAACTGATTATGTAGAAAACCCCCAATAAACTTTTTGTGTGTGTTGCAAAATTTCTCATGGCGGCAAACGGAAGATGTAACAGAGTTGACAATTTCTGGACAATACTTCCAGAGAGTAGGCCTATAGGGGTCATTCTCAAATTTCGGGACAATTTGCGTCACTCTGGTTCCCTGACATAAATTTGAATGCGATTAATATCTGAAGCGTCACTCTACATCTGTTATTCATATTTCTATTTAGAACCACTGCATTTGGAACAAAAAGTCATTCATTAGACCTTTTTTTGTGCATTATTTCCAGTAATCCGTACAAAACCAATGGTTTTTCCCTGTCACTGGACCTGACATGACAAAATCAAGAGTTCATTTTCCTCCTAATGTACCATAATTTTCAAATTTCTTCGCACAATTCATGAGAATATAGACTTGAATTTATATCTATTTCATATTCAATTTTTTAAAAATAATTTCATTGAATAAAATTGATACAATAGACGTGTTACTAATTTATGTCAATTTTTTTGTCCACTCCGTTACTTGCCACAGCTCGGTTCATTATTGTTTTTATGAGATATTTTCACTGAATATCATCAGACGCTTGTGTGCCATGATACCACTGCCTTGCAGACTTCATAAAACATGTATTCAATAAATTAAGACACAATATTCATAGAAAATGTTTTAGGTCTCGCCAAAATGTCCACTCCATTTCCTTTGTTTTCAAGCTTACCAATGATGGTTTTAAAGAGTGATTTCATGTATATACTGCTGAGGGTGACAGTTTTTAATAGTCTGCAATTATTTTATCTAATCTCCAAAATAAAAATCAGTATTGAGCAGAAAACAAAATATCGTCCCACTCCATTACCGTCCACTTCGTAACCAGATCATGAGCAAGAAATCGACATTTGGACCAAAAAATCTACTGATACGAGATGAAGTACTCCAGAAAATAATAGTTACATCAATCTTTTATTGTTTTTCTTTTTGATGTTGTTCCTACAGTTGGTTTTTTACATCAAAATTCCACTCCGTTACCACATTGTCCCCTCCGTTACAGGACATTTTCCCTATACCCGTTGTCCCGAAATTTGAGAATTGCCCATAGACTTTTTATATACTTCAAACTGTGTGATTTGAAGCAGCTATGAGAATTTCAAGTATAGGTCTGCCATTTAAAAGAAGTGAATTTCCAGCAGAGAACCATCCTAACTGGAAGATCTGGCAAGGTGAAATTAAGCCCCCCTATAAGTCCATGGCCACAGCATTTTGTGTGCAGTTCAGTTAATTCCATCTTTAGATATAAAATGTAGTCTGAGGGGTTCCCGACCTGCTTTATCTCTGTCCTGTCCTCCCCATGTGTTAAACACCCATCTCCTATCCCGTCTTCATCAAATGCACCAACTTTGAAACCTATTCCCACTCTCTCTTCTTCTACTCAGCTCTTCTTACCTAATTCATCACAGTGGAGTTGTTGCATAGTGATTTCTCTGCATTCCTATCAGACGATGACACATTAGGCCTTCTGCATGAGTTGATACAGTCAACCTATTGTTTTCCACCACCACTGTCACGTGATGATAATAATAATGGGTCAGGCAGGGTGGTTTACCTTACTTCCTACACCAATGACCTGTCAATCACTGCATGCAGTTTCCTTCCACCACCTCCACAAAATACGATTTCTTTGACACACACTTTCAATCTGAACATTGGGTTGTCACTGTGACTAGTTCATGACGACTTTAGGGCAGTAATGGTTGCACAATTTGGCAGGGACTTCCTGGAAAATCATTTTGACTATTCTATAATAATCATAATGACTACATTTACTTTGAACGTGACCAAAAGGTAGTCAATTTGACCAGAACTTCAGCTATGCTATCAAAGTGTTAGAGTCAACAAAATCACTTTTGGACAGATTTTAGCTAAGGGTGACAACTCCAGTTCATGACAATTCATGACAAGTTTATCAGGTTAGGTTTCCATTACTTTTACTCAACTTTCCCATGAAAATACTTCAAATGTCACTCTGTGATTCATCAAAACCCTTAAAAGTACCTATTGGTCACTCAGTGATTCAGCATTGGCATGCATTTCCTGGATGTTCATTGCTAATTCAGCAAGGTAGAACCGGTCGTAGGGGGAGTGACTGGCAAAAGCTCAACAACTTCTGGTCACACTTTTGTATGAGGTGTAGTTTGTTTGAAGTGAATCATTCCATGCCAATCTTCGCCCTTCCTTTTTTCATTGTAAGCCTGACTTCATAAAATTTGCTGATAAGCCTTTTAATTAAAATGATCCCAATGCAAATGAAACAGTAACAATTCTAGATTGTGTAGTTGGCCTTCACTCTAAACATTGGGTTGTCACTGTGACTAGTTTATGAATTTAGTACTAATGGTTGCAAAATTTGGCAGTGACTTCCTGGAAAATCATTTTGACTATTCTTTAATATCATGACAACATTTACTCTGAAAGTGACCAAAAGGTAGTCAATTTGATCACCATCTGGCAACCTTGATTACCAGAGTTGTGCATCTTACCTATCCAATCTTTGTGACATTGACAACCATTTAGTAATTTTTACTCAAGGAGTTGTCGGTTTAGGCACCAGTAATTACCACTCTGAAGTTATCCTTTTAACCACTCAGTGTTAAGAGTGTAGAAAACCATGTCTGTTCTATGTCTATCGCACCCCAGATGGCGTACGCACTTTCAATGATGAATGTGGACACCTAGTGTCCAAAAACGTCACCATTCAATTGGGAATGTCGTGTGAGCAGTGGATGTATCCAGTTAAATTAATCAACTGCATGACAACAGGAACTGGACTAATTAACTTATTCATGCTATTAGCACCTTGTCAAACTGCATGACAACAGCATGTAATTTGAGGGTATACAATGTCATAATCACTTTGGCATGACTGACTAGTAAAGTTAGTTGACTTAGTTAATTAGTCAGCCAAAAGGTGGAACTGGACTAATTAACGTACTCATGCTATTTGCTTCTTGTCAAACTTAGTCATACGGTAACTAATTTACTAATTACATTAGTCATATGGTAGTTAATTTACTAATTACATTAGTCAATATTTAGTCAATTCACTTATTGAAGTTTTTCAGGATAAGGGAACTTAGCTGGCTACTAAGAACTTATGTCCATTAAGGCCTAGTGGAGGTCACTAGGAGGGGGTAATCGAACTGTTTTATGCGAATTTTTTTAATAATCTTATTGAATATGTGTGCAAACATATGTTTCGCTTGAGCAAACCTGCAGTGTGATTATTATGTAATGCATTGCAGAAATCATAAGATAAGCATTTAAGGGGACTTTCTTAGTAGCCACCTTAGTTCCCTTATCCTGAAAAACTTCATTAGGCCTACATTTGTCATAAGTTAGTCCACTTATTAATTACATTAGCACAATTTGATCAATTTAATAATTAAGTTAGTCAGAACCAAATAGCTAATTAACCAAAACATATTATTGAGTTTGGAGTTATAGCACTTCATTTATTTTTTTACCCCAAAACATTGGGGCATGATGGGCACCTGTCGAAAAATTAAAAGTGCTTATAACTCAAACACTATTTCATTGAGCTAAACAAGATTTTCTATGCAAAACCAGTCAGCAACAAATAGTAATTTTTGTTGGCATAGTAATGACATGGTGGACCTTCAAAGTTAAGGTGCCCATCATGCCCCGCTGTCCCCTACTGTTCTTCCTTCAAATTTGTCAGATAATTTTAAGATGTCGGTTTAATTGTCTGTGCATCTTTCTTGAGATCTTAAGGTCAGCATTTCACTGCAATTCAAAGCTCTTTATGCACATTTTAGTGACTTGTAGCATCAATTTAGTGGTTTCGCACTGGCACAGGCGGTTGGTTGAAAGTCGTAAGAGCATTTTAACATGAAAATAAGTCATGCATTTGTCTTAATTGTCCTCACTTTAATTCTTATGTTTTTAGAAATGTCCCTTACCTGTTGACAACTTGACATGCTGCTGGAAAAAAAAATATTTGAGACCAGCCGCAACACTGCATGTATATCATATATTTTCTGGACAACTGGATATCAAACAAGAAACTGGAAGGAGGATTAATATAAAATATAAATATGCATTCGCGCAGGTATGGAAATTCATAATTTGAGTGATTTTGTTTTACCAGGATATGTTGTATACATGAAATGTTATATATGTAGAGTGGGTCGGGGCAAGAAGCCCGGGTTAGGTGAGAAGCCCCCCCGGGGTTATATCTAAACTTACATTTTTGGTGCTTTTTCTTATTGATAGGATTGAAGCTAGAGGCTTTTTAGGTGACGTCACAAATTTTCAGGGCATTCAGCACCAAACCATAGTCGTAATTAAAGAAACAAAAAAAGGTGCATGGTTTTTGTAACTTTGATAAATTCTTTGAAACTGGTTGTCAGAAATAACTTTGGAAATTTTTAAAAGTATAATGGATATCTGCATTGCTTCACTTTATGACCATCACATAAATATGATTTGGATCACAGTTTTTGCATTTTAGTCAAAGTAATGAGGTCAAATTAAAATATGTGTGTCTGGGGCTGGAGGCCCTGCGTGGTATGGGGCATGGGGCCCCCTTCACTGAGGCCTCGAAGCTGCTTCCGGAACCATTTAATAATGTTTACTTTACCTTAAATCTTGATAGAATAGCTAATTGAAATAGAAAAAATTTTGGCCGAAGATTGAATAAGGGCAAAAAATATTAAAAAATAAATGTATGAATAGAAAAATTCTGAAATTGAGAAAAACTGAATAGAATGCCTTAAAAATGATAGAAGAACCCCAAAAAATAACTTTCAAGCTGAATGCGCTCGCAAAAAAAATTGCCATAGGATTATAATAGGGGCCGTAAATCCTTTATTAAAATTGGCAGACATTCGTTTTACTAGTTAGGGCCTATAAGTAGAGTCAAGTGATCCCTTCCTGACAGCATAAGCATTCAAATAATCTACCACAAAAAGTAGGTCAAATCGCATCTCGAAGTTAAAGGGGGCTGCATGCCCAACGCTACTCTACAGATCCGCTGATGAGCCCAGTAACCATGCACACCTGGAAATGGTGTAGCCATCGTGCACATCATCTAAATATTTAAGGATGTCCCGGAAAAGCTTCTCTCAAACTGAAGTCGACCTAATAACCGAGGGCAGCAGTTTTCGGTGTTTTGCATTGGTTTTCAGACCTATCTTTGCTTGTTTTGCTTGACCTCGGCTGGAGGCTTTTGTCAGGCAACTTTAGAGATTTGTTTACCCTTTGTATAACGCCTGTTTTCTGGTGTTTTAGGTGCAGGCGAGCCCAGCTGGGGCTTGGATCATTTTCCAGCCTTTGCTCTCGGCTGGAGAAGCGCTTTGTTGACAGCTGTCAAACTTAGGATTCGGCTGGAATCCTGTATTTTTTGGTGACTACTGGCAGAGTGCTTGCTTCATTAACTCTAATGAGAGTTATCTCTTTCTGTTGTAGAGCTTAATACAACGCGGAACGATGGACAAGTACAATGTGGGGCCGGTTGTTCAATCTGGTCAGCCTTTGAACAGCTTCAGACCGCCTGGTTATGTAACCTTCTCGTTGAGACCCAGTATGCTGCAGCCACCACCACCATGGGGTTAGACCCTCACCACCGCAGAGGTTTCCATCTCCACCCATGCCTATGGGATCGATGATGTGGCCCAATATGGGTTGGCCCTGCCCTGGGCTTGTCATGAATCCCCCCCTCCCATGATTCCCTCGGAGGAGACACCGGAGGAGGAACCGTACACCAAGTATGCCTGATTTGAGGCCCAGAAAATGAGTTTCATCTGAGGGACGATCTCAGGGCACATGTGGTCAAACACTTCCTTGATTTCTCCAGAAACGAGATCAAGAAATTGAGGGAGGATAGCCCGAAACCAGCAGAGGCCTTCCTCAAGTCGAAAAGCATGGACAAAGACATGTGGGGTTTGATAACAAAGGGACAGCTAGACTGCGTGAAGGACTTCGACAATACGTTGAAGGCGTTATATGTAGCTTCGGCCGATGTGGGGCCACTTGACTAAAGCGTGGTCAGATTTGGACAGGGGACGCCAGCGGGCGGTTGATGGCTTGGAGTCAGAATGCGATCCGGCTGCGGTTCTGACTGCATTGCAGCAAATGTCCTTGTTAATGGGTCAAGGAGGGCACAGTGATGCAGGAGGTCAGGAAATCTTTGGGTCGGGGACTCGGGGTCAAGGACTACTACGTCCCAGAACCCCTCAACAACAGTAACAGCCCTTTTGAGGCCTCCCCTCCGCTGGTGGTCTGCGACACCAGTGAGGATTGTACGGCAGAATCGGGCAACAGCACCCCACCCAAATGCCTGCCTGGCCTCCACCCCAAGAGTGGCCAGCACTAGGGGGCCAAAACAGAAAACGCTAATCACAACGCCCTAAAAGGCCAAGGAAGAGGGAAATCCGCAACCTGAGGATCCAGGTATGTATCTGGGGAAAATTGGGGAAGTTTTAACTTCGACCCCATTGAATTGATCCCGCACCCACAGGTCGCCAAACTGGGTTGGGATTAGATCGACAGGACACACTTGCCAGATGGGGGGGGGGTTTAAGGATGTTTGTCCACAATTGGGACATTGTAACCCAAGATCCAATAATCTTTTCTGCAATACAAGGTTACGCATTGGACCTCACAATGAGGCCACTTCAAACACGCCAGGTGAAAGAGTTGTCGTTTCCGCCGCACCAATGCAATTTGGTACAAACGAAAGTGCAAGCGTTGCTAGACAAACAAGCGATTCAATTAGTTAATCCCGAAACAGTTCAGTTTTGGAGCCAAATTTTTCAGTTTGGCTGAGGACATTTAGCATTGATGCAATGGCACAATATCATGCATTTCACTTACTTACAGACGGCACCGTATGTGTTCCGATAAGCCCGAAGCATCAACCTCTACTGGGGTTCTGGTGGAAGGGCGACTCGTATACAATGTCATGTTCAAATTATGTTGGTTCGGGCTGAGTTCTGCGCCCACACTGTTCACAAAGATTTTAAAACCAGCAGCAGCGTTCCCCAGGAGGCTAGGAATCAGGCCTCATATTTATTTAGACGATATCCTAGTCCTGAACCAGATCAGGGAAAGACTGACTAGAGATCGGGACCCAGCCTTGTTTGTGTTGCGGATGTTGGGGTTTGGAACCTAGAGTTTCTGGCTTTCCAAGTGGACTCCACGCAATTGTCGCTGAATTTGCCACAGGAGAAAATAGAAGACATCATGCTGAGATTCAAAACTATGTCGAACGAGGGGAAAACTTCAGTGAGGAAATTAGACAAGCTTATAGTCAAGTTGACTGCAACGGCACAAGGGGTACTTTCAGCCCCCCTCTTTTATCGCCAACTGCAAGTGCAGAAAACCAGAGCACTGCATGGGAGGGCAATCGTATGAGAGCCCGGTGGAGTTGACTCCAGAATGCAAGAAAGAACAACAATGGTGGATAGAGTAGTTGAAGGATTGCAATGGGAAGGCCTTATTAACCCAATCCCAGATTTGATTATTATGAGCGGTGAGTCAAAATCAGGTGTGGGGGGAAGGTCAATGGGGTGATGACCCAGGGTCTGTGGTCGGAGGAAGAATCAAAGTACACATCAACATTCTAGAGATGAAGGCAGCAGAATTTTTGGGGAGAGCTTTCACGAAAGGCAAAGTGAAGAAGATTCACTGTCATCTGAGACTAGATTACCAATCTTGTGTGGCTCAGATCAACAAGATGGGGGGGGGGCAAGATCAAGGAACTTGTTCGAAGCAGTGAGCTCACTTTGGGGCTATTGCCTGCAGAAGGAGATCACTCTTATACTGCAGAAAATCTCCCGGGGTCACTAAATGTGATAGCGGACGAGCAGTCGTGAGTGTACGCCGACGCCAGCAATTGGCAACTCCAGCCAGAGTACTTCCATGAGAATAAATTTGTTATTGGGTCCATCAGAAGTGGAATTGTTTGCAGACAGATTGACATCTCAGAGACGACCTGAACCTCAAGATTGACATCATCAACATGCCGGCATTTACCCTGTCAAATAGAAATTACAAAATAGCCATGAAAGACCTTAAAGCTGCAGGACTTGGCTTCACAAAGCATCACGAACCCCTTTCCAGGGAGGGTCTGGTGAGAATTTACGATGTGAAACATATGAATCCGCAAATGGCTGTCGGTCTGGCCATTTAAGTACAGTTTGATGAAATATTCTACATGTGTCGTAGGGGCTCTGAAAACATTCACGAAATGACCAAGGAAAAATTCTGTGTCTAATATGACAGTGATATGAAACTTAAGTATGTTGTTTTGGCATCAGATGAGAGGAGCAAAAACCATAACTATACAGCAACTGCACTCTTGACAAGAAACAATTTTGCAGATGGATTAGTAATGAAAATTACCGGCCACAAAAGTGCATCATATCACTCGCGACGTACCAACATCTTCTTCTTCTTCTTCTTCTTCAGCATTAAATCCCGCCTATGCAATAACAGGCGAACCTCAATTAAATGAGTATCAGGCTTCTAATTTTTTCTAGTCTTCTACATAACAAGCTACTACCCTGGTTTGCCCTACTTATTCTCCTGGGATCTTCTAGACGAATCACTATTGGGGATGCTTCTGTGGTTCTAAATTTATCTCCATTCAATATTGCAGAGCACAGTTCCTCTGGAGATGTAGGAGCCTGCTTATCTTCCTCTAGGTAGAGTCCTTGGATCCAGTCTGTGCTGTGTGTATTTTCCGGGCAAGTGATGAGTAGATGGAGAATGTCTTCTGTCTCTTGTAGGCATCGCTGGCATATATCGGATGACAAGGCTTGGTATTTGGCCAGAACAGCAGCAGTATGAAATTTTCCAACCAACATCCTAGCTCTCGTTGATGCCGCTTCGCGGAGTGAGTCAGATTCTTGTCCGTGTAACCACAGCTGATGTGGGGTGAATTGCGGGGAATTTTCTATGAGCAGCCATTTGAGGGAAGACTTCGCTCTTGATGACTTAAGCAGCTTGAAGTGCCAATGAAGAGAGATCGCTTCCTTGACGTGACGTTTCAACATCAGTTTTGCCCAGGGAACGATAGTTGTTTCCAGATGTTAAGTCCATATTCTGTTGCAAGTCCATTGATCATGCAGAACCAGCTGTTTCGGTTTTCACTCAGGGAGAGTTGACGTCGGGCGACACTTCTCAATAGATGATCACTCGGCAGCCGGCAAATTGATCCAAACAGTGTAAACAGCTTTATATGGTATTGGGCCTTAACTGGAAGAGTGCCTGATAGCCAGTAGATTGCCTCAGCAGCAGTACCATCTGGGAGACTTTGCAGCTGTCGAAGAATCTTCCTGTAGGCTGGACACAAATCAGAAATTCCAAATGGCTAGCTGACTGACCAGGTCAGTCTCTTCAAAGTTCATTGTTAATGATGAGTTAACTGATGATGTTTCAACTGTTTCACATAAATTTAATGACTTTTTCATTTATATTGGCCCTAATCTTGCAAAAAATATTGCTGATATCGATAAAAATGCTTCTGACTACATCAAAAAGTCAAATTTGCATTCAATATACATCTAAGCGACACTTACGAATCTGAAGTTTCCCGAATTATTACAATGTTAAGGGAATCAAGTCCAGGGTGGGATAACATTACTGCTACGAGTTTAAAACAGAATGTTAAAGTTGTATCTCCAATACTGACACACCTGATAAATCTGTCGTTAAATCAAGGTTCTTTCCCTGATGAATTGAAAATTGCTAGAGTTGCTCCAATATTTAAGTCAGGCAATCCTCACTTATTTAGTAACTACAGACCAGTTTCAGTACTGCCTGTAATTTCTAAAATATTTGAAAGAGTTATTCAGGCTAGACTTATAAATTTTTTCAACAAAAATGATGTAGGCCTATTCTATGAACATCAATTTAGGTTTAGAGAAAAGTACAATACTAATCTAGCACTTCTTTCTCTGGTTGATAAAATTAGCTCTTCCTTTAGCAATAATGAGTATGAGATAGGCCTTTTTCTGGATTTTAAAAAAGCATTTGATACAGTCAATCATGACATTTTGATAGAAAAATTATGTAAATATGGAGTTAGAGGAGTCGCCCTTAACTTGATTAGAGATTACTTATCGAACAGAGTTCAATTTGTTAATTACAATAATATTTCATCAAGCAAACAAACTATTAAGTGTGGAGTGCCCCAGGGGTCCATCCTGGGACCCCTGTTATTTTTGTTATATATCAATGATTTACCGAATATATCAAATAGTCTCTACAGCATTATCTTCGCAGATGATACCAATTTTTTTATATCAGGTAAAGACACTCAGCAACTTATAGAAAAAATGAATAAAGAATTAGTTGAAATTGTTACATGGCTACAATGTAATAAATTATCTCTGAATATAGAAAAGACTAAATTCATGGTTTTCTCACCAGGGAGGGGAAATCTAACTGTTACAGATGGTGTAACAATAAATGGAAAAAAACTGGAACAAGTATCTGAAATTAAATTTCTAGGAGTGGTACTAGACAGCAAGCTAAAGTGGACATCACACATACAAAGAATCAGGAATAAAATATCTAAAAGTATTGGTATTTTACGCCATACAAGGAAGATACTTAATAAAACGACGTTAGTACTATATAATACATTTATTCAACCACACCTAATCTATTGCATTGGAAATTTGGGGTTCTACATGCAGTACATATCTTTTATTATTAATTAAAATCCAGAAAAAGGCCGTCAGAATAATATCTTCGGTACCAACTAAAACACATACAAAACCACTGCTCATACAGAATAACATCTTAGATGTAAATAAATTGTATCAATATAAAGTAGCAATTTTCATGTACAAATATAAGAAGGGTCTATTACCTAATTTCTGTAATAACCTATTTATAAGTAATAATGATGTGCATGACTACAATACTAGACAGAGAAATCTACTTCATGTTCCTGATACTAGTTCAAATATTTTCAAAAGAACAATTCGATTCTCAGGTGTGTCAGTATGGAATTCTCTATGCAACAAAGACATTGACACTAAGTGTTCAATATTTACTTTTAAACGGACCCTAAAGAAATTTTTACTTTTTAACTGTCTTGTGTGAATTGGTATCTGTGAATTAAGGAATCTTATAATATATGTATTATTAATTTATATGAGTGTACAACTACGTTAATGTTGTATTGTACAACACGTATTTCAATTTATTGATATGTATATATATGTAGATAGACTGTGACATGCATAACAATATTGTCAAAGAACTGTAATAGATCATTTCTCCATTTTCCTCAATTTGTATTATTATAATTTTTTTTCTTTTTCCATTGAATTAATATCATTTTTTTTCATATTATTAATTATTTTTTTTGTGTTTTCAAACTAAATAATCTATTTGTCTATTAAAAATTATTTTATTTGATAATATCATTCTATTTGCTATCCACTGTCTTATATGTTCATCTGTACTGCTTTAATAATGGTCCAATAAAAAAATAATAATAACAAAAAAATAAAATAAAATAAAACTTCAGTTCAAGAGCAAGGCGAGATTGGTAATTATTTTTGGGAATTTTTATTCATACCGGTATTATGTTTTTAAAATGGGTGTTTAACACCATTTATGGTATTCATAGAAAATTCAAAATATGATCTTTGTTTTAGGGAATGCCTCTGAAATGCAAGAGTCAATGGTTGGTGGTAATCAAGCTGCAGCTGCAACTGCTGTAATCCAGCCTCAACAGGAAGAATTGGATGTTAGCCTATCTCGGAACAATGGTGAGCTTTGATTTATAAAGAGGAACCTGCATCCTTAATACTACAGGCCAAACCTAATAAATAGTATTTAAAATTTTGAATTTATAATTTACTTTAGTTTTTTTTTTCAGAAACTTTTTGAGTTTCCAACCTCAGAGATCGCTGAAGAAAACCTGACTGCAGGGTTTGAGGATGGAGTCGTCGCAACCAATAAAAAATGATGATCAAATCCCCCAAAACTCCAATGTTCATGAACTGTAAATTCCAGGTGAACAACCTGTACATCAAATAGGACTTGTGAAGTTTTGATGAAATTGTTGAATTTGAAGTATAGCCTATGCAAATGCAATGTATGCATATTGAAGATATATATTTGCACGATATCAGTATTGATGTCAATTCTATGAATATACAGTCTGATGTATCAATAAATAAATGAAAAGTGTTCAATTTCTCTGCAGTGTTTTAATTCAGTCATTTGTGAGCAGATCGGATGTGAAGTTAGAACTGATCAGGATAATTAATATAAACCTCAAATCATCGCTAGTAACAGGATATAAATATTATACAGTGACCTTGTTTATGGGATATGGAATATATTCACCCTCTGACTCCCATATCCCACTCAGGCTTCGCTCTATCTGTAGTGTGTCATTATGTTTTATAATTCGATATGATCAATCTACATCAATATATTATAATATTGTAAATGAAGCTTTATTGGTACAAAATTGTCACTGTATTACATGAATATACATTTTCGTTTACTTTTACCAAGTCAAATCTATAACTCAGTACAGTTTATTGTGATTTAAAAGTTGTTCATGCAATTGCCATGTGTTATTAATTGAGTGTATTGTAATATTTACTTGGTGGCAGAATGTTATCGTTCTTTTGAGAACTCAGTTCTGTGATCATGATCTGTATTAATTCAACCTCCATTACTCTGTATGAATCTGTTTTGTTACAGTCCTCTTCATATTTACATGGAATCTCAAGTTCTTTCTAATCTGTGTGATGCCAGAGATGACTATATTGCAATATATGTAAAATATCTTCAAACTCTGGTGTCATTTTAAACTTGGTCAGATTACCTGGCTTCTAGCCAATGTGAATCCCCCAAGACTGAGCATCGCAGTTTCAGCACAATCAAGAGTGAAAATTGGGTCTGGAAAAACCCATGCAACTTCGACATCACAGTCTGCCAGCCAATGGGCTACCAGAATAAATATACATTACACAATCCATGTGTTACTGCAATTTCAAGAAGTATGAGTTTCTGCAAAAGGATAGTGAAACGTAGCAAATACAGTTTATGTGATTGGTTGAGGGACTGAATTACGTTGCATAAATCTAATTTAAATAGCATAAAAACGTGTTTCAAAGCTCAGTGATGTGTCTGGAGGGACAGGAATTGTTTTGTTTTCCTGCTAATCTGATTTACTTACAAAGCTCAGCTGCTCACTGAAGCAGAATACTACGTTTTTAATTTCTGTCTGTGTTCAACTTAAGGATTTGGAGGATGTTTGATTTGCTAATAGGCCAATCAGGTAAGCTGTAAAAGCTACGTAGACAGTGAGAAAACTGGTCATAGCAACTCATACTTACTGAATCTGCAGTAACAAAAATTGTCAAAGCCTTTTGTTTATAGCAAGGTCCTTTGAAGGTTGAAGTTGAAAAGTCATAAGTTTGCAGATTAATCAAATGACTCTGTGGGGATTAAAACAGTTGTCTACTGTGAATGCTGCAGAAGCTGCCATTTAGTAAGATTAAATTAGTGATTGCCAATGATAGTTATGTTGTGATCATAGAATAAAATCTAATGCTTCCTTCAATATTACAAAGTTGAAACTGTGATGCATATATTTACTGTCAGTCCATTGACTATCAAGCTGTGATGATGTGGTTGCAGGCACTATCTCTGATAAAATGCTTACTCTGACATTGAGCTGAAACTGTGATGCTCAGTTTTAGGGGATTCACATAGGCTAGAAGCCGGATAATCTGACCCAGTTTAAAATGACATCAGAGCTTGAAGATACTTTACATATATTGCAATGCTAGAGAATAGACTCATCTCTGTCATCACACTTCAAGAGCAAAGAAAGAACTCGAGATTCCACGAAAATATAATGAGGACTGTAACTTGGATCAAATATTAAAACTTTCCTTCCTTCCTTCCTATTAATATGCAAAATCCAACATGGCTGCCATCACGCAAAAATGTCGCATCATTCAAACTATAAAAGGCCAATACCTGGTAATCTTATTCAGATAAAGAGGTAATTATGGTGTTTGTCCTCTACACCTATGTGTTTGATACAGACATTTCAATATTACAAGTTTAATTCACCATGACAGCAGAATTCACCCTATACACTTGGGGCACCTTTGTGGCATTTGACATGTGCTCCCTCTTGAGCATGGTATGTTGCAATATTTCCCAAAACGTCAACAACTTGTAATGCTGTTTGATGCTACTGTCTTGTGAGCTGTGTTCAAGTTCAAGTTCTCCATTGGAAAATAACTACTTAGCAAAATACATAAATCATATACAATTATAAACAATCAAATTTTCCTTAGTCAAGATACAAAAAAATGTATATATTGAGATATAATTAATAATGCAAGTATATCTTATGTGACATTGGCAAGAACTTCTAACAAACTAAACTAACACATGTATAAAAAATAAAACAAAATAACATAACACTCTTGATGTACTGTCTCTGTTCGGGACTGACAAGTGGCAGCAGAATGCTGACAGTCCCTGGAAAATCGAATTGGGTCAACAATAATCTGATCTGTTTTGGACAGATCACAAGATCAGGTCGCACAACAGCTGTCCATATTACTACGCCAAACTACTTTCACAAGCATGGCTGCTGGCAAAGATCCAGTCCACTGCTTTGAATGAAAATGTTTAGAAATCATGAGACAAAAGAAAGTTTTGAAACTTTAGCATAAACTTTTGCCTGTGAAAGGGATGATTTTACTCATCAGAAGTTTGATGGTATTCAATCTACTTATGCCATTTAGTGCATGTTATATTGTGGTCAGAAAAGTGTCCAAAAATAATGCTCTCTCACTTATTCACGTGTCCATACAAAGCCAATGTTTTTGCTTTGTGATATCAAAAATGCTCATTTGTATTCATTCTGTTACTTTATGGAGATTTATTAACCGGGACAACAATATAATTTACAATTTCATAAAAGCTGTGTAACACTCAACAAAATGTCTTGTCCATACCACAAGTGGCCCCCTCTATACTGGCATTATATGTGAGCTACAATGTATACATCCTCCATGATAGAAAATAGTTCCAACTTATTTTGTTATTTACAAGCTGTCTGCTTAAAATTGAAGCCAACCAAAGTCAGATTAGACACTTACAGAGTTTTTGGAAATAAACTAGACCATCACTAAATGATGGAACTGTCCTGGTTTCTTCCAGACACTCCTGGTTTCTTCCAGAGATCGAAATTCTGTTGACCGCACACAGGAGCTCGTGAATTTTGCACCCTAGGTGGCAGCAAATAGCAGTCAACTTGTAGACAGGGCAAATCCTGTCACTGCATTTAATTTCTTCACGTGCAGGATGGAATTGCCTTGCTTTGGCTAATTTTGCACTAAGTCAGCTGCAAATATGTACTGAGAAGAAAAGAACTGGTATACTTTTTTAACTAAACACAATGACAAAAATCCGAAATGGTTGAAATAAAAGAATGTTAAATTTTTCGATATTTGCAACTGAAACTCAAAGGAATATTACCATCAGTGAGAATTACGTTGCTGTGACAACACAAAACTCATTTACATTTTATAAGGGGAGATGTAGGGGTCTTCAAGGAAATGTATACATTTTTGCATCCGGAATAATTAAAACACTTTTAAATTATTAATTTGTGTCAAATCTGCAAGGATCTTTTTATGATCATAATTAGGCGCTTTTCTCAGAATGCTGTAAAACCTGTGTCATTCGACAGCATTAAACCCATAACAATAATACATAATAATTTTATCAATCAATTTTGTCTATCTCAATAATTCAATGATTATGATAATAAAATCAGTCTCATTACATCGTCCTTTCACGACACATGGACGCATCAACTTAAAAATTCATTGATAACATAAAAGTTGTCTTGGTACTGAAACCCATTAATTTAATGGATCCCCCATGACACAATTTTTGTCAGAGTTAAATAATAAACCAAGTTGATAATCATGCAAGGTTTTATTGTCTTATTTTATCTTTAAATGGATGGATGGACGATCGGGCCTTTACGTCCTGTATTTATGCACTTGGTAGGCTAAATAGGACAGAAGGAGGACACAGCAATCAGGCGAGGGATATATGAAACAGAAATCCAATATAGGCCAAGGTGACCCGGTAAGAGCTGGATTTGAACCATTGAACTGCAATAAGCAGTCCTGCATGCTACCACTGGATCAACCGTCCCCTCACAATTCAAATGGCAGAAATTTGTTCCAAGGTAGGGACTAATTTGCATGGGCAAATAACCACCACAAATGTAACTACATGTATCTGTAAAACGGGGTTACATTGGCTGTTCTTGTACTACTTTGGCCATCAGATGAAAAAAAGATCCAGTGTCTATCAAACCAATATAGATACTGGAATATTTCTTTTTGCATCTGCTAGAATCATTTATCTATTCATGTACATTCCTTTTCATATCATGATAGCTGCCAGTGCTTCTTGTGGAGGCCATTTTGGAATGAAGCAGTGTTGCAAAAAAGTGTGATTTGCAGGGAAGTGACTACTTTGTTCAGGGTGGGTCAAGTGCAAGCTTACGTAGTAAAAAATATTGAGGATTTTTAAAGATTATATTATATCACAGTTTTACACGACACAGGATTTTGTTCATGTGTTATGCAATTGAGTGAGATTATGGCTCAGGCCAATGTTACCCCAAATCTCCAAGTCAGTGTTTGGGTTACTTTGGCCACCACCAGAAATTGCAATATGGAAGATTTAGAACAGTTGGTAGTTAATAGCAGTCAAGGAGGTATAAAACTTGATTTCGCAAAGTGGTCTATGACTCTGAAAACTATGTTGACTGCGATCGATGCTAAAGAATACCATAGAATGATCCAATGCAACGACTGCATTTTGTGTCATTTAACAAGCAAAACACAGCGATGATGTACGGTCCGCAAAGCAAGTTACCAACCATCATAGACATATGATTTCAGTAAAATAGCAGTAGACTGAGTTATTTCTTCTCGGATTATTTTTATTGGTGTTTGTCAACATAAGGTTACATTGGTGAATCAGGAAATTGGAAACAGCTAGGAATAGAACTGCCAAAATTCATTTAATTGGTAAAAAAAAATTTAAAATGCCACATTTTATGAAAGGTCACATATCTTACTTCTGTTTCTTGTGGCCTAAAAACTGAGTAAGTTCACACTATGTAATTATGAATTGGGAGGCAGTAGTACAGAGAGTATGGTATTCCAATCAATAATGAATTTTTGTTCGGAAATCTGTGAATGAGACCAAACTCATTCTAGATTACAAAAATACATTCCTCTGCTTGTTGGGTAACAAAAGTTACATACATGATTCCACTTTACCGGCCTAAACAGTATTGCATGCTCAAAATCAAAGGCGGCCGAAGTTACCCCAATCCTGGGGTAACATTAGCAGACCCTTCAATTATGTTATAAAACATAGAACCATCATAGATTTCAGAAAGTTTTTCGACAGATGTAAACATCTACGAGCTGTGTCTTGGCACAAAAACTGCTGATATTCATTGGACAGTTTTTCTCAACCACAAATTTGGTGCTTCGAAACGGCCAAAGTAGCCGCAACGTGTTTTACAGTAAATATAAACATTAAAAACGCACACCTTTTCAAAGCAATTTTAGTATACGGCCTGTCAGCATTTGAAGTGAATCCATGCATTTTCCACAGAATCAGACAAGTTTCCCTTACGCCATGCATGTCAAATTTGGAAGTTGCAAAGTCAAATGAGCATGAGGGGAGCAGAAAACCAACCATACACTCTAAACAATTTCAGACAAAATCGGTTTTTCAGATTCAAAATGGTTTTTTGAAAAACCAAATTTCAATGCAAAAAACCAGCATGGATTTTTTTTATAATCCATGTTGGTTTTGCATTGAAATTTGGTTTTAACCATTTTGAATCTAAAAAACCTATTTTGTCCCGGCATTTTTTGAAGTGTACCACGTGTTTAGTGATTTCAAATGATTGACAAATAAGTCCAAAAGATTTCAAATTGGAAATTTGCCACAATCAGAACTGTCAATGTTTATGAGAATGGTGTGACAAACAAATGTGATAAAAACCTTCTTGGTACGAAAGTCTACCAAAAATTCACAAAATGCAGTAAGAATGCACCAAGTGACCATGGGAACCACCTTCACTATTTCGACAGCCAAGATATTGAGTCTTAACAGACTTGATATTTGGCCAATTTGTATTGGTTGTGATTAAAAATGCACCAAAAGTGGCTTAATTCAGCTATTTCACATTTTTTCCTTGATGAAACTTTCCGGACTCTTAAAATGGATGTAAACTAATGACACAGTAAAGTTACTACATGAAAATATCTTTAATACAAGTTACATTTTATGCTGCTTAAAAATGTATGCATTTTTAATGTTATAAATATCTTGGGGGGGGGGGGGGTTATCTGCATCCTTCAGGGCAGTACCCCATACTGTTCAGGGTAAAATGTACGTAAATCATAGAAATTTGGAAAATCTAAACTTGTACCTTTCATCTAAAATACTTATTATAATAGCACATTTTTATGCAATTATTGCACAAGTATTTCTGCAATAACCATAGAAATCTGTGCAATCAATTGACATGATAGATACCTCAGGAGCTTCATAGCATTCTGTTTGTCTTGAGTGTGATGTCAAGTCAGCAACATGACATCAGCACTGCTGCAGTTGCGGTTAGATTATGCTAAATTAATATTGTGAAGTCTCCGGTGTCATTATTATTTAGTATATATATATATATATATATCGTTTTATTGACATTTCCTATATCAAACAGACACATTTGTCAGTAGAAAACAATGAAATCGAAAACTAGTCTCCATCTACACACAATGCAAGAAAGTCCAATACAATTTTTTTAAGTACATCAGTTTACTGTTAATTAAATATTAAATATTGGTTCCAGTTCTAATTGTTAATGTAAAAAAGTCAGTAAAATGCAGGTAAATTCAAATTATAAATTGTTCATGTATCGAGAGTTTATCCAAGATCGAAATTGTTTGACTGGTATTAAAGTGTCTTTTTAGACACTGACTTTTGTTGAGAGCTGAAAAATGCAGGCCAGCGGCAACCACTACAATGGCTGCGTGATCCAACCCTGACAGGTCCATACTGTTAGTGACCATACAATGCAGATTATTCATAACATCATAAAAAATACAGTAAATACAATTCAAGTCATTTGGCTCGGCAGATAGAGAGGCTACTACCAATATTTTAGTCCGGACAGATTTTTTTGCAGTTATTTTTATTTATTTTAGCTTAATTGATGCATTCAATCTATTATTTAATTTTCCATTCTATGATTATCGCATAATATTGTTGAGGTACATGCCTAATGCGTGTATCATTTCAGGTCTTTTATCTGACATAATCAATGTAAATTGTTGTAAAACAATTTAACTTTTTGGGTATAATAATTGATGAAAACCTTAACTGGAAAGCCCATTCTAGTAGCGTCAGTATGAAAATATCAAAAACAATTGGTGTATTAAATAGATTAAAAAACATTCTCCCTCCAGAGGTACTTTTACATATTTATAACTCCCTCATTTTATCCCATCTTAATTACGGGGTATTTCTCTGGGGAAGACACTCAAAACAGATAAATGTTCTACAAAAGAAGGCAATAAGAGTATTAACTAGAAGTAGATACAATTCTCACACTAGTACAATTTTCAAGAACTTAAAAATTCTCAAATTTGATGACATATGCGCACTGCATGACTAGAAATTACTTTTCAAATTTTTCAATGGAGTACTTCCGGAGTCGCTGTTGTCCTTGGTAGGAGGCAATGAGCAAGCTCATCCAAGGTATGCAACCAGGTTGACAGATCAGCAACTCTTACCTGTTCCGCGAGTAAGACATGAATTTGCAACTCAGAGTTTTTCGTATAAATTACCGAGCATTTTTAACGCCATGAACAAAACAATTAGGGATAAAATTTTACTCACAGTTTTATAGGGTTTAAAATATATGTGAAAAATGTTTTAATTAAAAATTATAGTACAAATTGTAGGTAGGTAGGTAGGTAGGTAAAATTTTATTTAACGTAGCATCACTAACTGTTATATATGTCTTCGAAATTAACTTTTCTTTTTTTCTTCTTTTTTTTTCTTGTTTGTTGATTATTATTATTAATTTACTTATTTCACATGATTATACAGTAAACATTCACTCATTGTTATTTGTAGTATTTTAAAATGATACTTTGTTTCACACTGCATCACGCGCACCTGCTCCTCTGGTCACACTACAACTTTGCCAGTCAACATAATATTTCAATAGCCAATGATTTTTTTTTTTTTTTTTTATTATTCTTATTTTTTTTTTATAACAATTTTTTTTTCTCTCCTTTAATAATTTATATGCATGTAATTAATATTGATAATTTGACTGACTTATATATAATACGAATTATATGTATCTATTGAAAGGTGGCCACTCGCTAGCGGTTTTTTAAAAACCTTTGAGGGGTCTCCTGGCTCTGTTACTTTTTTTATTGAGTCTTAATAAATATTGTCTGAGTCTGAGTCTGTTGAGCTCAGTTTTATCAAGATTTTTAAAGTTAGGGATTAGGCTACAAGCTTTACAAAGGAGTTCGTTTCTGGACACAGCATTATTTCTGCAAATTAATAGGCTGTGAATTTCATCTTCTATGTCACCTGTGTTGCATTTATCACATTTTCTTTGTTCTATTGGCGTTTTAGGTATACCATGTCTGCCTGTCTCTATTTTTAAATTATGAGAGCTTAATCTGAAGCGGGCAATATTGCTTCATGTTTTCTTTGAGAAGTTTTGAGTTAACTATGGTTCCAGACAGTAACTATTCTTAAACAATTTATAAATATGTGTGCAGCTTTGGAAACTTATCAGAGTCCTTTATTTTTTTCTAAAATAATGGCCTGTTCTTCCGTGTATTGTACAGCATAAGTTTTGTTTCTATTAATATGGAATTTGGTTTCTTAGTTACCCAGTCTCAAATGTTAGCATCATTCATTATTTTCCCTATTTTGCTGTACCAGTTAGTCGGACCAGCATGGTGAAGCTTTTCTTGAATTGAGAGGCATTTATTCAGAATACCATGCTTTGGCAGATTTCTAATTCTACACCAGTAATTTATCGTGACTAGTTGCTGTCTTAATCTTAATGGAAATATACCTGTCTCTGCATACACAGAAAAATAATTTAGTAAATGACATAGGCCTATAGTCAAAGCATGCCATGAGATGCAAGGGTTGGTTGATTTGAAATCTTCTTGAAAGAAGGTAGCATGCAGAAGAGGAAGATTTATTATACACAACAGAACATCTGATCCCACTTCAAACCTCAATATATATCAACTGGATGCATGTCACTCAGTTGAAAAATGAGCTGCACCAAATCCCACAGTCAAAATCAAATCCCAGCATGGATGTAAATGGAGTGTATCACCATGTGCAAAAACCTGGAATCCAGTAATACTCTTCTTTATGGAGAATGACATCATAGCTTCTCTCATCAATGAAAATTTTAGATAAAAAAAATATTTTGTAACTTCAGATGTCTAGAATTATGAAACTATTGATCTGTAAGTTCTGTAAGTTCCTCACTTGTGCACTTGACTAATACAAAGCATCATCAACTACCTATTTATGTACAAGTTTAGATATAAAAGTGCACTTAAAAAAACAAAAGCCAAGAACATTCAACATTCAAGAAACTGTTACAGTAAACGAAACTCAAGTGCTTGCAAAAAATAACTGGAATGTCACATCCTATCCCTGCCATGTTATTCCTTCTGAGTCATGAACAGCTTGTGAAGTCATAGCCTATACTCTGTCTACAAGTTGACCGCCATTTACTGCCACCTAGGGTGCAAAATTTGCGAGCTCCTGTGAGCGGTCAACAGAATTTCAATCTGTAGAAGAAACCAACACAGTGTGGAAGAAACCAGGACAGTTCCATCATTTAGTGATGGTCTAGTTTATTTCCAAAAACTCTGCAAGTGTCTAATCTGACTTTGGTTGGCTTCAATTTTAAGCAAACAGCTTGTAAATACCAAAATAAGTTGGAGGGGGGAACTATTTTCTATCATGGAGGATGTATACATTGTAGTTCACATATATTGCCAGTATAGAGGGGGCCACTTGTGGCATGGACAAGACATTTTGCTGAGTGTAACACAGCTTTTATGAAATTGTGAATTATATTGTTGTCCTAGTTCATAAATCTCCATAAAGTAACAGAATAAATACAATTGAGCATTTTTGATATCACAAAGCAAAAACATCGGCTTTGTATAGACATGTGAATAAGTGAGAATGCATTCTTTTTGGACCCTTTTGTGACTACAATTTAACATGCACTAAATGGCATAAGCAGATTGAATACCATCAAACTTCTGATGAGTAAAATCATCCCTTTCACAGGCAAAGTGTATGCTAAAGTTTCAAAACTTTCTTTTTGTCTCATGATTTCCAAACATTTTCATTCAAAGCAGTGGACTGGATATTTTCCAGCAACCATGCTTTGTGAAAGTAGTTTGGCGTAGTAATATGGACAGCTGTTGTTCGACCTGGTCTGGTGATCTGTCCAAAACAGATCAAATTATTGTTGACCCAATTCGATTTTCCAGGGACTGTCAGCATTCTGCTGCCACTTGACAGTCCCGAACAGAGACAGGCCTATACTTGCAATGTTATCAGAACTAGTGACCAACTAAGTGTCAATGAGGTCACAAGTTACTCAATGACATGTTAACAGCTCATTTCTGTGGATAGGGCCTGTTGTGAGGTCATTGATGTCCAAAAGCAGCCAAATGTAACTTAATTTGCTTGTCGGCATGCTGTCATTATCCACAGGTGCACATCACATCTCACAGAGATTCCTGACCAACAGGTATCCTGAATCAGCATGACATCATTCTGTCAGTCTGAGGAAAAAAATAAGAATACATAGTTATTGGATGGATAATTTAAGTAAATTGATGAATCGTACACAGACCTGTTAGTAGGCCTATATTTGGGTATGACGAGTTTCAATACCCAAAGTGATGGCGTGTAGTACCAGTGGGTGTGTAGTTATGGATTATGGATGTGATTATTATTTGCACCCCCCTAACCTTGCAAGTCATTGAAAGCATCGGATCAAAGCTGCAGATGAAAGTCTGTGTGCTGAGTTGCGAGTTCCCCCACCAGGGTGAGCTGCAGGGGAGGGCGGCATATTATGCAGAAGTTGTTGTGCATAGTTGAGGATAATAAAGACATAAATTGCAATTGATTGGCACAGTAGCCAGTCAAAAAGCTGCAGAGGCAGTGAGGGGGTGCGCCTGCGCAGTTAATCACCTAATATATGAGGAGTTAAGGAAGATTTTCCAGTTCACCAGCTCAGCAACAAGTTAGGGAGAGAGGACAGGAGGATTGCCTTTGGAAACAGTTAAGAAGTGGGGAAAAGTGAAGTTATATATTGATCACAACCAGAGGAATATTCGATATAAGTCGCAGGAGCATCAGGACAAGTCACAGTATTGTATTAGTGTGTGGAATCAACAGTTAAGTAGCAAAAGAAACGGAACAGAAAGCACCAAGATACCATAAAAGCTCATAAACTCCACAACAGGGATATAGAAAAGTGCTGCAAACACAAAACTAGCGTCTGACTACCTCTACCATCCATCCTCACTGTTGCATCAGACTTTCTTGAAACTGTGGCACAGGACGGCCAGTCCGCATCTTCTTAGCTGCACCTACTACTCAGCATAATCATGCCCTGCGAATATATTAGTGCAAAGAAGATGACACAGTTGTCTGCACAAATCCTCATGGGTTTGTTGAACTGTTGTCTCCTCCTCTTGCTCTTCCGACCTGCAGGTGAGTCTTCCTTTTCAGTCTTCCTTTTCAGTCTTCACTTTGAGTCTTCACTTTGAGTCTTAACGTAAGAGCCTTTATTTCGAGTCTTAGCTTACAGTCTTAACTTCGAGTTTGAACTTCGAGACATCATTTCGAATCTTTACTATGAGTCTCAACCTTGCGTCTTAATTTAAGGTTTAACTTTTTAATAACGCCTTTCTAGTTCGTAGCTAGTATCGGCTCTTCTTTTCTACTAATTTTAACTCATCGTAAACTTACACGCGTTGAGATTGAAGAAGGCATGCAGCCTAAACTTTCAGTTTCCTTCTGTGTACTGTTCGTTAACCTTAAATCATTTACTTGACGATTTTTGCGGTTTTGTATATCAAAATCATCTGAGTATCTTTATACAACAAAGCTCAGGAATATATTTGGACACAGACGTTTTGCTAAAATAACCATTTAGTTATCTCACAACTCAAAACTTACATGCATGCAGGAAAGGATTTATTCTTCATTCGTTTCAAATCATCATTACCAAGAAGCCTGGCAAATATAACTTTGACATTATGTTAGCTGCACCACCCACCTCAAATAGCTAAAGACTTCTTAATTATTTGTGACAAGAAATAATCAAATCAAACAGAAAGATGCACTATTTGGCCGATCAGCATGTTTAGAAACCAAAGCAAGCAGTGACTGTTGTAAGAAACAGAAAGTCCCAACTGACTAAAACAGATGATGAAATAACTCTGAACATTCTGGGTGAGTTTAAACAGAGGTTTCGTGACAGTAGCACGCTCTAAATGAAAATAAAAGACACAGACAATAACACAGGAAAGTACAAGTAGTTTTGTTGGTCCCGGATAAGACAAAAATTGCCTTGTCAAGAAAAGATGATTGTTTATCACAGTTCATTTTCAAAAGCCACACATTCTCGAAGGGATCAGAAAGGCATCATTCATGTGGGGCAGTAAAATGTTACACTCTAAAAAATGTTGGGACAAAATTGGTTTTTTAGATTCAAAATGGTTTTTTGAAAAACCAAATTTCAATGCAAAAAACCAACATGGATTTTTTTAATTGAATCTAAAAAACCATTTTGTCCCAACATTTTTTAGAGTGTAGTGAGCAAACCTTTGCACAGTTATGTTGATAAGCTGGCTAATTTCAGAAACAAAACGAGAAAAAATAGATTTGTCTGTTTATTTAGCCCAATGTGTGAAATTCTCACAATCACTCTTTGAAAATAAAAATGAGAAGCGGTCGCAAAATTAGAACAGTTTCTAGTAGCCTTGTAATGTTCGTGAATGCAGCAGCAACAATTTTCACACAAGTCACATCACCTCCAATTGCAGTAGACAAACTTAAAATTGTCTGTTGTCTGGTCCAGCATTCGAGCTCATGGATGCAGCCAGTTGTTTCTCGGATGAGATGCACTGACGGACCACTCTCGTGTCCAGTGAACATTTTTGACACAGGTGAAAGTTACAACATTTTTTCTTGTCTCCTTCTCCGCTTTATAAATTGACTAATAAGCCCTAGAGCTTCTTCCCATGAGGCATTTCTAGTTGCAAATCTTCGTAATCTAAAAACTGATTTTAGTCGCCTGGAACAGATGGTCACAGTGAGGTTTATTCACGATTGACCATATGGTCAAGACACAGATTCACAGCTTCAGGTGTTATCAACTGCCAGTTCACTTCACAGCTTCAATTCTTCTTTTGTATTTGACCACTTCTGGCTCAGTTTTGTTTCAGTCACAGAAAAATGACAAACAACAAATTTCTTACAATGGGATGGTGTGCATTGATTGGAATTGAGCTGAACATCCAGATTTTCAGGGGGGAGGGCCTTGGAATTTTTCCTCAATGGGAAATTATATTTTATTTTGTGGTAACAGCGACAATAATTATTTATTTTTCAAGCATCCCATATCCCAAAAATTTCATTTCTAAATCAATCAACACCCCCCACCAGAAATATTTATTTTAAGACTGCCCAGAAAGAGTTTATTCATTTTTTATTTAAAAATAATATCCAAACCAGAGCTTGTCACAAAAAAAAGATCATATGAACTGATTCTCTATTTTCACAATCACAGATCACAATATATTTTCATTCAGTAGCAACCTGCATGAATGCTGGAACTTGCCAAAAATTACTCATAGTTCATGCGAGGCAAAATGAGCAATGATTAAAATTAAATTTTCTCATATTATGCCCTGTATTTTAGAAACAATTAAAAGACCTCATGGTAGGATAGGCCTACACCGCCACACACTCACCTATCCATAAATTCCTTAACCTAAACCCCTCTTATCCTCACATAGCCTCAAATTCCCTCATCTTACCTTAAATTCCCTCATCTGGCCTCAAATACCATCAACTAAACTCAACTCAGCTCAACTCAACTACCCCCAGCTTTACCCTCTGTATCCCTCAATGACCATTGGCTACCCCATCATCACAGTGGTTACCCTGTTAGACTATGTGGGCATGAGGGTGTATCCTGCCAAGAGGGCTGTTGAGAGGGGTTGAGGTTGGATGGGTGATAGACTGATAGGCCTTGACATCTGGTACTACTTGATTTTATTGCACTAGCAGGGTGCAATACACAGTAGTAAGATGTCATGTACCACTCTTGGTACCGATGGAACTTTTATAGATCGATCATTGGTTGTCCAAACAGGGCACGAAAACTGAACAGATATTATTTATTAAAAAAAAAAAACAACTCTCAAGCCCCCCCACCCTTGGTATGAAATGTGCTCCCTGAATGTTGAATAAAAGCAAGTTCTAATCCTTGAGGTTTGGCAATCACACAAGTCTGGGCTGTTATTCACGCTGTCTCTTGGTTACATCATTAAAGTAACCAGGCATGACTGTTTGCCAAACTGCTAGTGGTCAAAAATAAAAGAGAGTTTTCAAACAGTGGTCAAATACAATAAAATTGCAATAACTGTGACACAACTCAAAAAGGTGTCTGGCCATATGGTCAATCGTGAATAAACCTCAGTATGAAGTTGTTGCTCCTGTTTCACAGTTAGGCCTACTCCTGGATAGATTGTGTACAATTGAATGATGGTATCACAGTTAAAACAGTTATCACCAAAACTTGTTCAGAACTCTGAACAAGTTTGAAAATGACCTGTGATGAACAAGTTTTGGTGATAACTTGTGCAAGTCCTTCAGTGTATTTTGTAAGGCAGCACTGGCAGTGAAACAAAAGTTGTTAGCCAACCGAGCTAATGTTTCTGAAATGTTTTAGAATAAAGCATATTGACAGTTGAAAAATGAAAGTGTTTGAATGTTTGCTTGTTTAACACTGTTTTTCTAGTGGCCCATAATCCTGCTTATGTCCGCTTGGGACATAAGGAGTAAACAGCAATAAGGTGAAGGATAATGAAAATGCTGTCAATATAGGCCTACATGACTTTGTTTGGGCCCAGCCCAAGAGTTCTTCACACCTTCTTTTCCTGTCACTTAGACCAAGCAGCCAGGTTGTATTGCCCACAAGTCCACTATCTATAAATGCTCTCCATTTCTTATCTGCAGAAAGGGGAATTCCGATAAATTCTTACATTTTTGTGAAGGTCTCTCAGTTTTATGTTTGCGTTCGACACCATAATACTGGAATGTCCCATATTTAGAAGTCTCAGAATATTTGCATCTTTTAAAAGTTCTAGAAAATTTTTCGGATCCTTCGTAAAATTGTAGCATGCATGCCAACTGATGGCTTTGTTAAGTGGGAAAAGGACAGCTCTTTGAGAAAAACATTTCAGCATTTTCAGAAATGGGTGGTCTCCTTTCTTATCTGATGAAATGGGAAAGGGGTTCTGACAAATTAACCACATTTGTGGGATCTTTTCTTGGCATTATTCGCCCAAGCAGCATTGACTGAGATACAGGGGTTACCGATTGTATGCTTTAATCATCCATGTGATACCAAGCAGTGTTACTAATCACGAAGTAGTCCAGTAGCCATAAACAAATGTACTCGTGTTTGCTGACCAGAAATCGAATCTAGTACCTTCAGCAGAGCAAGCTCTTGATCAGCATATTACCAACTCGGCCGCCCAAGGCCTACTATACATTTTAATTAAAAGGCTTATCAGCAAATTTTATGAAGTCAGGCTAACAGTGAAAAAAAAAGAAGGGCGATGATTGGCATGGAATGATTCACTTCAAACAAACTACACCTCCTCAGATAAAATAGTGACCAGAAGTTTTTGAGCTTTTGCCAGTCACTCCTCCCACAACCGGTCCTACCTTGCTGAATTGGCAATGAACATCCAGGAAATTATGACAATGCCGAATTACTAAGTGACCAATAGGTCCATTCAAGGGTTTTGATGAATCACAGAGAGACATTTGAAGTATTTTCATGGGAAAGTTGAGTAAAAGTAATGGAAACCAAACCTGATAAACCTGTCATGAAGTGGAGTTGTCACCCTTAGCTATAGCCTGGCCAAAAAGTTCTTTTGTTGACTCTGACCCTTTGATAGCATACGAGAAGTTCTCACACAACTGCTTGGACAACTCTTAAGTGACTGGAAACCTGCCTTTGACATACTGAAGCTAGTAAGGCTGCAACACCCCAATTGATTTTAGCATTGAACTGACGTTTAAAGAGGTTGCCTTGCAAGGGAAAATGTAATTATATTATTGCAATGATTGTTTACCACACTTCTGAGTTCTGAACAAGTTCTGGTTATAAGTTCTGCAAGTCTTTCAGTGTATTTTGTTAGGCAGTACAGGTAACGAAGGCAAAGTTGTACATGTATGTATAAGTCATCCAAGGTCTTTGAGCACATTTATTTCATAGGGATAACTCATGATCAGTTACACCGTATATATTACAGATCTGCTAAAGGCACCTTTTTCCTGCCCGGTATACATTATGGTCAGCAAATGGCCAAACAATGCGGGCAGGCAGTGGAAGTTTGCGCGCATGCATTACTGCCTGCACCCACAAACTACCCGCAAGACCTGCCCGCACTCGCCCTGCGCCCGCAATTTTCCACCCGAGTCCACAACTGACTGCCCGCGGGTACCCACGGGCAACTTGCGGATGCAGGTACCCGCTACCATGCGGGCATACCCGCCCCATGCAGTTCTCTAGTATACATGTCTATCAAACAGAACATATTATACACACATGTGACTTCCGGTTGCTTTACTGGACCAAGTTGTAGTCCATTCACAGGTTAGTGCAAAGTACTATATACAGCTACTATGCATTCTCGCCAAGTACAGTACTCTAGCTTAATGGCAATTACCATTGACTCTGATCAAGTGCAGTGCATTGTTGATAGTTTGTTGGTCTCATTGAGTTTAGAATCATAACACTGCCTGTTACCTTGACATCGTGACCAGCTGGTGACAACCTGTAGTAACATGACTGCAACAATGCTATAATTATTGTGAAATCTTCCAAATAAGCTTATATTGCACGAGGGGTGCCAGTTTTCAAATAAAGTAGACTAAATATATATACAACTACTCTAATGTGCTTCAGCAAAATAACTTCCCTCAGGACGAAATTACCTTGTATACATACAGTTTAAATTTTACATTCCATGGAAATGATTACCTATCTGCAAAAAGCTTCAAAACTATCACCAGTTTGAGTTTACAAATAAACTCCCTAATAATAATGCACGTTCCTAGGCATAAACTGAATTTGATGTTCCTTCGAATTTACGAGGTTGGTGTGATCGATCATGGAGCGGTTGGATTATCCATTCATCTATTATTAGGAAAGAATGAAATTAGGCCTATAATACAATGATTAAATTCCAATGCAAGCACTCTATGAGTTAGCTTTCAGCAGGAGAATGACGAGTACGTACATTCAGCTGTTGGTGGCCATCAATGACCTCACAACAAATTGTGACCCAGCTGGTGAGACTGTAAATCAGTAAGTGACATGTCACGTCATCATGGCATTGAAAGTATATGACCTCACAAACTGCATGGCATGGATACGAATATGACCTCACATGGAACATGCCAGTGCAATTCTGTAAGCACTTGTAATTCGTAATGACTTTTAGTCACTTCTTTGTTGCGGAAATGCATAAAGTAGGCTACTGCGCATAACTATAATAATAATTAGTCGGGAGTAATTATTAAATCAGCAAGAATGAAATCATGTCGCCGTGATGATGTCATCATCACAGACACTCACACATCATGACAATCACCACGTACAATCCCACCCCCCTCTCCCTCTCACTCACTGTTTCTCCCTCTCTCTCTCTCTTGATGAGTCGAACTCTTGTTGATATGAACTGATTCCCTGAGTCAGCATTTTCTCATGTTTACATTGATGCCTGTATCTAACACTCCAAACACTGTGGAACGCATGTCGCCTGTCCAGGACTTCCCCCTGCACAGATTTGCAATATTAAATGGTTTAATGAGCGCCATTGCCACTCCAAACTTGTTAATATTTGCAGTCTTTGAAGCGGCCCTGTACTTCAGCAGACACTGTTTACAGCTCCGTCGATTATAGAATTAACAAGCATACAAGCACCCTTTTAAGCAAGCATCCTATTAATAAGCAAGCATTAAATTGAGCATAGCGGCATAGCATTAGGGGCCGACCAGATGATCTTTGGGGGGGAGCTATGGATTTTTGGTGAAAAAGAAAGTTTGTTTCCCACGTTTCCACCTGTAGCTAGTTATTGTAATCTTAAAATTGCGATAAAAGATTTTGTCGCTCGTTTGCAGGCGAAAAAAATAACGTGCAAGCACTTTAACAGCTGCTTGTAGATAGACTTAGTATATATCTGTCTATCTATGTGTCTATCTATGTGTCTATCTAAGTATCTATCTATGTGTCTATCTATGTGTGTATCTATGTGTGTATCTATGTGTCTATCTAGGTGTCTATATATCTATCTATTTACCTACCTACATGTATACCCTCCCTCCCTCCTTTCCCTCCTCCCTTTTCCTTCCTACTTTCCTTCCCTTTTTCTTCCTTTTTTCTTTACTTCATTCCTTCCTTCCTGCCTTCCTTCATAACCTTCCTTCATCTGCCTGCCTTCCTTCATTCCTTCCTTCATCCCTTCCTTCCTTCCTTCATCCCTTCCTTCATCCCTTCCTTCCTTCATCCCTTCCTTCCTTCTTCCCTTCCTTTATTCTTTCATTGAATCTGTAGACACTGGATCTGACTGCTGCTTGGTGCTGGTTTCACTGCAACTGGTCATTTGAAATTCGCGCCAAAAACGAGCATTTTAGCTTCGTAAATAAAAAGTTTAAGGTCACAGAAGTTTACCAAAAGTTGATGGAAACAAGATAAAATTATATTGAGACTGTATACTAAGTTTCAATGTGATAGGTGAAATAGTGCGACCTCCTGTATGGTCAGAACCTTACCAAAAATGCCTTGTGTAATACAGGCTGCAAGCAGCTGTAAAAATTGTTTGTCGACGCTTCGCGAACAAAAAAAAAAAAGTTTATCCCAGGGGTATAATCCATAGCCCCCCCATACTATCGTCTGGTCGGCCCCTTAGCAAACCATTGTTGGAATCTATATCTGCTATTCTTCAACGTCAATTTACGATACTACTCTTCTTGGTGGGGCGATGGTGATACGTGCATGTGCAATAGCTTAAATGCCTTATGGTGTCTGAGTGAGTAATATCTTTACTTTTTGGGAATTTACATAAAATAACCACATTAAAAAACGTAATCAGAAGGGAAAGACTGGAACCTATTACAGGCCTACACTTATACTAGATACAGATATTTTATGTATCTTCATACTTCTAGCCATTTCGGAATTTTCTATTTTGGTTTTCATTTGTGAACTAGGCCAGCAAAGTAAATTCTAACGCATTTATATATACAGCTAATAAACATATACCATACCACACCATACCATATAACGTGGGTAGCCTACTTTTAAAAGTCAAATAGTTATATAGGCCTACACATCTGAAAAAAGTATCGTAGGCCTGCGCATGCAGTGTCAGATCACATCTAATTGTCTCCCAATTAAAAATAATACACTGTTTCTGATGACAACCAATTAGCCAAGTAAGGAAAATGAAACTAGATACATTCCTTCCCGTGCCATGTTTAATAACTTTAATTATTTCTAGTTCATGCATTTTGTTGCGGTATCTCCGGTAGGTAACAATGACACCGTTTGCGATGTAACTTGCTACAAGAGTCGAATGTCGGGTCATTGGTGGTGAGATTGAAACGCAATTAAATCTAATGTGGTAGAAATTGCGCAAACCAGGAACACATCGGAAAATTATTTAGAAGTACAACCCACATAATATTATAGCTGTAAAACAGTTCCAAGCACTTAAAGGCTTAATATACTTAAAAAATAGGTCACTAAATTGCCTTCAACCAAAGTGATTAAAAAAAAAAGCCAGCCTTGTCATACAAATACTCATGATATATACAGAGGATCATGCATGCACGATGTCTTTTTGTTGGTTGAGACATGCAAATGAGGCAATGCTGTTTTCTGATTGGCTATTTCCAGTATATCCTTCTCCGTCTCATTGTCCCTGCTGGACAATCAATCAAAGGAAACCGATTGAGAAAAAAAAAGTATTGCCTATCAAGACAACTTTGTGTGTTTTTTTTTGCCCCTCTCAGTCCCAATCAGTATTGAGCAGGAGAAAACTCAATATCAGGGGAAAAGTAGAGCTTTCCAAGGGACAACGTATTATATAACTATCAACTTCAAGATCAAATTGACAAGAGGAATGGTTTAGTAATTTCTTCGAAATGGGGAATTAAGTAAATATTATTAGTTGGGTTGCACTGCCGAGGACACTGGCTATTGTGGCAACAGACTATAGGGGGGGGGTCTCTTTTGTTCAGCATTGATACAATCAGTGTGGGCGGACGGAGATTCGATCAATGGTTTTCTCACTTGACAAACAGAGCATTGGAGTCAGCCACTTATGCACACCTAGCTAGCAAACCTGGGAAAACCCTCCTTCCTAATATAGCTCACCTCACGCGGACTGGAATGTGGTTAAATTATGAATTGCCATGCTACTAAACCAGCTTTAAAAAAATAACGTTTTCTCTCAACTTGAGATACACGTATAGAACTTTAGTTCGTCTCAGGACTCAGAGGAGTTCTGCAATGAGGAGTGATCAATCTATTATCCGCAGTTTAAAATTTGGTTCAGATTTGACAGTCTGTGACCAGTCTGACACAGTCTCTCGTTATCGAACAGCCTTAGCTGCAGGAGACTGATGGTGCATGAATATATCCACTTATTTGCCATGCAAAATCAGATAGATAGATAGATAGATTTTATTTTCCAAATTTTCACATTTCAGCAATGTCGTACATGTATATAGACAGTAAAGTACAATTTGGGGGGTCACACGAGAGTACAAAAGAATGACTGTGATTGTGTGCCCGTTTTCTAGAGAAATATTAACATTAATACATATATATAGAGAATAAATGTTTTAAAGAAAGATATTAATATAATGATTTATGTTACTATGTGACATTAGTTATTTCAATGGGTGATTTATGGTAAATGAGTATGATGTGATGATGAGAACTGTTGTGAGCTGACAAATTCTTCTCTGCACGAATAACAATTTGAAATGTAGCAAGAAACATTATACATAGACAGAAAGAAAGTTTTCAGCTTGTGTATGGACGATATTGATGTAAGTTGTGTTTTAATAATGTCAGGTAGGTGGTTCCAGGCTTTGGATATTTTGGTGTTTAGTAGTTGCTCTTCCAGCTTGGTTCTAATAGGGAGGTTATAAATGGCATGGGCTTGTCTGGTGAAATGGTCATGTACTTCTGAGCTTATTCTAAGTCGGTCTTCAAAATATTGTGGCAGTTGTCTCTGATTGCTTTTCAGTTTCAGTTTCGTGCACTCTATCAAGTATATGTCATCAATTTTTAAGAGGTTGGACTTTTTAAACAGTGGGTCTGTGTGGCTATTGTACTTTGACTTGTGTATTGTTCTTATTGATTTCTTCTGCAGAGTTTTCAGTCTAGTCATTTCTCTATTACTTATATTTCCCCAAGCTAGTATTGCATAAGACAGGTGGGGGAGGATCAAAGCATTATATATTGTCTTTAGGATATTTGAGGGAACTGTATATTTTAGCCGTGTTAAGAGTGATGCTATTTTAACTATACTTTTGGCTTTGTTTGACAGGTGGACTTTCCAGTTTAGGTGTTCATCTATATGTGCTCCCAAGAATTTTGTACTATCAGGCTGTGTTTTTGACACTTGTAATACTGACAGCTTCAAAACAAACAAACATTCAAATCAAACAAACAATGTTATACAAACAACTTTGAGAAAATCAGTGTGTACTTTTAACACTGGTGTTGCCGAAACCTTAAATCAAACACAATGTAATATAAACAACCTTTAAAGTATCGGTTTCAACTACCAGCTGAGAAAGCTTGCTAATCTCATAACGTCACTTAATTTTTCATAACATCGCTCACTGCATCTAAATTCTGGCAGAGTCTTTCGTGGCTTACGTCACTCAGGAGTAGATGAAACAATTGGGTAGTATGCACACAGAGGATGTCAGTTTACAGTGACCATAGATATTGAAAGATTTAGTAAATTATATGCAGACCTGCACGATGTTTCAAAGTTATGCTTCGCATAGGTTTTGTCCAAAGGGACTACATACACAGTACTTAGTGGTTCTCTGTAGCTGATAGCAATTTAATTTTGTATGAATTGACATTTTTTTGAAAACATATGCTTGCTCCAAGCCAATGTTTTGATCAAACAGGAAGTCATGTACAGTGCTGCCGAGTTGTTGCACCATTGGCCTGGGTATTGCAGAGGGCAGCGGTGTCCGCCTGCATGGGTTCGACTCCCGGTTGGGGAACCCGAAATTTTCAGTGCACCTTCATGAGCAAAATCCCAGTTGGATGTCGTTCGAATGAGACGTTAAATTGGCGGCCCCTTGTATCAGTGTCTGTGCTGGGCAAGTAAAAGATCCCTCACATGGGGTAAATGTGTAACATGTTGAGGACTCCCTCTCTCTCTCTCATCTCATCAATCAACCCTCGTGAGCGCCCAGAACTGGGCTTAGAGGGCTGCACTTACCATATCTATCTATATCTATCTATCTATCATCTGTCTAGCTGTCCTCCATCCTTGTGTACAAGATAGCTCCATTCGCATTGATCGTAGGATCGCAAAATTAACAAGGTTTGTATTACAGTAAGACCTTGGATGAATCCTGACTTGAGTGACCTTGACTTATTTCTCTGACCTTGGCAACCATATTTGTTAAAATCTTGTCTACAGGATAAGTCCATTCATGCACATCCCAGGATCACCAAACTAACAGGGATTGTGTATCGGGGTAACCCATTGGTGGGTATTTCCCAGAAATGTTCACCCTTCGGGGTCTCGGGAGGATACAGGTTCAGCGTGAAGAGGCAGGAAAGCATACAAATGCAGCCATGTTATAGAATCATATTCCACACCATTTTGTTCCCTTTCAGTTTTCAGTCTTTTTAATATGGCAAAGACAGGGAAGGATATCATGATCCACCTTTTTGATTGGCTGAAGCTGGTATCCTTCCCTGCAAATTTAATATCCTTCCCTGGTTCTGTCACAGTTAGGGAAATTCGCTGATATCTGACCCGATAAAACACCTAAACAAGCCAGGATCACTCCACAGGTAGGGGTTAAGTTATCTTTAGTTCCCATAGGTTAGCACTGAAGTTATGCAAATAAGGTGTTCTGTGTGAGGTCACAGATGTATTCAGCTAATGATGACCAAGACTCAGTCTACAGGCATCAAACTATTGAACACTGAACAGTAAGAACTGCTTTCACACTGCATGCCATTGTACTTCACAGCTGTCCCAAGTGTTTGAATGTCCATTGGTGTGTTCCAACAGTTTTCTTTTGACCATCACAAAGAGTAATCTTCTTGTCTGACAAAGCTTAGCCTCATCGATGACTGTCATCCTGTGTCACACAACCATAAAGGCTATTCTGGACACAACATCACACGCCCTGTCTCTGCTCGGGACTGACAAGCGGCAGCAGAATGCTGACAGTCCCTGAAAATTGAATTGGGTCAACAATAATTATCGCCCATGCTATGCTATGCATAGGGCGATTATGCTTTAGTGCTGAAATCTACTAAAGGGGTGAAACAACCAATGCTGTGGCCTCAACCAGCCCACTCTGGAAGTTCTTATCATATGCATAACACATTGATACCATTGTAGATGTGCACAACGGTTGGTATTTTCAGTTTAATTCAATATTAGAAAATTTACTATTATCAGTTTTAGAGGCTATCAAGGTCCAGAAAGCCTGCATTGTGGTGGCCATTTTCCCTTCCACAGGGTGAGTTTTAGTACACAGAATGGCCACTGCAAGCAGCAACTCATTCACATACATTACACAAGAGGGCAGCACCTGCAAGTCCTTTGCCAGTTCCTCCCTTTGCACCACATTCTATTTCTGGGAAACTCAGCAATTCCTGCATCTCAGTATAGTTCATGCATCTTTCCAACTAATTATACAGGTAGCACGGGCTTATATTGTATCTATTTCATATTATTCTATTCTCTTCCCTCCAATCTACGGGCAACTTACTATATATTATATAAATCTGTTTCATATTTATGTAAATAAAATACTGGTTATAATATACACTCATGTAAACAAAAGATAGAAAGATAGATAGATAGATAGACCGATAGATAGATAGATAGATAGATAGATAGATGCATGGATAGACGGATTGGCAGACAAATAGGATAGATGGATGGGATATACAGTAGGATAGGATAGATGGATAGTATAAACGGATAGGATAAACAGACAGGATAGATAGATAGATAGATGGAGGAATGGATTGACAGATGGATTGATGGATATATGGGTTGACAGACGGACAGGATAGACGGATGAGATAAACAGATAGGATAAACGGATAGGATAAACAGATGGGATAAACAGGTAGGATAAACGGGATAAACGGATAGGATATACAGATGGGATAAACAGATAGGATAAACAGATGGGATAAACGAACGGGATAAACGGATAGGATAAATAGAAACTTAGATAGATAGATGAATGAATGGATTGACGGATGGATTGAATGATAGATAGACGGATGGATAGACAGATTGACAGACAGATAGGATAGATGGCTGGGATAAACAGATAGGATAGATGGATAGTATAAACGGATAGGATAAACAGACAGGATAGATAGATAGATAGATGGAGGAATGGATTGACGGATGGCTTAATGGATAGATGGGTTGACAGATGGATAGGATAGACGGATAGGATAAACGGATAGGATAAACAGATAGGATAAACAGATAGGATAAACAGGTAGGATAAACAGGTAGGATAAACGGGATAAACGGATAGGATAAACGGATAGGATAAACGGCTGGGATAAACAAATGGGATAAACGGATAGGATAAACGGATGGGATAAATGGATAGGATACAAAGATAGGATAAACGGATAGGATAAATGGGATAAATGGGATAACGGATAGGATAAACGGATAGGATAAACGGATAGGATAAATGGATAGGATAACGGGTAGGATAAACGGGTAGGATAAACGGATATGTTAAACGGATAGGATAAACGGATAGGATAACAGATAGGATAAACGGATAGGATAAACAGATAAGATAAACGGATAGGATAAACAGATAGGATAAACAGATAGGATAAACAGGATAAATGGGATGAACCAGTGCTTATGGGGTACTGGATAAACGGATAGGATAAACGGATAGGATAAACAGATAGGATAAATAGATAGGATAAATGGATAGGATAAACGGGATAAACAGGATAACGGGTAGGATACACGGATAGGATAAACGGATAGGATAAACAGATATGATAAACGGAGAGGATAAATGGATAGGATAAATGGATAGGATAAACCAACGGGATGGGCGATGCTGTGCCATTATATGTGCTTGTTTGATCTGTTTTGGACAGATCACAAGATCAAGTCTCACAACAGCTGTCCATATTACTACACCAAACTACTTTCACAAAGCATTGTTGCTGGCAAAGATCCAGTCCACTGCTTTGAATGAAAATGTTTGGAAATCATGAGACAAAAAGAAAGTTTTGAAACTTCAGCATAAACTTTGCCTGTGAAAGGGATGATTTTACTCATCAAAAGTTTGATGGTATTCAATCTACTTATGCCATTTAGTGCATGGTAAATTGTGGTCAGAAAAGTGTCCAAAAAGAATGCTCTCTCACTTATAATTCACGTGTCCACACAAAGCCAATGTTTTTGCTTTGTGATATCAAAAATGCTCATTTGTTTTTATTATGTTACTGTATGGAGATTTATTAACTAGGACAACAATATAATTTACAATTTCATAAAAGCTGTGTAACACTCAACAAAATGTCTTGTCCATGCCACAAGTGGCCCCCTCTATACTGGCATTATATGTGAGCTACAATGTATACATCCTCCATGATAAAAAATAGTTCCAACTTCTTTTGGTATTTACACGCTGTCTGCTTAAAAATTGAAGCCAACCAAAGTCATATTAGACACTTACAGAGTTTTTGGAAATAAACTAGACCATCACTAAATGATGGAACTGTCCGGGTTTCTTCCAGACACTGTCCGGTTTCTTCCAGAGATTGAAATTCTGTTGACCACTCACAGGAGCTCGCAAATTTTGCACCCTAGGTGGCAGCAAATAGCGGTCAACTTGTAACAGTCACACGCCAATACCACATCAGTGTACACCGCAGTCAATCAGGATATCCAGGCAGAATTAGTTGACATGAAAATTTTGCTAGATTTTTCATATTCTACATACTTTCTGGATGGACAGTAAAGGCCCACTTAAAACTTATTTTCCTGCTTTTGCGTGGTTCAATGTGAGAATGCATGATGTGTCCTATTCTATTTTAGCACCTGTAGCCTTTTCTTATTCGGCCTGTCTTTTCTGCAAGGCTGCTTTGCCACATTTTTCATCTTTTGACCGACAAAAAGCCAAGCAGCTTGAATGGGAAACGTCCCTGTGTGTGTTAGGAACCCAGTGTGGATTTCTTTGCAAGTGAAGCAAGGGGGAGGCAGCCAGTGAGGCAGGCCCATCATCCCACTACAATTGACAGAGACGATACCTGATCGGCTCACCTGAAAGGATACGGCTGCTGCTGCTGATACCTTACACCCCCATCCCCCTTGGCCATCCCATAGAGCACCTGCTGCCAGCCAAGGCCCCCTACATCCAATACAAATGAGAAACGATGCAAAACAATGAACACACAGATCACGACCCAGCTATAGCAAGTATTAGGTTTGATTGCCAACATTTAATAAGACCATGCTAATACCCAGTGCGTGCAAACTGCATCACGCACATGTCCCGACTATGGATATCAGAGTGTATATATATTAGAGCCCTGCGCGGGCCTAAAAACTAGGCCCAAGCCCGGCCCGACTTTTCGGAGTCAAGCCCGTACCCGGTCCGGCCCGGAATTAAGAAGAGAATGTAGGCCCGGCCCAAGCCCGGTCACTTTTTCCTGAGCCCAAGCCCAGCCCAAGTCCGGAGTTGTTAGGCCCGGGCCCGGCCCATACCCGGAAAATTTAAACAACTTGCAGCCCAAGCCCGGCCCAAGCCCACGGGCCGGGTTTGGGTAAACCCGAAACCCGCCCGTACTAAATACCTACTGAAGAGAAATGTAGATTAAACAAAAGACTCATGAGAGAAAATGTACTAATGTTAATTTAAACATTTTAAACAGCCGTCAATCATGACAAAAGGTCCCCATGCGACATTTTATAGTGTAATCTATATTTCTAAGATTTTCTTTTATCTCAGCAGCCAATTTCCTTTTTATTTTTATCCACAGGTTTTAGAAAAATGTTTGATTATTTAAGTCAATTAAAATGAGTGCAGTTAAAACTTGTGAAGGGTCATTGTATTGAATCTGGAAACCTAACCCCTCCTTCACAATTTGCAAACACCAATCATAATTGCTCTGAATGACATCTAATACATGTATGTGGTCTTATGGCACAATATGACAGTTATGACTTTTAAACATTTGTGAGGAAACATCTGGTATTACATATTTTGCATTATTTTTGATTAATTTGTTCAATGCTAGTTTGGGTTTACAACTTTGGGTTATCTGCACAATTGCATAATCTGACCATTGTCTCTCACCCCTATAATTGTATGGAAGATTTGAAGCTCAGAAAGGAAGTAGGGGTATCAAATGATAACAGACAATAAGTTTGGTAACTTTTAAAACTTTATAAACATCATATTATAATACATTCTATTTCTAGTGTTTTATGATTAAATTAAATATAGAATTTAACAAATTAGTTTTATAATGTAGTATATTTTAGTTTTATAATGCAGAATATTTTAAGTATTGTAATTTATCAACAACTATTAATATGAGATGGATATAAATCTACCTATCTATCTGGCTATCTAGCTATCTATCCATCTATCTAGTTATATATCTAGATATTTAATAGGCCTATATATATATAACAAAATGAGGTATTGTATATATAATGAAAAATTTTTGAGGTATGCCACACTTTTAGTGGTTCCATCTGTGCTCTTTCAGCAGCATGTACCTCTTGAGTGAGTCAGGCCCGGGCCCGGCCCATACCCGATAGCTTCAGGCCCAAGCCCGGCCCAAGCCCGACTGACATGAAATTGTAAAGCCCAGGCCCGGCCCGGCCCGCATACCACCTGGCCCAAGCCCGGCCCGGCCCGGCATGAAAGTCAACTACCCGGCCCGACCCGGCCCATGGGCTTCGGGCCGGGTCGGGCTTCGGGCCAAAACCCGGCCCGCGCAGGGCTCTAATATATATATAGGCCTGTGTCACCAATACTTCATAAATACATAGTATATATATGCCAAGCATGTGCTGAGTCGTTATAATTCAGCACAGCTGCAAAAAGAACACCAATGGTCTGCGCACATGTTTTGTTTTCCAAAATTATCATTGAAGTCACTGCAGTTCTATTGATTCATATGCCCTTTTGCAAGGAGGCATACAAATGTAGGCATGTAGCAAATTCCCCATACATAGGCCTAATTATTTACATAAATTATCCTCCTGAAGAGAAGGGGTGAGCACTGACACTGACACCCATTTAGTGCAGCCCACTTACAGCCAGGGAATGACAACTGAACAACAAATTGCTGTTGAGCCATATCCCTATACTTGCCATGTTGTGCACGATGACTCATATCCAGTTAGTATGGTTCTGTCCTATACCTGCCATGTTATCAACAGTACATGAATGGGCCGCACAGATCACGACCCAGCTATAGCAAGTATTAGGTCTGATTGCCAACATTTAATAAGACCATGCTAACACCCAGTGCGTGCAAACTGCCAATTAGGTCACATGTCTCCTAATGACAAATAATTTCAATGTTAAAGATGTTAAAGATAGGACTTGTGCTGTCACCATTAACCCTGAAGGTCCTACATAAACGTAACACACAAATAATTATTCATAAAATATATAATACGTTTTTATAGATAATAAAAGGAAATCGTAACCAGTATTGCCAAGATAAATAGTTGTTAACGCATATCCAGAAGGCAAAGGAGAGCATCAAAAATGTATTTGTATTGAGCCAATAAATCTATATCAGCCCTGTCTGTGGTAATCACCAGTAATAATGAATAGCAACTATTAAAAGATGGAGAAGCAGTGATGACCAGCAGTTCTGCAGCTCATTGCAACTCGTTATTGCATGAAACTTTTATGGGAAAAGACATTGAATGGTGTTAGAAGGCAAAGAGTAATAACATCAGGCTGATGGGTGAGCATGGTCATTAGGAGCTAGGTGGGGATAACTATGATGTATTTATGATATCAATATAGGAGTGGGCAGTGCCATTGCAATGCCATTGCACCCCAACAATAGTCATGTGCATTATTTACAAGGCAGGCTGCATGGGTCGCCCTCTGATTCTCTGAGAATCGTTCTCTCACCGACTCCCCTGGACTGCCTCGGCCTCTAAACTATTGAATGCAGTGTGGCAGCCCAGTGCTGCTGTCCAGTGTGCCTGTGTTGTCCAGTATTGCTGTGAACTGCTTTGATACACTGTTCTATCGTTTCTCATTGTGCTCCAGCAGGCCACTCTCCATATGAACTTCCCATATTTGCCTTCGCCTAATCCTCTTCTTTTTCCTTTGCAGGCGCAGCCTTCCTCTCTCGCAGTACTGACGGGAACCTGCCAAGGTCAGTATATATATATGAAGTATTGAACATTGAACCCAATATTGCAATAATGGCTTGACTCGGTTTCACTTGATAGAAAGCAAAATCAAATCAAAACAAGTCAATCCCATACCTCAGAAGTATCCCACCAAAGGAGCTACTGTACAGTCTGCAGCTGCAACTGCAGCAGCAATTGGCCTAAACACAGAATAGCCTAGCTGGATAGGGACACATATTTGTAACAAATGTGCCTGGTGGGCAGTACAGGTCCTAATGGCAAAGGTGTATATTCTCAAAGTCTATTAAATTAAATTAATAAAAGAGAAAATACATCATCAGAATTCAAAACAAAATGTAAAGCAACTATGTCTAAAGCATTTTTGCAGCTTTTAATTGTTTATCATGTCTGTTATCGATTAATAGGCCCCATAACTCCTTGAAATTCCACAACTCCTGTCATGCTCCACTAACTCCTGCTGACTCCAACTAACTCACTCCAACTCTTGTAACTCCCACTAACTCCTGTAACTAATTCAACTCCCTCCAACTCCCACTAACTCCTGCTAACTTCCTCCAATCCTGTAACTGTCACTAACTCCTGTAACTCCCTCCAACTCCTGTAATTCCCTGACTCCCTCCCCATTTAAGCAAGTAACTCCCAGAACTCCTCGAATCCCACAACTCCTGGTATATCTCACTGATCTCAACTCCTTATTACTCAGGACTGCTAACTCCCTCCAACTCCCACTAACTCCGTCCAACTCAACTCCCACTTACTCCTGCTAACTCCCTCCAACTCCCGTAGCTCCCACTAACTCTTGTAACTCCTGCTAACTCCCTCCAACTCTCACATACTCCTGCTAACTCCCGCTAACTCCTGCTTACTCCCTCCAACTCCCTCTTACTCCTGCTAACTCCCCTCAACTCCCATAACTCCCACAACTCCCGGTATCTCCCTTAACTCCCTGAAGTCCCAAATGGTAGCTCCGGTCAGGAGTTACATACTATGGGGCCTATTAACAAGCCTGATTAGACCTCAATGAAGTTTAGGGTACAGATGTTAAGAAATAGTTATTGCATCATGCAATATGGGGGGTTATTCTTCATTAGAAATAACATCCTTGCATTTCACTTTTTCCTGTTATAAAGTGTTTGTCATGACGGGTCACTTTTTTTTTCAAGCGTATTCTGGGCGCCAAGAAGTGCTTTATCTTAATGTCAAGTGTCGTTCAGTTGTAGGACCATACAAGGAGTACTCAATTGCCACATCAACTTCCTCAACCTGATAAAAAGGTTGATATTCAGATCTCCAGTCGTCAGTTTTCTCATCAGTTGTCATAATAAAAACAGAGTGAGCTAATTCGAAACGATGAATAGGTACTACACTGTTTTTTACCTGGTGGCATTTTGTTGTGCTGGTTGGCTATATTTTATCCTGGATCAGCTATATAGGAACCTTAACTTCCTTCTTTTTTTGCGGAGGGAGCTGCACATTTGTTGTGTGACCACCAAATGATGAGATGAGAAGACTGGGAGTCTGTCGGTCTGACACATGCTCTATTGATTCAGAGATACCAAAGTCCTTCAGTTGCCCCAGTATACAGAACACTGGATACAACCGGCCTCCAGTAAAAATTTCCCATGGGCAGACGATGGTTGCACAGACAAGTGCTCTCAACCAATCGGCCACAGGGAACTCTAATGTCACATGTAGGCCTAATTGTGTGACGTCACGTCCGAAAATGGGGTTGGAAAATGGCAGAAACTCTTAACTTGCTATCTCTGCTTATAAATTTGGAAAGATACAGTCGAAATTCGAAGAAAAATACAAAAAACGATGGACAGATAGGAGATTGATTAGATAGCTAGATAGATATTTTCAGATAGACAGACAGATAGAAATAACTAGACGATACAATTTTAACATTAGGCGTACTCACCCAGAGGTGGAGCTAACTTTCTTTTCTTTTTTTGCATTCACTAAAAAAAAAATCCACTATGTCATTAGTTGAATAAACTTTCTTTAAATGAAAAACCCCTAGCCCCCCCCCCCGGTATCATCTGGTTGACCCCTATATATTTCAAATTCCGTAAATATCACAGATGTGTCTAATTATCCGATATTGTTTAAATCTAGACATAATACCTATCAAATTATCAATTGCACATGTAACAACCAATTCAAATCGATTGCCCCAATTAAAATTGAGTACGTCGTGTCAGTTGTTACATAATTCTAGTATAAGACACCAGAATGTCATGCGGGTAATTGAAATTATCAATTTCCTGTCTGTTGAAAGAAAACGAAATGGATGACACGTTAATTGATAACATTGGTGTGGGATTAAATGGAAGTCATCAAACGTAAAATTGGATGTATAATCTATCTATCTATCTGTCTATCTATCTATCTATCTATCTATCTATCTATCTGTCTATCTATCTACCTATGTATCTATCTATTTATCTATCTATCTATCTATCTATCTGTCTATCTATCTGTCTATCTATCTATCTTGCTATCTATCATCTTCATACCCATATCGTGATCATTATCTGCCAGCTGGTCGAAGGCCTATATGGAGACTAAACTTTTATTCATATCACAGAAGCATTGACGCAAAATCCTGATCGTGTTGCGGTGGGTCTTTTCAACAATTCTTGTTTCTCGAGCGCGAATAATTGCCATGGTTGCAAAATGGCGTTCCATACAGTGTAAATTTGAACTCATTAATTGTTTTATTACTTTGCAAAGTTTTGGTAATTTAACTGTTATGTGTAACACAGAAAGCATTTATAAATGATAGCACAATATACAAATAAGCCTTTGACAATGTGTTGACATCGACAATGGTCTTGAAATAAACAGAGGGCAAAAAATATTAGAATATTTGGACCCAATTTGGTAAAAGAAATATTTATACTTCTACACATTAATGTCTTTTCGCAAGAGAGGGACATCATGCCGTTTGGGGAATAATTATCTTGACAGGAGAAAAGAAGGGCAGACTCAAAGAGATAAGTAGAGCTGCCTGGTGGAGGTTTCTTTGCTCTTGAGGCTGCTACCTGCATGGTAGATCTTGCTCAGCCTTTTGACGCACAGGTGGGATATCAAGAGGTCTTTGGCGAGTGACTGGAATAGGCTACAGCAGAGGCTACAGCATGAATATGGAGGGCAGTAGACCATTTACAGATCTATGCCAGAATTACCTACACTCTAAGAATAAAGTTTTTAAATTAAAAAAAAACCCTGATTGGCTTTTGGGCATGTCCAATTTGGGTTTGTGGATGGATGGATAATTTGGAAAAAAACAAATTTTCAATGCAAAAAGCACTGGTCACGGTTGTTAAAAAAAGAACATTTGGTTCTCTGAATACCAATTTAGTAAAACGTTCCATGGATGATTCATTTTAAAATAAAATGTATGTGCGAAATAGTCCAGGAATTTCTCCCTTCACAGGGCTGCTATATTTTACAGTGTGGCATATAATCTGAGATGTTTCTTCCTCTTTAGAGCTGAAAGTTTACAAAATTGTGTATGGTTCCCTCATATTTGAATGTTAAAATTCAGAAATGTTCATTTATCAAATTTTGTCAGTTAGTGTACCTGGTACAGGTACAGCTGGAATTGCCAGGAAATATTTATACTGATCATAATTATTATCGTGACAGGCACAATCCACAGCAGTGGCCATAGTTCATATTATTAGTGGTCAGAGGGGAAGGTATAGGCCTACTATAGATGAGAATGTGGGAGTCTGTGAAGGACAGCCCCAGCAGAGGGGGAATCCCTGCAGCCAGTCTGAGAAGGTATCTTGAGCACGATAAGCAACTCTTCTTTCTGCACATATTAAGGGGAATAGAATAACGAGCCGCCAAAGTATCAGTGACTGCCAATCAGGTCAAGGGATCAAGTGTCAAAGCAGCCTGACTCAAGGTGCCTATCACCTGTCCAGGCCAAGTCACATCACAGGAAGGCAATACTACTGACACCAAAGGAACAGGCAAGGAACACCACAGGCCTCCACCCCCTGCCAATGATATTATGCAGGTTATGAGATGGCAACCCAACACCGCAGGTCAACTCACTGTAGCTCAGAGGATGTGAGGAAAGCAGTGACACGCCTCCCTTCGTTTATTTCAGGGCTTTGGAGTCGGAGTCGGAGTCGGGAGTCGGAGTCGTGGAGTCGGAGGTTTTTGGGTGGAGTCGGAGTCGGAGTCGGAGTCGAACTTTGATTTTCAGGTGGAGTCGGAGTCGGAGTCGGAGTCGGAGTCGAAAATTAAAGTGGTGACTCCTGACTCCTTAAAATAATTAATATAATTTAAAAAAACACAATTTCAAAAATGTGAAATGAATTCCAATTTTTGCATAAAACTTCTTAAGCAAGTATTCATGCACAAAATCCTATGAAAACTTTGTAGAATGACTTTTTCTTCTCTGTTAACCATGTAATATTTATGTGCAATAATGCCGATAAGTGGAGTCGGGAGTCGGAGTCGGAGTCGTAAATCAGGAGACCTAAGGAGTCGGAGTCGGAGTCGCTTTTCAGAAAGCCAAAGGAGTCGGGAGTCGGAGTCGGTTCACTTATCACCCGACTCCAAAGCCCTGCTCTTGACGCAAAAGGTTCTTAATTGTATATATATAATAATGAACCCACAGCCAAAAAATGTTGTTAAGGGTTCAATTGAAAAGGTTCAATACTGGTGGCATTGCCCTATGATGGGACTCTATGCTCCCAACTTGGGAGAAATGGGTACCATTGTGGGATTTCAGTGCAGCTGCATTATCTTTAGAAGTGTTGCTTTTGTTTACTGTTGGAACCTTTTTAAAAGTTGAATAATGAACCTTTTAGGGTTCCTTATCTATACCAGCTTATAGAACCCTTAAAGGTTCCATATAAAACATTTTTGTTAAAGAGTGTTTGCTGCTGACGGCACCCTATTTTGTCTCAAACAGCCAGTGGAAAAAATGTTTAATATTTCTCGGAAACTGAAGTTATTTTTATCCTTATACATTGAACAAATGGCATGCATGGGTCCCAGGGCCAGGTTGATCCAGGGAGTTAAGAAAGGCTCCAGACGTGACAACAGAAAATGCATAAATTATTCTAGGAGACTCCCTCCTCGATTATTTCTTAATTGGCATAGTATTTATGAAGCTTGCATTGACTGAGATGTTATGATGTAGTCAAAGAAGTTTAAGTCTGTTGACTAGTTGCCTGTAATGTTGGGAAAAAGTAATCCTGCCAATGAAAATGTCAAGATGTAAATATAATCTCCATCATTCTGTGAAAAGTCTGATGTGAGAGGTTGGAATTAATGCAGGTCTAAATTACTCGCTTTCAAAAATATTAATGTAATCGAAGTGGATAATAGGTCAATGCACTATGCAAGCATTTTCTTTGTTTAACCAAAAGAAATTACAGAAAATAATATGTTTATGATTTGTATACATTTCTGTGCCAGCTGCAGATGTCTTAATTGTCCAATTAGGGTTTTTGGAAATACTG